>JAKSZU010000001.1:201769429-202369429 GCA_026018925.1 Tupaia tana
CCCCCCCCCCCCCCACTGTCCTTGAGGAGTCTATAAAAACCACAAATTTACAGAACTCTGAAGGGTACACTCTGTGACGTAGAACACAGCTTTGCCAACTATCCCTAATTAGGATTAAAATGACAGATGGCGAAGGACAAAGGAAATACCTTGTGCAAAGACACAGGGATATGAGAACATGTTTGTTCAGGTAAAAGCGTATCATTCAAATGAGTTGGCTCATTTGAATCAAAGGGTGTGCTCATGGGGAGAGATGATACTGAAAAGGTAGACCAGGCAGAGATTATTGAGAAGTCTTGTTGAACGCTAAAGAAGTACATGCTTCAGATCATATTTCAAATTAATGTTTCTCAAATATAAATAACGTATGAACCACTACAAAAGGGAAAAAACTCACTATGTGTTGGCTTAAATTCTCGAAAAATATTGTGGTAGAGACTGCAAGAGCCTTCATTGCTCAGCCTCCTTTGCAAATGGATATAGCCATATGACCAAGTCCTAGCCAGTGAATTTGGCCAGTAAGCACAGAATATACACAACCTCAGGCCAGTTTCGTGGCCTGGTGGCTAAGGGAGCAGATCCCATGTTGTCAACCACATGGGTCAAATCATGGTCCTGGCATCTTGAAAAACATGCCAGGTGCATGTGCATGCATGCCTAAAATCCTGACAGGATGGAAAACAGAGGAGAAGGGACTGTGGCATGGCCATACCACAGTGGGGATGCTTTCTCCTTCTCTTTCTATCTCTGTCTCTCTCTGGCAAGTGCACATGCCCTTTAGCAAAAAAAAAAAAAAAAAAAAAAAAAAAAAAAAGAGAGAGAGAGAGACAGGTTGGGTGGTGGTTAAGGGCACTGGACTCCCACATAGCTGACCACGGTTTGAGTTCTGAGTTCTGGACCTAGAGGCTTGCGCTCGCTCTCTCTCTCTCTCTCTCTCTCTCTCTCTCCCCCACCCCAGTCAAATTAAAATAAACAAATAAAGTTAAATAAAATAATTCTTTTAAAAAGTAGAGAGAGTATATATGCAACTTCTGGTCAAGTTCTCACAAGGAGGCTCCTGGCCATTCACTTTTGCTGTACTCCTTCCCACAACTGGAAATCCAATGAAGTGGTGACAAACCCTTCAACCATGAGAATGAAAGCAATACTCTAGGACCCTATTCAAAATGGAGTCTGTGGAGCAGCAGCACAGCAGCACCTGGGAGTTCACAGAAATGCAGTCTTGGGTCCCCTGTCTAAACCTATTGAAGCCAACTCTGCATTTAATTAAGATCTCCAGGGGGACCAGCAGGTGCCGTGGTGGTTAAGGAGCTTAACATTCTCACATGGCTGACGATGGTTCGAATCCCAGACCTGGTGGCTTGCTTTCTCACACCCCACCCCCGCCCTTGTGTGTATGTGTGTGTGTGTGTGCGCGCGCGTGTGCGTGTGTGTGTGTGTCTTGTCGAATTAAAATAAATGAATAAATAGGGGGGATCAGCTGGTGGCATGGTGTTAGAGCACTGGACACTCCCACATAGCCGACTACAGTTCGATTCCCAGACCTGGTGGCTTACTTTCTCTCTTTCTCCCTCTCTCTCTCTGTCTCTCTCTGGTCAAATTAAAATAAATGAATGAATAAATAAAATTAATAAATAATTCTTTCCTAAAAATGTAATTAAAATCTCCAGGAGACTTATATTCACATTCTCAAATATAAAAAGTGTGAGAAACACTGATCTATGAAAAGGTAGAGCAACAAGCTAGAGGGAACCTGAGTCTCTGGATGACCCAATACTAGTGGACCCCCTACTGGCTTAGATTCTGTACAAGAAAAGCAGACCTGTAACTGTGTAAGCCACCTTTACTTTTACCTGTTTGATCCAATATACTAACCATAGTAATATGTACAAACATACAACACGGTACATTCTCCCCTCCTTATAGCTCTTCTTAAATACAGTGTATTTGTGTTTGACTTTATTCAGTACCACCATCACTACTAAATCACAAATACTATAGTGGTTTTATTGAGTAGTTAAACTGATTATGTGCTGACCTACAGCCATAAAATTAAAACAAATTTATAAATAAAATAAAAACAAAGCTATAACACCAATAAAAATCCAAATGAACAACGGTTTTAATATAATGAGGTCGATGATGTTTTTCTGCTGGAACAAAATCACTCTTCACTACATAACCATGGAACTGATGCCTCACACAAATGCCTGTGAGTCTGCCAGATTTATACTACCATGTGTTTTGTGACGGCTTTACTCTCTTAACAACTGCATCTATCTGAAGTGCTGTCAAATCACCATTAGCCCCATAGGCCATGATGTCATTTTGACTTCACTTGCTCTAAACGCATCACTCGCATGTGAAGTTACCTCCATTCTTTTCCCATTCACTCAAGACAAGCAGTACTCAACATCAAGAATTTCATAAATGCAACTGCAAACACAATTTATAACATAAGACAGTCACCCAGAAACCTAGAAAAATAAAATTTATATTCACAAAAAGAAACTGAACACAGGGGCTGGCAGATGGCATAGAAGTTACATCACTGGACTCCCACATGGCCAACTATGGTTCAAGTCCCAGACCTGGTGGCTTGAAACTCACATGGAGCACATGTGCATGTGTGCCCAAGATCTGAGGAGGAGAATGGAGGAGAAGGGATTGCAGTGTGGCCTTCCACCCCTGGGGCTGGTGGTGTGATTTCTCACTTTCCCTCTCATTGTCTCTTTCTCTCTGACAAGTTCACATGCCCTAAGGCAAAAACCTCTAAAAAAAAAAAAAAAACGTTAACACAGATGTTTGTAGCAGCTGTAATAAAAACACAAACTAGAAACAACCCAAATATCCTTCAACAGACGATACATACAATGGAATATTCCTCGGTGACAAAAAGACACTTATTGCTAAGGATAACTCCAGTGGATCTCAAATACCTTCACTAAGTGAAATAAAATCTCTAAAAGTTACATACTGTGTGATTCCATTTATATCACATTCTTGAAATGACAAAGTTAAAGTGATGAGAAACATCAGTAGTTGTCAGCGGTTAGGTTGGAGAGAGGGTATGACTGTAAAGCAGAAACATCACTGAATTTCTTTGAATGATGGAATTGTTTGTATCTTGCACATGGTAACATTTACACAAATGTACACATGTAATAAAAACTGGTAAAATCTGAGTAGTCTGTGTAGTCTATTTAATGCCAGTGTCAACTTTTGGTTTGATAATGTAGTAGTTATGTAAGATGTTATCAGGGGAAGTTGAATAAAGCATCATGGAAACTCATACTATTTTAATATTTCTTAGGAGTCTGAAAGTCTTTCCAAATTAATTTTTTAAAATCTTGACCTAGAGGGACTGGCAGATGGCATAATGGTTACATCACTGGACTCCCACATGGTTGACCGCAGTTTGCGTCCCAGACCCAGTGAGTTCAAACTCACGCCGGGCACATGTGCGTGCGTGCCCCAAATCCCAAGAGGAGAATGGAGAAAAAAGGACTACAATGTGGCCATCCCCCCCCCCCCCAGGGGTGGTGATTTCTCACTTTCTGTCTCTCTGTCTCTCTGGAGAGCACATGCACCCTATACCAAAAATCTCTCTTAAAAAAAAAAGAAAAAGAGTAATCTTAACCTAATAGGCCCACCTCATGGTATAATGGGTAAGGAAGCTAGATTTCACATGACCATCTCTGGTTCAAATCCTGGCTCCAGCAGCTTGAAATAATGTGCATGTGTGCCCCAAATCCCTATAGATGGAAAAGGAATTGCAGCGTGACCATGTCCCATGGGGGATGCTTTTTCCCTGTCCCCCTCAGTCTGTCTGTCTCTCTCTCTCTGACAAGCATGTGCCCTCTAGCAATCAATTAATCAATAAATAAATTTTTAAAAATATCTTAACCTAGTAACAAAGAGGACAAGCCATCTTTTAAGATTTTGTACTTTAGCACAACCCACACACAAATGTCTAAGGAATACTCAGAGGGGAAAGCATTTAGAAAAGGAAAGTTTGCCTTCAAAGAGAATAAGGAAATGATATTTCAAAGGACTGGTTGGCCAAGGAAAAGTAGCCAGTACTACCAAGGTTACAAAGTTGACGTTAGTCTGTTCCTAGTGTGAAAGCAGCACCTTACTCACCTTACCATGATATTCGCAAAGCTCCTGCTGCAATGCCAGACATCAACACAGCAAAATCAGGGATCAAACAGCTTTTGTTCAGAAGCCCAAGTTTACAGGAAATATTCATGTTTCATTATTTGGAGAACCAAACTAATCAGGGTGATCTTATTCTTTTTTTTTTTTTTTCCAAATTTATTTTTACTTATTTCTTCTAGACAGAGAGTCATCTCCAAAAGAGTGTTCATACCACAATCCCTCCCTCACCTCCACCAGCCAGGACCACAGGCACCTCTGTGCATACCTAGCTTGTACAGGGAGACCTCACAACAGGAACCCAGAACCTTTCCACGTGGATGCACTGTGGAGCATCATGTAGCAGTGGCACCAGCACAGCTGGCCAATCCTGTTAACTCTCCATTTATCTCTCAGAGCACAAAGTTTTTTG
This sequence comes from Tupaia tana, assembly GCA_026018925.1. Lineage (NCBI taxonomy): Eukaryota > Metazoa > Chordata > Mammalia > Scandentia > Tupaiidae > Tupaia > Tupaia tana. The sequence continues at coordinate 201,774,000 of JAKSZU010000001.1, forward strand.
TTTCTGTTTTGTACTGAAGTGGTAGGTGAAGTGTTTAGACATACTGGAAGCAGGACATGTAGGATCTGCCAAGAACCCCTCCACTGGAACCCCTGGATCTCAGTGACCAAGTCAGAGCTTCTTCCCCACCACCTCCTGTGACCCCACTAGATCCAGGCTGTGTCTGCTTCCCACAGAACATTCACCACTGGGGCTAGCTGGTGGCGTGGTGGTTAATGTGGCTAGATCCCACATAGCTGACTGTGTGGCTGGAGTCTTGGACCTGGCAACTTGTGTGCCTAAAATCCTAAAGGGAGAAATGGAAGAGGAAGTATTGTGTTGTGTCCATCCCCACAGAGGGTGAACACTTTCCTTCTCTCTCTCCCTCCCTCCCTCTCTCTTTCTCCCCCCCCCCCACCAGCAAGCACACACGCCTTCTAGTAATTACATTTTTTAAAATTTTTTTTAAAGTTCACCAATAGAGAAATCTTAAAAGAATGCAGTCAGCAAACTAGAGGACTTGGTGCCCATTCCAGGAAAGAACACAGTACAAACTATTTAATGGCTGAAGTGTGAAAATGTAGAAAGCAATAAAACAGCTAACATTGATTGGATTAGGTGATAGGCACTGCACAAAATGCTTTACATATGGCATTTTATCCTCACGACATAAGGTGACCATTGTTCTCATGCTCGGTGATGAAGCTGAGACTTGACCAGGCAGTCCTGATTCTGGAATTCACACTCCTAAGTAGTATTCCATGACCCCTTTCAGAAAAGGAAGCACTAAGGATTCCCTAAAGATAAGCTATGCCTAATTACACCTGTTTAAACAGAACTTGTAAATTAACAGATCTGAAAAATATGACAGGCCTGATTTCTGCAAGGAATTGACAAGATTTTTATTATTAAGCAGAGTTTGAAATGAGATCTTGAAGTCAGGCCACAAAGAACAGGGACAAGTAGGGATGCTTTGGCAAAAGTGAAAGTTCAGATGAAAGGCGACAGTGCAAGCATTTCTCCACAGTTTCTAGACTTTCTATGAATCTTGTATGTTTTCCCTAGATGAGAATCTAACTAAGGAAACTCTTTCACATCCTTTTTTCCGGCTTGTTACTCCAGGAACTAATTCGGTCCTCTTTTTCAGTTGACCTGGAGCGCCAGTGTGAGATAATCCCCCAGGGGGCAGCAGAGAGCAACAGGATGTTCCAGAATTATTATAGAAGCCACCTCATGAGACCAGCTCAGACCTCAGTCCTCACGGTCACCCAGGCTAGGTCCAAAATCTGAGTGTACAAACACAAACCTTCATAAACTGCCCCTTCTTAGCCTCACCTGCCCCAACTGGCACCATTGCTACAGATCATACTATCTAGGCAAATGGTAGAAGGCAAGAAGAGGTTGGGATAAGAAATTTCATACAGGGTCAATCCTTCAATTTAGTGGTTAAGAAAACCAGATTCCACGTGGTCAAATGCAGTTTGACGCCTGGCCCCAGAGACTTGAAAAATACACCAGTCACATGTGTGCATGCACCCAAAATCCCCATAGAGAAATGGAGGAGAAGGAAATGCAGCATGACCGTGCCCCACTGGAGGGTGCTTTCTCCCTCTCTCTGTCTCTCTGTCTCTTGATCTCTCTAGTTACCTGTTTTCTTTTTCTTTTTTTTTTTTTTTTTTTTTTTTTTTTTGAGAGGTTTTTGCTATAGGGCGCATGCGCTTGCCAGAAAGAGAGAGACAGAGAGACAGCAAGCGAGAAATCACCCCCCCAGGGGGGATGGCCACGCCGCAATCCCTTCTCCTCCGTTCTCCTCTTGGGATCTTGGACACGCACGCACACGTGCCCAGCGTGAGTTTTAAGCCACTGGGTCCAGGATGCAAACAGCGGTCGACTACATGGGAGTCCAGTGACATAGCCATTATGCTAATTGCTGGTCCCCAAGGTTAACTGTTTTAATAAATCTGTTTTTCAGGTCCTGAAAGGCTGTACCCTTTGAAGCTCTGCTTCTGTCCATGACCAAAAGGATATTAAATGCATATCCACACAAAAAAAAAGTATCATGACAGTGTTATTAAATAAGCAGCAAGCCACTGGCCCAAGGCTGTCTCAGAGCTTCGAGTTCCTACCTAACTGCAATCCAACTTAGTACAAGGCAAATGCTGAGCTGCAACCAATCAAGCAATTTCTGTTCTTTACTCCAGTTTTCTGTGTATAAAAAAACACTGCCCACAGTACAGGATAGAGCTCAATGAATATTTTCTGATTCTGAAAGCTGCCCAATTCATGAATCATTTTCAATTAAATAAACTTCATTAAATTTAAATTGTCAAAAACTTTTTTTTCTTTAAATAAGAGGTTTGCTTCAAAGGCCTCTTCTTGTCTCTCAGATGTGAATAACCAAAGTGGAGCAAAGAGGAAGTATGGTCTGAAGGTGAGTGTTCCTTTCTAGCCTCTCAAACTTTGCTTTCAGAACCACTGGGGTATTTGTTATAAATTCCTAGACCCCACCTACACCCTAAAGCACCTCAGTTTGAGAATTCTGAGTAGATGCTTGTTAACTATTAACCCAAGTAGCTGATGGTGCACGAGCTGAAGGAACCCAAGAGCTCCAGGTAACACTGGTGAACAAAGCCAGGCCTAGAATGAGAGCTCTGACTTACTCAGGACCCACGTTTGAACCTAACAGATGATCCCACTTTTCTTCTTTTTTTTTTTCTTTTTTTTTTTTTTCTGGAGAGGTTTTTGCTGTAGGGCACACACACTCACGAGAAAGACAGTGAGAGATAGACAGAAAACAAGAAATCATCCCCCAGGGGGGACCAGCCACACCACAATCCCTTCCCCTCCATTCTCCTCTCGGGATCTTGGGCACGCACGCACATGTGCCCCGTGTGAGTTTAAGCCACCAGGTCCGGGATTCAAACCGCAGTCAACTACATGGGAGTCTAGCAACACAGCCATTACACCAACCTCTGGTCCCAATCCCACTTTTATCAAGTAGTTCCTAGGACTAGGGAACAAGTCTCCCTTCTAACTCTATCACAGGGGTCTAGACTTCAGTTTCAGAAGAACCCCCTTTGTCCTTGAAAGAGGTCTCAGAGAAACTTCAAGTGTCCTGGTGTTTGCAAATGGCTGGGAATGACCGTGCATGTAACCTAGCTAAATGCAGTTTCCTTTTTACTGTAGGTAAACATCACACAAAACTTAAGCCGGACCTGGTGGACACAACTTCAGCAGAGGCCTAACCAGCAGCCCTCCTCCTGAAACAGCACTAGCCATCCCTTCACATTCCTCCTCCCAGTCCCCAAAGTATTTCTTTATTCCAGCCCAAACTAGTCCTCTTCAACTAAAAGGCAGGTCTCCGTGGAAGGCTGATGACTCCACACCTAAAGCTGCCTCTGGCAATTCACAGGCCCTGGAAACTAAAATAATTCTTCCAAGAGCAATTAACCCAGTTCAGAAGACTCGTGGGAACTGGGCCCTTTTTAACTTATTTGAGGTAAATCAGTCCCTGTAGAGGGATAAAAAATCCATAAATGAAAATTCATAATCTCCAGCATTCCCAGTTTTCTGATATTAGCCAAGACTTTCCATTAATCCATATCCTGGCTAGAAAGAAAATAAGTGTGAGGACCAAACTAAAGGAGCCTTTCTGTCTTCATCTCCCCACCTAGAAGTTTGGGATCTTACTAGTTCCACTTCTCAAAGAAAACCGGGCTACGAAGAAGTCCTCCTGAGAGGGCACGGGAGGACTATCCAGTGGCCGGCTCCCCGGGTCCTCGGGCAACGGGCTGGGGCAGCTGGCGGCTGGGGACAGGCCGCGGCCTCCGCCCTGGGACATTCGGGCCCCAGAGCTCTCCTGCTGCTGCCACCGCGGCCCGAGCTTTAAGCAGCGGCGAGCCCCCCTCCTCCCTCCCTCGGGGACCTGAGTGGCCTCTCCCACCCCTACCCCCGCCGCGGTCTCCCTGCCCTGCCCGCCAGGCGACCAGCCCCTGCGGGTGGTGGCGGCACGGCGGGGCGAGAACCTCGGCCGGAATGTGCGAGGGGCCGCGAGGGTGTAGAGGGCACCAGAAGGCGGGTCCACCCACGCCGGCTCGGCCACCTCCTTAGGCCTTAGAGTGGCTCCCACTGGACGGGACTTACCTGGTCCGACGACCAAGGCCTCAGCGCGCGGGGAGGGCGAGCGAAGCTCAGGACGCGGCAGGTGGGGCCCTTACAGACGGACCACATCCGGCCACGGCCGCGGGGAAATGCCCACCACCCTGAGGGAACGTCGGCTGTTTGTAAAGGCGGGTATATTTAGGGGCCGGCAGGTGGCGTGGTGGTTAAGGGAGCTGGACTCCCACACGGTCCACGGCAGTTTGAGCCCCGACCCAGCGGCTTGCTTTCTGCTCGCTCGCTCTCTCGTCAAATTCAAAGAAAATTAAATGAAAAAAAATTTTTTGTTGTTGAGGTTTTTGCTATAGGGCGCTTGTGCTCGCCAGAAAGACAGAGAGAGACAGAGAGACAGAAAGTGAGACATCACTCCCCCCCCCCCCCGGGGGGGAGTGGCCACACCGCCATCCCTTGGACACGCACGCACACACGGTCCTGGTGTGAGTTGAAGCCACCGGGTCCGGGACTCAAACCGCGGTCACTACATGGGAGTCCAGCGACATAGCCATTACACTAACTGCTAGTCCCAAATAAAATAATTCTTTAAAAAAAAAAAAAAAAACTGCCTATATATTTAATACGGAAAAACTGCTCTCAACCCCCTCCCCTTTTAAAGAAAACTTGCTACATCTAGACCTTTTAGATGTGAAGAGGCTGCCCAGGTATGGTAAAGCAGAGTTAGAAAATCACGCGTCCTATAAATGCCCGTTTGTTTTAAAGACATCATAGAAAGGAAACTTCGGTTCTGAAATAACGAAATAGTTTAAAACTGGAGGTAATAAAATATGTTTTGTAAGTATCTTTGCTAAAATTCATATGAAATGTTGCATTCCAGGGGAATGGTCAAACCATCTCTCCAGTAGTTCATACTGTATTTGTGCAGAGGTTGGAGGGAGAACCCCGGAAATAGCTCCCTGCCCCTGTGTTTATGGTGAGACAAATTAACCATTGGTTGTCCCTTACAGACATGCACTTTGTTTTACTTTGCTATGTATACAGTCTATATAAAGTACAAGCAAGTCTTAATTTACATCTAGACTTTATAGGTGTTGAAGTGTATGACAAAAATAGAATCAGTAAAGTATTTTGTAGATTTTGTGTTGAAATTCCTAGGATAGATTATTTTCTGAAAATTTGAGCATTATAACCCACTGGGTTATTGGAGAGAGTCCTAGGCCAAAAAGTTCATATCAAAGACACTTTCAAAGTATAACTATTTAATCCCTAAAATAGACAAGTGGGACTATATTAGACTAAGAAGTTTCTGCACAGCAAAGGACACAGTAACAAGTGTGAACCGACAACCCTCAGAATGGGAAAATATTTTTGTCAAATATGCCTCAGACAAGGGACTGATAACCAGAATACATAGGGAACTCAAGTGCCTTATGCGAAAAAAAATGATTAACCCAATTAAAAGGTGGGAAAATGAGCTGAACAAAAGTCTCTCTAAGGAAGACATACGAATAGCCAAAAAGCATATGAGGAAATGCTCAACATCCCTCATCATAAGGGAGATGCAGATAAAAACTACAATGAGATACCACCTAACCCCTGTCAGAATGGCAAAGATTAAGAATATAAAAAGTGATAAGTGTTGGCGGGGATGTGGTGAAAAGGGAACCCTCCTTCACTGTTGGTGGGAATGTAAACTAGTTCAACCACTGTGGAGAACAATATGGAGGTTCCTCAAAGATCTACAAATAGAACTACCATTCGATCCAGTAATCCACTTCTGGGTATTTACCCAAAAGACAGGAGAACGCTCAGTCAGAAAAGTGCTTGCACATCAATGTTTATTGCAGCATTATTCACAATTGCCAAGACATGGAACCAACCTAAATGTCCACAAACTGATGAATGGATTGGAAAAGTGTGGTATATATACTCTATGGAATACTACTCAGCCATAAAAAATAACAAGGCCCTGGAATTTGATAGAAAGTGGTCAGATACGGAGGATATATTGCTGAGTGAAGTAAGCCAGGATATGAAAGAAAGATATTGTATGTATCCACTCAATATATACCGACTATCAGCATTCTATGATAGTGAAAAAAAATTGGAGGACATAAAAGCAGTGAAGGTACTTAATGAGAATAGGACAGTGTGGAATGGGGGAAGTGAAGAGAAGAGGATAGAGAAAGATAACAAATGAACAATAGAGAGGCAGGACATTAGTGAGAAACAGATATGGCTTATTAACTGTTGATGTTGACAAAAGTATAACTATTGTTACATGGGTGTGGTTTATTCAAGACTACTGTGTATGCAGTGGACGAATTAAACCCTCACTTGAAACATCTAGTCTATCTAAATGTTCAGAAGTGCTCAATGTATGTTAAATATAAAAGTGGTAAAATATCACTTGGTAAATAGCTTTTTGCTAAAATTCATAGAAAATATTGCTGTTTGGAAATGGAATTGTTAAACCCCTTCTGAGCAGTATAGAATTATCTAGTTGTTCAATGGTTGTAGTATGTGGGAAAGAAGGAGTTGCAAAAAGTAACAATGCTAGTGTTCATATTTGGATGTTTTCCGACACCATTTTTCTGTATGCTCTGTGCACTTCATTTTGTTATGTCTATAAAGTAAATAATGAACAAGTGAATCCTAATTTTGCAGCATCTGGTCTCTAAATATTAAAAGAGGTTGACAGGGAGGCCAGCAGGTGGCATGGTGGTTGGGGCACTGGACTCCCACATAGCTGACCATGGTTCAAGTCCCGGACCCCAGGCAGCTTGCTTTCTCATTCTCTCTCTCTCTCTCTCTCTCTCTCTCTCTCTCTCTCTGTGTGTGTGTGTGTGTGTGTGTGTGTGTGTGTGTCTCACTCTGGTCAAATTGAAAATAACAATAATGATAAATAAAATAAAGGAACTCATTATTTAACAAATAAATAAATAAAAAGTTGACAGTGTATGACAGAGTAGTTAGTAAAAACAGCACAATTTGGAGAGATTTTCGCTATAGGGCGCGTGCGCTCGCCAGACAGAGACAGAGAGATAGAAAGCGAGAAATCACCCCCCAGAGGGGATGGTCATGCCGCAATCCCTTCTCCTCCATTCTCCTTTCGGGATCTTGGGCATGCACGCACACGTGCCCGACGTGAGTTTTAAGCCACTGGGTCCGGGACGCGAACCACAGTCGACTACGTGGGAGTCCAGTGACATAGCCATTATGCTAACTGCTGGTTCCCAAAACAGCACATTTTGTAACTTTGTATTAAAGTTCATAGCAAAGCTGGTCCCCTATCAGTGAAATTTGGATGTGAATGTATTCAACCAGCTCTAAGCACTACACATCCCAGTATTGTCCACAGGATTGAAAACAGAATGGAGTTAGGAAGGAATGGTTTAAGGCCAAAATGGTCATATTTACAAGGTAACTCAGACTATAATATTGTAATGTGTATGTAATTTTATTTAGCAGTGCTTTGTACATAGTGGACACATTCCTATATGAAATATCTAGACTTTCTAGCTCTATAGAAGTACTTGATGTATTTGAAAGCAGAAGTAGTTAGAATAATACTTGCTAGCAAGTGGCATAGTGGTTAAGTCACTAGATTCCCACATGGCCAACCATGGTTCAATTCCCAGACCCAACAGCTTAAAAATCACAACAAATAAATTGATTTTAAAAAAAAAATGTTCTGAAAAGAACTGATGAAAAATACTGTGTCTGGAAATAGAATTTTTTAAGAATTTTTTAATTTTATTATTATTATTCTTTTAATTTGCTACAGGGCACGTGTGCTCACCAGAGAGAGAGAGAAAGGGAAAGTGAGAAAGCAAGCCACCAGGTCTGGGACTGGAACTGCAACAGCCATGTGGGAGTACAACACCTTAACTACCATGCCATCTGCTGGTCCCATCAAATAGGATTGTTAAACCACCAAAAACCACCCAAAAAAGGAAAGAAAAACAGATAGAAAAGAAAAAGATATACTGTGGGCAATTGCATAAATTTCTTAGGACTCTGAAGAGTTGTTATGCCCAGCCATCAGGTGTTTAAATTTGATTATTTTACTTCCTAATTATTGAATTTTCTTTTGTTTCTTTATATATGTAAACACCTATTTTTATGAGTTTAAGTTATTTTTTGCTTTCCTATTTTTTCTGTTCCTTTACCATTTTCAAGAGCATTATGAATGATCTAAAGAAAATCTATTTTCACAACTGATCATTGGATCATTGATGTGAAAGATTATAAACTAAAGGCTGTACATATACTGAGCCTGGAAAATATTGATCACTAGCTTGGGAAATGCTCTTAAAAGAAGGGAATTTGTGCTTAGATTGTAATCTGCTTCAGCACTCAGATTACTTCTTGAATTGATTGTGTTTCATCTTTGGGTGTTGATTTTAAGGGCTTGGAACTGGTGCTGCATGTTAGATATCCTGAGAGTTCTTCCTGGAGCTTTATTTTTAAAATAATTATTTTATTTTATTTTATTTTATTTTATTTATTTATAATTTGCTAAAGGACATGTGCACTCACCCAGTTGAAGCTGGGACTCAATCTGCAATTGGCCATGTGGGAGTCCAGCACCTTAACCACCATGCCACCTGCTGGCCCCGAGAGTCTCTTGGAACTTTAGAAAAATCAATTATCATGAGAGGTAAAATTAGAGATTTCCAACAATATAGCACAAGGAGAGCTTTAATCTGAATAGTCAAAGTAAAAATTTGAACCCCAAACAAAAGATTCATAGAATTTTTTTCTCAAAAACAAACACAAGGCTTCTTTTCATGAGAAAATAAAACCAAAGTTCAAGACAAGTTCAAACATCTAATAAAATATATGAAAACACACATAAATAAAAGAAGTCCTCTGGACCAGCTGGTAGCACAATGGCTAGGGCAGCTAGATCCCACATGGCCAACTGCATGGTTCAAGTCCCATACCTAGCAGCTTGAAAAACACACCAGCACATGTACATGTGTGCCCAAAATCCCCAAAGAAGAGTGAAATGGAGAAGGGACTGTAGCACGACCATCCCCCACAGGGATACTTTCTTTCTGTCTCTCTCTGGTGAGTGCACATACCGTCTGGCAATTTTTTTAAAAGTCCTCCTGGGGCCTGGTGGTTGAGGGAGCCAAATCCCACATGGCCAACTGGAAGGTTCATATCCCAGCCCCAGAAGCTTGAGAAACATGTCTGGTGTGTATTTGTGCCCAAAATCCTAACAGGCTGGAGACCACACCTTATCAGAGGGACTTTCCCTTCCTCACTGAGGAGCATATGCACCTTCTGGTGAAAGAGAGAGAGAGAGAAAGTAAGAAAGGAAAGAATGAAAGAAAGGAAGGAAGAAAGAAAAGGAAGAGTGGAAGGAGAGAATGGGGAGAAAAGAGAGAAGAAAAGCGGCCCTCCTATGCCAACCTGATCAAGAATCCAGAAGCATTCTTCTGGCAGTTTTTCCCATGATCTTTCCTCATCATGAACACCAAGGGAGAGTTGTTCCAAATTATTCCAAATCAGGTATTTAAAACAAAAGTGGCCATAGTTTCCTGGGCTCCCCATGATAGACAGAGCTCAAGGCTGTGTCTTAAAGTCAAGTTTAAGGTACAAGGGCCTTCAGGGCCTTCACGGTAATGGAAGAGATTCCTGACTCCAGCTCAAAGCTCCACAAAGCGCACTGAGGAGCACTTGAGGGGCAATCTTGAAAAGCCTTTCGTGTCATAGGGCATATCAGAGCTTCTATAGGTAGGCTTAAGGCTCTTCAAGACAAACCATGGAAGGTGTTTTCTTGGTTATACCCAGTTCCTGCAGAGCCTCCAGTGTACAGGGTACCCCCCAGGACACTCACCCTCAGCATCCAGCTGACTCCTTAGTGAGCATTCCCTTCCCTTCCTCAAATGGACTAGAGTAGGAAACCCATAAATCTCCCCGATAAGGACATGGCTGCTGCACCTCATCTCATCTCAGAGTAATTAGGTCTGCCTAATTAATGGTATTAATAAATCAGAAAGTATAGAATCACAAAACCATCAATCCCAAAGGAATTGATTACATTTTATTTTTGGCCCCTGAGAGTGTTTTGAAATCTCTATCCCATGCTTTGGAAATATTAGATAGGGGGGACAGCAGATGGTGTAATGGTTATGTCACTTAACTCCCACGTAGTCGCCTGCAGATCAAGTCTCAGATTCGGTTGCTTCAAACTCATGCCAGGCATGTGTACAATGTGCGCCCAAAATCCCAAAAGGAGGGTGGAGGAGAAAGGATTGCAGCATGGCCATCTCCTCTGATGGTGTGATTTCTCACTTCTGTCTCTCTGTCTCTGTCTCTCCAGTTAGTACATGGACTTTATAGGAAAAAAAAAAAAAAAAAAACCTGAAAAAAAAAATCCTTTATCCCATATTTGTAAGTCTGACAATAAGATTAAGGTTTAAAAAAGGTTAAAAGAGAACCAGCAGGTGGTGTGGTGGTTAAGATGCTGGGTTCCCACATGACTGCCAGCAGTTTGAGTCCAACACCCAGCAGCTAGAAAATCACAACAAATAAATTATTTTTTTAAAAAAAGGTTTAAAAGAAAGGTTTTAATATAGAAAAAAAAATTGTAAGGTAAAGTTTTTGTCTTCAGGAAAGTGGCTAAGGTAAAGAAAAAGAAGGAACAAAACTACAAGTCTACAGCATGTTGTTGAAGGTCTGAGTTATACTGGAAGAGTCTAAGAGTTACAAAATTTCATAAAATTAAGGTTTTGTTGCTAAATGTTCTGAAATTTATTGTACTGATATGAAGCTGTCAGTCAAAATTCTGGATGTTAACTTTAAGTGCTATATGCAGTAGAAACAGCTAAATTTCTTCGTTTATTAAAAAAAAAAAAAAAAAGATTAGGGTTAAAGATAGGTCTTATGGAGACCAGCAGATGGCGTAGTGGGTTAGGGCACTGAACTCCCATGTAGTTGACCACGGTTTGAGTCCCAGACCCATTGATTTGAAACTCATGCTAGGCACATGTGTGTGCGTGCCCAAAATCTCAGGAGGAGGATGGAAGAGAAGGGACTGTGGTGTGATCATCCCCTCTGGAGGGTGATCTCTCACTTTATGCTTCTGTCTCTCTTTATCCCTCTAGCAAGCACATGTACCCTATAGCAAAAAATCTCTCTGGAAAGAAAAAAAGAAAAAAAAAAGATAGGTCTTATGGTTCCTACAACAATCATTTTGAAAATTTAAAGAGTTTAATTTTATTTTCTGAGGAATTCTTTCTTATAGAAATACTGAAGCTAGCATTGACTTTTCTACATCCGGGCAACCTCCTACGGACAAACTCTCCCTGTTCCTGCCTTGATAACTGCTGCCAAGAAAAAAGAAAATCCAGTAAAGGTAGTGGTATCACAATCTCAAGAAAGGAGCCTTTTAGGGAACCAGCAGTTAGCGTAATGGCTATGTCGCTGGACTCCCACGTAGTCGACCGCAGTTCGCGTCCCGGACCCAGTGGCTTAAAACTCACGCCGGGCGCGTGTGCGTGCGTGCCCAAGATCCTGAGAGAAGAATGGAGGAGAAGGGATTGCGGCGTGACCATCCCCCCTGGGGGGTGATTTCTCGCTTCCTGTCTCTATGTCTCTCTCTGTCTGTCTGGCGAGCGCACGTGCCCTATAGCAAAAACCTCTCCAAAAAAAAAAGAAAGGAGCCTTTTAGACACTTCATTGATCCCTGAGATTTAAGAGTAATTAAATTTCTCTCTTGATAGCTAGGAAGGCCAGAAATGGCAGAATCATTTTCAACTTGCATGCCCATCTCTAGTGGCTGTATGGTGACTACCTGAAGCATCATGCTGGGAAAAGGTTAAGAGTTTGGTGAGATATGGGGACCAGCAGGTGGCGTGGTGTTTAAGGCGCTGGACACTCCCACATGGCTGACCACGGTTTGAGTCCCGGACCTGGCAGCTTGCTTTCTCACTTTCCCTCTCTCTCTCTCTCCAATCAAATTAAAATAAAATGAATGAATAAATAAAATTAAAATTTAAAAAAAAGAGTTTGGTGAGATAGCTCAGGAGTTCGGCTAATGACCCTGTGAAGGTAAAGGTACAGCTGGCACAGAAGCCAAGCATTGCCCTCTGGGAAATGGATCCTACTTTCAGTTCCACTGAGGCAGGTACAAAGGTAACATTTATTGGAATCACATAGCAAGGATGGTCGACCAGCAAGCAGGTTAAAAAACACAGGACCAGCAGATGACGGAATGCTTACATCGCTGGTCTCCCACATAGTCAACCACAGTTCAAGTCCCAGACCAAATGGCTTAAAATTCACACCAAGCGCGTGTGTGTGTGTGCCCAAAATCCTGAGAGGAGAATGGACAAGAAGGGATTGTGGCATGGCCACCCCCTCCCCAGGGGATGATTTCTCACTTTCTGTCTCTCTGTCTCTCAGGCCAGTGCATGCACCCTATAGCAAAAATCTCTCTTAAAAAAAGAAAAGAACCACACTGGGCACATATGCATGTATGCCCCAAATCCTGATGGTATAGGAAAATGGAGTAAAAAGCATTGCAGAGTGAACACATCCCATGGTGGGGGGGTGTGGGGAGAGGTCTCTTTCTCTCTGTTCTCTCTCTGGTAAGCCTACAAACACTTTGGAGATTAAAAAAAACTAGATAATATGGGGTTTGTGGTCACTCACAATCAAAAGATTCCTAATTTGACTATCTAGTATTAAACAAATATGAATGAGAACACAAAATTAGTCTATTCCATAAAGGAATTACTTTACTAAATCTTCCATTGAGCCCTTTTAAGCTTTCACATAATGGCTTGGCTTTTGTAGAGAAAAAAGATCAGCAAAGGAAACTGCTAGTGAGAGAGGCCAGCATGTGGCCCAGTGATTAAGAGAGCTGGATACCAGGGACCAGCAGTTAGTGTAATGGCTATGTTGCTGGACTCCCATGTAGCCAACAGCAGTTCGAGTCCTGGACCCGGTGGCTTAAACTCACACCAGGCATGTGTGCATGCGTGCCCAAGATCCCAAGAGGAGAGTGGAGGAGAAGGGATTGCGGTGTGGCCATCCCCCCTGGGGGGTGATTTCTCATTTTCTATCTCTCTTTCTCTGTCTTTCTGGTGAGCGCACGTGCCCTATAGCGAAAACCTCTCCAAAAAAAAGAGAGCTGAATCCTATATGGCCAACCACAGTTTGAATCCCAGCTCTGGCAGCTTGAAAAACATACTGGTGCATGTGTGTTCATGCATAAAGTCCCAATAGAATATAGAAATGGGGAAGAGGGACCAGCAGAGGGCATAATGGCTATGTCGCTGGACTCTCATGTAGTCGACTGCAGTTCAAGTCCTAGACCCGGTGGCTTAAACTCAAGCCAGGCACATGTGCGTGTGTGTCTAAGATCTTGAGAGGAGAATGGAGGAGAAGGGATTGCGGCGTGGCCATCCCCCCTTGGGGGGTGATTTCTCGTTTTCTGTCTCTCTGTCTCTTTCTTTCTGTCGAGTGCATGCACCCTCTAGCAAAAACCTCTCAAAAAAAAAAAAAAGAAAAGAAAAGAAAAGAAATGGAAAAGAAGGGATTGCAGTGTGACCACATCCCATTGGGGGGTGGGTGTTTTTTTTTTTGTTGTTTTTTTTTTTTGGAGAGGTTTTTGCTATAGGGCACATGTGCTCGCCAGAAAGACAGAGAGAGACAGAGAGATAGAAAGAGAGAAATCACTCCCCAGGGTGGATGGCCACACTACAATCCCTTCTCCTCCTTTCTCCTCTTGGGATCTTGGGCACGCACGCACACGCGCCCGGAGTGACTTTAAGTCACCAGGTCTGGGACTCGAACCACAGTTGGCTACCTGGGAGTTCAGAGACATAGCCATTACGCTAACTGCTGGTCCCTGGGGGGTGGCTTTCTTCCTCTGGTACACATGCACTCTCTGGCAATTTTTTTTTCCTAAAAAGTAAAATATAATGAATATTGTACAATTATTTTTCTATTTGTCATCTAGTTTTGGCTGAGAATATTTTCATTTTCACTTCCTAAAAGTTTAAACAAGATGAAACTTCCAAATATGATAATGTAGCAACTAAAGATATCTGGAAATGCTAGATTAAAATATAACCAAAAAAAAATTACTATTTGTCAGATGCTCACCTGAGATCACAAGAACAGAAGTGTGAAAGCTAAGAGAACTTACGTGATTTGTGGGGAGGGGCAGGGAGCGAGAGAGATGGAGAAGGGCTAAGCATCAGACCAGAAAGCAGTCTTGGGCCGCCACTGGGGAGGAGTTGAAGCTAAGCCACATGTAGACTGAAATCTAATATCTAAATGTATATAAATGTATAACATAAGAATCTTCAACCCAAGGAATAGATACTGTTCCTGGACTGTGAATACCTCAGAGTTACAAACACAACCCACCAGCCCAGGTGGCCCAGTCTGAACCGCAGCCTGGAATTCACACAGTCAACTGCAGCTTCACAGCCCCTCTCTCCATTCGAGCTAAAACAACATGCCAGCACACGTGTGTGCTGGCAACACGCATGCCCAAGATCCTCACAAGCTGGAGGGCTGGGGAAAGGGGATTGTGGCATAACAAGACCCTGCCCAGAGTCTCTCACACACATACACGCATGTCCACATGCTCTCTATCATGAACTAAATAAGCATTTTTTAAAAATCCACCCGGAGGGACTCTTTCTCAATTCAGACTGCTTGGAATTTACAGACCTCCCCCCCAAAAAAAATCCCCACTAAAGATAAACTCACAATAAATGATAATAAAAAGAAAACATACATATTGTAGAATTCATCATAAACAAGAACAGATAAGAGAATCTGAAACAATAAGTATATTCTCAAAATAGATGTTCTTTTGGGACCAGCAGTTAGCGTAATGGCTATGTTGCTGGACTCCCACGTAGTCGACCGCGGTTCGAGTCCCGGACCCGGCGGCTTAAACTCACGCCGGGCGCGTGTGCGTGCGTGCCCAAGATCCCAAGAGGAGAATGGAGGAGAAGGGATTGCGGCGTGGCCATCCCCCCTGGGGGGTAATTTCCTGCTTTCTATCTCTCTGTCTCTCTCTGTCTGTCTGGCGAGCGCACGCGCCCTATAGCAAAAACCTCTCCAAAAAAAGAAAAAAAAAAAAAATAGATGTTCTTTTTGTATTTGTTCACTTGTTTTTAATTGACAGATAAAAATTGTATACATTTATTCTGTACATGTTTTGAAATATGTGACATGGCTACACTGAACTAATTAATATGTGCATTACCTCCCATACTTACCGTTTTTTGTGTGTGGTGAGATTCCTAAGATTTATTCTCTTAGCAATTTTCGATAATACATTATTATTAACTAAAGCCACTATGCTGTCCAATATGTATTCTTAATTTTTTTTTAATTTATAGAGAATAAACACCAAGGATAAAGAGTTAAACATGGGCCAACCAGTGGCGTGGTGGATAAGAGGGCTAATATTCCACATGCTGACCAGTGGTTCAAGTCCTAGACCTGGTAGCTTTAAAATCATGCCAGACTCATGTGTGTCCATGCCCAAAATCTCAAGAGGAGAATGGAGAAGGGATTGCAGAGTGGCCACCTCTCATGGGGAGTGACTTATCACTTTCTTTCTTTAGTGGGGAATGGAATGGAGAGTTGTTCAATAGCTACAGTTTCAGTTTTTAAAAACGTAAAGAGTTCTGGAGATGGGCTGCACAGAAATTTAAATGTACTCATCAATAACTGAATCCTACACTTAAAAATGATTAGGACAATAGTCTTCTGTATCTTTTACTACAATGTTTTTTAATGTAAAGGTATTTGACTGGGTTAAAAGTGAGTTCGATCTGGCTAAAATAAGAAGTCAACTGCATTTGAATTACTGCTCCGCCACTTATCACTTGTATGACCTTGGGCAAGTTACTAAACCCCACAATTTCCTGAGGTATAAGCAAGGCAGTTGAAAGGAATAGTGAGATCATGCTCGTAAAAGTGTACTGCACCTGGCTCTCTGTGCAGCCCCTAGTCCCCACGACATTCTACTCTGCTGTGCGCTTCACCGGCTTCTCCTGTGCTCAGCACTCACTACCTTTTCCTAATTCTTCCCAATAGAAATGGTTTACTTCCCGATTCCATAAATGAAGTCATGGGAGGAAAAGAAATAAGGAGGTAAGACTATGTATACTAAAGGGCAGGTGGCATGATGGTTAAGGCTTTGAATCCCACATAGTCAGCTCAGTGGTTTGAGTCCCAGACCGGGCAGCTTATAAAAAACTCACCAGGTGCCTGTGTGCACATGCTCAAAATTCCAAGAGTAGGAGGGATTGCAGTACAGTCATCCCTTCTGGGACAGAAGGAGGTGATTTTTTTCACTTTGTCTATCTCTCTGTCTCTCTCTGGGGAGCACACACACCCTATGATAAAATCTTAAAAAAAAAAAAAAAAAAGATTGTGTATTCAAGGGATTTCCCTAAAAAGAATAGATTGGTGTGTGGTAATATTCCAGAAAAGTCAAACATTCTTAAGCCTTGTTTTCCAACCTTATGATGAATACTTCTGCCTTCCTGTCAATGATAAGGGCTTTTGTTTTGGTTTGTTTGGGGTTTTTTGGACAAGGAGAGTAATTTAAAAGCCCCAATATGCAGAACTCCATTGTTCTGGGAGTTGGTGTAGCTTATTTCATCTAATCTACAATACATATATGTTTTGATTGCAGCATTTTAGAAACTGGGGGGCAGTCGATGGTGCCTGGATCCCACATGGCTGACCCGTAGTTGGAGTCCCAAACTTGATGACTTGAAAAACACATCAGGTATGTGTGTGTGCACCCAAAATCCTGAGAGGAGAAAGAAGGAGAAGAGATTACAGTAAGGCCATTCCCCTGGAGGTGATTTCTCACTTTCTCTATCCCCTCTCCCATGGCGAGTGCATGTGCCCTATAACCAAAACAGCAACGAAAGAAAGAAAGAAAGAAAGAAAGAAAGAAAGAAAGAAAGAAAGAAAGAAAGAAAGAAAAGAAGGAAGGAAGGAAGGAAGGAAGGAAGGAAGGAAGGAAGGAAGGAAGGGGAAGGGGAAGGGAAGGGAAGGGAAGGGAAGGGAAGGGAGGGAGGGAGGAAGGAAGGAAGGAAGGAAGGAAGGAAGGAAGGAAGGAAGGGGAAGGGAAGGGAAGGGAAGGGAAGGGAAGGGAAGGGAAGGGAAGGGAAGGGAAGGGAGGAAGGAAGGAAGGAAGGAAGGAAGGAAGGAAGGAAGGAAGGAAGGAGGGAGGGAGGGAGGGAGGGAGAGAGAAGGAAGGAAGGAAGGAAGGAAGGAAGGAAGGAAGGAAGGAAGGAAGGGAGAGAGAAGGAAGGAAGGAAGGAAGGAAGGAAGGAAGGAAGGAAGGAAGGAAAGAAAGAAAGAAAGAAAGAAAGAAAGAAAGAAAGAAAGAAAGAAAGAAAGAAAGAAAGAAGAAAGAAAGACAGGAAAAAGAAAGAAAGAAAGAAAGAAAGAAAGAAAGAAAGAAAGAAAGAAAGAAAGAAGAAAGAAAGAAAGAAAAAAGAAAGAAAGAAAGAAAGAAAGAAAGAAAGAAAGAAAGAAAGAAAAAAGAAAAGAAAAGAAAAGAAAGAAAGAAAGAAAGAAAGAAAGAAAGAAAGAAAGAAAGAAAGAAAGAGAAAAGAAAAGATAAAAGAAGAAAAGAAATTGGGATCGTGTTATAATTGCTGCTGTCATAACTTAATTGAATTTTTTTCTTTCCTAATGGAAAAGAAAATAATGTTGTATTTTAAATCAACAGCTTTTTCAACTTGATGGAACTTGCTTATTTTGCAAACCAAAAGAATATGTCTACTATCATATGAGGCTATCATAATACAGAGAAAAAAGGTAAATAAGTACAGGAGGTACCCTTACACCCCTAAGAGCCTTCACGAAATTTGTATTAGCATCAGTGTTTCTCTCTGGCTTAGCCACAGTGGTGCTATTTACAGATGTTCTAACATCTAGAAGGGAGGCTGATAGTCAGCTTATAGGCACTGATCTGACAACTGTTAATTATTGAGAGATTTTTGCTACAGGGCGTGTGCACTCACCAGAGACATAGAGAAAAGAAAAGAGAGAAAGAAAGAAAGAAATCTTCCCCCAGGGTGGGTGGCCATACTGCAATCCCTTCTCCTCCATTCTCCTCTCAGGATTTTGGGCATATGTCCACACACACCCAGCGTGTTTTGAGCCACGGTAGGCCATGTGGGAGTCCAGCACCTTAATCATTACACTATCTGCCAGCCCAACAATTCTGATGCACTTCTATTCTGATTGGACAGAGGTCATGTTCATACCAGTTATCACATTTATAATATTGCCTACACTGTAAGTTCTCTCAAAACTGTTTAGGAAGGTATAAGCAAGGTATAAATCATAAATATCTAGTCTCTCTGCACTCGGACACTTTGAATACAATGATATATTACCTCATTGGACATGAATATTAATATTGGAGTTTCCGTGTTTACACTATTGTCAATAATTTGAGGGCTAAAAGGAAGCATTTTCCAAAAATTTGGAAACAAGGCTGTCTTCTAGAATTAAAAGATAAATCAGCTTGTAATGCATGAGAACAGAGAAATGCAGTCCCATGAAAGTCAGAGTGACCTAGGCCTTCAGAACAAGGCTGTACTCTGATTGAATTCATCAATCTGTATGAGGAAAACAATAGAGCAATTGGAAGCAGGTTGCATAGCCTGCAAAACATTGAGTCAGAGTCTAAGGTGGCAGGGCCTACGCCAGGATAGGCATTGAGGAAAAATACTGTGACCCAAGGACTCGACTTGTAAGAGCAGTTGGTGACTTTATCACTGTGGTGAAGATAGATACATCATTACGATGCTATTAACAATTGCACTCATATAACTAGCTACTCTTGTTCTAGATTCTGGCTCACCAAGCAATCTTCCAATTAGGGTTATGCTTTTCAAGCATGACATACCTACAGCGAGAGAAGATGCTGGCTGGAGGCTCCAAGCATCCAGTCCCTTTGACATCTGTTGCCTCATGGGAGGTTAGCAAACTTGCTCCTTGTTAAGTACATCCCTGCATGACCCTGGCTGATAGAACATCATCGCAGCTGCCTCACCCCTCCCAGCTGTGAAAGACAGAATCAAGCAGAGGAGGGAGCAGACTATGACAAATTTTGTACATCCTTGAACTCAGAGAAGCAAAGGGGCTGCCAGAGCTCCTTGTGCTGTGGGAGCATCTCTCTGATGTGCTGTGTGCAAAGGACAAGCAAGATGAGGGCCCAGCCCTAAAGGGGCTCACTGCCTAGCCTTTGGTGTAGAGTCATCTCCCGGTAAATAGCCAGAGTGGCTTTAGCATTTTGTTTCAGTCAAGGAGGCAAATCCCTTACGAGCCTTACTTTGCTGCACCCTCCTGTCTTCCTGAATCCTATCTGTCCCATCTGGGCATTGCTCTCTCTCACTATTTTGCCTCACCTGCTTTCTCAGCCTTCCCATCCCAGTGAGAGGGGTGTCAATCCCCCACTCCTCATTCCTGAACATCATTATTTGGGGACAGGACGGAGTTCCTGTCTTCTTACTGCAGTCTGGGACACTTACCTGCCCTTCATAGTTCCAGTTCTCTAATTTTTCAAAATAAATCCTTAAATTCTCTCTTTGGGACCCTCAGAGATTTACATTATGTTCTTAGATTCATAAACCTTTACCCTAATTCCCTTGCTATCATCACTGTTGTCAGTTCCTCGTTTCACAACACTTTATCTGACTAATCACTGTGATCACTTCTGACACAAATCATATAATCCCATTCATTCTGTTAGGACCAGAATTACATATGTGATGGCTACACATTCACCTTTCTGACATTGCCTCTGGATTCTGTAGAACAACTACTCTGTGAGTTTGTGACAGCAGGGATTGAAAGCACCCTCATGACAGTCACCTGGGGAACTATGAAAAATATCCTTGCCTGAGCCCCATCCAGAGATGCTGATGCAACTGATCTGATTTTGTTTCTAATGTGTAATGGCCTGTGATTTTCTGAGTAAGTGAATGCAGCAAGGTAAGAAGCCCTACTCTTCTGCCAAGGTGGAAAGAGAACTCATCACAACCATCAGAAGCCACTTACTGAGTCACTGTACTTCATCTGTTACCTCATTTGACCCACATGAGCACCTGTGAACTCTGGATATTATCAATTTCATCTTAGAGATGAAGAAACTGAGGTTCAGAGAAGTCCTGTAACTGACGCAATTTTGCACAGCTATGAAGTGCGGAGCCAGAATTTGGAACCTGTCAACTCCTGAGTAGATGCCATGCTCCTACTCTATGCCACTCTGCCCGTCCCAATGTGAACAGAGCACACAGTCCAGATTTCAGCCCCTGCAGGACTGCAGGAGCTTTCCCTGTCACCCCTTCATTATGTCTGTAGGATGGCATGTGAGTTTAGCCAATTACTGAAGGGAATCTTGCTGATAGATGTTTACAGAGAAGCCAGTGTCTAGAAGATGATGAAAACATGAACCTTTTCCCATCCAGTCACCTGGGTACTGGGGTCTCTTTTCTCTCTGATCTCTCTTCTCTTTCTCAACCATTCCCTTGTTCTTTTCCGACCCCTTCTGCCACCTCTTAGGGTCCCAGCTCCTCCTGGAAGGACAGTGGCAGAACTTACTCAGGATCACTGGAGGAGGCTTTTGATCTAGGAATGAAATATCCTTGGAAATAAACTTTTCTGTAGTTTCTACTAACTGTCTCATAGCATGAGCTCAATGCATTGGTATGTTCCTCCATAATTCTGCATTTCTATTTTACCAGTCTCCAGGAGAAGAGGAGGAGGAAAAGGAAGGGTAAAGGAGGAAGAGCTGGAGAAAAATCCAATGCTGCCTCTTATTACAAGTGGCTTGGCTTTTACTCAGGAGACAGTAAAAACCAGTAGCTGCTGATCTGCCTTCCCCCCGCCACTGAAGCAAAGAGCACTCCACACACAAGCCTTGCCAGGCACAGTGTGCACAGCCTCCTTTCGCCTTCACCCCCATGGAAGCCACTGGCAGGAACCAGAAGTCAAGGGCTCCAGGAGGCAGTAAAAGCCAGTAGCTTCTGGTTAGACCTCCCCCCATTGCTGAAGTAAAGTGCACCCTAAATGTAAGCCTCACCAGGTACAGTGTGCAAAGCCTCCCTCTACACCCCTTCCTCTCCCCTTCCACTCCACCTGGGAGAGTCACTGGCAGGAGCCATAAATCAAGGGCCCCAGGAGGCAAAGCAGGGCAAGTTAGGCTGCTCCTGCCACAGGAGGACACTCTGTTTCCAAATCAAACAAGGGTCACACCTGCCCTGCACAGAGAACCACGTTAGCCAAGTTCTGAGTGGGAGGCGAGACAGGCTCTTACGTGTCCTCAGTGGTTCCCACTTCCTCAACAGGGCCCTTCGTCATCCTGCTCTGTTCTCCTCCTTCCTAGAGGATTGCAATCTGCTACTCACCCTGAGGTCACTACGTGGACACGGCAGAGAGCCCAACCATTTTGTCTGAGGTTTGAGATAACCAGGGGTTTAGTCAGGGCTCTCTACAGAAACAGAACCTACAGGGCATGTGTGTGTATATATATGTGGAGACAGAAAGAGAGAGATCAATTTGATTTAGAGAATTAGCTCACACAATTATGAGGCTGGCAAATCCATATCCGTGGGGCCGTCTTGCGATTCTGGCAAGAAGTCAACGTCTCGAGTCTGAAGGCCATCTGGAGATAATCTCTTCCTCTTCAAGAAACCTCTCACTTTTCTCTTAAGGCCTTCAACTCAGTGATACTCACCCACATTATGGAGGACGGTCTGCTTTACTCAAAGTCTACTGACTTAGACGTTAATCTCATGTTTTTAAAAATGAAAATGTAAACAAGACAGAGAGATCTGCACAGCCAAATCTAGACTGATGTTTGGCCGAACATCTGGGCACCGCAGCCTCGCCCAGTTGAGACACGACGTTAACCATTTACTCTCCCAGTCAGGGTACAGGGGGATGTCGACCATACAGCCTCAGTGGGAGAAGGAAGTGCTGTCCCCTGCTGTTTGTCTCTTCTCAAAAGAAACTCTGAACATCCTCAAAAAAGAATTCAGAAAGAGAAGAGGGAAGGAGCACACAGTAGGAGCTCAATGGTCATAACTGTCTAGAAGGTACCCAGCCCCACAGTCGATATTCTGTGCATATCGCCCACCTTCTTGAACTGCAGGGTAAATTCCTCTTCCTCCTCTTCAGGTTTAACTTAATATCAGTTTCTCAACAGAGACAAAAAGAACTGCAAAAAAAGCTGAAGCTTTACTCATGTATTATTGTCAGTAGTAACATTAATATTATAGGTCTGACAGTTTTGTGTAAATGTAGACTAAAGCAAATGAAATATATTGATATTATTAGCAATCAAGATTTTTTAAAGTAAAAGAAAACATACAAACAAAATAAAACAAAACAGATGAAAGAAAGGGCCGAGCTGTGGTGACAGGAGCTGCTGAGAAACTTTCCTGCAGGTTGGGACCAATGGGAAGCCCAGATTCAATTCCCCTTCCGGGCACGGTAGTGTGCATCTGTAATCCCAGTGCTAGGGAGGCTGAGGGAGGAAGATCAAGTGCTCAAAGCTGGCCAACATAGCAAGACCATGTCTAAAAAGGAGCTAGGCATGGTCATGCACTCCTCTAGTTCCAGCTACTCCAAAGGGTAAAGGAGGATCGAGGCGGGAAGACTCTGTCCAAAAGCCAAGCAAGTAAACACCTGTAATGTTAAATGGGAACTGGAATTAACAGTTGAACATATGATAGTGTCCTTCGGTGTACTTTCTAGCTTTGTGCACTAAAAGGAACTAAAAGCAGTGATATCCCATAGTAAGGAGTACAACTAGTACCCAAACCCTGCTTTAAGTATAGTTCCCTATTTTAAAGAACAAGGAGTGGGACCAGCAGATGGCATAATGGTTACGTCACTGGACTCCCACATGGTCGACAATGGTTGGAGTCCCGGACGTGGCAGCTTAAAACTCAATGCCCGGCATGTGTGCATGCGCGCCCAAAGTCCTGCGAGGAGAATGAAGGAGAAGGGATTGCAGCGTGGCCATACCCACTGGGGGGCGATTTCTATCTTTCTGTCTCCCTGTCTCTCTATGTCTCTTCAGCAAACACAAGCACCCTATAGCAAAAACCTCTCTAAAAGAAAGAAAAGAGAACAAACAAGGACTTCTCAGAAAAATAGCTGATTCCAGAGCTCAACCAGAAAATATAGAAGATGAGTCAGAGACATCTTCTGCCAGGAAGTAGAAATACCTGGACCAGCTGGTGGAGTGGTAGTTAAGGTGGCTGGATCTCACATAGCCAACTGTGCAGTTCGAGTCCCAGACCTGGTGGCTTGAAAAACATGCTGGGTACATGAGTATGTGTGCCCAAAATCCCAAGAGGAGAATGGAGAAGGGATTACAGCATGGCCACTGGTGGTTTCTCACTTTCCCTCTCTTTCTGTTTCTCTCAGTGAGTACAGGCACCTCATAGCAAAACTGAGGTGGGGGAAGCCTATGAACAAGTAATTCCACTCCTAGGTATATGTCCTCCCAAACCCCTCTAAAATATGTTCACCCAAGGACAAGTACCAGAATTTTCATAGTAGCACGATTATATATTACATAATGTATGATAATAATCATCAAAACCTGAAATCATCCTAAAGTCCACCTACATTAGAATGAATAAATAAATAGCAGAACCAATGAAAAACAAAGAACCACAACTACACCCAATGTGAGTTGGTGTACAATCAAGTTTCTGAGAAGTTGTATAATCATGTACATAATTATAGGCACAGAAGCCAGACAGAAATATTACATACTGTATGATTCCATTTGCACAAAGTTTCAAAACAGGGAAGCTAATCAAAGGATTAGAAGGAAGACTAATGGTTACTTCTTGGGAGAACAAGTGATAGAAAGAGAGTGTGACCAGAACTCTTGCGCTATTGACAATGTTCTTGATCTGAGAGCTGGTTACATAAAAACCTCTCTAAAAGAAAGGTTTGCTCGCTTTGTGAAAATTTTTGTTTTATATGTTTGATTTTCCTGTGCATTTATCTATATGTTATATTTCTTTTTTAAAAAGAATTATTTAACTTCATTTACATTAATTTGACCAGAGAGAGACAGAGTGAGAGAGAGAGAGAGAAAGGGAAAGTGAGAAAGCAAGCCACCAGGCCTGGGACTCAAACCACAGTTGGCCATATGGGAGTCCAGCACCCTTAACCACCACGCCACCTGTTGGCCTCTGTATGTTATATTTCTACTTTTTTTTTTAAGGGTACTTTTTAAAAAGCTACTAAGGGGACCAGCAGATGGCGTAATGGCTATGTCTCTGGACTCCCATGCAGTTGACCACAGTTCGAGTCCTGGACCCGGTGACTTAAACTCACGCCGGTTGCATGTGCATGCATGCCCAAGATCCTAAGAGGAGAATGGAGAAGAAGAGATTGTGGCATGTCCATCCCCGCCCCCCCAGGGGGTGATTCCTTGCTTTCTGTCTCTCTGTCTTTCTGGCGAGTGCCCTATAGCAAAAACCTCTCAAAAAAAAAATAAAAAGCTGTTAGGTCACCAGGAAAGTAATGATGTATTTTTCTATGCAAAAATGCATCATGACTTTTTCAACGACCTAATACGTTGGTGCCAGGCAGTGACACAGGAGTGATGCAACTGGATCCCCATGAGAAAGGATCTGAGTTCATATCTCAGGATCTCCCTGAACATGCCTGGTGCACATGCCTGTGATCTGGGGTGATCTGGGGCAGATGACATTGGGGGTAGATAGCAGAGTAAGATGCTGTTGGGAGCACTTCTCTCCCTCTCTCTCTCTCTCTCTCTCTCTCACACACACACACACACACACACACACACATAGAAAAAATAATAAACTTTTTTTAAAAAGTCAGCTTGAAGGAGATCTGGTAAGATTGAGTACCAAAAAGGATAATAACTATAGCTGATTAAATGAACATTTAATGAGTCTCAGGGCAGGGCACGTCAGGGGGCAGGGAGGATAAACAGGACAGCTTTTTAAAAAAGAAACTCACTCATAAATGTAGAAGGAATAACAAAACTCAAAGATCACCATTTTGTAACCCATGATAAAATAATTGATTTATGTAACAATTACCAATGAAAGCTAAGATTTTCAGATGAAAACTTGTTTGTATATAGGATATTTATACAATGCCAAAGTATTACTCCAGAGGTCACTTACTTTTTTTTAAAAGAATTATTTTATTTAGCTACTATTTATTTATTTAAATTTGATCAGAGAGGGACAGAGTGAGAGAGAGAGAATGAGAAAGCATGCTGCCAGGTCCAAGACTTGAACCACAGTCGGCCATGTGGGAGTCCAGCACCCTTATCCATCATACCTTCTGCCAACCCCATTTTTATTTTTTGACTAATCGTTGAAATCCTTAAGATGAACTGGATGCTGCAACAGCTGCCCTCTTGGGTTTGAGTGTTGTTCCTTCACAGAATCCATGCCTGAATCTGCGGTATACAATTTTTCGGTGCTTCATTCGACCAGTCCTGGTGGTATTACATATTTTAACCTTGGCACTCCAGTTATACTTTCTCTTGCACTTGGCAGGGTAGCCACATTTGCCATAGGTCGCCTTCTGAAGGTGACAGGCCTTAGAACCACAGCAGCACAACATGTGTGTCTTATTGCGACACTTCCCAAATGATGACGTTCCCTTCGTCATCTTGCTTCTGTGGCTGAGACCAAAGCCCCATTTTTATTTTTAGAGAGACTTTTATTAAAGGACACATGTGCTTGCCAGAGAGACAGAGAGAGACAGAAAGTGAGAAATCATGCAACCCTCCCCCCCAGGGGTGTGGCCATTCTGCAATCCCTTCTCATCCTGTCTCCTCTCAGAATTTTAGGGACACACACACACAAGCACCCAGCATCAGTTTCAAGACACTGGGTCTGGGACTTGAACCATGGTTGACCATGTGGGGTCCAACAACGTAACCATTACACCATCTGCTGGTCCTGAGATCACTTACTTTTACAAAGGAAAGCAACTGTACCCTTGCAATGGAGAGGTCTGGTGGTAACCACTTTAACCCAGGGACTGAAGTTGCCATCACATATAATGGAACCTGGACTCGAACCAAAGTTGGCCACATGGAAGTCCAGCACCTTAACCACCATGCCACTTGCTAGCCCCACTGCCACTACATCTTACGAGCAAATTAGTTTATTAGTTAATTTTAAATTAAATTAACTTTACCAGCACTATTTATAAAATTAAAATGGATGAAGTTAATTGTGGAAAACACTTTCAAACATCATCTTTAAAAATACCCAAGGACTCCATACAGCAGCATACATTATTACCACTTTACATATCAGAAAACTGAAGCTTACACTTCAGAAACTTACTCAGAGTCATACAACTAGTTAAATAGAAGAGCTGGGATGAGAATTTCACCAGCCCAACTCCAAAGCCTGTGCTTAATCACTTACGTTAAATACACGTAAGTTATGTTTAAATAATAGTTCTAGGGGCCAGCAGTTGGTGTGGTGTTTAAGGGACTGGACTTCCACCTGGCCAATACATTTTGAGTCCTGAACCTGGTGGCTTGTTTTCTCTCTCTCGTGAGAGTATATGCCCTATAATAAATGTTAAAATAATAATAAATAAACGAAATTAAATCATTCTTATTAAAAATAAATAAATAATTATTTTATTATGTTCTATTGTTAGGAATAAAAATAGCCGTGCGAGAAGCCAGAAGGTAGTGTGGTGGTTAAGGCCCTGGACTCACATGGCCAACTGTGGTTTGAGTCTCAGACCTGGCAGCTTGAAAATCACTCTGGGCACATGTGCATGTATGCCCAAAATCCTGAGAGAAAACTGAAGGAGAAGGGATTGTGGCATGACCATCTCTCCTGAGGAATGGTTTCTCACTTTCCCTCTCTCTCTTCAGTGAGCAAATGGGCCTCACGGTAAAAACCTAAACAAGGAGGAGAAATAGCTGCAAGAATCTTCAAGCTGAGTTCCAACAGGGATCCTGTTTTAAACTACTGTGGACTCTGACAAGGCTGGTCATCACTGGGAGCTTTTTGTCTTCATACCTTTGCATTTCATTTCAGAGCCACTCCCCCCAAATAAGAGGCTTCCACGGAATGAGGACATACTCAGCCTGTCTGCCTTGTTATAGGTTCCCAGTGGAAGGCATCATTGAAGGCAACAAATAGGTTATTTACTCATCTCTAAAGAAGTATAGCTAGGGCCAGCAGGTGGTGGGGAGGTTGAAGCGCTGGGTCCCACGTGGCCAACTGTGCAATTCAAGATGTGGGCCCAGGTGTGTGTGAGTGCGTGCTCAGAATCCAAGAGGAAAATAGAGAAGAAGGGATTGTGGCATGGCCTTTCCCTAGGCAGTAATTTGTCACTTTCTCTCTCTCTGAATCCCTGTCTCTGTCTGGTGAGCACACATGCCTCATAGCAAAACTGAAAAAAATGTACAGCTAATTCTGGAAATGGGTACTAGTGACAGTTGTATAACTGTGTGAACGTACTTCATGCCACTGAACTGCACACTTTAAGACAGTAAATTTTATGTTGTGCATATCTTACCACAATTTTTTAAATTATTTATTTAATTTTATTTATTCATTCATTCATCTTAATTTGACTAGAGAGGAACACACACAGAGAGAGAGAGAGAAGGAAAGGGAGAAAGGAAGCCACCAGGTCCAGGACTCGAACCGTGGTCGGCCATGTGGGAGTGTCCAGCACCTTAGCCACAACGCCACCTGCTGGTCCCCAGCCACAATTTTTAAAAATTAAAATAGAATAAACTGAATAGAACATTTTAAAAAAGAAATACAGCTAAGTCCCAGGTAGCTCAATGATCATTGATTTATTATTACTAAATTACTATTGAAGAGATTCTCAATAGTACTAAAAGGTTGTCAACTTTGAAAATTTATAAAAATCAAAACCAAAAATATATGTAAAACACCTACATCAAAAATGCCTTTAAATCACAAATCAATGTACTATCTCTGATATATGAGTACCGTCCAGGCGCAAGGTTTCCTAAAGAATGTCAGTAAGTTTTTCTTTTAGAAACCAGTTCTTCCACAATTGCAACTGGAAGAACATTCAGATCACAGGAGTGGCTAATTAAAGTTTCCAGTTCTTCCTTTAACCATAACATGTCAAAGAGTCTGTTCTCATAATACCTCTCAGAAATGTCAAAAGACACAGTTCCCATTAACATAAGTGGAAGATACAATTTTCTTGAGCTGAGATCATTCCATGAGAAGTTCAGATTTCATATCCAAAGTCCCCGACCTCTAGACCACCCCTTCCCTGCCCTCTGACTCAAGACCATTTCAGAAACAAAGGTCAGGCCAGTTGGTGTATCCAGGCAGCTAGATCCCATGTGGCCAACTACATGGTTCAAGTCCTGGACCTGGCAATTTGAAAAAATGTGCCAGGCACATTTGCATGTGTGCCCCAAATCCTGAAATAGAGAAGAGACAGTAGCATAAAACCTCTCTCTCTCTTTCTCTCTCTCTCTCTCTCAATGAGAGAGAACAGAGAGTATGGAAGAGAGAGATGGGTATTTTGGCAGGGTCACCCAGCACCTTCCCTACCCTCCTATCCCAGTCAGTTAGGATCCAGGCATGCACCACTCTACCCACTGGTCTTACAAACAAACCCAGGCCTCATATGGCCCAGCCTTTGCACATCAGCACCCTCCCATTTGCACTACCATGGCTGGGCCAAGCACCTACTCCCTTGAATCATGATTATTGACTCACTCTTCCCCAGAAGACACCAATATAGGAAGCTCCACACTGGGGCAAAAGCCCTGAATTCAACTTACTTTTAGGAAAAGGAAAAGGTGCATTTGTTGTTCATCAGGTCAGTTTCACCTCCATGGAATAATGAGGGACATGGAGAAGGTTTTCAGGTTCCAGGTAGAGGGACAGCTCAGCACAGCTCAGGTTCTAACTCACCATGAATGTCAAGCCCATGTGTCCGTCAGTCAGGAGCCACCATGAATGCAGAAACCCAATGGCAAGCCTAAGAAAGAGAACAGATTATGACTGTCTCTTGGCCAGCTATCTGTAGAAAGAGCTCTTCCATGCTGATGCCAGGCCAAGATAAACTACAAACAAGAGAGAAAGCAACAGAAACAATTGAGAATGAATCTCACAGTTCCCGACCACCACCCTTCCCACGAATGTGTCTGCATCTGCCCTGGATTTTAATCCTTCCTCCAATCTCAGAAGGGAAAAACAGCTGCAGTGGCCCACTGCTTGGGAGGCAGGAAGCCACATGGAAGGCCCAGGGTCAGTTCTCAGACAGCCTGAACATGTTGGGCACGATTGCACACATCTGTAATCCTAGCTAATTGGGAGGCTGGAGCAGGAGGATTGTGACACAGCACGACCCTGTCAAAAATACCTATCTCTCTCTCTCTTTATGTCACCTTCTCTCTCCCCGTCTGTTTTTCTTTTTCTTTTTTTTTTTTTTTTTTTTTTGAGAGGTTTTTGCTATAGGGCATGTGCACTCACCAGACAAACAGAGAGACAGAGAGACAGAAAGCGAGAAATCACCCCTTAGGGGGGATGGCCATGTCGCAATCCCTTCTCCTCCATTCTCCTCTTGGGATCTTGGGCACGCACGCACGCACGCACACGCACCTGGCGTGAGTTTAAGCCACGGATCCAGGACTCGAACCACAGTTGACTACATGGGAGTCCAGCGACACAGCCATTACACTAACTGCTAGTCCCCCCGCCCCTCTGTTTTTCTCACAAAGAGAAAAATAAGAGCCAGCCATGTGGCACAGTGGTTAAGTTCCATGCTTTGGGAGCCCAGATCCCACATGGCCCACCAAGTATCAAATTCCAGCCCTGGTGGCTTGAAAAGCATGACGGGTGCATGTCTGCATGTCCAAAATCCCACTGGGATGGAGAAATGGAGGAAAAAGGATTGCAGCATGACCATACCCCATTTGGGGAGTGTTCTCTCTCTCTCTCTCTCTCTCTCTCTCTCTCTCTCTCTCTCTCTCTCTCTCTCGCAATTAAAAAAAAAAAGAAAGAAACATCTTCCCCAAAAGACAATATTTCTTCCTGAGTTCTAACTCCCTGTTCCTGTCCTCAAAGAAATGTTCAAGCCATCCATGCCATCCGTCTTCCCTCCTATTTCTGTCACCTCTTCCTTTCTATTGTCACCTTTCCTTTAGACAGTAGTTACTAGTATTTGTGGGCCACAAATCTCTTTGTGAAGCAGGTAAATCTTGCATACCATTTCTAAGGAGTTGATAGAGTTCCAGAGTTCACAGAGCCCAGGTAAGGAATCCCTGCTTTGGCAAAAGTCTTTTTCACCTTAAACCTTAGCTATTCGTGGGCATCTCTCTTTCACTTCAAAGCAAGTTTCTGGAATAAAGACTTTCATGTTCTTTACTTCCAACTCCCTCCTCAATCCACTGCCCTCACTCTACTAAAGCTAATTCCACTAAAGTTACCACTGAATCCTAAATGTCAGACTGAATGAGTATTTTTTCCCCTTCTCATTTGAACTCCTCTTGTATTTTACAATGACCTATCTCCATATCCTAAAACCTTTTCTGGGTATCTTGACACCACTGTGATAAGCTCCCTCTTAGTGCCTGGTCAACAATTTCTCCTTTTCTGGGAAAGGTCCCTAACACCCACTGGGCCTCCAGATACCATATATGTTTAGGCACACACCTCCACCTTCCCACCACAGTTGATCAGTTTCTGGGTGAACCTCACCAAGCAATACCAACTGGTGACTTCCCTATAATTCTGGAATATAGAAGAAAACAAATTTCTTTCATTTCCCACAATGTTAATTTGTAGTCACAAATTCCAATTATAATATATTCCCTTTTCTTCTTCAGTCAGCCTGTGTCTGGCTTCTGTTATTTGCCACCAAAAGAGTCCTGACTGACATAAACATTCCTTTGCTCATGATTTATCTTCTTTCTGGCTAATATTTCTCAGTCTTTCAATGGTCAATTCTTCCTCTCTGCCCCTAAATATTGATTTATCTATTAAGAATTGTAGGAATAAGGTCAGCCAGGTGGCATGATGGCTAAGGCAGCTGAATCCCACATAGTCCACTATGTGATTCAAGTCCAGGACCCAGTGCCTTGAAATAAACTCCAGGCTCATGTGCGTGCGTGCCTAAAATCCCAGGAGGAGAATGGAAGAGAATCCCCATTTCCTGAGGGTGACCTCTCATTTTCCCCATCTGTCTTTTTTCTTTCTCTCTAGCAAGCACATGCCCCATAGAAAAAAGAAAAGAAAGAAAGTAGGAATAATGGTTAGTGAGACTGAAAAGCAATCATGTCAGAACTAAATTGAGCAAAGCTTTTGAATTTAACTGAACCAAACAAGGCCTCACTCAGAACAAGCTATTCCCAGCACAAGTTTCTATGGGAACATAGAATCAGTATTTTTAGTCTGAGATTAGTTGAATTAGTTGAATTCAGATGTGAAATCTGTGGATATGAAGGCCTGATTTTACTCTGACATTTTATTTAAGGGAATAGAATACTGAAGTATTCAAAGGACTTAAATAGTACCTGATTGTACTATGACTATGATTTTGATATCCATGGGTGTCTTAAGCTAATTCCATATAGATCCGGAGAGAAAATCGTGTGTGTGTGTGTGTGTGTGTGTGTGTGTGTGTGTGAGTGACTTGCCAGATGCAATAATCTGGACAATTTCTGATATAATAGTCAAAAATATAACTATAAAAATGAAGCCATGGGCCAGCAAATGGCGTGCAGGTTAAAGTGGCTAGATCCCACATGGCTAACTGTGCAGGTCAAGTCCCGAACCCTGTGGTTTGAAAAACACTCCAGGTACATGTGCATGCATGCCCAAAATCCCAAGAGGAGAATGGAGGAGTAGGGATTGTGACTACCCAGAAGGGGCTTTCTTACTTTCTCTCTGTCTCTCTTTCTCTCTTTGGTGAGCAACATGCCCTAAAGCACAAAAAGGGGAGGGCGAGCTGTTTCTGACATTGGACTCCCTCTGATGTGATATAGTGGGAGGTACAAACTGGTGAATTATTGGAAGTGGCTGACCTAAATCTAACCATGATCCAGAATGTAAGCCATCCTATAGGACAACTAGCCTGGACTCTCAAAGGATTCCAGGTCATGGAGAACCAAAAAAAGATTGGAGGGCTTTCTACAGTCTGCAGACACCACAGAGAGGTGGCAGTCAAATGCAATGCAGGAATGTTGATTGGGGCCTAGATTTTTTTTCATCTATAAAAGATAATTTTGGAAATTTAAGTATGGACAAGATTTTTAATAATGTTATTAAAGTAATGAGGATTTTCTTTGACATAAAATGATGTCATGGTTGTCTAAGAGAATATCCTTGTTCTTGGGAAACTCCAGTTGAAGTATTTAGGGTCAAACCATTGTGCTGTCCTGGTAGTCCTCCATTATCCTTCTTCTTTTCTCATTCTTCTCATTCTGCTAATACTTACTGACCCATTCTGTTCACACATTCACCTCCTCTGCTCACACCTACTTGACACACATACCCACAAGTATAACCCCCAAATCAATATTTCTAACTCAGTGCTCTCCTCAAAGCTCCAGGCCTGTAGAGTCACTTTACTCAGCATTCCTTCCCTCAATGTCCCAGCAGCACCTCAAACATGACATTCAGAGCCAGGCTCATATAGTCACTCCTCAACCCCCCACCCTAAAAATTCTGTTCCCTGTTTTCTCAATCTTGATAAATGTCAAGTTGACCAAGCCAGAAACTTCTCTCTTCTTACCTCATATCTCATCAATCACAGACTCCTGTGTCCTCATGAACCTCTTTTCCATCTCCTCCACATCACCCTATTCTTGCCTTCTTTGTCTCTCTCTCAAACTAAACATTATAAAAGCATTCTGACTGGTCTTTCTTGTCTCTGATTTTTCTGCCCTCTCATAGTCCACCCTTCCACCCTAGTGGATTTTTCTAACACGAAAGTTTGAACACTACCCTGCTCAAAGCTCTAAAGTGGCTCCCTACTGCCTCCAAGATCAAATCTCATAAACTTTATCGTGGGTATGCAAGATGTCTCTTGATCTCTGTCTCTACCCTCCTTCCCAGTCTCCTCTGCTCTTGCACCCCACCTCATAGCCAGTTCTTCAAATATACTAAATTACTGTGGTAATTCTAAGTCTGCCTTGTCCTCTTGAGCTGCTGGCCTCTGCCTAGGTCATTCTCTCAGCTTTCATGCCATCCTTGCCACCTCAGTACCAACCCCTACCCACAATGCATACCAGCATGCCATAGCCTTCTCTGCATTCCCAAGGCCTACTTAAAAACCCTATTACTCCTACGGTCCCATCAACCCTGATACACAGCCTCATTGAGGCAATTTATATTATTGCATTAAGTTATTTGTTTATACAAGATTCCCAACAGACTGTTTGAGAAACAAGTGGTTAGTGCCTAGGAGGACTCAAAGGAAGTGCTTATTGGAGAAATACTGACATTGAGAAATTCTTTGCAGGAAGGCTCACTGGAAGAATGCTACACTCTCACTCCTGGCGCCTTCACTGGGCTCCCCATTCAGGGGTGGCTCTAGAGCAGCCTCTCCCTGCTGAGGCTCGTAGTTCAGAAAAGAAGGAGTGGAGCTCTCAGGGGCTCAGAGACCTAGGCAACCACACTGCTCAGTCTGGACAAGTCTTGTTCAAGGTTTTCCTTTTCTAGAGTTCTGTCTTCACTTTATCAAGAAAAAGTTTCTAAAGAGAACCTGCCTATTGGTCTCTAAAGAAAGACAGAGAGAGGCAGGCAGATTCCAAAGCCCTGAGCAAAGTGGGAAGAACACTGAGAACAAAGAGGCTCATAAGGTGGGCAACTAGCTAAAGGGAATTAAAAATATCAAGTATCCCACCAGAAGGGGGCATGGAAGTTAAGGGGTTGGGTCCCACATGGCCGACCGCAGTTCTAATCCTGGACCTGGTGACTTGAAAATCATGCCATGTGTGTGCATGCCCAAAATCCTGAGAGAGTGAAGGAGAAGGGATTGTGGTGTGGCCATACCCCATGGAGGGTGATTTCTGTCCCTCTCTGGCAAGCACACATACCCTATAGCAGAGCAAAACAAAACAAAAATCAAGTATCCTTTGAGGATCAAAGGAAAGAGAGAGGGAGAGATGAGGAAATGTAAACATACCATAACAGACAGTGCATAAAAATCATTATAGTGTCAAAATAAAGGAAGAAATGGACAGAAATGGCCTTTTTTTTTTAAGGTTTTTCCATAGGTCACATGCACTCACCAGAAAGAGAGAGAGAGACAGTGAGAGGGAAAGAGAGAAATCCCTCCACCAGGTGTGTGTGTCAGGGGGTGGAAGGGCCAAGCAGCAATCATTTCTCCTCCATTCTCCTCCTGGGATTTAGGGCATGAACACACATGCACCCAGTGTGATTTACAAGCCATCAGGTCTGGGACTTGAACCACGGTTAGTCATGTGGGAGTCCAGCACCTTAACTACCATACCACCTGCTGGCCCTGAGACAGCCTTTAAAAAGCTTACTGGAAAACTATTTTAGGGGTCCAGCAGGTGGTGTAGTGGCTGGGGCACTAAACAGCCATGTAGCTGACTGTAGTTTGAGTCCCAGACCTGGCTGCTTGCTTTCTCACTTCCCCTCTGGCTCAGTCTCTGTCTCTCTCTCTGGTCAGATTAAAATAATAACAATAATAACAATACTAAATAAAATTAAATAGTTCTTTTTAAAAAACAATTTTAGGTGGATTATCATGAAAATTGTCATAGAAATAACCAGCAGGAGATTTTTAAGGAAGAAATTAGAAATTCAGCCTCCTGTACTCACTTGTAAGGGACAAAGAACTAGTCAAGCAGTAAAGACGAAAGATAAACAGGAATTAAGTGAAAAATTTGGAAGTCTTTTGCAGAGGGATAGC
Organism: Tupaia tana; assembly: GCA_026018925.1. Lineage (NCBI taxonomy): Eukaryota > Metazoa > Chordata > Mammalia > Scandentia > Tupaiidae > Tupaia > Tupaia tana. The sequence continues at coordinate 201,809,052 of JAKSZU010000001.1, forward strand.
AGGATAATTATTTAAAACATGAAGGCAGTAATTTAGGTCTAAAATGTCACCACCATTAATTCTAAGTTTTATTGTAGTCTGTTAGGGAACAGTTCTCGGGGGATTATGAATAACTGCTTCTTGAAATGGAAACTGCAAAAACAATTGACATTTCTGCAATCCATAAGGAATAGGACTTTGAGAAAAATGACTTTTCAGGTGACTATCTGAACATCAATGCCTGAATAGCTAATATTCATCCTTGCTTTATGTCACCCTCATTAATAAGCTCCCATTAAAGATAATGTCATACATGTAATTATATGGCATAGCATTATGTTAAATATTTAACACTATCATATTACACTATATCTTGGCTACAGTGATGTATTGCCTTCATTTGAGTACGCATGACAATTTTTCATAGGTTTTCATCTATATTCCTGGCTCAAGGACCTTCAGCAAATTAATAATCAAAAGAACATAGACTCTTCTGTTTGTAAGTCCATGGTCCTTGCTTAGCATACTATTCCATTGTTTTAACTCTAAAAAAAAAAAATCTCTTCAGCTTTCTAAAATTATGCCTACCCTCTTTTCCAGTTAACCTTAGATTTTTAAATCTAATCACATGTGGTTTTAAATATCACATCACAGGGGCCAGCAGATGGTGTGGTGGTTAAAGGCGTTGAATTCCCACATGGGTGACTACGGTTCAAGTCCCGAACCTGGTGGCTTGCTTTCTCACTTTCTCTCTCTCTCTCTGGTCAAATTAAAATTAAAAAGTATATAAGTAAATAAAGTTAAATAAAATAATTCTTTAAAATAAATAAATAAATAAATAAATATCCATTGCGCTTGTACACTGAGTCATCTAAACAAACAAGGAAGGGAACAAAAAAGTACATAATAACGTAGTGCTAGATTAAACTAAGCCCAAGATCTGGCAATAAAATCTAGCTTTTTCCATCTATTCTACATATTTAACATAAAAACAATTCATCCTTAAACAAAGTCATTTTCATAAAGTTTTCAAGTGTTTAACAAATGCTTTCATTCATTATTCCTTATAACAAACTTATGGGAAAAATCAGCCCTGTCCAAATTACATAACCAAGAGAAGAAACAGAGAAGGCGAGATCCTTTTCCAAAATCCCCTGACAACTACCAGAATGCGGATTAAAACTCTGTTCATACATTACTGTCCATTATCCCCTGCAAATGATCTGCTTACATAAACCATAAATCATTATTAAATCAACAAACTCGGGACCAGCAGTAAGCGTAATGGCTATGTCACTGGACTCCCATGTAGTCGACCATGGTTCTAGTCCCAGACCCGGTGGCTTAAACTAATGCCGGGCGTGTGTGCATGCGTGCCCAAGATCCCGAGAGGAGAATGGAGGAGAAGGGATTGCGTCATGGCCATCCCCCCGGGGGTGATTTCTCACTTTCTGTCTCTCTGTCTCTCTCTGTCTTTCTGGTGAGTGCATACACCCTATAGCAAAAACCTCTCAAAAAAAAAAAAAAAAATCAACAAACTCCTGCTGCTTCCACCCTATACCTAGCACCCAACTTGCTCATGGGGAAAGTTGTGTGGTCAGAAATCACTACCTGCAACTGCTCTGGAAGATGGCTGCCTCTCTTTCCTGAAGACACTCCTCTTGAGGAAACCCTCAAATAACTATTCCTTACTCATTATTTTAAGTCAGCCAGACCCAAACATGCTCTTCTTCTTTCTTTTTTCTTTTTTTAGAGGTTTTTGCTATTGGGCGTGTGCACTCACCAGAAAGACGGACAGAGAGAGACAGAAAGCTAGAAATCACCCCCTAGGGGGATGGCCACACCGCAATCCCTTTTCCTCCATTCTCCTCTCGGGATCTTGAGCACGCACGCACACACGCCCGGTTTGAGTTTAAGCCACCAGGTCCAGGACTCGAACAGCGGTCAACTACATGGGAGTCCAGCGACATAGCCATTGTACTAACTGCTGGTCCCAGACCCAAACATTCTCTTCTAACTTGGTGCAAATATACCCAGCTGTTTTTTGTTTGTTTGTTTGTTTGTTTGGAGAGGTTTTTGCTATAAGGGCGCGTGCACTCGCCAGACAGACAGAGAGATAGAGAGATAGAAAGCGAGAAATCACCCCCCAGAGGGGATGGCCACGCCGCAATCCCTTCTCCTCCATTCTCCTCTCGGGATCTTGGGCACGCACGCACACGCGCCCGGCGTGAGTTTAAGCCACCAGGTCCGGGACTCGAACCGCGGTCGACTACGTGGGAGTCCAGCGACATAGCCATTACGCTAACTGCTGGTCCCATACCCAGCTGTTTTGATGTGATGTAATAAAGAACCTGCAGAAACTTTGTTTCATCCATATGGATTCAGGGGTACATGCTAGTATTTGGTAACACATGACCTAAGATAGTAACAGCTGCACTGATTGTGATGCTGTTTAGAGAGTTAGATTATCATTTCTCCATCTAAAATCTGTAGATCAGGACGCATGTTGAAATGCAGATTCCCAGGTGCCAACTCAGTCCTCCTGAATCAGACTTCAGAGGTGGTGATACAATTAAAACAGTGAACAATTGATTTAATTGCATCGTCACCTCTGAAACACCACTGGGATTCTTATGCAAACTGAAGAAGCACGCAGTTGAGACAGGGCTGTTCCCACTAGACAACATGCATCTTAAGGGTAGAAATCAGCTCTTGTCTTAGTCTTCATAGCTCCAATAACCAGCTGGGGGCCTAGTAAATGTTCACTGATAGAATGCATATTAATTAGTTGTATTAATAATGTTACGTGAGGTCTTCAAAAAGTTTATAGAAAACATATATTATGAAAGAACTATGTATGGATTTCAAATTTTTTAAATGTTTTTGCCATAGGGCACCTCAAATTTATTTACTTATTTATTTGTAATTATTTATTTCACTTTATTTGTTGCTATTATATATATTTAATTTGACCAGATAGAGACGGGGGCAGGGGGGGAGTGAGAAAGCAAGCCACCAAATCCAGGATTCAAGCCACGGACCATGTGGGAGCCCAGCGCCTTAACCACTGCACCACCTGCCAGCCCCTCAAATCTATTTATTTATTTTAGAGCTATTTAATTAACTAATTAACTAATTATTATTTTCACAAGAGTTTTACCAGAGAGAGAGAAGAGGAGGGAGAGGGAGAAAGCAAGCCGCCAGGTCCAGGATTTGAACCGCGATAGGCCATGTGGGAATTCCAACACCTCAATTACCACACCACCTGAAGCCCCCCTCAAATTTATTTTTAATCAATATGAACTCATACCTTACTTCCATTTTTCCACCAACCTTTTGAAGTCCCCTCAAATAAGTGTTCATTTTTGGTCAGACTTGGTTCTTGTATAATTAGTTACTTAGAAAGTTGTGTAGGGACCAGCAGTTAGAGTAATGGCTATGTCGCTGGACTCCCATGTAGTCGACTGTGGTTCAAGTCCCGGACCCGGTGGCTTAAACTCATGCTGGGTGTGTGTGCATGCATGCCCAAGATCCCGAGAGGAGAATGGAGGAGAAGGGATTGCGGCGTGGCCATCCCCCCTGGGGGGTGATTTCTCACTTTCTGTCTCTCTGTCTCTCTCTGTCTTTTTGGCGAGCGCACGCGCCCTATAGCAGAAACCTCTCCCAAAAAAAAAAAGAAAAGCAAAAAGAAAGTTGTGTAAACACTTATAAACTGTTATAAACAGTGTAAATACTTTTAAACCCTTTAAATAGATTTTTAGATTTTTTCCCTATCCCAAACATGTGTAGTACAGAACTGAGGAAAAAGCATGACTGTGCCTGCGAAACCTACTGTGTGGACCTGTTCCATCCCTGCCTTGGGCACATGGGTTCTCCAGTGAGGCTGATAATCAAAGCCCTTTGGTAACCATTAGGCAAAAATTCTAGACTGGCCATACAGCCAACCTCCAAACTCTTATCCAGCTAAAACTTTTTGATATCCCCAGTTGGGACCTACCTTAGCTTGGAAACGTGTGGCGCAGATGAAAGTGCATAGATAGAGCATAGCTCCCCCCCTTCAGGCCTTCTCCCCTACACCCTCTGCTGCCTGTCTCCTCCCCAGGCTGAGGGATGGGAAGAGGGGAAAGCACAGTGACATTTACATCTTCAACCTTGGAGGCAGGAGGTGGTCATCTGAAAGCAGGCTTCTGTGTCCCAGATACACAGGTACTGGCTCCTCCTCCTCATGGGAACCCCTCCCAGCTGAGGACCCTGCGATAGTCGCCATTAAGCACAGGATTTCTTCCAAATGGTCACCAGTGCTGTCTCCCCAGATACAGCTTCCTAACATCCACTTCCAGCCACCTGATGCTAGATTGCCTCGTCCCTGCAAAAGATCTTCTTTGTTAAGATAACCCAAGTCCCACTGCTCTCCTTGGGTCCCCTTTGTCACACGTTGGTGCTCCACTAGTGGGCATACATTCCTCCCTCCTCACCTCCTCACCTCGCTCTGCTGCTCTAGTCAGAACAAAATAGGCACCAGTCTCCAGCCCCCCGGAACTCTGAGGGCTCCCTCGCCCGGTTTATGACCCTGGGGAAACACTCTTCCCTCCCACAGGAAAGCATACTCCAATCTTCTTCAAAGGAGTCTCACTGCATGCGCCCACAATGAATTCTTTACCCTCTTCACTCTCCTCTGGAGCACTTGAGGAATTAACGGAGCCAACAGCAGCTCCCAGATCGCTAAGTGAATGCCACATAGGTGGTCAAACATGTCATGAAGAAGTGGGGGACATTTGTCACGTCTCATACCGTTCTGGAGAAACAACTAGAAAGTCACATCTAACATCCTGTTACATTAGTCAGGCTCCAGTTATAAGAAAAAAAAAAAAAGACTCACTCAATTCATCTTAATTAGTGGCGGTCTGAGATAGAAATTCTCACGGAAATAAAGAACACTAAAATATTAGGTCATTGAAAAAGTTGTGATGTATTTTTCTAGGCAAAAATGCATTATGACTTTCCCAACAACCCAATATTACAGCAGCCAAGAGTACCTGTACACAGACCTTGCAATGACCAGAAGTTCAAAGTGTGAAACAGACCTAATGCCCACAACTCTCATCATTCCCTCAGCAAAGGAGTTCCCAGACTCCCTGACATGGGAGGCTGAGTTGCCTCTGTTATTGCTGCCACCCCTCTTTTTACTCCCACCCACATATGCCAGCTTCTAGACTCTGTGCCATGGAACACAAGTGTCAGAAACGATGTTAACAAGAGAGAGTCCTGTTGTTCAGTTAGTCTTGGAAATACAAGTTTAACTTTAGACAAGCTTCTTACTGTAGAATTCTCAGTCCAATGCATGTGCATATACCCGGTGTGTATTTCAAGCCACTGGGTCTAGGACTGAAACTATAAGTTAGCCATGTGGGATCCAGCCACCTTAACCATCACGTCACTGGTTGGCCCCAGTGCTTTTGATTGTTATTTACCCACACACTTAAAGTCTTAAGCTAATGGCAGGAGAGTAAGCCAGCTGGATCCCACATGATCAACTTCAGTGTTTTGAGTCCTGGACCCAGTGGCTTGAAAATTATGTGGAGAATGTGAGCATATGTGCCCAAAATACTGAGAGTAGAATGGAGGAAAAGGGGTTGTGGCGTGGCCATCCTCCCTGAGGGGTGATTTATCGCTTTCCCTCTATCTCTGTCTCTTTCTAGCGAGTGCATGTGCCTTACAGGAAAAAAAAAAAAAAAAAACTAATGACAAACCATTAGTACATTATTATTTAACTTAAACAATTCAAAGGCAAATAATAACTACAGGGACCAGCAGTTAGCGTAATGGCTATGTCACTGGACTCCCATGCAGTCAACCGCGGTTCGAGTCCTGGACCCGGTGGCTTAAACTCACTCCGGGCGCATGTGCGGGCGTGCCCAAGATCCCGAGAGGAGAATGGAGGAGAAGGGATTGTGGCGTGGCCCTCCCCCCGGGGGTGATTTCTCGCTTTCTATTTCTCTGTCTCTCTCTGTCTTTCTGGCAAGCGCACATGCCCTATAGCAAAAACCTCGCCAAAAAATAATAATAACTACAAAAATATTTCATAAGCTTCTCTTATTTTAAGTGTTTATTTCGACACTGAATAGAAAGCATGCAGAGGTGTATATGGTGTTCCTAGCATATGTTGATGTAGCCCTGCTCCTAAGAAACAGTTCAGTCCTTCTCATCCTCACCTCTGCAGCCACATTCAGCCATGTGTGTGCAAACTACTGGTTAACTGATCTCATTCCACAGATTGGATCATAAAAATGCACCTTCAACTTTTGATCAACCAAAGATCAATTTGAAAACTCTTGTACTCTGGGAATCAGCAGTTAGCATAATGGCTATGTCGCTGGATTCCCACATAGTTGACCGCGGTTCGCGTCCCGGACCTGGTGGCTTAGAACTCACGCCGGGCGCATGTGCATGCGTGCCCAAGATCCCGAGAGGAGAATGGAGGAGAAGGGATTGCGGCGTGACCATCCCCCCTGGGGGGGTGATTTCTCGCTTTCTGTCTCTATGTCTCTGCCTGTCTGGCGAGCACATGCGCCCTATAGCGAAAAAAACTCTCAAAAAAAAAAATAAAAAAAATTCTTGCACTCTTCCAGATACTCTCATTGGGGTCATTTGTGACTAACAAGAAGAAAGACGTCCCAATGAGGAAATGAATGCTTGGCACCGTGCAAGGTGCAGCAGAATGTAAAGTACACGGGCCAGGAGTCAGACCAGCTCTGTGACCTAGAGCAACCTCTATTTCCTCTCTCTAAAATGGTGAGTGTCATACGTAATTTTCAGAAAGAAGCTATGGTACATGAAGGACCTGCCTTGTACCTAGGAAACAGTAGTTGCTCAATTAACTGTGGTGGAAGTGGTATGGTAGTACAGATACCTCTTGGTTGTCATTCTTCTTTATTTTTTCTTTCTTTTTTTGGTCTGTTCAGTATGCCTCCCCTCCATACTCATAATAGCACCATCATTTTCGCTGGGTAAACTGCTCCTGTTCATCCCCACCCCTGACCCAGTTTTGTTGTTGTTGTTGTTTAATTTCAATTTGACCAGAAAGGGACAGAGCTAGAGAGCAAGAGAGATGGAAAGCAAGAAAGCAAGCTGCCAGGCCCGGGTCTCCAACTGCAGTAGGCCGTGTGGGAGTCCAGTGCCCTTAACCACCATGCCACCTGTCCTCCACAACCCCCAGCCCCCCGCCCCAGTTCTATATGCTTCTAGAGAAAGTGCTAATCAGAGTGCTCCACTCCCTTGACCACGGGGATGAGGTTCTGATCCAATTATAATCACTGTTCCCCTTTCTCCTGGTCCCAGAGATTAGGGGCAGGAGAAGGAGGGAGACAGGGTGGGCACATACGTATAGCAAAGTCATTCTCTCCTCTCATCTTGTAGAGCAATGGTAAGAAAGAAACACTCTCTTGATTTGGGTTTTTTTTTTTAAGAGTGATTTTTTTTTTTTTTTTGAGAGGTTTTCGCTATAGGGCGCGTGCGCTCGCCAGACAGACAGAGAGAGACATAGAGACAGAAAGTGAGAAATCACCCCCCAGAGGGGATGGTCACGCCGCAATCCCTTCACCTCCATTCTCCTCCCGGGATCCTGGGCACACACGCACACGCACCCGGCGTGAGTTTTAAGCCACGGGGTCCAGGATGTGAACTGCGGTCGACTACATGGGAGTCCAGCGACATAGCCATTACGCTAACTGCTGGTTCCCAAGAGTGATATTTTTGATATAGGGTGTGTGTGCTCTCCAGAGAGAGACAGAGAAAGTGAAACACCATCCACCAGGGAGTATAGCTACACTGCGATCCCTTCTCCTCCATTCTCCTCTCAGGATTTTGGGCATGCACATTCACACGCGCACAGACACCCAGGGTGGGTTTCAAGCCGCAAGGTCCAAGGAAGGTGGAGGGGACAGGGACGTAGAAAAGGGAGCACAGACCAGTACCTGGAGAGTTCATTCTAACCCAGGAAGCAGAGACTGGTGGGAGCCTGCAGGACTGCTGCACTGGAGGGAGCTAAGGAGGGCAGCTATGGCATCAGAAGCAGATTGCAGGCTCAAAGACACAGGAGGGGTGAGCAGGTGGTGTGGTGGTTAGGGTTCTGGACTCCCACATGGCTGACCATGGTTCAAGTTCTGGACCTGGCAACTCACTTTCTCACTTTCCCTCTCTCTCGCTGTCTCCCTCTGGTGAGTGCACATGTCCTGTAGCAAATTTTAAAATAATAATAATAATAAATAAAATAAAATAAATAATAATTAAAAAGAAAAAAAGACACAGGACGGACCAGCATATGGCATAATGGTTACATCAACTGGACTCCACGTGGCCTACCACGGTTGGAGTCCCAGACCCAAAGACTTGAAACTCAACGCTGGGCATGTGTGCGTGTGTGCCCAAGATCCCAAGAGGAGAACAGAGGAGAAGAGATTGTGGCGTGGCCATCCCCTCTGGGGACTGATTTCTTGCTTTCTCTCTCTGGCGAGTGCACGCTCCCAAAGGCAAAAATCTCTCTAAAAAAATAATAATAATAAAGACACAGGAATAAATAAATAAATACACAGGAAACAGCAAGCTTCACAGCACCTTATGCTCCGGAGCTTAGTCAGTGGAGGGAGGAACTTGAACCCCGATCTTGCTTTCCTGGCCAATACTGTCTCTTAGTCCTAACCCAAGACAGTGACCAGCAAAGCTGAAGAAGTTGATAGGGACCACATACAGTGGCCTCACTGTGAAAGAAAGGAACTTGAATTTTATTGTAAACCACAGAAATCATCAGTCTTTTAAGAATAGGCTGGCAGGACCAGCAGTTAGCATAATGGCTATGTTGCTGGACTCCCATGTAGTCGACCGTGGTTCAAGTCCTGGACCTGGCAGCTTAAACTCACGCCAGGAGTGTGTGCATGAGTGCCCAAGATCCCCAAAGGAGAATGGAGGAGAAGGGATTGCAGCGTGGCCATCCCCCCTGGGGGGTGATTTCTTGCTTTCTATCTCTCTGTGTCTCTCTGTCTCTCTGGCAAGCGCACGCACCCTATAGCAAAAACCTCTCCAAAAAAAAAAAGAATAGACTGGCTCCATGACCTGGTGGTTAAGGAAGACAGATTCCACACAGCCAGTTACAGGGTTTGAATCCCAGCTTGGCATGTCCAGCACAAGTACATGCATGCATGCATGCCCCAAATTCCAGTCAGATAGAGAAATGGAGGAAAAGAGATTGTGGCGTGACCATATCCCATTAAGGAGACTGCATTCTCTCTCTCTCTCTCATCTCTCTATCTCTCTTCTGGCAAGCCCACGTGCTCTCTGACAAATTTAAAGAAAACAAAAAAGCCTTTAAGAAGGGGATGATGGGATCAGATTTGCATTTCTGACACATTTCTGTGGCCTCAGAATGGTGGCTGAATTTGAGGATGAGGAAGCTAGAGACCAGAGGAAAATTTTCACAGCAATCAAGCGAGCATTTGCACTGAGACAAGTCAGCAGTGATGGGAATAAAGGACATGTAGTTGGCAAGTCAAATCTACCAGGGTTGGTGACTCGTTGTGTGGGGGGAGCTGGGGACATGGAGGTAAAAAGGCAAGGAATCCAGGCATTCCAGTCACCACCAGCATGCTTCAGGGATCTAGGAAGAAGGTCAGAACAGAGGAAGGGAAAGCATTTGGGCTAAAACATGCTCCAAAATGTATCCGGGGGAAATCCAGGTGGGCACGTCCAGTAGGAAATTAGGGCATTTGAGTGACTGACTCTGATCATGGGCATGTTCCCTAACTTCTTAGAGCCTCAGTCTTCATATCTGTCAAATGGGAATAATACTCTCTTCTCAGAGATTTTAATTACCTTGCTGAAATCTGCCTAGCATAAAAAATTACTCTTAAACAAAGAGGAAGGACAGATAGAGGGGTCCTATTACTCTAAAGTGAAACCCCCAGGCTGTCAGTGGTCCAGCAGTCCCTTCTGCTTTCTCCAGTTATCTGTGCCCCAACTCCTGCCTCATCCTTAGGAAGCCGAGACACTTGGTAGCTCAGCTTCCCCCTGAGCAACTCAACCCTCCAAAGGGTTTGGTCTTTGCACCTGTTGTTCCTCTAACAGACCACTGTTCTTCCACTGGTTCACTTAAGGGACTCCTTTTCATCCTTCATGACACTGCCTGTCATCAACCTTGTGGCGTTACCTGCCTCCTCTCCCTAGAACAATCTAGTCATCTTGTAGTAAGGCTGTCTTCCTCTAGTCACCAGACTATGCCTTAAGTAACTAAAGTGTGAAGACCTTCCCTATAATGCTGGCCAATGCAACATAAAACAGTCAGGATTCAGACACCTTCAAAGTATGTCCAGGTTGCTGAGCTATAATCTCTCTACTCTAAACCCATCTTTCTACGTTCTGCCCTGTGGTGCTGGAGCTGTGATTCTGCAAACCAAATTTCTGCTTGGTCGACAGTCTCTCTCTGTCGACCTCTGCCAGGGAGCATTTAAATCCAGTTTGCCTACAGTCCTGGCCTCATTCCTGGATGTCTGGGTCTCATACCCACAGAGCTCCCTTCCAAGCTCGGAGACAGCAGCCCAGCAGAACAGCACCTTCTCCCCAAAGGCCTTGGCTCTCCCCCACAGGCCCCTCCTCCACGCTTTTCTCTAAATAATCCCAGCGTTTGTTCCCGAACCCTGTGGGTGGTGGCTGCTTCCTGAAATTGCTATCTCTGTGAAACTTTGGTGTGCTTTTTCTGCCTTTTCAGGTACCTAGTTAACAACTTTAAATCTAGGTAATAATTCTATAAAATTCCCTTTGTTTAAACAACTGGTATGCTTTCTGTCTCCTGATTGGATAATGATGGTAAAAGTGTTTTTAATTTAAGCATGTAATTGGCTTTTATCCATAGATATTATCTTTTTACCTGGGGAGCCCCAGCCCCTGAACATCTGGCCACCCTTAACATGACTGTGCCGCCTCACCCCTAGATGCCCGCCTGCTCTTGATTTAATTAGGATGCCCAGCCACCTGCATGAGTTCTTTCCAGTCTGGGCCCACCCACAGGCCCCACAAGGAAAGCTAAATAGAGCGGCCAAAGGCAACAGCCATGTGTTTGGCTGTTGTGTCAGTTTTGATCTGTCTTTCCACTGGCAGAATAAGAAACAACTGGCTTGGGACCTGCGGGTGGCGTGATGGTTAAGGTGCTGGACACTCCCACATGGCCAACCACAGTTTGAGTCCTGGACCTGGTGGCTTGGTTTCTCATTTTCCCTCTCTCTGTGTGGTCAAATTAAAATAAATGAATGAACAAATCAAATTAAATAAAGAAAAAAAAGAAATAACTGGCTATATCAAGTATCTCTGGGCCACTGGGATGTCACCAGCCTTCTTTCTTTCCTGTCAGTATGGGTAGAACCTTACCCTATATACCCTTGCCCTTCTGCCAAGGGACCTGCCACCCACTTCCCCACTGGCTTCTAGAAAGGCAGGGGGAGTGCTAAAGTTGTGTTTTACCCACACTCTTTGTATCTGTGTCAGGTTGTAAAGATCTTTTGGAAGAAAATAACTGTTTCTTGTTCCGTCTCTTAGTTCTGGATTAGACCAACACGAATGGTGGCAAAGACACAGCCCTATCCTCAAGAAGCTTCTGTCCCCTGGAGAAGACAGACAATGGGTTTTTAATTAGGGTACAAGTTCAGCTATATAAGGACAGAAAATAGAACTGCCTTACATAAGAATTTTATTTGTCGCCCATGAAACAGCCCAGATCTAGGTTGAAGGCTGTCAAGGCTGCCCTATTCTGAGGTTCTCCAGAGACCAAGGCTCTTTCCATCTTGCTACACCCACCATCCCTTGGTTGTTGCCATTGTCTACGAGGCCTGAGATGACTGGCTAGCACGTTCACATTCTTTTTTTATTTTTTTAACAATTATTTTGTTTAATTTCATTCACTATTATTATTTTTTCATCTAACCAGCAAGAGACAGAAAGAGAGAAAGTAAGAAGGCAAGCTGCCAGGTCCAAGACTCGAACCACAGTCAGCCATGTGGGTGTCCAGGGCCCCAACCACCACACCACCTGCCGGCTCCCATATTCACATCCTTATAAGCAGAATAAGAGAGGGAAGAAGAAAGGGCTTAAGATCTTGACTTTGAAGTGGCACGCATCATGTCCCCTCTCAGTCAATTGGCCAGTCTATAGTTACATGGTCACAGTTATCTGCAAAGGATGCAGGGAAATATAGCCTTTATTCCAAGAGCAGTCATGTGTCCATCTAAAAAGTAGAAATTCCATCTTTACAGAAAAAAAAAGGAAATGGATAATGAAGGCAACTAGCAGCCTGAGTCACAACAGACAATTATAGTATGCTAAGTGGGTCGTATAAAAGATGGGGTGTAGTGAGGAGATGGCTAGGAAAGTTTGAAGGAATAAGAAAATGCTCCAGAGCTTGCAGACCCTGAGACAGCACATTTCCGCATCCTGACAAGGTCCAAATATGACATGGAGTGAGTGGCTAGAGTAATGAAAGGTCAAGTCAAAGATTTTTCAAGCTAAGACGTTGAGTGATTGTTTATGTGGGCCTTAAATCCCACTAGATCAATGCTATGTATTAGGGTGGAGAGAAAGATTGTGCGGAAGGTTGGGTAGTTGACTCAGGCCAAAGTAATAGAGGTGAGGAAAGAGTCTGAGCCCTCTCTGAATTTCATTCTTGGGAAAAGGTAGAATGAACATCCTACCCACAAAAATAAGATGTTGGGATATGGTCCATTTTATATGTATTACATAAGGTGAAAGTGGAAGATCTAACTAAACTGTCTGGTGGACAACTGAAAAAAAAAAAAACAAAACAAAACAAAACAAAAAAACAGGTTTACCCTGAGTCTAGAAAGCTAGTTACAAATAGTGTTTATTAAGGCCAGCAGGTGGCATGATGGTTAAAGTGCTGACTCCCACATGGCTGACCACTGCTCAAGTCCCAGCCCTGGCAGCTTGCTTTCTCACTTGCCTTTTCTCTCTTTCTCTGGTCAAATTTTAAAATAAAAATAATAATAATTGGGAACCAGCAGTTAGTGTAATGGCTATGTCGCTGGACTCCCACGTAGTCGACTGCGGTTCGCGTCCCAGACCCAGTGGCTTAAAACTCATGCCAGGCACGTGTGCGTGCATGCCCAGGATCCCGAGAAGAGAATGGAGGAGAAGGGATTGCGGCGTGACCATCCCCCCTGGGGGGTGATTTCTCACTTTCTGTCTCTCTGTCTCTCTCTGTCTGTCTGGCGAGCGCACGCGCCCTATAGCGAAAACCTCTCCAAAAAAAAAAAAATAAATAATAATAATAATAATAAACAAAACTAAATAAATCATTATTTTTAAAATAGTGTTTATCTTTGTCAATAACAGTGCCAATCACAAACCATTGTGCATAAAGGGGGCAGTGGTCAGTGGCCCAGTTTGAAACAGAATTGGGAATTAGCAGAGATATAGGTGAAGATAGTTTGCATAAAAGGCTGAAGGACATTTTAGGGGAAAAAAGTATGTTGTGTTTATTGTTAAATTTACAAACACTGGCATATGTTCAATGAATTCATAAAAGAACCAAACTGAAATTTATCAACTAGGAAGCTGAGGATCTACCTGCAAGAAAACTTGCCCTAAAAGTAAACAACCAGGCACCAAAACACAATAAAAAAATCTTTGGTTATTAGAGACTAGTGATGCTGAAAATAGTACAGCATCAGCCATTTGGATTGACTGATTTAGATAGCAGGCTTTGAAGTCAGACTACCAATGTTAGCTAGATCACACTGCGAAATTAACTTTGAGGCCTCAGAGGAAATAATAATAAAAATAAAATTTACTTTGTACAGAGTTAAAAGAATTTTATTAAAAGACTTACAGAATGGGACTAGCAGCTAGTGTAATGGCTATGTCACTGAACTCCCATTTAGTTGACCGTGGTTCGAGTCACGGACCCGGTGGCTTAAATTCACGCCAGGAGCATGTGCGTGCATGCCCAAGATCCCAAGAGGAAAAGGGATTGCGGCATGGCCATCCCCCCGGGTGGTGATTTCTCACTTTCTGTCTCTCTCTGTCTTTCTGGTGAGCGCATGTGCCCTATAGCAAAAACCTCTACAAAAAAAAAAAAATGACTTACAGAATGGAACCAGTAGATGGTGTAATGGTTATGTCGCTGGATTCACATATAGTTGACCGCAGTTCGAGTCGTGGACCCGGGGACTTGAAAGTCACACCAGTCATGTGTGTGTGTGTGTGTGTGTGTGTGTGTGTGTATCCAAGATCCCAAGGGACTGCAGTGTGGCCTTCCCCCCGAGGGGGTGATTTCTTGCTTTCTGTCTCTCTGTCTCTCCAGCAAGTGCATATGCCTTGTAGCAAAAATCTCTCTAAAAAAAAAAAAAAAAAAAAAAAAAAAAAAAAGACTTACAGAACAAGCATTAAAGAATTATTGTTAATGGGAACCAGCAGTTAGCATAATGGCTATGTCGCTAGACTCCCACGTAGTCGACCGCGTCCCGGACCCAGTGGCTTAAAACTCACGCCAGGCGCGTGTGCGTACGTGCCCAAGATCCCGAGAGGAGAATGGAGGAGAAGGGATTGCGGCGTGACCATCCCCCCTGGGGGGTGATTTCTCGCTTTCTGTCTCTCTGTCTCTCTCTGTCTGTCTGGCGAGCGCACGCACCCTATAGCAAAAACCTCTCCAAAAAAAAAAAAAAAAGAATTATTGTTAAAGTGTTTATCATACTGCTTAGCATCTAGTAAATGCTCAATAGTTAACTAACTATAATGATACTCCCCAGACCCACCTCCCATGGCCCAGTATCTGAGTCCTACGGAGAATAGGGTCATAAAAAGGAAAAGGCTCTGATGATAGATGTGGGCACATGGTATTCCGTGGCTCTCCTAGTTGACTGCCACACTGAGCTCCGAGGTGAGAGGGCATGATTCCCCACTCACAGAGAGCAGACAGCTCTGGATCTGTGAAAACTCTGAGACATTAAGGACATAGGACTCAGGCACATAGCACTGGGACCCAGCAGGAGACAGCAAGGCCCAAAGAGTACTCTGCAGAGGTAGCAAGGAAGTAGTCATGTCAGACTGGACAGTGTTTATGGGCACAAGGCCAGAGACTCCCAGGTGAAAAAAGGGTGAAGTCCTGCTGGAGTGGGAAGGGTAAGAACCATTATCACACAAGTCACTTTGCTGTGATTCCATTTGTATGGAATCTTGGGTCACATGTGAGACGTTGCCTAAGAACCAGTTATCACTGTGCTGCAATCAACATCACCTTTGACGATAATGGGCCCTACATTTAATAACCTAAACATGCTGCCTTGTTTAAAGTAAGGAACCTTCATTTTTCCTGTGCCCAAGAAATGTGTAGTACAGTTTTGTTTGTTTGAGAGATGTTTGCTATAGGGTGTGTGAGCTTGCCAGAGAGACAGAGAGCAAAAATCACCTCCTGGGGAGGATAGCCACGCCACAATCCCTTCCCTTCCATTCTCCTCTCAGGATTTCGGGCACACACACACACGCCCAGTATGAGTTTCAAGCCTCGGGTCCAGGATTCAAACTGCAGTGGTCCATGTGGGAGTTCAGCACCTTAACCACTAGGCCACCTGTTGGCCCAAATAATACAGTTTTACTTAGGTAATAAATCCATACAATCATGCACAAAAAGTACAAATTAATATTACTATATTTTAAGTACTCCCAAGCAAGAGCCAGTGGGAAAATATATTAAAATGTATAACTATAGGAAGGCTGGACATCAGAAAATAAAATCTTCTCTTCTTACCCCAGCTATTTTAACACGTTAATATTAAATCCAGCATTATACAAGATCCAATACTTCAGAGTACATGCCAGTAGTCTCTTGCTTTGGAAAATGCAGAAGCACAAAGAGGTTGGTACTAAAGTTTCCACAAATCCTAAGTGATAAGTCACTTAAATGAGGAGAAACCTAATAATTAGGGTGTTCATTAATCCTAGAATATATAGAAAAATTAGTTTTGGTTTTTTCCTAGCCTAGAGGAAAACCCTAGGTTTGCTTGCCTAGGGGTTTGGTTAACTATGTTTGAAAGATGACACATGTTGCCATATTTCAAAGGGTCACCAATAATGGACATTTATTGTTCTCCCAAATTCATTAAAAAGGAGACCAAATATCCTAGTTAAGGAAAGAGCTGATTCTCTACTAAATTTATAGAAGAAAATTCCTTTTGGCCCATCCAGAGTTCCTTGAACCAAAATGGAAGTACAAGGCCTCTACTTTTGTAGATAACAAATTGGTTCAGTCAAGGAAAGACTGCCAATCTGACAAAGAAAAAATGGTGTGCTCAAGAGAAGATGAATTTTTACCATATTTCATTATAGAAGACCGCAGTGAAAGAAAAATGACTTCATCAATCCCATTTTAGGAGCCCTGGTGAAGCTCAGAATAAAAGGAGAAAGCTACTGGAACGGGTTCCCTGTCATACAAGTTGCATCCATCAATCCAAAGCAGCTCCAGAGAGATGCATGCAATCACCGCTGACAGTGGATAAATCACAATTATCAAGACCTTATTAACTATTGCCCTAGAGTTAAAGAGGGTCATTTGCCTCTATAGGGTAGCAATCTATTCCTTTGTATGGGCTACAACTTATAAGGCCAAGGTCAAGGTATAGCAATAGAAAATTAGGTTAGGTAATCATAAATCCTCCAGTGCCAATCCTTCTTATCTGGTCAAGAGTGTTGTAAACTATTAACCCTGAAGACAGGTTTCTGGGAAATAAAACAGAATCCAAAATCATAGAAAACTTTCTGATGGATAATATACCAGAACAAGGTAGAAAAGATTGAACTTTCTTCACTTGATAAGTAGAAAAGAAAACTGAATTCACTCTACCTTGATGCACATGGTTAATTCTTCAGACCAGCAAATACTCATCAAAAAGAAGAAAAAGTCACTTTATAGAGGAAAGATTCTCTCATTTCTTCTCCTTTTCTTCTCTTGCTATTATCCAAGAGAAACTATGCCCTAAATGAACAGAGCAAAGGTCACAAGTAGCAGATACCATGAGGTTAGTACTGACTGATTCTGTTATATCTTTTTGTCTATATGACTAATTTGCCAAAAAAAAAAAATTACCAAAAGAAAAAAAAAAAAAAGACAGCAAAATATAAATCTCAATTTCCCAAGTAAAAGATGCATTAGAACCTTGTAGAACTGTCAGGTAATATTAACAATTAATAAATCTAGGTAAAGGCCATGTAGGCCTTACTTTTCATTTCATTTTTTCAACTTTTAGAATAACTGAAAATATTCTAATTAAAAAGTTTGGAGCCAGACCATGGCATGATTGTTCAGGCCGGTAGATCCCACACAGCCAACCTGCATGGTTTGAGTCTTGAACCCAGCAGCTTAAAAAATACACAGTGCACATTTGTGTGAGTGACCAAAACCCCAAAAGGAAAATGGAGAAGAGATTGCAGTATCCCCCAGGGGGAATGGCTAGCTGCAATCCCTTGTCCTCTCTCACTGTGTGTACATAAATAATCTGTTACCTCTCTGAAAAGATCCTTCCAGTAACTAAAAAGAGCCTAGTCTGGGGAGGAGGGGATCTCCACAGTCACCTGAGAGCCATGTGCTCTCTCAATGGTGTTTCCTTAAAACATTCAAAGGTCTATAGATTGCTCTCAAGAGTGGGGAGAAACAATTTAATGCCAGACTTCTGCACAGGAAATGAAGTCCTAAGGGTATGCATGGTGTCCCTAGAAAGAAAGTCAATTACAATTGTTGGCCTCCCGAAGAGTGACATGTATCATTCAGAGGATGTAGACCGACAGTTCCTCCAATGGAAACTCCTAAAAAGATCCTAAGTCTCAGGGTTCTCAGTTCAGTCTGACTAATTGAGTCTAGTCCCTGTTTATTTGGAAGGATTGCCTAAGGGCTGTTTGTCTACACCACCAGACAGGTGGCATTCATTCACCCCCACAGAATGACTAATAGCTATGGAATGAAGGGTGGTGAACATCCAGCAGGGTTAACCAGTGTTTTGCACAAGAGCTAAGAAACTGTAGCTACCCTCTGCTTTATCTGATAGATTCTTGCTAAGATCAGTGGTAATGGCAATCAAATTCATGGTCAGAACCATGTGAAGAGGATGGCAGATTCAGCAGTTTCATCATTTGTGTTTGCATCTCTGGATAGAGGATGCCTCCTTTTGCAAATCTTAATTGGCTATTACTATGAGCTACAGAGACTTGTAGCTCGAAGGGGTCACTAGGGCTGTTGGGACCCCAAAATACTAATATTTCTCTATGCATCTTCTCCTAATCAGTAGAATCACCTCTGGCACTTATAAGCATTCAAAGTATAAGCATGGACTAGTCCCTAGCTTAGTGGTTAAGGGAGCCATATCTTACATGGGAAACTATGATTTGAATCTCAGTCCCAGCAGCTTAGAAAACATGCCAGGCCATGTGCTTGTATGCCTCAAATCCTGATAGGCAGAAAAGATGGAGAAGGGATTTCAGTGTGACTACACTTCATTGGAAGATGTTTTTTTCTTTCTCTATCTTTCTGGTGAGAGTATGTACCCTCTAGTAAGTTTAAAAAAAAGAAAAAGAAAAACAACAGGGGACCAGCAGTTGGCTTAATGGCTATATCGCTGGACTCCCATGTAGTCAACCACAGTTCGAGTCCCGGACCTGGTGGCTTAAACATGCCGGGCACATGAGCATGCATGCCCAAGATCCCAAAAGGAGAATCGAGGAGAAGGGATTACAGTGTGGCCATCCCCCCAGGGTGTGATTTCTCGCTTTCTGTGTCTCTGTGTCTCTCTGTCTTTCTGGTGAGCGTATGCGCCCTATAGCAAATACCTCTCAAGAAGAAAGAAAGAGAGAGAGAGAGAGAGAGAGAGAGAGAGAGAGAGAGAGAGAAAGAAAGAAAGAAAGAAAGAAAGAAAGAAAGAAAGAAAGAAGTAAAAAAGGAAAGAAAAACAACAAAAAGTCACCACAGTATAGATAGGCATATAAAATATCAATACCAATTATTATTTTTTTCTTTTTTTGGAGAGGCTTTTGCTATAGGGTGCGTGTGCTCGCCAGACAAACAGAGAGAGACAGAAAGGCAGAAAGCGAGAAATCACCCCCCAGGGAGGATGGCCACACCGCAATCCCTTCTCCTCCATTCTCCTCTCAGGATCTTGGGCATGCACGCACACATGCCCAGCGTGAGTTTAAGCCACCGGGTCTGGGACTCGAACCACAGTACACTACATGGGAGTCCAGTGACATAGCCATTACACTAACTGCTGGTCCCAATACCAATTATATATATTCATCAGTGGAAACTACAATAGTACACTAATAGATCCACAGGGCTTCACACAATTGATTTCCCTTATCTACTGCAGAAATTATCCAATCCCAATAGCTAAATTCAGGTAAATCACGCCTCCACCTCCTTACCCTCACCCAAGGTAAACCAAAACAACTAGCACTTTGGTTGGTTACATCCAAGGAGCCCTAAAAGTTTGAATCCTTCTAAAGAGTCCCCCGGTCGGGAACCATCAGTTAGCGTAATGGCTATGTCGCTGGACTCCCACGTAGTTGACTGCGGTTCGCATCCCGGACCCGGTGGCTTAAAACTCACGCCGGGCACATGTGCGTGCGTGCCCAAGATCCCGAGAGGAGAATGGAGGAGAAGGGATTGTGGCGTGACCATCCGCCCTGGGGGGTGATTTCTCGCTTTCTGTCTCTCTGTCTCTCTCTGTCTGTCTGGCGAGTGCACGCGCCCTATGGCAAAAACCTCTCCAAAAAAAAAAAAAAAAAAAGAGTTCCCCAGTATACTCAAGTGTGCACTGGGCCTTAACCCTAATGACTTTCTCCTTAAAGAAGCTGAGGTCAGGATAGAAGAGGAGGTAGATATCAGGGCATAGAGGGAAAGGGTAGCTCTTTCTGAGAAAGCCGAGATATTCATTCAATTTCAGTCTCATGTGGCCACACACTCATGGCTCACCTGAATGAACTCCAAAGGTTTTCAGACCACTCAGAAGTCTGGGGATTTTTTGGCTTAGCAGCTACACTCACATTATCTATAGTCTGGGATAATGCTTTTTATCCCACTGTCCTAAGATCCCTTCTTCCACTTTCCAGTGCAGAGTGAGCAACAACCAAGGTACCATTTAAGCAGCCTTTTTGTTTGTTTTTTCCATCTAATTTCTCACTGCACAGTCTCTAATCATTCTTTAACAAGTAGGATACTGGGGAATCCTTATTCCCATTCCTACTGAATATGTGGACAAAAGTATTTACTACTGGGTCTTAGGAGGTTGTCTCATCTCTGAATCTGGCTTGTGGAGCCAGATTATTCTTCTCCTTCCAGACTGTGTCAGTATCCCATCCTCATCACAAAACTGAAGGGTCTGAGATTTTACTCTACCTGGAGGATAATTTAGTCTGACCCAGGTTTTGTAGATGCTGGAAGAAGACATGGAATTATGGCATCTGAGACAAAGGACTTGATTACTCACAGCAATAGTCAAAGTATCAATGTTTCCTTGCTCTAGTTTTCAAGCTCCAGTTCCCAATGCAAAGAGGGCAAGCTGATACATACAGTGGGTTCCATTATAGGGGTAGGAACCCTGGGCACAGAGAACCTATATCTTTCATAATGCTTTTGCTCCAGAAGAATACCCTCTATCTTCCACCTTCTATCACAACAAAACTGCCCCTTGTTTTAGAGGGAAACACTATCATACTCTAAAATTAAGTCAGTCAGTACCTCTGTTTGCAAGATAATCAGAAATATAAGCAGTCTGCAAAGAATTGTTTAATGGAGTAGAAATGGCCTCTCCATTTTTAATTTACTGAAAAACACACCAGACACTTGGATCAGTCAGTGAGAATATACTTCCCTGGTCACCTCTCAGTGGACATGCTATTTCTTCTGACAGTTCTCAAAATTTCTTGTGAGGCTGAACTTATCTTCTATGTATCTCACAGTCCAGTGTTCATAACAATCATCAGGTATATAAGAGCAACTTAATGTGTATTGGCAGAGTGAGAATGATTTAAAGATTTGAGTAGAGAGCCAGGATAATTTTGGTACCCATCTAAACTTATGATTCCTGACTTCTCCTCTCTTCAATTTACCAAAAAGATATTAAACATCTACTTGTCACTGGTTGTCTATGGAGAACAATGGAAGAAAGACAAACTTGAACATTAATTGAACAAATCCCATGTTAAATCCTCATATTCATTATTTTGCTTGAGATAGCACAAATAAAACACAGATATAATCATATCCAATTTCTCATACTTCAAAACTAGGTAATTGCATATTATCCTTACTACTACTATCTGATCGTGATAACATAAATGGATTATTTATTTATTTATTATTTTCAGAGAGAGATTTTTGCTATAGGATACATGCACTCACCATAGACAGAGAAACAGAGAAGCAGAAAGCACCTGGGGGGGGTGATTTCTCACTCTCTTTCTCGTTGTCTCTCCATTAAGTGCACACACACTATAGCAAAAATCTCTCAAAAAAATTTAAAAAGAAAAAAAGTAGGAGGTATCTCACTTTCTGACCTCAAAAGAAATTACAAAGCTTGATCAAGAGAGCATGAAAAAAAAAAAAAAGGGACGAGCAGTTAGCGTAATGGTTATGTCGCTGAACTCTCACTTAGCTAACCACGATTCGAGTCCCGGACCCGGTGGCTTAAACTCACACCGGGCACATGTGCGTGCATGCCCAAGATCCCGAGAGGAGAAGGGAGGAGAAGAGATTGCAGTGTGGTCATCCCCCGGGGGGCGGGGGTGATTTCTCACTTTCTGACTCTGTCTCTCTTTGTCTTTCTGGTGAGCGCATGCACCCTATAGCAAAAAACACTCTTCCAAAAAAAAAAAAAAAAAAAGAGAGAGAGAGAAAATAAAAATAAAAAGCATGCTATTGGCACAAAAACAGGCATGTAGAACAATGGAACAGAAGAGAGAACCTAGAAATAAACCCATAAACATACAGCCAACTTATCTTTGACAAAGAGCACAAGACAATCCAGTGAGGGAAAAAAATCTCTTCAGCAAATGATGCTAGAAAAACTGAATATTCACCTGCAGAAAAATGAAAACAGACCCCTATCTTTCACCACTAACAAAAATTAACTCAAAATGGATCAAAGATCTAAATGTAAAAACCTCAAACTATAAAACTACTGGTGGAAAACACAAGAGAAACTCTTTGGGACATTGGAGTAGGCAAAACTTCATAAATAAGACCCTGTGAAGCACAGGCAATAATACCAAAAATAGACAAGTGGAACTACATCAGGCTAAAAAACTTCTGCACAGCAAAAGAAACAATAATTAGAGTGATGAGACAACTCTTAGAATGTGAGAATATATTTGCAAACTTTACCTCAGATAAGGGACTGATAGCCATAATATACAGGGAATGCAAGCAGCTTATCTGCAAAATAAATAAATAAACAAACAAACAATTCAATTTTAAAAATGGGCAAATGAGCAAAGACAATTCTCCAAGGAAGACACATGATCAGCCAATAAGCATATGAAAAAATGCTCAACATCTCTTATCATAAGGGAAATGCAAATCAAAACTACAATGAGACACCACTTAACCCCAGTCAGAATGGCTAAGGTTAAAAAAATACAGAATGATAAATGCTGACACGGCTGTGGTGAAAAGGGAGCCCTTCAACATTGTTGGTGGGAATGTACATTAGTATAATTATTGTGAAGAGCAATGTGGAGGTTCCTCAAAAACCTACAAATAGGGGCCGGTAGTGGCATTGTGGTTAAGGGCATTGGATTCCCACCTGGCCAACCACAGTTTGAGTCCCAGTTCTGCTGGCTTGCTTTCTCACTTTCCCTCTCTCTCTTTTTCGCACTCTGTCCCTCTCTGGTCAGATTAAAAATAAAGTAAAATAAAATAATTAAAACAAAAATGAATAGAACTACCATCTAAGTCCGTAATTTCACTCCTGGGTGTCTACCCAAAGGATAGGGAAATAGTCACATCCTTGTTTATTGCCATATTATTCACAATTACTAAAACATGGAATCAACCCAAATGTTCCATAGCAGATAAATGGACTGAAAAAATGGGGCACATGGACACTATGAAATACAACTCAGCCATAAAAAACAATGAGACCCTGGGAGCAGCAAGTGACGTGGTGGTTAAGGTGCTGGACACTCCCACGTGGCCGACCACGGTTTGAGTCCCAGACCTGGTGGCTTGCTTTCTCACTTTCCCTCTGTCTCTGCCTCTTTTTGGTCAAATCTTAAAAATAAAATGAATAAATAAAATTAAGTAAATAATTCTTTTAAAAAAAATAAAAGAAAGACACTGACATTTGATACAAAGTGGACTAATATCAAAAATTGAATGCTAAGTGAAGTAAACCAGACTGAAAGACAGGCACTGTATGGCCCACATAATACATACCAAATGTCTGCCCTCTATGGCAGAAACAGAAAGACTGGAAGGTATAATAATAGCAGGGTGGGGTAGGGGATCGGCTAAGGATACTGGAGACAGTAAGGGGGTGAGTAATAGAGGGTAGGAGGGAGGGGATCAGGGGAAAAAAGGTTTAACAGAATCAAAAATGAAAAGTTATCTGTTGATGATGTATATGATAGTATCTGTTACTTGACTAATGTGCACTGTACCCTGCTGAGAAAAATAATTTCATACATCGTAAAGATGTATAGTGATTAAATGCAAATTTTTAAATGCAAAAGATAATAATAAAACATGAAGCAAGAGACAAATAATAAAGAACTCATGAATTAAAAAGTTGTAATAAGGGCCAGCCAGGTGACAATGAGGTTAAGGCAGCTGGATCTCACACGGCTGACTCTATAGCTCGAGTCTCAGACCCAGCAACTTAAAAATCATGCCAGGCACATGTGTGTGTACATGTTCAAAACCCCAGGAGAATGGAGAAAGGACTGCAGTGTGGTCATCTCTCCCAGGGGGTGCTTTCTCACTTTCCTTTTCACTGTCTCTCTCTGCCTCTCTGGCGAGCACATGGGCCCTATGGCAAAAAACTTTAAAAAAAAAAAGACCGCAATGGGCCAGCTCCATGGCTTAACAGTAATGTGCTGCAAGAGATGGATTCTCCATGGTAACTACAGTTCTAATCCCCAGCCCAGTAAGCTTAAAACACTACAGGCACACATTGCAGGCAAGACTGTACTAACATGGTTAAATTCCTAGGACCTGGGGCCAGCAGGTGGCATGGTGGTTAAGGCGCTGGACTCCCACTGGATTCCCACATGGCTGAATATAGTTCAAGTCCCAGACTTGTCAGCTTGCTTTCTTATTTTCTCTCTCTCCCTCCCTACCTCCCTCTCTGGTGAGCACATATACCCTATAACAAGTTTTTTAAAATAATAAAATTATGGGACCAGCAATTAGCGTAATGGCTATGTCGCTGGACTCACACATAGTCGACTGCGGTTCAAGTCCCGGACCCGGTGGCTTAAACTCACGCTGGGTGTGTGTGCGTGCGTGCCCAAGATCCCGAGAAGAGAATGGAGGAGACGGGATTGTGGTGTGGCCATCCCCCCGGGGGATGATTTCTCACTTTCTGTCTCTCTGTCTCTCTCTGTCTTTCAGGCGAGCACATGCGCCCTATAGCAAAAACCTCTCCAAAAAATAAATAGGGGCCAGCAGTTAGCATAATGGCTATGTCGCTAGACTCCCACGTAGTTGACAGCAGCTCGCGAACCGGACCCAGTGGCTTAAAACTCACGCCGGCCCATGTGCGTGCGTGCGTGCCCAAGATCCTGAGAGGAGAATGGAGAAGGGATTGCGGCATGGCCATCCCCCCTGGGGGGTGATTTCTCACTTTCTGTCTCTGTCTGGCGAGCGCACGTGCCCTATAGCGAAAACCTCTCCATAAATGAATGAATGAATGAATCTTCAAAAAAAAAAAAAAAATTCCCAGGACCCTCAGTTCTACAAGGATGGATGAAATGGCTGGTATCATTACTAGAAAAATATTGGGGACTTGAAGGAGCTTACGTTGAGAAATAAAGCTTGTATTTTGAATCTTCTAATTCCATGTTTTTCTTAAACTTTTTTGAAGTCCCCTAGTACAAATACTAGATCAATATTTAGCCATCAAGAAATAGATACACTGCTACATCGGGTGATTTATTTTTTCTATTTGAATTTAATGAGTTTACATCAAAAAATTAGGTAGGCATTATACATTTAAAGAATAAAAATCTTTAAAAAAAACAATACAAAGAGTGAAAGAATTTTAACCAACTTTTACACTTCTTTTGGTATAATTTTTAATAATTCATCTCATCATATCTTATTGTAATGTGCAAATGCATCTGCAGCACCCATTACAATCATGAAACTAAATTTAAAGAAGTACACCGTTAAGAGTGCCCCTTAGAGGAAACCGATTGGCCTTCTATTAAAAACTCTATGATACGTAAGCATTACATAATAATGCTGCTTAACCACCTTTTGTCACAAGTATCATCACAAGTTTTCTGGAAATAAGTCCACATAAGAATTAAATATTTAAAAGTGGACTGTTCCTTAATTTAATTTTAGTAAGATCTTTTCTCTTTCGCTATTAAGAAACATTACAATAGTTTTAAAGCAAAAGCTCTTAGAATCTAGATAGCTAAAACTGTACTCCTGAGTTCAAGCTTACAGATAAGTCCTTTGTAAGTAGTTCTCAATAAAATTCCTCCCTCCCCATGCCCCCGCCCCAAATCTTGTATTGTTTCTTACAAAACTTTGGTCAAGAGTAGAAATATATCCAGGCAGATGTATATGCCATACAACAGCAAGAACAATAAAGCCCAACTAATGACTTTGGGTTTTAAAAAATAGAAGGCAATTAAAATGTACTCAAAGTTACATTAAGAAAAGCTTTCACGGGGTAATATTGAAACAGTCACAAAGGTTAAGAAAATACTGATATCAAAGTACAAATGACTACAATGTTAAAATAGACAAAAACTACTATACAATAGCCTCTTTTAAAATTTAAAATAAAGAACACAACACATGAGTCAGGATGATTTTCCTGTTCTACTCATGAATATTAGTCTTTATAAGGTTGGTTATGTTGACATCTAGTAGAGTTTCTTGTGACACCTGATGAAGTCTCATTCCAACTTTGAAGGGCAGGTCTTCAAGGAACCTCTTGCTCTTGGTCACATCCTGGTCACTGTACAATTTCGAAGTAGTGCAATATCGCCATGATGTGTTGGGGCATGAAGACATATCCCGTGTACAGTGCCATCCCCACAATGGAAACCAACATGGAATCTGAGCTGTAGTTAAGGAAACTTTACTACGGTTCTTTCTTTTTTTTTTTTTTAAAGAAATATTTTTAAATTCCCAGAACTCTCAAACAACTGTATTTGTTATTATTTTTTTATTTCACCAGAGAGAGACAGAGAGAGAAACAGAAAGTAAGAAAGCAAGCTGCCAGATCCAGGACTCAAACTGCAGTTGGCCAGGTGGGAGTCTGGCGCCCTTACCCACCACCATGCCAACTGCCAGCCCCAAACTTACTTTTCTTTTTTTAGTTTATTCATAACTAAATCCCCAGTTTTTTCAACAACTGTTTTATATGGAAGTACCAATTCACTTAGTGCTCTCTTGTATCTAACAAACATTTTATAAAGAACTAATAATAACAGAAATTATAACATTTGCCACTAACAACCATTCCTGGCACCATCCTAACTTTATGTTTTTTTAGCTCATTTTATCTCTTTTTTTTTAGGTTTTTGCCATAGAGCATGTTGTGCACTCACTGGAGAGAAGCAGACAGAGGGAAAGTGAGATGTCAATCATTCCCCATACCAAGAATGGCCACACCACAATCCCTTCTTTTCCATTCTCCTCTGAGATTTTGGGTATACATACACACATGTGCCCAGCATAATTTTCAAATTGCCAAGTCCAGGACTCAAACCACACTCAATCATGTGGGAGTCCAGCACTTTAACCACACCACCTATTGGTCCTATCTCATTTATCTCTACCAACATCATACAAGGTAGTACTATACCTTCCTTGAAAACATCATGGGCTGGCGGGTGGCATTGTGGTTAGGGTGCTATATTCCCACATGGCCAACCACATCCCAGACTTGATGGTTTGGTTTCTCACTTTCCCTTTCTCTGTCTCTATCTGGTCAAATTAAAAAATAATAACAATCTAAAAATTAAATAAATAACTCTAAAAAAAAAAAACATCAGACTGCTTAAAATTAAGCATAGAAAGTGATAATGTTCAACCTAAGAAACAAATGTATAGAAATAGGATTGTATTTACTAGCTGTAAAAGTCTACCAACTTAATAAGAATGTATGACCCAAGAATTTTAGAATTATTTAAACTAGAATGTAGTTAAAACCATTGTCTTTGGAGTCAAAGGTCAAATGATCACATAATAGCTTAATGACATATAAAGTGATGTTACCTGTTACTATCAAGCATTTATTATCACTATTGCTACTATCTGCAATAACTTCATATAAAAGTCATTTTGATGGCCGAAACAATAAGCATTCTATACTTCATTCCCTTCTTCTCATTTCAAGAGGAACTGAAACTGTACATATGCAAAATGAACAAGTCCCTCCTGTTGGGCCACACAAAATACTGCTAACAAAAATTATGTAAAATCTAAGGGTTTTTGGCTTTGCAAAGTCACATAGCTACACTAACAAGAATGACTGCTTCTGAACTGGCACCATGTTTTATTAACTCTTTCATTCATATTTCCCCTCTCTCCTTCTTTCCCTCTCTTTTCTCAAAACAATTCAATTCTACATACTAATATTTCTTTTTTTTTTTTTTTTTTTTTTTTTTTTGAGAGAGATTTTTGCTATAGGGCATGTGTGCAAATCAGAGAGACAGAGAGAGAGAGTAAGACAGAAAGTGAGAAATTATCCCCAAGGGGGATGGCCATGCTGCAATCCTTTCTTCGCTAATCTCCTCTCAGGATTTTGAGCACACACACACACACACCCAGTGTGAATTCTAAGTAGCCAGGACCAGGAATCAAACCGTGGTCGACTACATGGGAGTCCAGCAACGTAAACGTTACGCCACCTGCTGGCCCCCATACTAGTATTTCTATAATACTTTATGTTGTTTTATGAGAAGATAGTATTTAAATAAACAATGTACTTGCTACCAACCAATATTTACATAACAGATGATTAAATGTTACATATAACATTATCTAGCTTAACCCTCGTATCATAGTTTTCCTATGAAATATTTATTATGGTTATTATGCATCAGAGGCTGAGAACACTGAGTAACTTATCTACGGCCATGCAGGAAGCCATCTTTAGAGCCAGCGGTCCAACTAAGGCACTCTGAATCAAACCCTAAACCCATTTTCCTCATCCAGCAAATGAGGGCAAAAGGACCCCATAAATGTCTTTTAACCTACCTTAATCCAGTTCTTCCTTAAAATATCATATTCTATTTACAAACTAATTTCTTTTTTTTAGAAGTATATAATTTTATTTCTTCTTCTTCTATTGGATGAGGGGACATGGCAGGAGGGAGAGAGAGAGGAGAGAGTAAGAAAGCAGCTGCCAGGTCTAGGACTTGAACCATGGTCAGCCATGTGGGAGTCCAGATCCCTAACCACCATGCCATCTGCCAGCCCCCAACTAATTTCTTAAACAACAAAAAAGTACATATTGCCGTTTCCATATTACTGCCACATATTTGTTCATCACCAACACAACCATCTTACTTCTACCCCTCCAGTCTATTGGAATTGCTCCAAGGTCACCAGTGACCTCCTTTTCAAATCCAGTGACTATCTAAAGTGATACTATTTTAGTCCTTCCTCCTCAAAAACCCTTTTCAAGTCTGGGCTAGGATCTTCTTCCTATCTTTCTCACCTTTCCCATTTCATGGCTCTTTTCCCTTTTGTCCCTTATGCGTAAGATGATTACAGTGAACTTTGTGTTTTCCTTCCAAACATCCACTCTACCCTTCCTTCCACTAGAGAAGCCATGCTCTTTGCTCAACCTAACTCTAACCTTTCTCCAAAGATAAACCCTGAGCGTAACCGAACAGGGAATCGCATTCTTGTCCTAACGACATTCTCCCTAAAACTGAACAACCAGCTCGAAGCTCAGGACTCCGCCAGGAATTCAGGAACATAGATGTTCTCTCTCCTTCTAGAATACACAGTTTATTGATGGAATTCTGAAATCCATAGTCATTGTGCCTTCCATGAGGAAACCAAGACTCAGAACAATGCTGATATATGAGGCTAGCAGGACAACAAGAAAAAAGAAAAATGGAGTCAAATCCTGATCAAACCACCCTGAAGCCCACCTATCACTGGATTTTTCTGGTACCAAGCCAATAAGCAAATGAATCTCCTTTATTCTTAAACTAGTTTGATAGTTTGTTACTCGCAGCTGAAAGCATTCTAACTGATAAAATGAGTTCCCAATATTTTGTCTTGGGCCCTACATTCTCTCACAACCGAGTTACCTTAATGTTGTTGACCTGACCCCACTTTCCATTTAGACAGATATTTCCCACTCCTTACTATTTTCACCCATGACACCATTACACTCCAAAAGGTATCTTAAATTTAGCACAGCCTAAACGGAACTCATTAACTTTCTCTAAAATTATTTTTTGTATTTATATTTTTATATCAAATATTTTTTGCTGTAACTATTTGCCTAATCAGTCTGGAAGCTTTTTTTTGTTTTTGTTTTTTGTCAAAGGACACGTGCACGTACCAAAGACCAGGTAGGGAGAGAATGCACCCCAAATGGGACATGGTCATGCTGGAATCCCTTTTACTCCATTTCTCCTTCCTGTCAGGATTTTGGGCATGAATGCACATGCACCTGGCATGTTTTTCCAGCCATCAGGCCAGGAACTGCAGTTCAAGGATCTTCATAAAGGATCCAGCTCCCAATGTATAGGGTTTAACCAAGATGCCATGGTCCAGCCCTAGAAGCTTCCCTGATTCTTTTCCCCTACATTCAAATTATCTAGGACTTCTCAGTTCTTCCCAAATCCCTACATGACTTTTATATTTCATCCCCCTTCTTAATCAATGATAAATTGTTAAGGCATATATAAATATATAGATACAGATATAAATAAGTTGTTTTGTCTATGCTGAATATATATACTTTATCTTTATATATATACACACACATATGTATCAGCAAATGAAAATGGTATAGTAATAACTTTCAGGTCACTGGCTCAGCGAGGAGTCATTACTATACAACAGTCATTTGAACAATTGTCACATACTCCTTATGGCACTATAAATCTTCAGTGTACTATGGAGACTAAAGCAATTAAGAAACATGCATAGAGTAATAGCATTACACTCTAAGACAACAGTCTGAAGCCTCAATTTTGTGAATACTACATTTTCAAGCTTTTACTTTTTTTATATGCACATAAAATCACAGGGGAAGGGTCCTGGGTTCACATTCCAGGACCTCCCTAAGCAGGTCAGGTGCACAGGAGCAAGTGCCTGTGATCCAGGACAGCTCAGAACGGGGGCGGAGTGCAGTACGAGAAACTTTCTGGGCTACTTACCTCTCTATTTTTTTCTCTCTCTCATGGAAGAAATTAAATAAATAAATAAATACATACATACTTGAAAAAGTTTTCCGCCTGGTTAAAATATAAGTTTCCAGAGTTCAAGATCACATGTGGCATTATGTTGTGATGCATATGTAGGGAGTAAATGTAATAATAAATAAACAGTAAATTCAGGATAGTGGTTACTTGATGGGTAAAATAGGGACAAGAAGAAGGGACTAGCTCCTGAGATGAGATATAAAGGTGGCTTCAGATACATTTGTATTTTAGTAACGTTTTTCTTCAGCAGGTTGGTAGCATTACAGCATTCATTATATTACTCTTTATTGGTTTTTTAGTATGCCTAAATTATTTTCTTAATAAATAAGAACTATAAGGAGAAAATAGAATTGCATATAGTACTACACTAAAAACTGTTTCATGGGGACCAGCAGATGGCGAAATGGTTAACTTGCTGGACTCCCACGTAGTCAACTGTGGTTTTAGTCCCAGGCCCAGCAGCTTAAAACTCACAACAGGCACGTGTGTGTGCATGCCCAAAATTCCAAGAGGAGGTGGAGGAGAAGAGATTATGGCATGGCCATCTTCCCTGGGGGAAGGGGGGGGGGGGGGCGGTGATTTCTCGCTTTCTGTCTCTCTGTCTTTCTCTATCTCTCTGGTGAGCACATGTGCTCTATAGCAAAAATCTCTAAAAAAAAAAAAAAAAAAAAAAAAAAAAAAGTTTCATGTGAAGGATCCTCCTCCCTTACAAAATTTAGGTTGTGCATATTATTACTAAGAAACAAACAAAAACTCTTAGCCCTTAGGAATAGAACAACTCTTCAATTCTGGCAAAGACAAACAAAAATGTATTGAAAGTCACTTGAACCTAGATACAAATTCCAATGTACATTCTGTTAAAAAATAATACAAAATAGGTCCACCTCTAGACAACATGCCAGACTACATGGCTGGAAGTCACACAGCCACCTGTGGGTTCAGATGCCGAGTCAACCAGAAAAATGGCAAGCTTGCATGTAGGCACCCAAGATTCTGACAAGCTGGGGGTGCCTGCTCCTCTTCCTTCCTCATCTCACATGCAAATAGTCTCTTATAAAAGAAAAAATATATATTTTTAAGAGTTTTTTGCCTTGGGGCCGGGAGATGGCCTGGTGGTTAAGGAAGCTGAACTCCCACATGGCCAACTGCAGTTTGAGTTCCAGACCTGGTGGCTTACTTTTCCACTTTTTCTCTCTCTTCTTCTCTGTCTGTCTGTCTCTCTCTGTCTCTGTCTCTCACTCATTCACTCAGTCCCTCTCTGGTCAAATTTAAATAAATAAGTAAATAAATAAGTTAAATGAAATAATTCTTTTTAAAAAAGAGAGAGAGAGAGGTTTTTGCCTTAAGGCACATGCACTTGCTGGAGAGAGACAGAGACAGAGATAGTGAGAGGAAAAGTGAGAAATCAACCCCAGGCAGATGGCCATACTACAATCCCCTCTCCTCTATTTCCTCCTGGGATCTTGGGCATACACACAACACAGCTGGCATGTTTCAAGCCACCAGATCTTGGGCTGGAATGGTGGTCAGCCATGTGGGAGTCAAGCGACATAACTGCTATGCCATCTGCTGGCACCAAGATATTTTTTTCTTAAAAAAGATATTTTCAGGCCAGCAGGTGGCATGGAGATTAAGGTGGCTGGATCCCACATTGCCAACTGCACAGCTCAAGTCCTGGAACCAGCAGTTTGAAAAATCACACTGGGCACATGTGCATGTGTGCCCAAAACCCTGAGAGAATGGAGAAGGGATTAGTGTGGCCATCCTGGGGGTAGGGGGTGATTTGACACTTTCCCTCTCTCCCTGGCAAGTACATACACCTTTATAGCAAAGAAAAAAAAAAAACATTTTTTATAAATAAGATTTCAAAATTATTCCCCAAAAATTATCCTAAAGCTCTCAACCCTAAGAGAATGCTTTAAATTGACTTAACTACATCCCTCTATTAGAGGCTGGGAAGGGTGGTGGGGGAAGAAGAAAAAGCAAGATGTTGACTAATGGAAACAAAATTACAGAGAGATAAAAGAAACATTTTCTAGTGTTACAAAATATAGTAAGAAGAATACAGTTAACAAGAACTTACTATATATTTGAAAGTTGAGAGGATTCTGAATGTTCCCAATACACGTGATGACAAAGAGTTGAGACAATGGGTATACTAATTACCCTAATTTAATAATTACAAATTGTAGTTTCATGCTGAAAGTTGACACTATATCTCAATTATGTACAATTAATATACTCAATTAAAAAAAGAAATTGCGGTAACTATCCAGTGACACTAAGTGAGCAAGCAATGAGACAATGAGGAACTCCTAGCAGCCATAATAATTGCCTTGCAAGAAATGCAGAAATAAGGTACTGTTGATAAGTAGTACCTTTTTACAGTTTCAGTTTAAGCAATTTTCACCATGATTTGAATTAGCTCCAATGTACTGAGAGCTGAACATTCCCTGGAGTCAGGCTTGGCACCATCACCACAGAAGCAGTGGTTTCTAATGAGGCTCAGAGGCGTTGGTCTGATTGTGACGTATCAAGGCTGGAGAACACGTGACCTTCATCACCTTCGAAGTATATTCACGAAGCTAAATGCTTAGTATTTACAGTATAGCAGCTATCATTTGCTATTTGTGATGCTTGAATGAACTTCTCAAAACATCTCACTCTACCACAAACTTTTAAAAGTTTAAGGTCTCCTGGGGCCAGCAGGTGGCATGGTGGTTAAGGTTGCTGGACTCCCACATAGCCAACCACGGTTCAAGTCCCAAATTTGGGTGGCCTGCTTTCTTACTTTCCCTCTCTCTTTCTCATTCTGTCCCTCTCTGATCTAAATAAAATAAAATAAAAGTTAAATAATTTTTTAAAACCATGTTTAAGGTATCCTTGGGGCTGGCAGGGGGCAAGGTGGTTAAGAATGCTGGACTCCCACATGGCCAACCATGCTTTGAATCCCAGACCCAGCAGCTTGCTTTCTCACTTTCTCTCTCTCATTCTCTCTCTCTCTGTTCCTCTCTGGTCAAATTAAAATAAATAAATAAAATTAAATAATTCTTTTTTTAAAAAAAAAGATTCTATTCATACATTACTGTCTATTTTCCCCCACAACTGTGTCAAAATCGCTAATAGGGGCCAGCAGGTGGCGTGGTGGTTAAGGGCGCAGGATTCCCACATGACAGACTGCGGTTTGAGTCCCAGACCTGGTGGCTTGCTTTCTTACTTTTCCTTTCTCTCTCTCTCTCTCATCAAATTAAAAAGTAATAATAACAAATGGAATTAAATAAATAATTTATTTAAAATCACTAATCACCCAGTCTCCTCATCTATAAATGGTGGACACAAATTACCTATCTTTCAGGATTGATATAAGGATTTCAAATACGATCTATTCTGCTACAGAAGGCAACATTTTTTTTTTAAAGAGAGATTTTTGCTATAGGACATATGCATTCACCAGAGAGACAGAGAAAGATTGAGAGATAGAAAGTGAGAAATCACCCCCGAGGAAGGATAGTCACTCCACCACCCCTTCTCCTCTGTTCTCTTCTCAGTATTTTGGGCACACATGCACATGCGCCCAGCATGAATTTTAAGCCAAGTCCAGGACTTGAACCATGCTTGACTACGTGGGAGTCCAGCAATCTAACCATTATACCATCTGCTGGTCCAACTTTTTTTAAGAATTATTTTAATTTTATTATTATTATTTAATTTGCCCAGAGAGAGGGCAAGTGAAAAAGCAGGCCACCGGGACCAGGACTTGAACCCCAGCTGATCATGTGAGAATCCAGTGCCCTAACCACCATACCACCTGCCAGTTCTGGCAATGTAATTCTATTACAACTGTTCTTTGAAGGTTGGGGCATTTGACATCATGCCCAATGTTTGGGAATTGTCCAAGCTCATCCTACTAATTTGTTACTAATTTATAGTATAATCCTGGGATGTCACACCCTCTCTGGGCCCAATTTTCTTCATAAATAAAGTCGCTGGGCCAGCAAGTGTGACGCAGTGGTAACACTGCACCCTATAAGGCCTGGAAGCCACATGGCCAACAGGGGGTCTGGACCACAGAGTTGGCCTGAAAAGATGTGAGGCATGCATACAGGCAGCCAAGATCCTAAGGAGCCAGAGGGCCAGGGAAAGGGCCTCATGGCCCGACGAGACCATCAACAGTTCTCATTCCCCTCTCTCTTTCTCTCTCATGTGCATGTGCTATTATTTAAAAAATAAGAAAAACAAGAAATAAGGTCGCTTCCTTCATTAACATTTTAGCATGCATTCACCTGAAGAAGACAAGTAAGCACTACGTCTCGATCATCCTTAAAGCAATCCTGTTTGAGACACATGCACACACGCATACGCACACACACACAGAA
This sequence comes from Tupaia tana, assembly GCA_026018925.1. NCBI lineage: Eukaryota > Metazoa > Chordata > Mammalia > Scandentia > Tupaiidae > Tupaia > Tupaia tana. The sequence continues at coordinate 201,844,079 of JAKSZU010000001.1, forward strand.
AACTGTAAAAAAAAAAAAAAAAAGAAAGTCAGTGTTATACAGGATACATCTGTTAGAAGTTAGTACACAAAGCAACAGAGTAATCTATCTAACAGACTGGTTCTATGTGGAACTATGCGTAGCAATATACATATTAGTCACGTCTATTTTCTGAAGAGGGCTCTACAATTCAAGAGATACAGAATAAAGGTAGGGAATCTAGAGCAAAAAGCTGAGAAATGCACGGTTCTGTGTGTGTGCACGACCTGTCTCCACCACTGCATTTTGAACACCTGAGAGCAAGAGCGCCCCTGCTAAGCCCTGGCTCCAGCTGCAGCGCGCTGTGGGCGGCAGGAGCACCTCATAAATCATTCCCGAACCGAACAAAGAATGCGCCATGCTATGTGCAGGCGCTGAAGACAAATGTTTGCTAAAGGCTGAGTGAGTGATCAGAGGTTATTTATACACGGGACATAATATAAATAGTTTATGGATTCAACAGATATAAAAGCAAATAGATACAAAACCACGTATCTGTAATGCTATTTGCTGTTTCTGTAAGAAGGATCCCCAACAAATCATGAACTGGTAAGTTTCCAGACAGGGGGAAAAAATGGTTTTTTTGCCCATGAAAGGGCCAACCCCAATCCTATCCCAACAACTTAAAAGAGCCAAAGTCTTCTAACAAAGAAAAGAAATGCTTTAAAAAGTACAGTACGTCAGAAGCAGGATCATAGCGATCAACATTTCCTGCCCTAGCCCGCAATTCCACACTTCACCATCTACCTTAGGAACCTATTCACAAGACTCTGGAAAATTCACTAATAGCTTCTCATTGGGAAAAGGCCGGGGACTTTAGTTACCATGAGTATGACTTACACTTCTTCACTACTCTAAGAAATTTTAGTGTTTTAAGTCTCTGTACTTGTCACATCAAAAAGCAGTGCTAGGGAGTGGGGTGCAGCGGCATGTGCTATAATCCCAGCTCGTCAGGAGCTAAGGCAGAAGGAACACTAGTTGAAGGCTAGACTAGACAACCTAACAAGACCTTGTATCTAAAAACTGGGGAAAAAAGAGAAAGAAGGCAAAAAGGATGACATTTAAAGCAATCTCATCTTTTTAGAAAGAATTATTTAACTTTATTTCATTTTAATTTGTCCAGACAGTGACTGAGAGAGAGAGAGAGAGAGATGGAAAGTGAGAAGGCAAACTGCCAGGTTCAGGACTCAAACCGCAGTCAGCCATGTGGGAGTCCAACACCCTTAACCACCACGCCACCTGCTGGCTCCAACAATCCAATCTTTTAACAGTCAAATTCCTTTTGTAAAAATCAGTTCTAACATTCTACTTGTCCCTAGAAAAACTCGAAAGTTTTGGGCTGGCCCCACGAACTTGCTGTTAAGGGAGCTGGATCCTACACGGCCGACAGCTGATTGAGTCCCAACCCTGGCAACTTAAAAACATGACAGGCACATGTGTGTGGGTGCTCTAAACCTCAACTTGATGGAGAAATGAAGGAAAAGGGATTGTGGCATGACTATGGTCCACTTGGGGGTATTTTCTTCCTTTCCTTTTGACTCTGTTGAGAGCTCATGTCCTCTGGTAATTAAGGAAAAAAGAAAAGAAAGAGATACCTAAAAGTGTTGATAAATCTAATTTAAGTAACCATCCTTATGAGAAGAAAGATGGAAGGAAGGAAAGAAGGCAGGGAGGGAAGGAGGGAGGGATAGGAGGGGAGAGGGGGGGGAGAGGAGAAAGAAAGGAAGAAACAAAACAAAACAGCATCTCAGAGCATTATCATAGACTGTTTACCAAAAAAGCAGATGAAGCCCTAAGTGAAAGCAGTTGTCAGTTACTGAATGAAGCTGGTAACAGGAACTTATTACTGTATTACTTTCTTTTTTGATTTCAGCAAACTGGAGATCACCAACAGAAATGTTAAGAAAGTTTATTTTTCCCAAGTGTATCAACTCTCTTGATACTTTTTCTAGTTGCTTTAAAGCAGATGGAAAATGCCAATACTGTTACAGTCCTGTGTACATTATCCAATCTGCTATTCCTGGGTCACACTGAAAGATATCAGAAAAGCCTCGAAAGTTAGTGTTTAGCAAGCAAAACCCATTCTCTGAGCTTTCTATAGTGAGCTGATTATACAAAACTAAGGAAGTTGCTTTTAGCAACTTGATGACAAACTCTTTGAAAACTAAATAAAAAAGCATGCCACTGAAAGGAGCAATGATCATGAGCTGAACATTTTTCATTCTGAATTGAAATTGTAGCTCTGATTCCAGAGTCACCAGGTTATGGATGGATATACATAAACCCTTATTAATTAGAGCTTCTATTACCTTCATGAAGATTTAAAGCCCCAGTGTCAAGGGAGGAAAATTCCCAATCTGCTTTGAAATATAGTCTGTTCAGCTCCAGTACATGTTTCTAGAATACCAATTAGTTCACATTTAACTAAAAAAGAGCTATTTTGGGGCCAGCAGATAGCATAATGGTTAAGGTCCTGGACTTTCACATAGTCAACTGGAGTTCAAGTCCCAGACCCCGTAGCTTAAAACTCACACCAGGGGTATATGTGCATGTGTGCCCAAGGTCCTGAGAGGAGAATGGAGGAGAAGGGATTGTGGTGTGGCCAGCTCCCCTGGGGGGGGAGGGGGGTGATTTCTTGCTGTCTCTCTGGCAAGCCACACACTCTATAACAAAAATCTCTCTAAATAAATAAATAGAGGTATATTGTTTAATATGGGATTTTTCATCAGTAAGGGTTACCAAATTGGTTGGAAAAGAAACATAACCTTCAGCAGGAAACATTCCTCAGATTAGCTACTGCACAGATAGAAGTCCTTTTAATTCTATTTTAAGAAAATTAGAAACCAGCATCTGCACACAGGTACCTTCTCCATGAAGGCGACTCGCTCTCTGCTAGTGACAGGTGGCACTGAGGGAGGAGAAAGCTGGGCGAATGGAAGTGGGTTGGGGGCTGGAGCATTTACCCATGTGGCTGAATAGAAAAAAACAATCAGGGCAGAAAGTCCCTGCCCCAGGTAATGCAGGCAAGAGATTAGTAGGGGATAACTAGCTGATTAAGCTACATTTGATGTACCCAGTGAGAAATTAGTGAGCTCAGACACATTTGATAGAGCCAACGAGATAAGAACCATCAGTGGGCCTAGCCAATCATCAACCAACATGACCTAGATTTTTTTTTTTTCTTTTTCTGAGAGATTGTTGCTAAAGGGCGCATGTGCTCACCGGAGAGACAGAGACAGAAAGCAAGAAATCAACCCCCAGGAGGAATGGATGCACCACAATCCCTTCTCCAGTCTCCTCTCGGGATTTGGGGCACACACACACATGAGCCTGGAGCCAACACAACCTAGATTTTAAAATTATAAATTTCAGGACCAGCAGATGGCATAATGGTTACATCACTGGATTCTCACATAGTCCACCACGATTCAAGTCCTGGACCTGGAGGCTTAAAAGTCACGCTGGGTCCATGTGCGTGCATGCCCAAGATCCCAAGATGAGGGACCAGCAGTTAGCGTAATGGCTATGTCGCAGGACTCCCACGTAGTCGACCGCGGTTTGCGTCCCGGACCCGGTGGCTTAAAACTCACGCTGGGCGCGTGTGCGTGCATGCCCGAGATCCCGAGAGGAGAATGGAGGAGAAGGGATTGCGGCGTGGCCATCCCCCCGGGGGGCGGGGGGGTGATTTCTCGCTTTCTGTCTCTATGTCTCTGTCTGCCTGGCGAGCGCACGCGCCCTATAGCAAAAACCTCTCCAAAAAAAAAAAAAAAGATCCCAAGATGAGAATGAAGACGGGACTGAGGCATGGTCATTTCTGCTGGGGGAATGATTTCTCGCTTTCTGTCTGTCTTTCTTTCTCTCTGGGAAGTGCATGCACCCTACAGAAAAAATCTCTCTCAGGACCAGCAGTTAGTGTAGTGGCTATGTCGCTGGACTCCCATGTAGTCGACCACGGTTTGAGTCCCAGACCCGGTGGCTTAGACTCATGCCGGCTGTGTGTGCGTGCGTGCCCAAGATCCCGAGAGGAGAATGGAGGAGAAGGGATTGTGGGGTGGTCATCCCCCCTGGGAGGTGATTGCTCGCTTTCTGTCTCTCTGTCTCTCTCTGTCTTTCCGGCGAGCACACGCAGTCGATAGCAAAAACCTCTCAAAAGAAAAACTCTCTCAAAAAAAAAAAAATTATAAATCTTGCAGAATGCAACTGCCAGGGCCTTTGAGCCACTCTTTCTCTGGCTGCTCAGGCCCAATCCTACCTCTCAAGAGCTTACTTTCACTTTTACTTAAATAAACTACTTTTCCTTTCACTATTGGTGTGTACAGCCTCAATGGCAGCTCGTACTACCTGCATCATGTCATCACCCACTGCCGGCATTTCCATTCAACTCTGCTCATGCATTTTTAATGTCTCCTAGGGTGGCTTCCAGTCAATCTGAGCTGCTGCCTGGGCTATCCCCCAACGTGCCAGTTATTGCTTTTATTAGTGCTTGTTTACTAAGGTAGCATGATTTCTGAGTGATCTATCTCAACACTATATTCCCACAAGCCCCGAATTTTGGGATTTTTCATATATAACATGTGCTGGCCAAGATACTGTATTAGTAAACTACTTCTCATAACTATTAACCATAAATATTTTCTTCCATTCCATAACTACATTTTTTAAAAAGTCTTTGCATGTGTGCTCGAGAGAGAGAAAAAGAGAGTGAGAAATCACCTCCCACCGCAGGAAGATGGCCACATCGCAATCCCTTCTCCTCCATTCTCCTCTTGGGATTTTGGGCACGCATGCACATGTGCCTGGTGTGATTCTCAAGCGGCCTGGTCCAAGTCTCGAACACTAAGTCAGCCATGTAAGATCCAGCACCTTCACCTCCATGCCACCCCCTGGTTCCATAAGCTGTGTTTTGTGACATGTTCCAATTTATGAGAAGTATATACACTCTAACAGTAGATCTTCTGGAATGCACAGTTTTATTAAATTTGAGATGAGCCAGCAGATGGTGTAGTGGCTAAGGCGCTGGACTCACACACAGCCAACCATGGTTTGAGTCCCAAACCTGGCAGCTTGCCCACCTTATCTCTCTCTCTGTCTCCTTCTAGTTAAATTAAAACAACATAGTAACAATGAATAAAATTAAGTAACTCAAAAAAAACATTTAAAAAATTTTGAGCATTTAGGGTTTGCTCTTTTTAAAAATACAAAGAATCTATCTTATCTTAGCTCTGATAAGCCATAAATGTTACAACACTCAAAGCCTAGAGGGATCCTAAAGTCTTTAGGAAAATGTAACAGTGGCAAGAAGAACCTACAGTTCTGGATATTGGCAAGTTAAGGGTTTCAGAGGCTGGAACACTGAGAATTCGCACTGTGTAATGCCACGAACCACACCTCCTGTCCTTGTACAGCCCATCGAGTATGGTCTTAATCAAGGTTTTTATTATCTTCCACATTTCCTAACAGCTACTAAGGACTGATAAGGGCTGTTTAGTACTCTCGATTAGCCAGCCAAATATAAACGCAGTATAACATGAGCTAGAGCAGTTTTCTTCTAACTATTCAAACTGAAGAGCAGAAGCCCTGGACGTAATAAGACAACTTTGCAGGGGTTCGGACAGTTCAAGGAGAATCCATTTCAGATCTTCGGCTTCCACTGTCCTCTCTCCTAAGGGTGAGGTTTCTGAGAACTGCTGTGGTCTGCTAGTTCTCCTTTCAGTCTCGCCCTACAACTTCACTTCCTGAATCTTACAGCCATACATTCCCCTAGAGTATAAAATAACCTCCAGGACAACAGAGAGACAATATTTTATTTGTACTTAATTTTACCCAGGTAACAAACTTCTGGCATAGCTCCAGGTCTCAGCTAGCTGTCCATCTAATCATATGACTTTAAGGACAGACATAAAGGCATTTACACTAACATGAATATTTAAACAGAAAAATGGCACTGAGCTTTTCTTACAGAAATTATGGCTGATTTTGCATATTTGGCTTCACAATGAGGATTGACTTTACCAAATAAGTTATCTGATAAACATTTTCTATGAGTTGTATGAGAAAAAACTAGTTTTAGGTTTTGGGGCTGGCAGGTGGCGTGGCGGTTAAAGGCTCTAGACTCCCATGTGGCCAACCATGGTTCAAGTCCTGGACCTGGTGGCTTGCTTTCTCACTTTCCCTACCCTTCTTTCTCTGTCTCTCTCTGACCAAACTGGAAAATAACAATAATAAACAAAGTTAAATAAGATAATTCTAAAAAATAGTTTTAGGTTTTAACAAAAATATTCTTTATATACATATAGGGAAAGAAATTAAATCCTTTCTGTCTAAACTTAACTATGAAAGACTCACAAGTCAACTTATTCAAGGAAGGGGCTGCATAACCCATTTTTTTTTTTTTTTTTTTTTGTTCTTTTAGGGGATACACAAAACAAAGTATCTGAAGACCACTGGACTGGAGGATTAGGAATATTAATTTATTGGGGGCCAGCACGTGGCATGGTGGTTAAGGTGCTGAACTCCCACATGATCAACTACAGTTCAAGTCCCAGACCTGGCAGCTTGTTTTCTTCTCTCTCTCTGGTCAAAATTTAAAATAATAATAAATAAAAATGATTTTAAAAAGAAATATTAATTTATAATTTACAACTACTCTTGCCTCTACTTTCCCGAGTTAGGCTTCCTTGGAAATGGAAAGTTGCATTTATGGCTAAGATGAGATAGTCAAAAGGCAATGGCAGAAGCTAAAGAAGAAAGACTAGAGATCACTGGGAAGACCAGGAGGTGTTGTGGAGGTTAGAGTAGCACGTGTCCTGAGCCTAGCAGCTTGCTTTCTCTTTCTTATGCTCATTCATATTCTCTCTCTCTCCCTCCTTCTCTCTCTCTCTCTCTCTCTCATAAGCATGTATACCCTATAGCAAATTTTAAAATAATAATAATGAAATTTGTTTTAAAACAAGATCACTGGGAAGAAAATTTTTTTCTACCTATTAATAAGTTTAAAGATAGTGCAAAATGTTTAGGTTATTTCAAAGTTATTCTGAAATCACATTTTGCTTAAAATTATCTTGACAAAAATCTTTCTAAAAGGCATTAAACCTACTTTCTAGGAATATTTCCTCTAGAACTAACTTTTTCTGATACTGAGAAATTTCCCTAATTTTTAAATCACACGCTGATTTTTATTGGAAGTTTCTTTCCTTCCATTTTTTTTATTTGTTTGGTTTTGTTTTTGTTTTGGTACCCCAGGTGGGACGCGAACCCACAAGCCCCTGGCTTAGGATGCCAGTGCCTTATCCATTAAGTGACTGGGGTCCATTTTTTTAAAATTTATTTATTTCTTCTATGAGAGCAAGCAAGACTCTTAACAAGATGTTCATACTGTGATCTTTTTTTTTTTTTAGAATTATTTTATATAACTTTATTTATTTTAATTTGACCAGAGAGAGGGACAGAAAGTGAGAATGCAAGCCACCAGATCCAGGACTCGAACTGTGGTCAGCCATGTGGGAGTCCAGTGCCCTTAACCACCATGCCACCTGCCAGCCCCCTTCTTCCATTTTCTTTTATTGCCAGAGAACGACAAAGAGATAACACCCCCAATGGGGCATGGTCACAGCACAATCCCTTTTCCTCCCTTTCTCCATCCTCAGTGTTTTGGGCATACACAAGTGCCTGGTATGTTTTTAAAGCCATGGGGGCCAAGATTCAAACCACAGTCAGCCATGTGGGATCCCGCTCTTCAACTACTGTGCTATGGAGCCAGCCCTGGAAGTCCATTTAAAGTCACAGATGATTCTGTAAACACAGTTGTAAATACATTTTCTTCAATATAGAAGCTTGTTAAGATAAAAAGTTCTAGTAAGATTCTAGTGAACAGAGGTACTAATGATAATTCCCTGTATTGACTAGCTCAGGAGAAACTCTGCCAAAGATAGGAACACATGGTAATCTAAAGGTCCCACTGGCCAAACAGGGTTTTCCTGTCACTTAGGTTTTGTTTGCTCTATTTATAAAATATACTCTATATACCAAAAAAAAAAAAAAAAAAAAAAAGGCAGATATACTAATTTAATTGTAGGGAACCATGCCAGTCAGGATTAGTATCTCCCTAAGGAGGCACAGAAAAATATATTCCTCAAACATCTCTAAGCTTTGAAAACTCATTTCCCCAAAGCACACACACCAAAATATCCTGTCTTAATAGCACATTTTCCATGTATTCACAGAATTCTCTCGGGAGAGATGTGTAGAAAACTGCTGGCACTGCTTGTCCCATGGTGACTTGGACGAGGGTGGAAAGAAGACAATCACCATCTACTTTTTTTATATCTTTTGAGTCCTGAACCTTGAGGATGTATCATCTATTTACAAAAGAAGAATTCCTATTTTCTGCAGTGATGCAGCAGTAATGCAGCTCTGAAAGACTGACCCACGTTGGAAGAGTCTGGGTTTGCTTCTGGAGACCACCCTGCACACACACCAGGCCTGCCTACCCATGATCCAAGACTAGTTGAAGCCATAGTAGGTGGTTCTGTAAGGACCCTGTTGGGAGCACCCATCTCTCTGTCATTCTGTCTCTCTCATTCATAGGAAAAAAAAAAAAAACAAAAAAAAAACATAAACTTGAGAATTCAGATTTTCCAAACTCCAGAATATTTTAATTACTCTAGTATATCAAGATAAGTCCTTTTCTATTCTAAGCTGTAAGCATCTGAAGTTATAGCCAAAAATCTAAGAAAAGTTAGTTGCTAATGAAAATAATATACAGCTTAAAAATTTTAATGCCCTTTTTCATTACCATTGAAAGCCTAGCTCAATTCAAAACACCATCTTTGTGCCTTTATCATTGCCTCTACTCACAGACTTTACCCGATTCCAAATCCAGCAAGCGGAATTAACCTTATCAAACTTAAATAAGTCAGACTGCTCACTCCTCACTCAGTCTTTCAAGAACATCCTTTTTCACCAAGATTAAAAATGAAAGTTCTGGGACCAGCAGTTAGCGTAATGGCTATGTGGCTGGACTCCCATGTAGCTGACCACGGTTGGAGTCCCAGACCCAGTGGCTTAAAACTCACACCAGGCACGTGTGCGTGCGTGCCCAAGATCCCAAGAGGAGAATGGAGGGGAAGGGATTGCGGCGTGGCCATCCCCCCTGGGGGGTGATTTCTCACTTTCTATCTCTGTCTCTCTCTGTCTTTCTGGCGAGCACATGCACCCTATAGCAAAAACCTCTCCAAAAGAAAAGAGAAGAGAAGAGAAGAGAAGAGAAGAGAAGAGAAGAGAAGAGAAGAGAAGAGAAGAGAAAAAAAAGAAAAGAAAAGAAAAGGAAAGAAAGAAAAGAAAAACATGGATCTTCTTCCAGGGAAAATCTAATTCCTAAGGCAAACCAAAAAAATTTGCCCACATCTTGCTTAAAATAAATAGAAATATAAAATGCTATGGAAACATAAGCAACAGCAGAGATATGGCAAATATAACCTAGTGGTTACAAACTAATCTGACTTACTTTTAGTTAGTAAAACAAGGTTGAAATAGCATACTTATGATTTGAATTATTTTAAACTATTTTTAATCTTTCCACCTCTCTTCAGGCATGGTTACAATGTCATTCAATAAGGCTCTACAGGGAGTTTCTTACTGGTTACAAAACCTGTCTTGGTTACAAAACTTGGTCTTTCCCTTTTCCACCCTTGACTGCCTGCAGGGATAGGAGGCTTCTGAAATACAATGTTAAAACTCTGCCTCCTGAGATGAGATCAATGGGTGATCAGTAACAGGTTCCCTCACATTCACTGTAATACTAGTTAGCACTGCCAAGATTCTTCCTAGTTATTGTTTTGATGTAGGTGTTATGTTTCATTTCTTCCTAAGATAGAAACTACATCTGCACACTGGAGGGGTTCAAATTGGTTAACAAGCTAAAAACTAACATCTCATTTCAAATGTGGTATCAGAAGATAGGTGATAAGAGAAAGTGTAGGCTATAAGTCCTAACATGGAAGGATTTACAAAACCCTTTATAAATGCATTTTTTTAAGAACTTTACAAGGTGAGGGGCCAGCAGTTGGCATGGTGGTTAAGGGCAATGGACTCCCACATGGTCAACATGGTTCAAATCCTGGATCTGGAGGCTTGCCTTCTCACTCCCACCACCCTCTCTCACTCTGTCCCACTCTGTCAAAATAAAATAAAATAAAAGTTAAGTAAAATCATTCATTTTAAAAAAGAACTATCTCGGGACCAGCAGGTGGCATAATGGCTATGTTGCTGGATTCCCAAGTAGTTGATCCGGTTTGAGTCCCAGACCCGATAGCTTAAACTCATGCCGGGTGCATGTGCGTGTGTGCCCAAGATCCCGAGAAGAGAAAGATTATAGCGTGGCCATCCTCCCTGGGGGGTGATTTCTCACTTTCTTTCTGTCTCTCTCTGTCTTCCTGGCAAACACATGCACCCTATAGCAAAAACCTCTCCAATTAATTAATTAATTAAAAAAGAACTATTTATAAGGTGATTGACTAGACACAAGAGACATATTTTATCAAAAACATTTAAATTCATTTTTTATAGATCATAGTCTCCTTATTTAAGTAAGTCCAATATCACATATTCAATTGAGATGGACTTGCAATTTACAACAGCTATTAACTAACTTCTAGAAATCTGATTTAGGAAAAAATAAAAAAGCAAAATATTTTAAAACATACATTCAGATGATCAAGGATATCCCTTGACATGCAAAGTAGTTATAGGAAGCTACCAGTTTTCCCTGAAATAGCAACTTCAAATTTTTAAAGGAGTTATAGCAGTGAAATGTAAACTAATATATTTACCTTCCTTAAGAAATTAAAGATTGGGGGAACCAGCAGTTAGCGTAATGGCTATGTCGCTGGACTCCCACGTAGTCGACCGTGGTTCGCGTCTCGGACCCGGTGGCTTACAACTCACGCCGGGCGCGTGTGCGTGCGTGCCCAAGATCCCGAGAGGAGAATGGAGGAGAAGGGATTGCGGCGTGACCATCCCCCCTGGGGGGTGATTTCTCGCTTTCTATCTCTCTGTCTCTCTCTGTCTGTCTGGCGAGCGCACGCGCCCTATAGCGAAAAACCTCTCCAAAAAAAAAAAAAAAAAAAAAAAAAGAAATTAAAGATTGGGACTAGCAGATGGAGTAATAGTTACATCACTAGACTCCCACGTACTCAACCACAGTTCACGTCCCAGACCTGGCAGTTTAAAACTCACACCAGTCATGTGTGTATGTATGCCCAAAATCCCAAGAGGAGAATGGAGGAAAAGGGACTGCAGCATGGTCATCCCCCAGAAGAATGCCTCTCTCTCTTTCTCTCTGGTAAGCCCACACCTCCTATAGCAAAAAATCTCTTTAAAAAAATTAAAGATTAATCTAGAGTCTTTCTCTGCAGAAGAAAAAGATCAAACAGGCAAATTTCTCTTGTACCCAGTTAGGTTGCTAGTAGTCATGAGTATTTTAGATAGATAGATAGATAGATAGACAGACAGACAGACAGACAAATTGCCAGAGGGCACATGTACTCACCATAAACAGAGAAAGAGAGAGGGAAGGAGAGAGAGACAGAACCCCATGGGGTTGTCTTCCTTCTCCATTTCTCTATCTTGTCAGGATTTGCAACATACAGGCATATACACCAACTCACTTTTCAAGCAGCCAATGCTGGGATTTAATCCAGTCAGCCATGCAGGATCTGGCTCCCTTAACCACTGGAGCAGAGGGCTGGCTCATCTGAGTAATTTTTAAGCTATAAAAAGAAAGACTCAGGGATCAGCAGAGGGCATAATAGTAATGTCGCTGGACTCCTTGTAGTTGACTGTGGTTTGAGTCCCAGATCCGGTGGCTTAAAATACATGCCAGGCGCTTATACATGTATGCCAAGATCCCAAGAGGAGAATAGAGAAGGGACTGTAGCATGGCCATCCCCCTCTGGAAGGAGTGATTTCTCACTTTCAGTCTCTCTGGCGAGCACATACATCCTATAGCAAAAATCTCTCCCTCTCTCAAAAAAAAAAAAAAAAAAAAAGCTCTTTAAAAAACCATGTAACTGGCGCGGTGGTGGCGCCCGCCCTATGGCGAAAACCTATGGAGGCTGGAGGATTGCGGCATCGAGTCCATCTCACTCTCTCTCTCTCTGTCTCTCTCGGCAAGTGCACGATTTTTTACAAACCATGTAACTGACCACGAAATGGTTCTAGATGAAGCTCACTAATTATTAATGAATTTATGAGATTCAGACTACTTCACAGGAAAACTCCTAATAGGAGAAAAATAGCTTTCTCATTCAGCTCCTTCCACCAACGTAGAATGAGGATTTGATCTCAAATTGATGTTCTAAACTACAGGACAGTTAAATGCCCAACTTTTAAAATAACTCTCTAAAACGTGAGTTACTTTAAAGTTGAGTTATTGTAAAGACAGTGGATAATAATTAAGCTTGGTTTATGTGAAAGGATTGCATTTCTACCCTGAGTTAATTCATTAATGTAAACTTTGAAGTAATTTTTTTTAATCTTAGACTTAAAAATCATAAGATTTTACAGTACCAGTACTAATAAGTACTATAGTTCTCACTAGTAGAAAAAAATCTTTTGAGGGGCCAAGAGGTGGCATAGTGGTTAAGGTCCCACATGATCGACCTTGGTTCAAGTCTTGGAGCTGGTAGCTTGCTTTCTCACTTTCTCTTTCACTCTCTATGTGTCTCTCTCTGGTCAAATTTAAAAATAATAGTAATAACTAATAAAATAAATACTTTTTAAGTCAGTCACATAAACCAATAAGAAGTCAAAAACATCAAAAGCAAAAATCAACTTAGGCACTACATTTCATTTCATACTTTATTTCTCTAATCTCCTCCCAGAAAAGCTATTACCTAAGTATTTAAAGGACACTATGATGGGCTCAGCAGGTGGTGGGGTGGTTGAGGCATTGGACTCCCGCATGGCCAACACGGTTCGCGTCCTGGACCTGGCGGCTTGGTGCCTTGCTTTCCCTTTCTCTCTCTTCCTGTCTCTTTCTGGACAAATTACAAAATAATAACAAATGGAATTAAATAAATAAGTAACCTTTTAAAAAATAATACATAAACAAAATAAAGGACACCACCACTACTACATAATACATAAAAATCTTAACACTACTGACACTATAGCATTTTATCCATATGCTAACAAAAGCTATTAACTGTAAAATCAACACAGAACTCTTAGAGTGGGCTCTATACTCAACCTTCATTTTAAAAGTTTCTATTTAGCTCAACATAACTTAACAGATTTTAAGTGAGTCAAGATGTACATGCTCCTAATGAGAAATTTCAATTAAATATGCACTCCTGTGCCGTCACCTATAAAAGCTACAGTGAAAAACAGTGCAGGAAAGTGAAGCAGACTTTATAGCAGAGTCTAAATCCAAAACATTCATTCTGGTTCTTAAGTTCCAGGTTTGGAAAGAAACGTCAACACTTATAAATAAACTGCCTTGTAGGCAACTAAAATTCCTCAAAAGTGCTGAAACAAAAGACTCAGCTTTGAGTACAACCTTATGCTGCTCCAACACAAATACACACACTTGATGAGGCTCGGAATGAAATTATCTCAGTCACTCACCAGAAAGCAATAATGCATTTGCAAAGCTGTTCTGCAAATAAGCTACTCAAACTAAAAGTAGAGAGCCTGGATGAGGTAAGCATGTTATGTGAAGTATGTCTCATAGTGCCCCGGAATCTTAAGAAAAAAAAAAAAATAGTTGAAATCGCATTACTAGTATTTATTCTGCAAGAATGATATCACCAAAGGATGTCAACACAGACAACTGAAGACAAAAACATCAGAGACTTCAGGGAGCCTATCATGACAACCCCGAATTATTATTCAGGGCTGTTGCGAAAGGTTAGTTAGGAGACAAAGTGCTTACAGCACAGGTGCTTTACTTACAGTAATCGCTCAACAATTTACCAACTATCCACCAAAACACAGCTTCAAACCCTACCAACAGCTAACCACGTATTCATTTTTGGGCACGACCTCTACCGACGCTGCGAAGTAATGAATAAAACACTTTTATAACTAACCACCTTCAAGACCAAAACGGTACAAGAACTTCAACTGCTTTCAAAAACTGTACTGGGGTGTGATGGGCCACAAATTCATAACCTGGTTAAAAAAAAACTGGTAAACTGGTTAAAACTCTCATTAGGACCAAAGCCAGATAAATCAGGAACAGTTAAAGGTCAAGGCGAGAGCTACTTGCTCCACTTACTCGGTCCCCGCCTCCCACAGGAACATGAGACCAAGGCAAAGGCAGGAAACGCCAAAGTGTAGGCGAGGACGAATCAGGTTAGACAACGTCCTCGGGGATTTCCTCCAGAAATAAGATCATTCTCCCTTGGTTCAAGGGACTCACAGACGATCCCTGATATCAAGAGTTCTCACCCCACCAACCCTCCTTAACCGCGCACGCCGGCCTCGGCCGTGAAACCTTCACTCTCCAGACACCCTGCGCCTCCGCGACGGGCGAAGTCGTACGCAGGGTCCCCGAGGCTACCCTGCCACCCCCACCTCCTACGCCAGGCCCCGGGCCCAGGAGAATGGGCCCCCTCTACCCCCGCGCCCACCCCGCGGCCCGGGCAGGATACTGAACACAGTCCGCTCCCAGGGCTCCAGCATGTAGAGCGCCGTGACGAGTAGGTACTGGTAATAGAACCAGGACATCTGCTTCCAGGCCTGCGCCAGCGCCATCCCCGCCATGCGCCTCTCGCTAAGCGGCCGCACGTCAGTCTGTCCTGCTGGCCGCCTGTCCGCGTCCTAAAGCCCCAGGCCTCCAGGCCCGCCCGCACCGCCGCCACCCCGCGCCCATTGGCCCGCCCGGCCCCGCGCGTCACCCGCGGCACGCCCAGCCCCGCGCGCGCCCGAAGAGCCAGCCGCGAGCCCCGCCCGGACGGCGCTCATTGGCCAGACCGCTAACTCGCTTCGCTCCCGGCCCGGCCCCGGTTTCCCTGCCGCGCCCACGCGCACCGGAGAGCGGTCCCCGCGAGAGCACCCGGCTGCGAACTGCGAGCTGCGGGCCGCGCCCCGCCTGGACCCGCCGGGCTGGTGGTGAGCCTGGTAAGGCGGAGTACTGGTGCCGGCTGGGGCCCGGGTCCCGGAGCGGATGGGTCCCTCCAGACGCTTCCAGAAATGGCTGTCGAAACAGCGTTAGTGGAATAGCTGTGATGCCTCAGGCATCTCTCTGAGCAAGGCGATTACAGGGATGAACGTGAAAAGCTTTGGGCTCCAGATCTCGTGCAGTGTATGGTTTAGCCGAGGAGACAAGCTTTCATCGCACCAAGCAGATAAAAGTGTGATCGGTGCAAGAGAAATAAGGAGCTCAGAGAGGGTGGGGAGGCGAACTCAACTAGTCCACTGAGGTCTGAAAAGGCGACTCTGTAGACGTGATGCACCGTGGCACGGGAAGGGAAGAACGACCTCTCTTCCCCCACCCACACCCAGACAGACAGACAGACACATATACACACACACGACCCACATAGAGCGACATGCCCCATGCACTCCTCAATCTAAGGAGAATAGAGAGCTTAGTGTAAATATTTACTCACTTCTTAGTGGGTACAGTACCAATTGTGTAGATCAAGGCCAGCAGAAGCACACTTATCTAGTGGGTTCTGCAGATGACAGGCAACTTAAGATGGATATGTGAGAAGTGAGCTGGTAGTATCTCCTGGAACTGCACTGCTAAATGTCCAGAATTTCCCACTGGCAAATGGGCTAGAAACATTTCTGCCATCAGGAACTCCATGCCCAGTTAGCATGTGAAATGACACAGTTGGGGCCAGCAAGTGGCATGGTGGTTAAAGGCACTGGACTCCCACATGGCCGACCATGGTTCAAGTCTTGGACCTGGTGACTTGCTTTCTCACTTCCTCTCTCTCTCTCTCTGTCTCTCTCTGATCAAACTGAAAAATAATAATGATATAATAATAAATAAAGTTAAATAAAATAATTCTTTAAAAAAAAGAAAAGAAATGACACAGTTAAATGGTCTGTTGTTTAAAGAAAAGTTTTCTAGGTTACTTTCCTGCTTAAACTTTAAAACTTTCATGGTTCATAATTCTACCTATTCTCTTAGAAAAAACACACTTGTGCTGTTTATGAGCTAGACATTAGGGATAACAAGTGAAAGAGACTGAAATCTGCCTACATAAAGTACCCAATTTACTAGGGAAAAGAGACAGACTAGCTGAGAATGGTGAGGTGTGGTAGAGTATTTTTTACTTATGGGATGCCAAGATAACCTAGAGAAAATAGTTTTGGGATTGTAAAAAGCTTCTAGGAAATAATGCTTGAGCTGAGTATTGAAGGATAAGTAGAAGTGGAAGAATGAATGGAATTAGGGAGACATATTCCAAGCACAGGAGCATGACATCCCTAATGAAGGCCTGACGCTTTTAAAGAGCTGGAAGAATTTCCTTGTGACTGTAACAAAAAGAATCTGTAGGCAGTAACAGGAGATGGGTTAGATAGCAAACAGGGACTACATCCTAAAGCACTTTGTAGGAGGGGCTGAAGAATTTTTTACTTGATATCCAAAAGTTACAAGAGCCAATGACTTAAAAGATTTGCTTTCTAGGGACAAGCAGTTGGCATAATGGCTTTGTCGCTGGACTCCCATGTAGCTGACCGCGGTTTGAGTCCCAGACCCGGTGGCTTAAGCTCACACTGGGCGCATGTACATGCGTGCCCAAGATCCCAAGAGCAGAATGGAGGAGAAGGGATTGCGGTATGGCCATCCCCCCTGGGGGGTCATTTCTCACTTTCTGTCTCTCTCTCTCTCTCTTTCTGGCAAGCACACACACCCTGTAGCAAAAACCTCTTAAAAAAAAAAAAAGATTTGCTTTCTGGACAAGAGTTGGATGTGGGCAGTAGTCTGGAGGCTACTAAAGAAAGAAGGGCAGGTTGGAAAGAAATTACAGAAATATGAGGGGAATCTTCAGATAGGGGGCTTGCATAACCCAAATCATTCGAGGCCTTCTTCTCCCTCAGAGATCCAGGGACACCAGCCCTTCCACTCCTGAACGTTACTGTGTTGGACTTCCCTCTGTCCCTGTTCCTCACTGACCTATCTCTCTTCAGACCTGTTCAGGCACAGGCAAGCTCTGTTCCTTTTTCTTCAAGAATTTCAATTACCCTCCGCACTTGGTGAACTGAGTTAAATTACCAACATTGGAGCCCATTCCTCACTGGGCCATCCCTGCCAGAGAGTCCTCTTTGCTGCATGCAGGCTATACACCATGTCTCTTCCCAGGACCAGCCCTACCAAGCCAAGCTGCATTCCTCAGCTTCCCTGGAATTCTAGTGAACAAAAATTCCCCCGTCTCAGGACCAGCAGATGGCGTAATGGTTACATCATTGGACTCCCACATAGCGGACCGTGGTTTGAGTCTTGGACCCAGCGGCTTGAAACACACTGGGCCCATGTGTGTATACCCAAAATCCTGAGAGAAGAATAGAGGAGAAGAGATTGTGGCATGGCCATCCTCCCTACAGGGTGATTTCTTGCTATGTCTCTGGTGAGTGCAGGTGCCCTACAGCAAAATCTCTGTTAAAAAAAAAAAAAAATCCCACATCTCACTAGAGTTGACAAATGACTAGAAACGGGAGGAAAGAATCTGGGATCCTGGGTAAGGACAACACTCATGTAGAATCCAGGGGAAAATGTTCAGCTGAAAAGATACTGTTCTGTTATTTTTTTAGGTTTTTGCTGTAGAATACATGTATTTGCTGGAGAGAGACAGAGAAGGAAGTTGAGAAACTACCCCAAGGGACTATGGCTATATCACAGTCCCTGCTCTTCTCCATGAGAGATTAGAAACTATAGGAGTAGGTGCATGGGACAGTTTCTGTCCGGGAGGATAACCACTGATATGTTTTGGAAGTTTAGGAGTACAGAAATGGGACTAGCAGATGGCATGGTGGCTAAGGTGCTGGATTCCCACGTGGGAGGTCAGCCCAGTTCACGTCTCGGACCCAGCAGCTAGAAAGTCATGCCGGCACATGTGCATGCCCAGATCCTGAAAGAAATGCAGGAGAAGGTATTGTGGCTTGGCCATCCCCCCTGGGGGGTGATTTCTCGCTTTCTGTCTTTCTGGCAAGTGGACGCGCCCTACAGCAAAAACCTCTCCCCCCCCAAAAAAATAATAAGGAACTCCCTATCTTACAGCCTCAGTTTTCTTAGTGAAGAAAGAACTTTCTAAAATAAGGCCCATTGAATTGAGCAAGATGTTGGCGTGTGAGGGGTATGAAAAAGAAAAAGGGGGTTGAGAGAAGCTCCTTAAAGTTTCCTAGCATAGTTAAGCAGGAAAAAAAAAAAAAAAAACAACATAATTTTCGCCAGTAATATACAAGCACTCATATATGGATCTGAAAAGGTTGATTTAGGAGCCTCACTCCAAGGTGGGAGTTTGCTCAGTGACTATAAAGTAAGAAACAGAAGTAAGATGTGTGCTGGGGAGGGAATAACTGAAATAATGCTCTGAAAATTCAACCAGAGAAGGACATAAATGCAGAAAAGAGAAAATAGAATAGTCAAGAGCCATGAGAGTGGGCCAGCTCCGTGGCCTAGTGGTTAGGGGAGCCAGATCCCACATGGCCAACCACAGTTCAAATCTCAGCTGCAGTGGCTTGAAAAACACGCTGGGCACATGTGCATGCATGTGCAAATCCCAACAGGATGGAGAAACAGAGAAGGCAGTACAGCAGTGACCACATACCCCACTGGAGAGTGCTTTCTTCCTATCCTTCTCTCTGTTTCTCTGTCTCTCTGGGAAGTGCAGGTATCCTCTGATAACTTAAAGGGAGGAGCAGGGGAGAGACAGAGAAAGAGAGAGAGGAAGCCATGAGAGATTAGATACTATAGGAGTAGGTGCATGGGAGAGTTTCTGTGCTGGAGGATAACCACAGAAGCTTTGGGAGTTTAGGATTCCCACATGAGCGGTCAGCCTAATTCAAGTCTTGGACCCAGCAGCTAGAAAGTCATGCCAGCACATGTGCAAGCCCAGATCCTGAAAGGAATGCAGGAGAAGGTATTGTGGCTTGGCCATTCTCCCTGGGGGGTGATTTCTCACCTTCCTTCTTTCTATCCTCTCCAGTAAGTGTACATGCCCTATGGCCAAAACCTATTATTATAATTATTATTATTATTTAATTTGACCACAGGTAGACAGAAAGAGAGAGAGAATGTGAGAAAGCAAGCTGCCAGGTCCAGGACTCAAACCATGGTCAGCCATGTGGGAGTCCAGCATCTTAACCACCGCACCACTTAACAACCCCAATAGCTTTTTTTTTTTTTTTTTTTTTTTGGAGAGGTTTTCGCTATAGGGCGCATGCGCTCACCAGACAGACAGACAGAGACATAGAGACAGAAAGCGAGAAATCACCCCCCAGAGGGGATAGGATGGTCACGCCGCAATCCCTTCTCCTCCGTTCTCCTCTCAGGATCTTGGGCACGCACGCACATGCGCCCGGCGTGAGTTTTAAGCCACCGGGTCCGGGACGCGAACCGCGGTCGACTACGTGGGAGTTCAGCGACATAGCCATTACACTAACTGCTGGTTCCCCCCAATAGCTTTTAATTAGGTATGACAAATAGACATTTGTATTTGCCAATTTTGCATTTTTTTAAATCCCTGTCCCTCCCAGCTCCTGAACTGTATTCTTTATTTTATTTTATTTTAAGATTTTTGCCATAGGGTGCATGCTCTTGCTGGAGAGAGACAGAAAGTGTGAAATCATTCCCCTGGGGAAGCGGGGGATGGCCACACTGCAATCCCTTCTCCTCCATTCTCCTCTTGGGATTTTGACCATGCACACATGCACCCAGCATGTTTCTCAAGCTGCCAGGTCCAGTGCTTGAACCACAGTCAGCCCTGTGGGATCCAGCGCCTTAACCACCGTATCACCTGCTGGCCCTCTGTATGCTTTTTGTACTACAAGAAACATTTGGTAACTATTTAGCACTTTTTCCTACAGTCTCTCTGTTTTCTTTTTCTTTTTAAGTTTATTTCTATCTTGAGAGAGAGAGAAAGAGAGGCACCCCCAACACACTGTGATCCACTCCCAGTCTTGGCCAATGAAACTCACAGGCATGAGCACTAGTGTGTTCAGAGCAATCCTGGGACATGAACCTAGAACCTTGCCCATGCAAGTCCAGTTGCATTATCACTGCACAGTCACCTGGCCCCCAGAACTGCACTAGCTCGCTCGCTCTCTCTCTCTCTCCCCCTCTCTCCCTTTTTTTTATTTTTTGTTATAGGGTACATGTGCTTGCCAGAGAAAGACAGAGAAAGAGAGACAGTGAGAAGAAAAATGAGAAATCACTCCCTGGGGGATGGCCATGCTGCAATCCCTTCTCCTCCATTCTTCTCTAGGGATTTTGGGCACATACACATACCTGGCATGATTTTTTTCAAGCCACCAGGGTCCAGGACTGAAAAGGTGCTGCTGGCCATGTGGGATCCAGTGCCTTAACTGCTACACCACCTGCTGCCCCCAGAGTTTCTCTTCTTAAACTGCCCAACTTCTAGCCAGCTCTCCCTCCTCCCAAGTGGCCTCCCTCCTGATCTGCCTCTCTCCTGCTCTGCCATGCTCTGAGACCTTCCAGATGATCCTATCATGATCCTACACTTTCACCTCACTTTTCCTCCCGCCTCAGAAGAGTTCTCTCTAATCTGAAAAGCCACTCCCTCCACTTGGACTTTGAATGTCACCCCATCACAGGCCTGCAATAGCCTCCTCTCTCTTTGCCACCTTCCTGCACCCTCCAAACATCCTCAGCCAATCTTTCTGCTCTCGTGGAGCCACTCCTTCCACACCCATCCTGCTCTTTTGCTGACTCAGATCCTTTCACAAAGTGTCATCACGCTAGCTTCCTTCGGCTGTTAACTATCCCTGGTTGAGGAGATAACTGCCGCCACCACTCCTCCCCTCAGATACCTTAACGCCCAGTCCCAGCCACTTCTCTAAATTATACACAGTCTGGGTCCTGTCACTAACCTCTCCAGAAGCCATTTACTCAAATGTACCAAAACTTCCTTCAAGCCAACCTCCATGAAACTGAACCACTGCTCTTCTGTTCAACCTCTCTGCAGCATTTGACAGTGCTGAACATGCTTGCTCTCTACCACGCTGCACTATCCAACCTTCCCGGAGACTTCTCACTGCTCCTTTGATTCTACTGGGTCATTGGAAAAATCATGATGCATTTTTGCATAGAAAAACAGAAAAATGTGTCATGACTTTTTCGACAACCCAATACTTCCTCCCTGTCCCTAAAGAATGATGGCCCTAGGGAACCAGCAGTTAGCGTAATGGCTATGTCACTGGACTCCCACGTAATCGACCGTGGTTCACGTCCCGGACCCGGTGGCTTAAAACTCACACCGGGCACGTGTGCGTGCGTGCCCAAGATCCCGAGAGAACGGAGGAGAAGGGATTGCAGCATGGCCATCCCCCCTGGGGGGTGATTTCTCGCTTTCTGTCTCTCTGTCTCTCTCTGTCTGTCTGGCGAGCGCACGTGCCCTCTAGCAAAAACCTCTCCAAAAAAAAAAAAAAAAAAGAATGATGGCCCTCTGCCTCTCTCCAGTCATACCTGCTTCCTCAGCTGGCTTGTCCCTCTCTTTGGGTCCCTGTAATCACTTCAGGTCTTTATTCTAACTCCTGGCAGAATATATTTCAACATAATTAAGATAATGATAAAGGTAAGCATTACCATGTTACAACTGCCCAATCCTTCCCAGTTTAAAAAGTGCTTTCATCATCTCATTTTCACGAAAATAGCAATCCCTATTTAATAATTATTTGCCCAGCCTAGGTGGCACAGTCCATAGCATGCTGGACTGCAGTGCTGGAAGCCACATGACTAACTGAGGGTTTGGATCCCTGAGTTGACCTGAAAATATATTGGGAGCAGGTGTGGGCACCCAAGATCCTGAGGAACTGGAAAGCTGGGGAAATGGGGCCATGCCATGATGAGGCCTTGTCAGAGGTGCTTCTCTCTCTCATGCACACACACATGCCATCTTTTTTAAAAATTATTTTATTTAACTTTATTTATTTATGTATTTATTTATTTTTAATTTGCCCAGAGAGGGACATAGTGAGAGAGACAGAGAGAGAGACAGAGAGAGAGGGAAAGTGAGAAAGTAAGCCGCCAGGTCCAGAACTCGAACCGCAGTTGGCCATGTGGGAGTCCAGCGCCCTTAAACCACTATGCCATCTGCTGCCCTCCCCTTTGTTCAAAAGAGAGAGATTTTTGCTATAGGGCACGTGCACTTGCTGGAAAGACACAGAGAGACAGAAAGTGAAAAATCACCCCCAGGGGATGGCCACACCACAATCCGTTCTCTTCCATTCTCTTTCAGGATTTTGTTATGCACACACACACCTGGCATAAGTTTCAAGCTGCCAGGTCTGCGACTCGAACCATGGTCGACTATGTGGGAGTCTAGCAACGTAACCATTATGCCATCTGCTGGTCTCACATGTGCTATCATTTAAAGAAAGGAAAAGAAGAAAAATGCACACTACAGATGCTTGACAGTAGCAATAATTAAAGAAATCCAAAATAAAGCAATTATTATATGTCATGATCACCCTATCAAATTGGCAAAGGTGAAAAAGATAAATACCCATTGTTATCATAGGTGGTAGAAGGGCTTTAATCACTATTAATGAAGGTGTAAATTATTACGAATCTCCAAAAGAGGGTGAACTAGAAATTTCACTTCTGAGGATTTGCCCTACAGAGATAAATCCATGCCATGAGAAGCCGTACGCATTATTTATGGGGCCCAGGCAGGATGTGACTGCCTGCCTCCTCATGCACACTGACGCAGGTTCCACCCTGCACCAACCTTGACATGCAACCTCCGTCCTCCTGTGGATTCCACCAGGAACCCAGCCACAATAAGGATGTGAGAATTGTTGCGGTTGTGCTGAGGTGGGCATCTCTCAGTGGTATTTCATTAGAAAATCTTCCAACTTGGACTTCCTTCCAACTTCCCTCTAACTTGGACCTCCAACTTTCCTCTCACTGTCTCTGTCTCTGTCTTTCTCTCTCTGGTGAGCACACACACACCCTAAGGCAAAAACCTCTACCAAAAAAATAATACAATTAATTATTCGGACAGCACTGATCATGTTTTGCTCAAACACAAAATGAAAATCAAGAAACTGGGAAAAATGTTTAATTATCCTGATAAGCATTTTTTTAGAGGTTTTTGCTATAGGGCGTGTGTGCTTGCCGGAAAGACAGAGACAGAGAGACAGAAAGCGAGAAATCACCCCCCCAGGGGGGATGACCATGCCACAATCCCTTCTCCCTTCTCCTCTTAGGATCTTGGGCATGCACGCACATGCGCCCGGAGTGAGTTTAAACCACTGGGTCCAGGACTCGAACCACGGTCGACTACATGAGAGTTCAGTGACATAGCCATCACGCTAACTGCTGGTCCCTGTATTTTTAAAAATAATGTCATAGGGGTTGGCAAGTGGCATGGTGATTAAGGAGCTGGACTCCCTCACGTCCAACCACGGTTTGAGTCCTGGACTGGGTGGCTTGCTTTCTCATTTTCCTTCTCTCTCTCTCTCTCTCTGTCTCTCTGGTCTAATTAAATAATAAATTAAATTAAATTAATTCTTTTAAAAAATAATAATGTCATAAATTACATGCTATAGGGAAAAAGTCATGTTTTTAAAATATATAGGTTTTCAGTGATATCATCTCCTGATTTTACAAGATTAAAAATGTGTCATACTCAAACACCTAATACTCATGACTAATTAAGCCAGAAATTATTTATCACCTTCATCTTCAAGTTCCAGCCTAGAGCAAAGATAGAATCAGAAGATCAGAAGGTGTGAAAGTTAGATGACTGGCAAGGAGGGTTTTTGGGTTTTTTTTGTTTGTTTTTAAGTATCTAATTTATTGATCTCATTCTAAGTACTTGACAAGATATGAAAGATTCTTACTTTCCTTTCTTTGCCTTCTTGGTTAGCTTTTTCCTTCATTCTTCTCAGGTCAGCCCAGCAAAGAGCTCATGTAATGAATTTTGTCAATGTGCTGGTCAATGTGATAAATGCTTTCACAGGAGAAATAGAATTTATCTAATATCAGGGTCACCTAACCTACACAAGGCTTCCCCGAGGATGGTACCTTAAGCACATAGTAAGTATTCAGTCAAATCTTGTTGAATAAATCAAGATGGAGCCTGATGACAAACAGAAGTTACCCAGGGGCTGGCTCTGTGCCACAGAGGTAGTGTGCTACTCAGAGAAGCTGGATTCCACATGGTAACTGTGGTTTGAATCCCCTGCCCAGTTCACGGGGAACATACCAGGTATATGCACAAATGCCCAGGTCCAACAGACTGGAGGACTGACGGAAGGGGGTGACAGTGTGACCAGACCCTGTGGAAGGTGCTCCTCTCTCCCCACCTCTCTCTTTTATTCATATTTGCATGAGCATATGCTTTATCATGAATAAAGAAAAAAGAAAAAAAAATGGAAATGCCAGCCCCATAGACTAGTGGATTATGGGGTCAGATCCCACATGGCCAACCACAATTTGAAGCTTGTCCCAGTAGCTTGAAAAACAGGCCAGGTGTATGTATGTGCATGCCCACCCAAAGTCCCAATAGGATAGAGAAATAGAAGAGAAGAGATTGCAATATGATCACACGCCACTGGAGGACGCTTTCTCCTTCTCACTTCCTGTGTCTCTCTCTGGCAAGTGCACATGCCCTCTGGCAATTAAAAAAATGTTTTAAAAAAGAATGACTGGGGAACCAGTAGATGGCATAGTGGTTATGTCCCTGGACTCCCACGTAGTCAACCGTAGTTCAAGTCCTAGACCTGGTGGCTGAAAACGCACGCCAGGCACATGTGTGTGCATGCCCAAAATCCCAAGAAGAGAATGGAGGAGAAGGGAATGTGGTGTGGCCATCCTTCCTGGCAGGAGATTTCTTGGTTTCTGTCTCTCTCCATCTCTCTGGTGAGTGCACACATCCTACAGCAAAAATCTCTCTCTAAAAAAAAGAAAGAATGACTGGAGCCAACAGGTAGCATGGCGGTTAAGGCACTGGACTCCCACATGTCTGACCACAGTTTGAGTCCCAGACCTGATGGCTTGAAAATCACTCTGGGCGCATGTGCATGCATGCACAAAATCCCAAGAGGAGAAAGGAGAAGAAGGGATTGCAGCATGGCCATCCCCCAGGGGGTGATTTCTCACTTTCTCTCTCTCTCTCTCTCTCTCTCTCTCTCTCTCTCTCTCTCTCTCTCTCTATGCTAAGCATACATACCCTAGGGCGAAAACCTTAAAAAACAATGGCAAAAAAAGAAGTTATCCAGGCAAAGTGTGCACAGGCAGAAAGAGGACAAGGAGTCACGTGGCCATGATGTGTCTGAGGTGCCTGGGATCCGTGCACATGGCTGTAGCCCTGAGCAGGGAGTCTGGAACCAAGCCCAGAGAACTCTGGCTCCAACAAGTAAGTCAGGAAGGGGAGGGAAGCCAACAAGGGACTGACAAAGAGAAGCCTGACAAGGAGACAGAAGTGGAAAACTAGGACAGGGTGTGTCATAAAAGAAAGTTTTTCAAGAAGCAAAGCCAGCTAGCCTGCCAGAGTGACTAGGAGTTTCAGCCTCTCACCATCCACATCTGCTCAGGGTCGGGAAGAACAACACCTGGACTAATACAAGCACTCAGTAGTGTGTACAAACTACTGCTTTTGCATTTTAAAATAGCATAAAATTTTTTTGAGAGAGATATTTTTGCTATGGGACATGTGAGTTCACTGTAGAGACAGAGATAGAGAGAAAGAAAGCAAGAAATCACACACACCCCCCCAGGGGGGATGGCCATACCGCAATCCCTTCTCCTCCATTCTCCGTTATTGGCACACATGCACATGTGCCTGGTGTGAGTTTTAAGCTGCCAGGTCTGAGACTCAAACCATGGTCAACTACGTGGGAGTCCAGCAACCTAACCATTACACCATCTGCTGTTTCCAGCATAAAATTTTTTATCCTTATGATTTTTATACTTCATAGTTAGCCACATTGTTCTGAGTATCAATCTTAGACGTTACGGATTTTTTTTTTTTTTTTAATTTTGATAGACGGCACTTGTACATACCAAAGACAGAGAGAGAGGGGCAAAGTGAGAAAGGACCTTCCCTGGGGTATGGTTAGGCCACAATCCCTTTTTCTCCATTTCTCCCTCCTTACAGGATTTTGTGTGTGTGTTTCTCAAGCCTCTGGGTCTGGGACTTGAATTGTGTGGTTGGTCACATGGGATCCAGTTGCCTTAACCACCATGCCACAGGCTGGCCCAATTTTATGGGTATTTTTGTAACACTCAAATTTACCATGCTCATTTTCTTTCTCTCTATCTCTTTAATTGCCAGAGGATGTGTGTACTCACCAGAGAGATACAGAGAGAAAGAGAGAGAAGAGAAGAAAAGGGAAAAGCATCCCCTAGGGGGCAAAGTCACATTACAATCCCTTCTTCATTTCTCCATCCTGTTGGGATTTTTGGCACACACACACACACACACACACACACACACATGCCCAGTATGTTTTCAAGCTGCTGAACTCAAGTTTCAAACAGTGGTTGGCCATGTGGGATCTGACTTCCTTAACCACTAGGCTACAAGGGCTGCTCATCATGCTCATTTTCAGGGATAAATTCTTTTTTTTTTTTGGTTTATTTTTGCTACACGGTGTGTGCGCTCACCAGAAAGACAGAGAGAGAGAGAGACAGAAAGCTAGAAATCACTCCCCCGGAGAGATGGCCATGCCACAATCCCTTCTCCTCTGTTCTGCTCTCGGGATCTTGGGCACACACGCACACGCGTCTGGCATGAGTTTAAGCCACCGGGTCCGGGACTCGAACCATGGTCGACTACATGGGAGTCCAGCGACATAGCCATTACACCAGCTGCTGGTCCCTAGAAGGAGCTCTTTTACACCAGATCTTACAACTGTCCTAGAAAGCCAACCCTGCAGGAAACGAAGTTTAATCTTTGGAAATATTAGGCATTGTGCAGAGAGGAATACTAATAGAAAAGAGAAGAATTAAATAACACCTCTGATCCTAAACAGTAGATTTTTTTTTTTTTTGAAGAGGTTTTTGCTATAGGGCATGTGCGCTCGCCAGACAGAGAGAGACAGAGACAGAAAGCGAGAAATCACCCCCCAAGGGAGATGGCCACGCCACAATCCCTTCTCCTCCATTCTCCTCTTGGGATCTTGCACACACACACACGCACCTGGTGTGAGTTTAAGCCACCGGGTCCAGGACTCAAACCGAGGTCGACTACATGGGAGTCCAGCAACATAGCCATTACACCAACTGCTATTCCCCTAAACAGTAGATCCTTAAACCCCTTCACCATAGTGAAATTCACCAATCAATAAATCTCAAATACACAGAATTTTCAGTTCAGTGCTTCATTCTTTAGTATGAATAAACAGCCAAGAATCACTAGACATATGTGGAAAGCTTCTTACATAAAAGACAGACACCAAAAGCAAACAAACAACTGAAAAAGGAAACTCAAAGGAGAGGGAGACTTCAAACCTATTTCTCCAAGTCATGAGAGAAATAATATTCATAAAATAAGGAAAGGTTGTTATAAAAGTAATGATCAGGAAAAAAGATACTCATATAATGGATAAACAAGAAAGCCCAAATAAAGAAACATTAAAGGAACAGCAGGTGGCATGGTGCTAGAGACTCCCACATGGTGACCGTGGTCCAAGTCCTGAACCTAGCAGCTTGCTTTCTTACTTTCCCTCTCTCTCTCTCTAGTGAGTACATGTACCCTATAACAAAATTTATAAAATAATAATAATAAAACAATAATAATAAAATAATAAATAAATAATTATTTAAAAAATATAGGTATATTAGAAGACAAAATTGAGGAAATCTCCCAAAAAACATACTGACAAAAAGTTAAATAATATCTTATCTTAGCTTGAGAAAGATAAACAGATGAACAAAAATGTATCCTGTGATTTTCTTATGAAAACATAAGAGAAGGAGGGTAAGTTTGGAAGATTCCACATTCAAGGGCCAGCAGTTGGTGTGGAAGATAGGGCAGCTGGATCCCACATGGCCGACTGCATGTGAGTTCTGGATCCAGCGACTTGGAAAACACACTGGATGCATGTGCATGCATACCTAGAATCTCGAGAGGAGAGTGAAGAGGGGACTGCAGTACGATCATCATTCCAGTATGTGTGTGAGGAGGTGTTTTCTCACTTTCTCTATCCATGTGTCTCCGGTGAGTGCACACATCCTATAGCAAAAAAGAGAAAAAATTTATGCAATAAATAAGAGATTCTAAAAGAAAATAGAAGGACCAGCAGTTAGCATAATGGCTATGTTGCTGGACTCCCATGTAGTCGACCGCAGTTCGAGTCCCAAACCCGGTGGCTTAAACTCACACCAGAAGCATGTACATGTGTGCCCAAGATCCCAAGAGGAGAATGGAGGAGAAGGGATTGTGGCGTGGCCATCTCCCCTGGGGGGTGATTTCTCTCTTTCTGTCTCTGTGTCTCTCTGTCTTTCTCGCAAGCATATGTGCTCTATAACAAAAACCTCTCCAATAAATAAATAAATAAATGAAAATAGAGTCTAAGAAAAGGAAATTGTTAGAAAATAAGACGGTTCAGGGCTGGCAGGTGGTGTAGTGGTTAAGGGTGCTGGGCTCCTACATGGCCAACTGGGGTTCGAGTTCCGGATCTGGCAGCTTACTTTCTTACTTTCCCTCTCTTTTTTGCTCTGTCCCTCTCTGGTCAAATTAAAATAAATAAATAAATAAATAAATAAAGTTAAATAAAATAATTATTTAAAATAAATAAATAAAACGCTTCTATAGTTGAAGATGCAGTTCTAATAGGCCATCTGAATGACCCAAAGGATTTTGTTTAAAAATTAAGATACCTCAGTGTGAAATTTCAGAATATTAAGGAAAAAAGAGAAGTGGAACATGATCCTGTCCTACGTTAGGAATTCCTAAAAACACACTTTAGTTTCGGATTTGAGAACAAGTGATTGATCTGGGAGGTGATCCCAAAGAAACCTTAATAGGAAAATGGTGAGACAAAAAAAGATAAGAAGCTTTAATGTGCAGGTTACTGCGATGGGTGACTAGGCCTCAATCCCAGGAAGGACCTTTGGGAGGCGGTGAGAATACACCTCAGAGCTGCCCCACCCAACGCATATTAGCCACCAAGTCTTTTCCTCGTGAGTCGAGAGCTACTCTGAAGGCAATGAAAGTAGCCTGGCACTTCAGCTTGCAATGAACATTGGCCATACAGACTCCCAGTGCCCATGAAGACCCAAAGCAGAGCTTCACAGGCGCTTAGAGTAAGAAGGCTTTGGCATGCAGGGAATAGGGATTGTGAAAGGGAACAGACGGGCACTAACAGCATCTGCTTCTGTCACATACAAAGAAAAGCAATCGAAAAGGCCTCAGACTTCTTTCTTTTTTTTTTTTTTTTTTTTTTTTTTTTTTTTTTTTTTTTTTTTTTTGGAGAGTTTTTGCTATAGGGCGCGTGCGCTCGCCAGACAGACAGAGAAAGACAGAGAGATAGAAAGCAGGAAATCACCCCCCAGGGGGGATGGCCACGCCGCAATCCCTTCTCCTCCATTCTCCTCTCGGGATCTTGGGCACGCACGCACACGCGCCCGGCGTGAGTTTAAGCCGCCGGGTCCGGGACTCGAACCGCGGTCGACTACGTGGGAGTCCAGCGACATAGCCATTACGCTAACTGCTGGTCCCACAGACTTCTTTCTTATAGCAAGCCTGGACACTAGAATACAATGTACTATAGTAATGCCCTTAGAATTCTTTTTTTAAAATTATTTTTATTTAACTTTATTTATCCATTTATTTGTTTAATTTGACCAGAGAGGGGTAGAGTGAGAGAGGGAGAGAGACAGAGAAAGAGAGAAAGTCAGAAAGCAAGCTGCCAGGTCTGGGATTTGAACTGTGGTCAGCCATTTGGGAGTCCAGTGCCCCTAAACACCATGCCACCTGCCAGCCCCACCTGTAGAATTCTTACGTATACATGTGCCATAGGGCACATGCACTCACCAGAGACAGAGAGAGGAGAGAGAGGAAAAGTGAGAAAGCCCCCCACTCCCATCCTGGAGATAGCCACACTACAATCCCTTCTCCATTCTCTCCTCGGGGTATTTTTGGGCATGCACAGTTTCTTAAGCCCTCAGGATTCAAACTGTATAGCCAGCCATGTGAGATCCAGCCACCTCAACCACCATGTCACTGGCTGGCTCACCTTTAGAATTCATAGCAATAATTATTTATCACTCATAATATTTATTTATTTAATTATTGGAGAGGTTTTTGCTATAGGGCGCGTGCGCTCGCCAGACAGACAGAGAGAGACATAGAGACAGAAAGTGAGAAATCACCCCCAAGGGGGGATGGTCACGCCGCAATCCCTTCTCTATTCTCCTCTCAGGATCTTGGGCACGCACACACACACGCACCTGGCGTGAGTTTTAAGCCACCAGGTCCGCGAACCGCAGTCGACTACACGGGAGTCCAGTGACATAGCCATTACGCTAATTGCTGGTTCCCATAATTTTTATTTTTTTAAGAGAGAGATTTTGCTATAGGGTGTGTGCACTCGCTAAAGAGATAGACAGAAAGCAAGAAATCACCCCCCCCCCCCCCCAAGAGGACGGCCACACCACAATCCCTTCTCCTCCATTCTCCTCTTGGGATCTTAGGTATATACACGCATGCACCTGGTGTGAGTTTTAAGCTGCTGGGTATGGGACTCAAACCATGGTCGACTAGGTGGAAGTCCAATGATGTAACCATTATGCCATCTGCTGGTCCTATTTCTCGCTCATAATTTTTTTTTTTTAATTTAACTTCATTTATTTTCATTTAACCAGAGAGGGACAGAGTGGTAGAGAGAAAGAGAGAGAGGGAAAGTGAGGAAGCAAGCCACCAGGTCCAGGACTCGAACCGTGGTTGGCCATGTGGGAATCTAGCACCATTAATCACCATGCCACTTGCTAACCCCATCATAATTTTTTTTAGAGAGGTTTTTGCCATAGGACGCATGTGCTCACCAGAGAGACAGAGAGAAACAAAGACAGAAAATGAGAAATCGTCCCCCCGTGGGCTGGCCACGCCACAATCCCCTCTCTGTTCTCCTCTCAGGATTTTGGACACGCATCACACATGCCTGGCATGAGTTTTAAAGCACCAGGTCTGGGATTTGAATCACGGTCGACCATGTGGGAGTCCAGCAATTTAACCATCATGCCATCTGCTGGTCCTCTCCTTCATGATTTTTTTAAAGATTTATTTATTTTATTTGTTATTATTATTATTATTATTATTATTATTATTATTTTACCAGAGAGAGACAGAGAGAGAGAAAGGGAAAGTGATAAAGAAAGCCACCAGGTCTGGGACTCCAACCATAGTTGGCCATATGGTAGTCCAGCACCTTAACCGCCATGCCACCTGACAGCCCCTCACTCATAATTTTTAACTGGGCAAACTATTGATTAAATTTGATGACAGACTAAATTCATTTTTTTCTTTTTTCTTTTCTTTTTTTTTTTTAGAGAGAGAGAGATTTTTGTTATATGGTGCGTGCACTCGCTGGAGAGACAGAGACAGAGTCATAAAGCAAGAAATCATCCCCGGGTGAATGGCCATGCAACAATCTCTTCTCCCTCCATCGTCCTCGCAGGACTTTGGTTACGCATGCACACGTGCTTAGGGTGAGTTTCAAGCCACCAGGTCCAGGACTTAAACCACAGTCGACTACGTGGGAGTCCAGGACGTAACTATTATGCCATCTGCTGGTCTAACAGACTAAAGTCATTTTTACATGTAGTCCCCATATACCCTTTCTCAGCTATTGGAGGATGTGCTCTAGTGAAAAATTAGAGCATAAACCAAAATGAGTAAGAAATGCAACCCAGGAAATAAGATTCAACGTAGGAGAGAAGTAAAGAGAATTTTCCATATTATGACCAAAAGATGTTCTAGACTAGCCAGTGTATATCAGAACTAGACAGAGATGGAATGAAATTGAGAACTTCAGGAGGAACCTTTCCAGGAAGGAAATCAGGCAAAAAACAGTGATCTCTTCGGTTTGACCACATAAAAAGATCTATCGACAGGCAGTTGGAGGATGTGGCAACACTTGTGTAGATGTCCAACAAAATTAAGCAAATAACAGCAAAGGCAATTTTTGACTCCAGGAAAACAAAATGTAGAAGAAATGAAATGTAACCATCTCACACTGTTTAGTTCAGGCATCATAATAATTTAACAACAATTTTTAAAAAGCAAGCCTATGCTATATTCATACTAACAGGAAGCAGCATACAGAGTTCTAGGTTCTTGTTGAGTGTAATAGAAAGTAAACATCATTATCTAAAGTTGATGAACTAAGAAACTATAGCATAAGCTTATTATTTAGATAAAGGAAGTGAATACCAGAAGAATTAAATTGGAAGTAGATGCTTCTGAGCAACCAGATCATGGCTAGCAGAGAGAACATGGCTAACAGAGAGAAATGTTATTTTGTTGCATTTTGATACTTTTTTTTTAAGAGAGATTTTGGCTGTAGGGCACATAGGCTTGCCAGAGAGGAAGAAAGCTAGAAATCACTCCACAGGAGGGATGGCCATGTCAGAATCCCTTCTCCTCCAGTCTCCTCTTGGGATTTTGTGCATGCACACACTCACACCTGGCGTGAGTTTCAAACTGCCGGGTCTGGGACTCGAACCAATTGTCAGCTGTGTAGGAGTCCAGCAATGTAACCACTATGCCATCTTCTGGTCCCAGATACTATTTTATTTTAAAAAACTACTTATATATTACCTTGATAAAAATTAAAATTAAAAACAAAATAGTTGTGGTGATAAAGGATGGTGTTTTGTATCCCCTAAAGGATTATTCTTTAATGCAAGGTATATTGACAAAGGGATCATCTATGTTGGAGGATGAGGTCTCTTTTTTTCCTTAAGAGACTTTTTTGTTGTTGTTATAGGGAGTGTGTACTCAACGGAGAGGAGAAAGAGAGACAGCAAAAAAGGCCATGCTGCAGTCCCTTCTCTATTCTCCTCTTGGAATTTTGGACACTCACGTAACAAACCCAGTGTGTTTCAAGCCTCTGGGTCTAGGACTGGAACCACAGTCGGCCATGTGGGAGTCCAGCAACATAACCATTATGCCATCTGCTGGTCCCAGAGGGTGAGCTCTTGAATCTCCTGTTGAAAGCTACTAAAGAAGACAACAGGGTATATCTTGTCACACTGTGACCCTCCGTAGGAATTGTTTATAATACTGTCATATAGAGGAAAGTTGCCTTGGCAGCTGGTGTATCATGGTTATATAGGGAATGCAGATGGTTAATAAGCAGGGACCTGTATATTTGATTCAATAAAGTAATTTTGAACCAAAAGTCGGACACTTGAAAGCTGCAGCTACTTTATAAAGCCGCATACTCACTCAGTAAAAGGAGAAAGGAAATCCCTCTAGCCTGGTACCCACAGCCCTGCAGGGCTGACATTTGTCCGTAGGAATCCCAGGAACGCATGCCTTACCGGTAATTTGAAAGCAAGTGAGGGGAACACTTGGGGAACAAGTGAGAGATTTAGAAGTGACTCCGTTTGAGGGCCTTTGAAGTGACTCCTTTGGCTACTTTCGTCAACAGAGAGGGACTACACGCCAACGAAGGTAATCCAAGAGGCTAAAACCTCCTCGAAATAGAGACTGCTCCCTTCGGCCTGAGAGAGCCCGAAGTTGAGATACCCGTAACCGACGGCTTTCCTGTTACGACGCATTTACTGATGTTTCCGCAGTCCGGCTTTCCCTTCGCAGCTGGCGCCGGGGGAGTTTGGTGCCGCCTCCGCAGCTACAGGAGCGGCCGCTTTCAAAGACCAGGCCGAGACTCCGCGGGGAACTCAGAGCTCCGTGCAAGGCTCTGCATCCAGTCGGCCATTTCCACACACAGGCAAATCACCTCCCCCGCCATTCTTTGCCGTGTAAGCAACAACAGGAGTCAAAAGCGCTTTTTAGAACCTTGGGATTCTGAGAACTAGCTAGTCAGGCGACAGAGTGACTAGCTCTCACTAACCCCCATCTTGGACATGTTGAGAGTTGGGAGTTGATAAAAACTTGCGGTGGCATGTACGTGAGTGCCCAAAACACGGAGAGAAGACTAGAGAAGGGATTACGGCAGGGCCACCAACCCCTCCCCACCCCCACCCTGCCCCCGTGGTGGGGGGGAGGCGATTTCCCACTTTCCCTCTCTCTGTCTCTCTCCAGTGAGTGTATGCGCCTGTAGAGAGGGGGAAAAAACTGCCGGTGAGCAACCGGGATGACTCATACAGTTCACTGGGCATCGTGCCAGGAGCTGGCAGGACAAAGGGACTCTTTCAAAGGCTCAGCTCTCCGAAAGCCAGCCCAGTTCCCTGAGCGGAGGATTATGTACAACCCCATTACCACTGCAGGGGCAAATAGCTCCCATGGCAACAGAGAGGCCCACCAGCTGCAGGTTTCACTAGTGAGCTCCTGCCTTCACCAGACCTCTCTGCCTTTGGTCTGCAGATCCTGCTTTACTGTAATTGTGAAATGGCTGAAAAAGTCGGGACCAGCAGTTAGCATAATGGCTATGTCACTGGACACCCATGTAGTCAACCACGGTTTGCGTCCTGGACCCGGTGGCTTAAAACTCACACCGGGCACGAGTGTGTGCGTGCCCAAGATCCCGAGAGGAGAATGGGAGAGAAGGGATTGCTATGTGGCCATCCCCCCTGGGGGGTGATTTCTCGCTTTCTGTCTCTAATGTCTCTCTCTGTCTGTCTGGCGAGCACACGTGCCCTATAGCAAAAACCTCTCCAAAAAAAAAAAAAAAAAAAAAAGGAAAGAAAAAGTCAAAATTGAGTAGGACTAAAACTGAGAGGTCTGCCCTGCCATTGCACAGGCTAGCAGGCTAGGATAACAGACACAGATAAACCCAACTACAAAATTAACAAGAAAGTGTCTTCTGGGACCAGTAGTGAGGTGGTGGTTAAAGTGGCTGGATTCCCACATGGTGAACTGCACTGTTTCAGTCCCGGACCCCATGGCCTGAGAAGCACTCTGGGCACCTGTGTGTGTGTGTGTGTGTGTGTGTACCCAAAATCCCAAGAGAATGGAGTAGAAGGGATTGTGGTGTGGACATCCCCTCTGGGGGAGTATGGCCAAAGAGAGTTTTAAGAACCTCAGAGTGTTGAATTATTGACCAATTCAAACTGATCGTGCAAGACTGACCTCAAACATTACCTCTTCCTAAGAGGACTTCTCTTCTATACTGTGGTGACCCCTGGTGTTAAACTTGTGCCATGGCACATAACATCACGATACTGTGATTTTTGGCTTACCCATTTCTCCTGTTTCTCTCAGCTCTTTGAGAATAGGGCCCTGTCACTGATCTGTAAACCCCTAGCATCTGGCACATAGAAGGAGCTCCATTAATGTTGAATAAGTGAGACAATGAGTAAGAGAGACCGGAAGCAAGAAAATCATTGGCAGGTGGTGAAAATGGTCCACAGGCATGAAAGTGACCTGCACTCAGTGTGACTAGAAAGAAAAAGTAGATGAGTATGGGGTGTTTGAAAAGAAAAGGGGAAAAAAGACTTGGTAACTTGGCAGAAGTAGTTAACGAAGAATACAGAACCAAAGGAAAAGTTTGAGTTTTAAACCTACACAGCTAGGAAGTGGATACTACAACTGGCATAGGAATCCTAGAGTATCCAGCATCAAAACAGTAACTGGCATTGAGACTGAAGCCTTTTTTTTTGGAGAGGTTTTGCTATAGGGCGTGTGCTCGCCAGACAGAGAGA
This sequence comes from Tupaia tana, assembly GCA_026018925.1. Classification (NCBI taxonomy): domain Eukaryota; kingdom Metazoa; phylum Chordata; class Mammalia; order Scandentia; family Tupaiidae; genus Tupaia; species Tupaia tana. The sequence continues at coordinate 201,880,071 of JAKSZU010000001.1, forward strand.
GACAGAGAGATAGAAAGTGAGAAATCACCCCCCAAGGGGATGGCCACGCCGCAATCCCTTCTCCTCCATTCTCCTCTCGGGATCTGGGGCACGCACGTACTCATGCCTGGCATGAGTTTAAGCCACCGGGTCCGGGACGCAAACCGTAGTCGACTACATGGGAGTCCAGCGACATAGCCATTACACTAACTGCTGGTCCCAAGACTGAAGCCTTTTAAAATAAGTGGGTGAATTATCTGAGGAAGAGACTGGACACTGGGTATAAGGCTGAAGAACTGAAATCTGGAGAATGCAAAGGTGTAGAGGAAAAGAGGAGGAAAGAAATGTCAGCAAGGAAGTGATTGTGCAGGAACAAGGCAGACGCCCCACGCCCCAGACACCAACGGACAAACACCAGCTGCAGAGGAGAGAAGGAAGACCCAAGGGATTGCCCGAAAAAAAGTAGTGCTGGTCCCCTCAAAGGGATTTTTAAAATAATTATTTTATTTTATTTTATTTTATTTATTATTGCTGCTTTTAAATTGAATGAGAGAGAGAGAGAGAGAGAGAGAGAGAGAGAGAGAGAGAGAGAGAGAAGAAAATGAGAAAGCAAGCCACCAGGTCTAGGACTTGAACCACAGTCAGCCATGTGGGAGTCTAGCACCTCAACCACCACGACACCTGTTGGCCTCAGTACAAACGGATTTTAAAAAGGAATTAAAATAGGGACCAGCAGTTAGTGTAATGGCTGTCGCTGGACTCGCAACTAGTCGACTACGGTTCGAGTTCCGGACCTGGTGGCTTAAAAACTCACGCCGGGCGCGTGTGCGTGTGTGCCCAAGATCCTGAGAGGAAAATGGAGGAGAAGGGATTGCAGCGTGGCCATCCCCCCCAGGGGGTGATTTCTCGCCGTCTCTGTCTGTCTGGCAAGTGCACGTACCTTATAGCAAAAACCTCTCAAAAGAAAAAAAAAAGGAATTAAAATACAGTTTTGTGCAAAAAGTTTGAAATCCATGCATAATTTTTCATTAATACCCATTTTCTAGAACTATATGAAGACCCCTCAAATTAAAAAATAAATAGGGACCAGCAGTTAGCATGATGGCTATGTTGCTGGACTCCCATGTAGTTGACCGCTGTTCGCGTCCCGGACCCGGTGGCTTAAAACTCACGCCGGGCACGTGTGCGTGCGTGTCCAAGATCCCGAGAGGAGAATGGAGGAGAAGGGATTGCGGCGTGACCATCCCCCCTGGGGGTGATTTCTCGCTTTCTGTCTCTCTGTATCTGTCTGTCTGGCGAGCGCATGTGCCCTATAGCAAAAACCTCTCAAAAAAAAAATTAAAAAATAAATAAAACAGGTACGTGTAAAAGAAACAAAATGGGGGGAGGGTAGTAGTTTTTCTAAGCATATCTCCAAGCAGGACCATGAAGAAAATGATCGATGAATGTGTGATTTCTAAAAAAGCGTGATTCCTAAAGCCCAAGTATCGAAGTTCAGACCTTTAAAACGTCCTCCTCAAGAATAAAGGTGAAGGGACTGCAGTGGGGCCATCCCCCCTGGGGAGGGGGTGATTTCTTGCTTTCTTTGCTCTCTCTCTGGAGAACACATGCGCTATAGCAAAAATATCTCAAAAAAAAAAAAAAGTCCTCCTCAATCCTTAGACATGTGACAGGGTCACTGAAATTTTTCTTCCCTTTAGCTGGAGATATTTCTATCTCCTCTGCAAATCAGTCATTTATAAGAATTCATATTATAGCACGCCCTCAGCTTTGGCCAAGAAATAGGATTGAGAGAAAAGATGAGGCCATTCCTGGCACTGACAAGTCAAAAGCTAAGATTTCATACTTGCAACAGTTTGGTGCTGGGGCTCTTCTGAAGCTACAACACATTCCACCTTACTAAAAGCAGTGACCAAAAGCAGCTATACATATAGAGTAAGTAAATGTCCTCTGGCTTACTTTTAATTTGTCATTTTTTTAAATGTGGCATCTGTTTTTTGTTTCACTTTATTTTATTTATTCATTCATTTATTTTAATTTGACCAGAGAGACACAAAGAGAAAAAGGGAAAGTGAGAAAGCAAGCTGCCAGGTCCAGGACTTGAACTGTGGTCAGCCATGTGGGAGTGTCCAGTGCCTTACCCACCATACCACCTGCTGGCCCCTGGCATCTATTTTGTTTTTAGATTTTTGCCACAGGATATGTGTCTCTCAGCAGAGAGACAGAGGGAGAGAAAGTGAGAAATCACCCCCCAGGGAAGATCACACCACAATCCCTTCTCCTTTCTCCTCTTCGGATTTTGGGCACACATATATTTGGTGTGTTTTTCAAGCCACCGGTCCAGGATTCAAACCACAGATTTAGCCATGTGGGATCCAGCACCTTAACTACCACACGACCTGCTATCCCTAATGCAAAGTTTTAATTCATATTAGAATTTAGTTGTTAACAACTTGACCATCAAACAGAAACCATCTTCTGAAACATACTTTTTTTAAAAATAACTATTTTAACTTTTTTTTTTTTTTTTTTTTTTTTTTTTTTCAATTTGACCAGAGAGGGACTGAGAGTGAGAGTGTGAGAGAGAAACAGTGAGAAAGTAGGCTGCCAGGTCTGGGACTCAAACCACTGTCGGCCATGTGGGAATCCAGCGCCCTTAACTACCACACCAGCTGCTGGCCCCCTGAGACATACTCTCTAATAAACATATGAACAATATTGATAAGTCAACAAAGAGCAAATATATAAATATATAAAAATATAAACAGAAGAAATAAATGGTAGATTCAAGAGATGGCAACAGGATTTTAAAATCAGGCTGAAAGAAGTCACTCTCCCTTATCACTACATTCTTTTTGTCTAGAGAGCCCATGCACTCACCAGGAGTGAGGAGGGAAGACAAAACATCCCCTATGGGGAATGGTCACACCCCAATCCCTTCTTCTCCATCTCTCCCTCCTTTCAGTATTTTGGGCATGCACACACATATCCCCAGCATATTTCTCAAGATGCAGGGTCTAGGACTTGAATGGTGCAGTTGGCTGGCCATGTGGGATCTGACTATCCTAACACAAGGCCACAGGGCTGGCCTGTCACCAATTTCTATTTATTCATGATACAGAGCATGTGCATGTGTATGCACACAAGAGAAAGCATCATCCTCTACAAGGTCTGGTCATGCTGTAATCCTCCCTTCTTCCAGTCCTCCAGCCTGTAGGATCCTGAGCACTAGAACTTGTGCCCAGTGTGTTTTAGGTTGACCAGGCCAGGAATTCAAATCATGGTCACCACGAGATATCCGGTGTCTCTTAAGCAGAGCATTACTACTGGCCCATAGAGCTGGTCCTAATTTCTATTTTAAAGTTTGGATTCATTAAGCTTAGAATACTGGTAAGTACAATCTTTTTAAAAGAAAGAGCTATATTATTCAAGGCATCTGACAATACCAACTCCCTGCAATTGTTAACAGTTACTAAATATTGTCATTCCCTGTGTGTAGTGGTGAGAATAAAGATACTTCTTAGCAAAAACAATTGAAGCCAGGAAACAGTTTCTAGTTTAATCAAGGGCATACCCAAAATAAAAAATAACACTCAGAAACAGATTACTTATTAACTCCAGAACATTTTAATTCAAAAGAGCATTAATAAATAAAAAGCCTAGAGTTTCCAAATGTCCATTGAAAAGGGAATGAATAATCAGTCCCCATCAGAACTGGGGAGAAAATTAAAGGAAAAAAGGTGATGAAGGTTGATAACTATTCTCTTTCATAAGGATAAAATGATGCTTCCTCAAATAACAACTCAATGTTACTTAATGATATGAATAGACAGGAAGAAAATAACTGTCCTCATTTGCCTTATATACAGTATTAGGTAATTAAATCCAGCTTGCTGTTTAGGAATGGCTTGCTAAAACATTGAAAAAATGAAAGACTTCATCCTTGTCGTAGACTGCCACTTCAGTGGAACACTCAGTGCACATGACTGGGTGATAGACTTCTTCCACTTCTGTCTCTGCCTGCTCTGCAGCATCTTCACGGTTAGTCCTCATCTTCTTATGGCCCCACCTTCTCTTCCTGTTCTCTGAGGTTTTGTATCTCAGGACCTCCTCTTTGTTGACAGAACAATTCATCACAAACATTGCTCTATATTGAGTTTTATAGGATTCATGCCTAAGACAAAAATAAAACAGGGAATTTAGACATGTTCTATTTTAATAGTTAATACCGAGATCAGCAGATGGCCACAGGGTTGACCACAGTCAACCGAGTCCCAGTCCCGGTGGCTTAAAACTCAAGCCAAGTCCAAGTACATGCATGCCCCAAATTCCTGAGAGGAGAATGGAGAAGGGATTGCAGTGTGGGATTGCTTCACTACCTTCTAGGAGTGATTTCTTGCTTTTTGTCTCTCTTTGGCGAACGCGTGCACTCTATAGCAAAAATCTCTCTTTAAAAAAAAAAGGGAACCAGCAGTTGGCGTGATGGCTATGTCGCTGGACTCCCACGTGGTCGACCGCGGTTCGTGTCCCGGACCCGGTGGCTTAAAACTCACGCTAGGCGCGTGTGCGTGCGTGCCCAAAATCCTGAGAGGAGAATGGAGGAGAAGGGATTGCGGCGTGACCATCCCCCCTGGGGGGGTGATTTCTTGCTTTCTGTCTCTATGTCTCTGTCTCTCTGTCTGGTGAGCGCACACGCCCTATAGCGAAAACCTCTCCAAAAAAAAAAAAAAAAGTTAACACCTGGGACCAGCAGTTGGCATAATGGCTATGTCACTGGACTCCCAAGTAGTCGACTGCAGTTCAAGTCTCGGACCTAGTGGCTTAAACTCACACTGGGCATGTGTGCGTGTGTGCCCAAGGTCCTAAGAGGAGAATGGAGGAGAAGGGATTGTGGCATAGCCATCAGTGATTCTCACTTTCTCTCTGTCTGTCTCTGTCTCTGTCTGTCTGGTGAGCACACATGCCTTATAGCAAAAACCTCTTAAAAAAAATTAACACCCAAAACATACTGAAGCAACCAACCAAAGAAGACGTGAGCAACACCGCAATCCCTTCTGGTCCACTCTCTTCTCAAGATTTTCAGCAAGCATGCACGTGCACCGAGCATTGATCCGGAACTTGAACTGTGGTCCGCCATGCAGGAGTCCAGTGCCTTTAACCACCACATCACCTGCTGGCTCCCCAGCACATTTTTCAAGCCCTCGGCCATGTGAGATCCAGCCACCTTAACCTCCAACCCACCTGCTGGCCCTGGATTTTTTTTTTTTTATTCATTCACTTATTTTAATTTGACCAGGAAGAGAGAGAGAAAAAACAAGCTGCCACATCCAGGATTTGAACCATGGTCAGTCATGTGGGAGTGTCCAGTGCCTTAACCACCATGCCACCTGCTGGCCCCAGCCCTGGAATTAATATAACTTATAAGATGTCAAAATATGCTATATATTGCACTTTTCTCCTGGCTGGGCTAGTATATTCCATGTAAGATATCAAAACTATTGAAGAAAATACACTTCTAGGGACCAGCTGATGGCGTAGCAGTTATGTAGTTGAACTTCCACATGGCTGACAGTTCAAGTACTGAACTCGATAGCTTCAAAAATCACACCAGGGCTCTCTGGGCTCGGACCTAGTTGGCGGCGATATGGCTAAACGCACCAAGAAGGTTGGCATCATCGGTAAATACGGGACCCGCTATGGTGCCTCCCTCCGGAAAATGGTGAAGAAAATTGAAATCAGCCAGCACGCCAAGTGCACTTGCTTCTTCTGTGGCAAAACCAAGATGAAGAGACGGGCTGTGGGGATCTGGCACTGCGGTTCCTGCATGAAAACGGTAGCCGGTGATGCCTGGACCTACACCACCACTTCGGCTGTCACAGTAAAGTCTGCCATCAGAAGACTGAAGGAATTGAAAGACCAGTTAGAAGCTCCATAGAGGGAACCAGCAGTTAGCGTAATGGCTATGTCGCTGGACTCCCATGTAGTCGACCGTGGTTCGCGTCCCGGACCTGGTGACTTAAAACTCACGCCGGGCACGTGTGCGTGCGTGCCCAAGATCCCGAGAGGAGAATGGAGGAGAAGGGATTGCAGCGTGACCATCCCCCCAGGGGGTGATTTCTCGCTTTCTGTCTCTCTCTGTCTAGCGAGCACACGCGCCCTATAGTGAAAACCTCTCCAAAGGAAAAAAAAAAGAAAGAAGCTCCATAGACATTTGGAATATCACTAGGCTACATAAATGGGTTAACTTATGTTATATATTAAAATAAAAAAAAAAACACACACCAGGTGCGTGTGCAGCCAAGATCCCAGAGGGGATTGCAGCATAGTCATTCCCCCGAAGGGTGATTTCTCACTTTCTATCTCTCTGTCTCTCCAGTGTGCACACATGCCAAATAGCAAAAAGAAAAAAAAAAAAAAAATACAATCAATCAATCAATACACTTCTAAATCAGTAGATAATTCATTAGTTTTCCTGAAATTATCACTGTCATTACCAAAATCTTCCAGGATTTTGTTAAGATTTGATTCCTTAGTTTTTTTGTTTGTTTGTTAGAGGTTTCTGCCTTAAGGCATGTGTGCTCACCACCGGAGAGAGAGACAGAGAACATGAGAGCGAAAGTGAGAAATCACCCCCCAGAGGAGATGGCCATGCCACAATCCCTCCTTCATTCTCCTCCTGGGATCTTGGGCACTCATGTACCTGTGCCCAGTGTGATTTTCAAACCACCAGGTCCAGAACTCGAACCACGGTTGGCGATGTGGAAATCTACTGACATAACCTCTATGCCATCTGCGCCCCCTTAGAGTTTTCAAGTTAAACTTAGACCAGAGGAAAAACAATATATATTGACTTTCTATGTCCTTTTTTGGTCCTTCAATTACCAAAGAGAATTTTAAACAAATGATGTTCCACATTTCCTGGCTTAATAAAAAGCTGTAACTGCCATCATCCAAATTAAGAATTAGAACCAGTCAAAAGCTATTACTTTTGAAATGTCTGTGTGTGTCTGTTTGTAGATCTCCTGAGAACAGTTCCAAACCTTTAATCAAGCTTTTTTGCCTTTTTGTTTTTTATTAAGGTTTTTGCCATAGAGCACATGTGCTCATCAGCGGGATAGAGATAATGAGAGGGAAAGTGAGGAATCATCACCCAGAGGGGATGGCCATACCACAATCCCTTCTTTTCTATTCTCCCCCTCAGAATCTGGGTATGCACAAAGACCCTGCATGATTTTTTTTTTTTTTTTTTTGGGGGGGGACCCTGCCTGATTTTTAAGCAGCCAAATCTGGAACTCGAATTACAGTTGCCCATGTGGGAATCCAGTGCCTTAACTACCATACCATCTGCTGGCCCCAAGTCCAGAGATTTTAATCAATTATATATGAGAATCAAATTAGGTAAAGAAAAACTTACTTTGCAAAACTAAAATCACTTCCCAATATACTTGACAGAAACAAGCCATTCATTGTCATTAGTGTTCCACTGAAGACATTACTGAAATCTATTCAATGCTTATTTCTAAGTGGTCCAACACGAAATTCTTCAGAATGTTTTATGACTGACAGTAGCTAGAGTTCTGACTTCCATTTGGAATCTGCTCTCCTTCACTGTCTGAAGATGGTTTTGGTTTCAGCACCTTACTAAGAGCTGGCATCTTTTCTTTGATCAAAATTCTTCCACTGCTCATGTAATTTTAAAATAACACTAATTGTTTCCAAAATCTTCTCAGAAAGTTCAGCAAACCACTGTCTGTCATCTTTCTGCTGTACAATGTGGGCTACATGTAGACAAGCTAAACTCTCATGACAGAAGGACACGGTGGACAAAGATCTGCTCTGCAGGTATCATTCACAATCCTCCATACAAGGGGAACCAATGACAAGTTGCCCACGTCTTCTTGGCACACGTTCAGCACATACTGGAGCAAAGGTCTACAAGGATGATACACTATCGAGCAACAACCCATTAGTACTAAAAGACAGAATTCACGTCTTTGCTTTTTCAGTTATTTTTATTTATTCAGTCATTTTAATTTAATTAGAGAGAGGCAGGGGTGGGAGGGAGTGAGAAAGCAAGCAGCCAGGTCAGAACTCTAACCACAGCTGGCTATGTGGGAGTCCAGCATCTCACCACTACACTACTTGCCAGCCTGTAAAAAATCACATTCTAATATACGAGTCATCCTTTAAGGAAATTCCTTTGGAAAAGCATATGAAAATCTAGTTTTAATGCAGAAGTAACAAGAGAAATCAATCTTATAGTTGAGACTATTCCAAATTTCTCTACTTTGGATGGCATTGATACAGAATCTGTATTTTTCAGAGAATACCTGGCATAGAATTTCTTTCAATAGACCATAGCAGTGACAGTAACTTGTCTTAGTTTACCTAATGCTTATATAACATTTGTACAAAAATATTTGCAATTTCCAATATGTTCGTTCTGAGAGAAACGTTAAGTCCTTTTGACGCTCCTTCAACAGATCTTGTTTGAGATCTTTTTTTTTATGATTTAATTTTATTTACTCATTCATTTATTTTAATTTTACCAGAGAGATAAACAGAGGGGGAGGGGGGAGAGAGAGAGAGAGAATGAGAAAGCAAGCCACCAGGTCTGGGATTCGAACCACAGTCAGCCATGTGGGAGTGTCCAGCACCTCAACCACCATGCTACCTGCTGGTCCCTTGTTTGAGATCTTTATTTATCTAAAATCCATTTCATGTAGTGGGAGTTCTGCCAAAAGTTCCCTGCCAGAGAGGCATGCACTCACTAGAGAGACTGAGAGACAGAGAGAGAAAAAGAAATAGGGAGAAGAATCCCCTAATGGGGCATGGCCACACCATAATCCCTTCTCCTCCATTTCTCCACCCAGTTTGGATTTTCAGCATGCACAAACATATATCCAGAACGTTTTTCAAGCCATCAGGGCTGGAATTCAAACTACGGTTGGCCATGTGAGAATTCAGTTCTCTTAACCACTAGGTCACCGTGCCAGTCCCTAAACTGTTCCGTTGATTTTTGGTGTTTTTTGTTTTGCCATAGAGTGTGTGTGTTTACCAGAAAGTGACAGAGAGAGACAGAGGGACAGACAGAAACCACCCCCCATGGGGACGGTCAAACTGCAATCCCTTCTCATCCATTTCTCCCTCCTTTCAAGATTTTGGACATGTATATACATGTACTCAGAATGTTTTTCAGGTTACCTGGGCCAGGACTCAAACTGATGCAGTCAGCAATGTGAAATCCAGCTGCCTTACCACACTGTGGGCTGGCCCTGAAGTAGTTTCGTTTCTTTCCTTTCCTTTTCAATTTTTTTTTAACATTTATTTATTATCTATCTGCCTATTTGCTGTGATTTCAAGCCATTGGGTCTGGGTCTTTTTGTTTTTTTTTGAGAGGTTTTCACTATAGGGCGCGTGCGCTCGCCAGACAGAGACATAGAGACAGAAAGCGAGAAATCACCCCCCCAGGGGGGATGGTCACGCCACAATCCCTTCTTCTCCATTCTCCTCTCGGGATCTTGGGCACGCACGCACACGCGCCCAGCGTGAGTTTTAAGCCACCAGGTCCGGGACGTGAACGGCGGTCGACTACGTGGGAGTCCAGCAACATAGCCATTACGCTAACTGCTGGTTCCCTGTCTGGGTCTTGAACTACAGTCGTCCATGTGAGAATCCAGCACCCTAACCACCACACCACCTGCTGGCCACACTATTTTGTTAAAAGAACACTCTTAGTGGTCACAGGTTGGATGCCGTGCCGCATCAACTGATAACCATCTCTGCTTAACAGAGCCGCTTTCCTGAAACTGTGTTCTGTGGAGACTCACCTGCAGCTGCGGAACTGCACGGGACCCACCCTTAATCCAACCCTGAGTAGAATCTGTGTTCCCTGTTGTTGAAGACTGTATGAGCTGATAATTGAAAAAAAAAAAAAAAAAAAGAAAAGAAAAAACTGAGGGAACTGGAGGGTATGGTGGCAGGGATGGCAGCTGCAGATGCTGGAGACAGTGTGAGAGAGGTGATGGGGGTGAGTGATGGAGGGTGGAGGGGAGGGATTCAGGGAGCAAACAACACACTTAATAGACACAAAAATGAAAAGTTGTCTGTTGATAATGTATATGGTAATATTGTCTTGACTGATGTGCACTGTACTCATGCTGGGGAAAACCATGTTGTACACTGTAAAGATGTGCAATGATAAAAAAAAAAAAGCACTCTGGCAAAGGGAGAAAGATCTGAAGATATGATAATGGAAAGGATGAATGTGGATGCCAGAGGCTGCAGGGGAGGGGAGTGGGTGGTGGAGAGTGGGCGTGAGAGGCAAAGGGAAGAAACATTTAACACCAAAAAAATGTAGAGTTCTCTGTTGAAAACTATACATATATATAAATATATATATATATATATATATATATATATATGTATATTGTATACATCATAATGGGGACTTTATGTAAAATGCGAATTTAATTGATCTGAGAAAGAAAAATAAAAGATAAAAATTAAAAAAAAAAAAAAAAAAGAACACTCTTAGAAGTCTTGGAACCAGCAAATGGCGTAATGGTTATGTTGCCCATCTCCCACATGTGGGAGTGTCCAGCACCTTAACCAACACACCACCTGCTGGCCCTAAAAAATAATAATTAAAAAAAAAAAAGATGTGGCCTGCAGGTGGCATGGTGGTCAAGGTTGCTGGACTTTCACATGACTGACCATGGTTTGAGTCCCAGACATGGCAGTTTGCTTTCTCGCTTTCCATCTCTCTTTCTATCACTCTCTTCCTCTCTGGTAAAATTAAAATAAGTAAATAAAATAAATGAAGTTAAATAAAATAGTTTTTTTTTTTTTTTTTTTTTTTTTTTTTTTTTAAAGAGGTTTTTGTTATAGGGCATGTGTGCTCGCCAGAAAGACAGAAGAAAGACAGAAAGTGCCCAGGGGGATGGCCACGCCACAATCCCTTCTCCTCCATTCTCCTCTTGGGATCTTGAGAACGCATGTGCACATGCCTGGCGTGACTTTAAGTCACCGGGTCTGGGACTCGAACCGTGGTTAGCCACATGGGAGTCCAGCGACATAGCCATTATGCCAACTGCTGGTCCTAATAGTTCTTTAAAAAAAAAAAAAAAAAAAAAAAAAAGCCTCTTAGGAATCTTAAATCATTTTGGGGCCAGGAGATGGCATGGAGGTTACAGTGGCTGGATCTCACATGGCCAAATGCAGTTTGTATCCTGGACCTTGCAGCTTGAAAATCACACTAGGCATTAGGCATGTGTGCAGACCAGCCCAAGGTCTCAAGAGGAGAATAGAGAAGGGATTAGGGCATGACCGTTCTCCCTGAGAGGTGATTTCTCACTCTCTTGTCTCTGATGAGCACACACATCCTATAACAATATTTAAAAGAAAGAAAGAAAGAAAGAAAGAAAGAAAGAAAGAAAGAAAGAAAGAAAGAAAGAAAGAAAAGAAAAAAGAAAGAAAGAAAAGAGAGAGAAAGAGAGGAAGTCTTAAATCATTTCCTAAAACGTTAAAAATGTAAATTTTATGGAGCCAGGAGGAGACATAGTAGTTAAGGCACTGAACTCCCAACATGGTTGAATGAAGTTTGAGTCCCAGATCTGGTGGCTTTCTCTCTCTCTCTCTCTCTCTCTCTCTCTCTCTTGCTTGCTCGCTTGCTTTCTCTCGCTGGTGAGTGCATGTGCCTTGTACCAAATTATAAAAAATAATAACAATGATAAATTAATAATTCTTTAAAAAATAAAAATGTCCATTTCACTCCACCTTACTGAAAACCTACACTGATATAAAACACAAAATTTACCAAGGCCAATTTTCTCTGTTAGATCATGAAGCAACCCTGTATTACAATTTAATTAGAAAGGAAGCAATTTATGTACAAAGACCGTTTCCTCATTTCATAAACAGATACTAGGTGTCAACTTACATGCAAAAGCCTGAGAGTTGGAGTGAGGCAATGGTACAGCGGTAACACAACTAGGCTGATGTGGAAGGCCCTGGATTCATGTCCCCAGGACCCGCCTGTACAAGACAGGCACTTGCATGCCCATGATCCAAGCTGGCTGAGACTGTGGGTGGATGACAGTGTGAAGATTCATTTGGGAGTGTCTGTTTCTATTCCTCTCTGGCTCTCTCCCATAAAATAATTAAACAATTATTTTTAGAGTTTATGAGTAGAGTACAAAACTAAATTGCTACAGAGGACCAGAAATTGCAAGCTAGTTAAAAGAATAAATTACAGGCTGGCAGGTAATGTAGTGGTTAAGGTGGTAGACTCCCACATGGCGGATCACAGTTCAAGTCCTAGACTTGGCAGCTCGCTCGCTCGCTCGCTCTCTCTCTCTCTCTCGAGCACATGTGACCTACAGCAAAATTTAAAAATAATAAGTAAATAAAAATTTTTAAAAAGAATAAATTAGCCTTTTGAGCCACTCGCTCTTGTACACTTAGGTCTGTTCCTACCTCTCAGGAGTGTACTTTTTACTCTTACTTAATAAACTACCTTTCCTGGGACCAGCAGTTGGTGTAATGGCTATGTCGTTCAACTCCCATGTAGTTGACTGCAGTTTGAGTTCTGGACCCAGTGGCTTAAACTCATGCCGGGCACGTGTGCGTGCCCAAGATCCCGAGAGGAGAATGGAGGAGAAGGGACTGTGGTGTGGCCGTCCTCCCTGGGGGGTGATTTCTTGCTTTCTGTCTCTCTGTCTCTCTCTGTCTTTCTGGTGAACGCACACACCCTGGAGCAAAAACCTCTCCAAAAATAAAAATAAATAAAAATAAACTACCTTTTTCTTACACTATTTGCACGTTTTATTCAATTCTTTGTCTGAACCACCAAGGACCTGGATATCATCACAGAAGCTATCCTGCAACATATATTGTTGTGATCCAGGCCACGAATCTACCTCTTCAGGTTATTCCAATCCCATACTCATCTGGGACCAATGGCTGGCATGATGGCTATGTCACTGGACTCCCATGTAGTTGATTGCAGTTCAAGTCCCAGACCCGGTGGCTTAAACTCACGCCGGGCATGTGTGCGTGCGTGTCCAAGATCCCGAGAGAATGGAGGAGAAGGGATTGTGGCATGGCCATGCCCCCTGGGGGGGTGATTTTTCTCTTTCTGTCTCTATGTCTCTCTCTGTCTTTCGGGCAAGCGCACATGCCCTATAGCAAAAACTTCTCAAAAAAAAAAAAAAAAGACTGATGGCTCCTGAACTTCAGCTGTGAACTGGTGCTTTCAGAGACTTAAAATGAAGATTTTCTGCTGAGACTTTTTCCTCATTTATTTTCTACCTTTGCTCACTAAGTGTCTAGACATGTCCAAGTGAACAGAATCTACACATTTGAATACAGCTAGGGTCAGAATATTCCTCTATTCCCACTGATTCTGATGTACAAAGAGTGAGAACGGAACGGAAGAGAGATTGCAGATTACCTCCTCCTGCATGCCTCTGAACACTCAGACTGAACTTAGAAGGAATGCACCATCCATCTGATTACTAGAAATCACCTCAGGGCCACAAGAAACATAGAAAACCAAGAAAATACCTCTCCTCCAAGGAAAAATAAGTCCTCTTCATCCTCAGACAGTATGATGAAATTCATGAAAATGTCTGATAAAGAATTTAGAATGTTCATGGTGACAGATCAAAGAGAAGAGAGACAGTGAACTGCTGAAGAGGCAGGGGAAAGAAGCTGAGGAGCTTCAGGAGGTGAGGAAATTCTTGCAAGATCTAAAAGAGGAATTACATACTTTAAAGAAGAATCAAATGGACCTGTTAAAGATGAAGACTATAATACTCCCTTGAAAGTATTCAAAGCAGACTAGATCACACTGAAAATGGAATCTCAGTTGCAGAAGATAGTATTATTGGCCTAGAAAAATCCACCACAAAGACTGAGAAAATTGTCCAAAAACATGGAATACTATCCGGATAATTGGTATCCCAGAAGGGGAAGAGACCCATAAGGGCATTGACAATCTATTTCATGAAATCCTAGAAGAAAACTTTCCAAACCTAGAGAAGCATTCAAAGATCTAGTCCCAAGAAATACAAAGGACTCCAAATAGAATCAACCCAAGAGGATCTTCTCCAAGACACACTATAGCCAGATTGAGCAAAATCACAAAGACAAGATACTAAGATTGGCAAGGGAGAAACGGCAAGTTACTTACAAAGGATATCCCATCGGGCTGACAGCAGATCTCTCATCAGAAACAATGCGAGTGAGGAAAGAATGGGAAAATATATTCAAAGGGTTAAGGGAAAAGCAATTGCAACCAAGGATACTATACCCAGCAAGATTATCCTTCATATGGGAAGAAAAGACAAGAACATTCTCAGATAAACAAAATCTGAAATTATTAACCAGCACCAGACCAGATCTCCAAGAAATTCTGCATTCTGCAGGGAGTGCTATACCAGGAAAATTAAACATAGTCACACAGAAATAAGACTTCAAAAACTAAGAAAATGGCCAACTTAATCATAGGGACAAGTCTGGAGTTGAATATTATATCCCAGAATTTAACTGGGAAAATTGAATCACAACAAAAGATAAAGTAACTGAACTGGTTAAATAGAATTTTATGACTTTTGACTAAAACATTGTTGATTTTTTTTTCTAGGCTTTGTTTTCTGATTTTAAGGATTTTTGTCTTATCTTGAGCTGCCCATAGGTTTGTGTACCTACTATTTGAACAGAATCCCAACCTGTTTCCTGGCTTTAATTTTTAAGCATATTTCCTTAGCATTTCTTTGATTTATTCAAGTTAAATCTGCTTTTCTTGAAATTGAAAAATATAGTAAAAAATACATAATTAATGACCATAGTAAACGATACAGTATCACCTAGGTGCTACCTTATAGTATATTCATTCTACTCAGAGAATCATGCCTTAAGTCAGACATGTATTCATAGATATGCATATATCAGCAGAGCTTGTTACTGAAAGTAGTTAGATTATTTAAGAAATTTTGTGAATCAATAAAATGTGGGGGGAGAAAGGAATGGAAAACAACTGTAGACACTTGAGATAGTGTGGGAGGAGCGTGGGAAATGGCAGAGGGTGAGAAATAGGGGGAAAAAATACACACACACACACACACACATATATATATGTATGAGAAACTAGAAATGGAAAATTATTGACGATAACATGTATGATTAAGCTACTATGCAGCATCTTCTGGATGGGAAATTACATTTTGTATGCTGTGACAATGCTCAGTGAATAAATGTAAATTAATTAATTTAAAAAATAAATTAAAAGGGACCAGCAGTTAGTGTAATGGCTGTCGCTGAACTCCATGTAGCTGACTGCAGTTCAAGTCCCGGATCCGGTGGCTTAAATTCACGCAGGGCGCGTGTGCGTGTGTGCCCAAGATCCCGAGAGGAGAATGGAGGAGAAGGGATTGCAGCGTGGCCATCTTTCTCGCTTTCTATCTCTCTGTCTCTCTCTGTCTCTGGCGAGCACACAAGCCCTATAGCAAAAACCTCTTAAAATAAATAAATAAGACCACACTTCCATCTTTCGACCCCTGGGCCAGAACTTCAAGGGAGGACTGCCCCCAGTAGCTTCAGCCGCGGGACCCCCCAAGCCAGACACCCCTCTTTCAGCCAGGAACGCCCTCAGTTCTAACACACCACACTCCCATCTTTCGACCCCTGGGCCAGAACTTTGAGGGAGGACTGCCCCCAGTAGCTTCAGCCCCGGGACCCCCAAGCCAGACACCCCTCTTTCAGCCAGGAACGCCCTCAGTTCTAACACACCACACTCCCATCTTTCGACCCCTGGGCCAGAACTTCGAGGGAAGACTGCCCCCAGTAGTTTCAGCCCCAGGACCCCCAAGCCAGACACCCCTCTTTCAGTCAGGTACACTTTTTTTTTGTTTTTCCTTTCTTTTTCTGTCCCCTTACCCACATCTTTAATTTGTAAATTTCTCTCTTCTGATTAACACATAGGAACGACCTCAGTTCTACCACACCACACTCCCATCTTTCGACTCCTGGCGAAATCACGCGCGCACGTTGGGTGACTTTTTCTTTATTCTATGTATTATTTTCTTCCCACTTATTCAGTCCTCACTTCCTTTATCTACACGATCCCTGGCTGTCTAGATAGGTCTAGAATTACAATTCTGAAACATTCTAGCATTTTAAGACTCTCTAGAATCCTCCATTTCACTGAACCACCTGCGAAAAAGGAGATACATTTCTTTGTACACCTGAAGAGAATACTTTTTCTTGGATTACATTACTAAACACAATTGAAGACAGACTTTGGCTGTCTCCATTCCACATCAGAAAGGAAACACACTAGCTCCTATTCGAAGAAACGTTCTCGTAAAAGGTTTTTCAAAGGGAACACATTTCCCAATGGTTAGAAGTAGAAGAACCTCAGGCCTGAATAAAGCAGGAAATATGTCTCCATCAAAGGAACACAGTAACTACCTTCCTTTTCTTGAAAAAATAGAGGACGTTACCAAAATGTCCGAGATAGAGTTTAGAACATTCATGTTGAACAAGTACTATGAGCTGGAACAGGAGATGAGAAAGTCCTTCAACGATATGAAGGAAGAAATGCTGAGGAAGAATACGACGGAACTATTAGAGGTGAAGTCTGTAATACAGGAAATCAAAAACTCTCTCAAGAGTATTAAAAGTCGATTAGACCATGCTGAAGGTCGAATCTCATGTAGAAGATAAAACTTCTGACCTAGAGAAAACCACCAAAAAGATAGAGAAAATAACAAAAAAACATGAAGATAACATACGAGAATTACTAGATTCCATTAGACGTCCTAACATCCGAATAATTGGTATCCCAGAGGATGAAGAAACTAATAAGAGCATGGAAAACCTATTCCATGAAATCTTGGAAGAAAATTTCCCAAGCATAGAGAGGCCCTCAAACATCCAGACCCAAGAAATACAAAGGACACCAAATAGAATCAACCCAAGAAGATCTTCCCCAAGGCATATCATAGCCAGACTGGCTAAGACCACAGATAAAGATAAGATACTAAAACCAGCAAGAGAGAAAGGACAAGTGACTTACAAAGGTCACCCGATCAGGCTAACACCGGACTTCTCAACAGAAACAATGCAAGCAAGGAAAGAATGGGAAGATGTGCTGAAAGTGTTAAGAGAGAAACAATTTCAACCAAGATTATTGTATCCTGCAAGATTATCCTTCATATGGGAAAAAAAAAAGATTAAAATCTTCTCAGACAAACAAAACCTGAAAGAATTTGCCAGCACCAGGCCAGCTCTCCATGAAACCCTGAAGAAAGTACTGTTCCAGGAAAACTAAAGAAGTAACAGCCAGAAACAAAAGAGTAAAAGGCAACTAAGACAACATAAATAATAACATTGAATGTTAATGGATTAAACTCTCCAATCAAGAGACACAGACTGGCTGAATGGGTTAAAAAACAAAAACCCTCTATCTGTTGCCTACAGGAAACCCACTTCATGGATAAAGATATACATAGACTGAAAGTGAAAGGTTGGAAAAAGGTTTTCCATGTAAATGGGAACCAAAAAAGAGCTGGAGTCGCAATACTAATCCCTGACAAAATAGGCTTTAAAACAAAAACTGTTCGAAGAGACAAAGAAGGGACTATATTGTAGTAAAAGGATCAATCGATCAAGAAGATATAACGCTTATTAACATCTATGCACCTAACACAGGAGCACCCAAATATGTGAAGAAAAGACTGCTAGATCTAAAAAGGGAGATAGACTGCAGCACACTAATTGTTGGAGACCTCAACACTGCACTATCCCCCCTGGATAGATCATCTAGACAAAAAATAGGTAAAGAGATAAAAGACCTAAACGAGATCATAAATCAAATGGACTTAACAGACATCTATAGAACTTTCCATCCCAAAACCTCAAGATACACTTTTTTCTTGCTGCCACATGGAACATTCTCGAAGACTGACCACATTATTGGGCACAAAGCAAGCCTCTACAGATTCAAAAGCATAGAAACTATACCCAGCATCTTCACCGACCATGATGGAATTAAACTTGAGTTTAATTTCAAGAGAAATCCTCAAAAATACTCAAATACATGGAAACTTAATAACCTACTCCTGAATTACTCCACAACTACTGAAGAAATAAAGACTGAAATCAAAAGGTTCATGGAAGCCAATGACAATGAGGACATGAGTTTCCACAATCTTTGGGACACTGCTAAAGCAGTCATAAGAGGGAACTTCATAGCAATTAATGCACATAAGAGGAGCATGGAAAGAAGGCAAATGGATCACTTAACATCATGCCTCACGGAATTGGAAAAGCAACAGCAAAAAGATCCAAAAAACTCTAGGAGAAAGGAAACAATAAAGCTCCGAGCAGAAATAAATGAAATAGAAAATAAACGAACTATACAGAAAATAAATGAAAGTAAAAGCTGGTTCTTCGAAAAGATAAACAAAATTGATACTCCACTAGTGAGACTTATTAAGAAGAAGAGAGAAAAGAACCAGATGAATCAGATCTGCAATGAAGCAGGCAAAATAACAACAGACATAGTAGAAATAAAAAACATTATTAGAGGGTACTATGAACATCTGTATGCCAAGAAACAAGATAATTTGGATGAGATGGACAAATTCCTGGACATGTATAATCTACCTAGATTGAGCCAGGAGGATATAGAAAGTCTGAATAGGTTCATAACAAGCCAGGAGATCAAATCGGTTATAAATAACCTCCCAACAAAGAAAAGCCCTGGCCCTGATGGATTCACCTCTGAATTCTACAAAACTTTCAAAGAAGAGTTAACCCCCATTCTGCACAAGTTATTTCTAAATATCCAAAAGGGTGAATCTCTCCCTAATTCATTCTATGAAGCCTCTATCACCCTTATCCTTAAAACAGATAAGGACAGGACAAGGAAGGAAAACTATAGACCAATATCCCTGATGAATATAGACGCAAAGATTCTCAACAAGGTACTAGCAAATCGTATACAACAACTTATAAAAAAGATTATACATCACGATCAGGTAGGCTTTATCCCAGGAATGCAAGGTTGGTTCAACATACGCAAAACCATAAATGTAATACACCATATTAATAGGAAGAAAGATAAAAACCATATGGTCATATCAATTGATGCAGAAAAAGCATTTGATAAGATACAGCATCCCTTCATGATCAAGACTCTCAGCAAAATCGGCATAGAAGGGTCATTTCTCAACACAATAAAAGCTATCTATGAAAAACCCATAGCGAACATCATCCTCAACAGAGAAAAGCTGAAAGCTTTTCCACTAAAAACGGGTACAAGACAAGGATGTCCACTTTCTCCACTCCTCTTCAATATAGTACTAGAAGTCTTGGCCATTGCAATCAGAAAAGAGGAAAAAATAAAAGGCATTCGAATAGGAAAAGAAGAGGTGAAACTCTCTCTATTTGCAGATGACATGATTGTATACATAGAAGACCCAATGGTTTCCATAAAAAAATTTCTGGAAGTAATACATGAATACAATAACATTGCAGGATACAAAATTAATATCCAGAAATCTATAGCATTTCTGTATACGAACAACAGGCAGACTGAGATGGAACTGAAAAAAGTTGTTCCATTTACCATAGCCACAAAAAGTATAAGATACTTAGGGATAAATCTAACTAAAGAAGTTAAAGACCTCCACAAGGAAAACTATGAGAAGATAAAAAAAGAAATTGAAAATGACACAAAAAAGTGGAAGGACATCCCATGTTCCTGGATTGGAAGAATTAATATAATCAAAATGGCAATTTTACCCAAATTAATCTACCTATTTAATGCAATGCCAATCAAAGTACCATTCTTCACAGATCTAGGAAAGACAATCATGAAGTTTGTCTGGAATCATACAAGACCCCGTATTGCCAAAGCAGTTCTGCACAAAAAGAGTGGAGAGGGCAGCATCTCACTCCCTGACCCAAAAATATACTACAAAGCTGTGGTAATCAAAACAGCATGGTACTGGCACAGGAACAGACAGGTGGACCAATGGATCAGAATAGAGTCCCCAGAAATGAATGCTCAAACATACAGCCAACTGATTTTTGACAAGGGGTACCAGTCAATTCTGTGTGAAAAGGAAAACCTCTTCAGCAAATGGTGCTGGCAAAACTGGATCTCCACTTGCAGAAAGATGAATCTGAACCCCTACCTCTCACCTCTGACAAAAATAAAGTCAAGGTGGATCAAAGATCTAAATCTAAGACCTCAAACTATAAAACTGCTCCTTGAAAACACAGGGGAAAATCTGGGAGACATTGGGGTAGGGAAAAACTTCTTAAATAAGACTCCCAATGCACAGCCTATGATCCCTAAAATAGACAAGTGGGATTACATCAGACTAAGAAGTTTCTGCATGGCAAAAGACACAGTGATTAGTGTGAACAGACAGCCCTCAGAATGGGAAAATATTTTGTAAACTATGCATCAGACAAGGGACTGATAACCAGAATTCACAAGGAACTCAAGCAGCTGTTGCGGAAAAAGACAATCAATCCTATTAAAAGAAGGAAGAATGAGTTGAAAAAAACCACTCTCTAAAGATGACATACGAATAGCTAAAAGGCATATGAAAAAATGCTCAACATCCCTCATTGTAAGAGAAATGCAGATCAAAACAACAATGATATATCACCTAACCCCAGTCAGAATGTCTAAGATTAAAAAAACAAAAAATGATAAGTGCTGGAGGGGGTGTGGTGAAAAGGGAACTCTCTTACACTGCTGGTGGGATTGTAAATTGGTCCAACCACTGTGGAGAACAATTTGGAGATTCCTCCAAAATCTACAAATAGAACTACCATATGATCCAGCAATCCCACTCCTTGGTATCTACCTGAAGGACAGAAGAATACTTAATCAAAAAAGTGCTTGCAGATCGATGTTTATTGCAGCACTTTTCAAGATTACTAAGTCATGGAAAAACCTAAATGCCCACGAACTGATGAATGGTTAGAAAAACTGTGGCACATATACTCAATGGAATACTATTCATCCATAAAAAACAACAAAACCCTGGCTTTTGAAAGGAAGTGGATGAATATGGAAGACTTACTGCTGAGTGAAGCAAGCCATGCTATGAAGGAGAGGCATTGTATGTCCCCACTTAATATATACCGAGTGTCTGCACTCTAAATAAATAAATAAATAAATAAATAAATAAATAAATGAAACCATACTGCTTATGTTGTTATAAAGTTATAAAATTATACAAAATTATAAGACATATTTTGAACATTATCTTTAAAATTCAGTATTTTGAAATTTTGAAAGTTTTTTGTAAACTGTCAAGAATTATGGAGTATGAGCTAAAATATTTTGCTATGTAAAGTAATTGTTTGTGGAAAAATGTAAAAAATAAATAAATGAAAGAAAAATAAATAAATAAATAAATTTTAAAAAGATAAAAATAAATAAATAAAAGAGACTTCTCTGCACCTATTGGAAAACTTGAAGAAATGGAAGGCCCTCCTCACAAACCACAACAGTTAAGGGAGTGCAGTTAAAAAATATTAAGCTATAAAATTACAAATGACCATAAAACAGAAATATCAACCCCTTCAGACCTCCACTGAATCCAACTGCAAATCACCCAGTATCAATGACAGCTCCCACAGACACACTTGGGTACTATCTCAATGACCTCCCCCTGGCCTCACTCTCCCACCTAGATCAAATAGGGCGAAAGTTCTGTCATCCTCAATAGGTAGAGCCAATGACCCTTTCCAGCATGAAGCCATTAAAAAAGACAGACTATCGGGGCCAGCAGGTGGTGTGATGGTTAAGAGCTCTGGACTCCCACATGGCCAACCACAGTTCAAGTCTCGGACCTGGTTGCTTGCTTTCTCCCTTTCTTTCTCTCACTTTGTCCCTCTCTGGTCAAATTAAAATACGTATATAAATAGAATAAATAATTAAAATAATTTTTTTGAGAGGTATTTCCTATAGGGTGCATGCACTCGCCAGGAAGACAGAGACAGAAAGCAAGAAACCATCCCCCAGGGGGGATGGCCATGTATCAATCCCTTCTCCTCCATTCTCCTATCGGGATCTTGGGCATGCACACACACACGCCAGGCATGAGTTTAAGCCACCAGGTCTGGAACTCAAACTGCAGTCGACTACTTGGGAGTCCAGCGACATAACCATTACACTAACTGCTGGTCCAAGAGTTAAAATAATTCTTAAAAAAAAAAAAAAAAAAAAAAAAGACAGGTCATCCACCTTCAACTCCCCAAAAAGATTTATGGAGATCATGCCTCATGCCTCTAAGAGGGAAAATGAGGCAGGAGAAAACTAACAAATGAAAGCAGGTAAGGGGGCTGGAATAGCTGCCCATGTAGCTAAATAGAAAAACTAGTCAGGGCAGAAAATTCCTTGCCCCAGGTAATGGAAGCAGGTGATTAGTGAGGGATGTCTAGCTGATCTAGACACAATTTGATAGAACCAATGAGATGAATCAGTGGGCCCGTTCATATTTCATACAGCCAATGAGATGAAAGCAATCTGTGGTCCCAGTCAATGATCAACCCACACAACCTAGGTTAAAAATTATGATTCCGGCAGAATATACCTGCCGGGGCCTTTTGAGTCACTTTCTCTGTCTGCTCAGGTCTGCTTAGGAGTGTACTTTTACTCTTGCTTAATGAACTACCTTTTTCTTACACTGGAAAAAAAAAAGAATGCATTACAACTGGCTATTCAGTAGCTCCTAGAACAAACCCACCATTTGCACCAACACACTTACTTTTATTTAATTTGGTTCAGAACATAGATAAAGCCAGTCATTTATAAAGCCATCAAAATAGAAGAAAAAGTGAAAACAATTTAGATTTGTAAAACAAATGAAAAGAGTCACATGATTATCTCAATTGATGCCAAGGAAGTATTTGACAAAATTTCACACCCTTTCATGATGAAAATACCCAATAAATTACTGGGTCATCAGAAAAGCCATGACACATTTTGTATAAAAAAACAGAAAAAGGGGTGGCAGCTGGTATGGTGGTTGAGGAGTTATATGGCAGACTGGTTCAAGTCCTAGACCTGGCAGCTTGCTTTCTCACCTCCTCCTCTCTCTGTATTGTCCCTCTCTGATCAAATTAAATAATAATAATGAATAAAATTAAATAATTATTTTTTAAAGAAAAATACAGAAAAATAAATGTCTTTGCCAACAATCTAATAGAACTTAAAAGAAATTTCCTCAACACAATAAAAGCCAAGACCCAAAGCAACATTCTACTCAGTAGTGAAAGACTGAGAACTTGTCTTCATGCTTGCCTTAACCACTTCTATTCAACATAGTACTATAGTTCTAACCAGAGAAAGTAGGCAAGAATAAAGAAACGTCATCCAAATTCTAAAGGAAGAAGTAAAATGATCTGTTCACACACGTCTTATGTGTAGAAAACTCTATAAAGATCACATACACACATAAACCGTTAAGAGATAGTAACTTCAGCAAAAGTGTAAGATACAAACTCACGGGGCCGACAGGTGGCGTGGTGGTTAAAGGCGCTGGATTCCCACATGGCTGATCACTGATAAATTCCTGGACCTGGCAGCTTGCTTTCTCTCTCTCTCTCTCTCTCTGTCTCTCTCTCTCTCTCCCCCTCTCTGGTCAAATTGAAATAAACAAATGAATAAATAAATAAAGTTAAGTTTTTAAAAATAGATAGAAAATTATAGCAAAAATCAGTTGTATTTCTTTTGTTTTTTTAATAATTTGCTCTTTTCCAGCTGGAACCATAGAGGGCATTCAAAAGAAAAAGAAGGTTCATACTGTGGCAGAAACCAAGAAAAAAGCTTCTGCGGCGGTAGAAGACACCAAGAGAAAGGCTCCTGCTGTGCCAGAAACCCTTAAGAAAAAGCAAAGGAATTTTGTGGAGCTGAAGATGTGCCTAAGAAGTTTGCTCAAAAGATGCTTCAAAAGGCAAGAAGGAAGTTTATCTATGAAAAAGCTAAGCACTATCATAAGGAATATAGACAGATGTACAGAACTGAGATTTGCATGGCCAGGATGGCAAGAAATGTTGGCAATATCTATATATCTGCAGAACCCAAATTAGCATTTGTCATCAGGATCAGAGCTATCAATGGAGCGAGCCCAAAGGTACGAAAGGTGTTGCAGCCTCTTCGCCTTTGCCAAATCTTCAATGACTCCTTTGTTAAGCTCAACAAGGTCTCAATTAACATGCTAAGAATTGTGGAACCATGCAATTATTACATTGCATGGGGGTACCCAAACCTGAAGTCAGTAAATGAACTGATCTACAATCGTGGTTATGACAAAATCAGTAAGAAGTGAATTGCTTTGACAGATAACTCTTTGATTGCTTGATCTCTTTGTAAATATGGCATCATCTCCATGGAGGATCTGATTCACGAAATCTATACTGTTGGAAAAACGCTTCAAAGAAGCAAATAACTTCCTATGGCCCTTCAAATACTCTTCTCCATGAGGTGGAATGAAGAAAAAGACCACCCATTTTGTAGAAGGTGGAGATGCTAGCAACAGGGAAGACCATATCAACAGACTTATTAGAAGTATGAACTAAGGTATCCACATGATTATTTTTGTAATCCATATGATTATTTTTATAATCCAGTCAGTAAATAAACAGAGTTGCTGTTTTCAGACTGAAAAAAAAGAATAAGAGGGAGCAGCAGTTGGCGTAATGGCTATGTCTCTGGACTCCCATGTAGTGGACTGAGGTTTGAGTCCCGGACCCAGTGGCTTAAACTCACGCCGAGAGCATGTGCATGTGTGCCCAAGATCCCAAGAGGAGAAGGGACTGCGGTGTGGCCAACCCACCTAGGGGGTGATTTCTCACTTTCTGTCTCTCTGTCTTTCTGGCGAGGGCATGCACCCTGTAGCGGGGAAAAAAAAAAAAAAAAACTCTAAAATAATAAAAAAGAAAACTATTTGGGGCCAGCAGGTGGTGTGGTGGTTAAGGTGCTGGAATTCCCACATGGGCAACAGCAGTTTAAGTCCCAGACCTGGAGGCTTGCTTTCTCTCTCTCTCTCTCTGTCTCTGTATTTTTATGGCAAAATTTGTGGAAAAAATAATAGTAAATTAATTAATTAAAAATAATTCTTTTGGAACCAGCAGTTAGCGCAATGGCTATTTTGCTGGACTCCCATGTAGTCAACTGCGGTTAGAGTCCCAGACCTGGAGGCTTAAACTCACGCTGGGTGCATGTGCATGCATGCCCAAGATCCTAAGAGGAGAATGGAGGAGAAGGGATTGCGGCATGGACATCCCCCCTGGGGGGGTGATTTCTCACTTTCTATCTCTCTGTCTGTCTCTGTCTGTCTGGCAAGCACACGTGCCCTATTGCAAAAATCTCTCCAAAAAAAGAAAAATATAAATAATAATTCTTTTATAAATATTTTTAAAGTGATTTAATTTTATTTATTCATTCATTTATTTTTTAATTTGACCAGAGAGAGAGAGAGAAAGTGAGAAAGCAATCCATCAGGTCTGGGACTTGAACCGCGGTCAGCCACATGGGACTGTCTGGCACCTTAACCACCGTGCCACCTGCTGATCCCCAACATTTAAAAAAAAAAAAATGGGTTAACAGCCCTTTAATGGGTATATAAGTGGGAAACATAGTGTTCTTTTTTTTTTTTTTATTATTTATTCATTTGTTTTGTTTTAATTTGACCAGAGAGGGACAGAGAGTGAGAGAGAGAAACAGAAAGTGAGAAAGCAAGCCACCAGGTCCAGGACTTGAACCGTGGTTGCCCATGTGGGAGTCCAGTGCCCTTAACCACCACACCACCTGCTGGCCCCCCAACATTTTTTTTAATAGTATAAATGATATTGTTTTGTTTTAGGTTTTGTTTGTTTGTTTGTTTTAGGTTGCCATAGTGTGTGTGCACTCACTCGAGAGAGACAGACAGTGAGAAGCAAAGTGGAAATCACTCCCTGGGGATGATGACCACTTGCAATCCCTTCTCCAATCTCCTCCTGGGATTTTGGGAATGCATACACATGCACCTGACGTGATTTTCAATCCCCCAGGTCCAGGACTTGAACCACAGTCGGCCATGTGAGAGTCCAACACTATAACCACTATGCTACCTGCTGACTTCATTGTGTTAGGTTTTTGCTATAGGGTAAATGCATTCACAAGAGTCAGAGAGAAAGTGAGAAATCACCCCCTGGGGGATGGTCATGCCACAATCCTTTCTTCAATCTCCTCTCAGGATTTTAGGCATGCCTGCATGAACACTCAGCCTGTTTTTCAAGTGGCTGAGTCCAGAACTCGAACTATAGTCGACAATGTAGGATCTAGACACCTTAACCTCTACACCACCTGCTGGCCCAAGTTTGTTTATTTTATTCATAACAGAGAGCATGTGTGGTCTCATACACACTATCATGAATAAACTTCATAAGTTACTTTTATTATTGTAAGAGAATAACAAGAAAGAGGGAGAGAAAATGAGAGAAGCACCTCCAACAGGGTCTCATAACACCACAATGTCCTTTCCCCAGCCCTCCAGCTTGTCAGGATCCTGGGCACACCTGCATGCATCTTTTCAGGCCAACCCACAATCTGAACCCACAATCAGCCAGCCACACAGCTTCTAGCATCAGTTTGCTACCAACTGTACCATCAGTTGGTCTAATCAATTTATTACTGAAGGAGGAAAAAAAAAAAGGTATTTTTAAATTTGCTACAGGGCATGTGCGCTTGCCAGAGAGGAAAGGACAGAAGGAGAGGGAGAGGGGAAAAGAACACCCTGGTGAGGCAGGAACACAATTCTTTCTCCTCCATTTTTCCAACCTGAAAGGATTTGGGGCAAGCATACACTTGGTATTTTTTTCAAGCTGCTAGGGTCATGATTCAAATCACAGTCAGACACATATAATCCAGCTCCCTTAACCACCAGACCATGAGGCCAGTCAGAAAATTATTTTTTTTATAAATTTAGCATAGCTTTAATGGATAGTGTTTATAAAGTCTACAAGAGTGTACAATAAACTCCTAGGTCTTCAAATTTACTTACTGTTTATTCACTGACTCACCCAGAGCAACGTCTAGTCCCATATGCTCAGTGTAAGGGCCCTACAGATATACCATTTTTTTTTTTATTCCATACCATATTCTTACTGTCCCTTTTCTATACTTAGATGTGTTTGGTATACAGACACCATGTGTTACACTTATCTACAGTATTCAATACAATAACACGCTTCATAGGCTTACAGCCTATACCGTAGAGCCTAGGTAGGTAGCAGGCTATGCAACCTAGGTTTGTGTAAGTACACTCTGATGTTTGCACAATGATAAAATCACTTAAGGACACATTTCTCAGAACATGTCCATATTGTTGATTTGGATTTTTTAAAGAATTATTTTATTTATTTATTTTTAGGTGTTATAGGGCACCTGGCGGCTTGCTTTCTCACTGTCTTTCTCCATCTCTCTTTCTCTCTCTCTCTCTCTCTCTCTCTCTCTCTCTGGTGAGTGTGCATGTCTTGTACCAAACATGAAAATAATAATAAAATTAAATAAATAATTCTTTTTTTTTTTTGGAGAGGTTTTTGCTATAGGGCACGTGCGCTCGCCAGACAGACAGACAGAAAGCGAGAACTCACCCCCCAGGGGAGATGGCCATGCCGCAATCCCCTCTCTTCCATTCTCCTCTCGGGATCCTGGGCACACACGCACACGCGCCAGGCGTGAGTTTAAGCCACCGGGTCCACGACGCGAACCGCAGTCGACCACAAGGGAGTCCAGCAACATAGCCATTATGCCAACTGCTGGTCCCAATAAATAATTCTTAAAAAGAAAAAAATAGGGGGCCGGCAGGTGGCATGGTGGTTAAGGGCACTGGACTCCCATACGGTCGACTGTGGTTTGAGCCCCAGACCTGGCAGTTTGCCTTCTCACTTTCCTTCTCTTTCTCTCTCACTCTGGCCCTCATTGATCAAAGTAAAATAAATAAATAAATAAATAAATAAAGTTAAATAAAATAATTCTTTAAAAAAAAAAAAAAGACCTACAGATAGCCAAAGTGTTTTGTATAAAGATTAGTGATATAGCACCAAGAATGAGTACAGAACATTATCAGAATTATTTAAGTACCTAAAAAGTCTATTTCTGATTTAAACAAAGGACCACCAAGTTGGTTTTTGTTTTGTGTATGTCTACCCTTCATCCATTACCTCTGGCAATCAAGACATAGTGTGGTCATGCAGGCAGGGCAATTCAAGACAGCATCACTATTTGGAACGGGCTGTTGTTGACGTGGCCTCTGGAGTCCCAAACCATGATAACTAGAACAGAACAAGAAAGTGGGGGAAAAAAACACATTAAAGGCAGATCTTCATTTCTAACACCACTTTCCAATAAAAAGGACCAGTAGTCTTCAGAGAAATGGCTAATTCTAGAAATGTGGCATAGAAGAAGAACCAGGAGTGTCAAAAAGGAAGGTACTGCTGTATAAATTCACCTCAATTTTTAAAAACTGACTTTGTAAGAAGTTAAAAAGAATGATTTAAGTGCCAAATTTAACATCCACTTTTCATCCAAGTAAACTCATTTTTTTCTATAGGATGCATGTGCTCACCAGAGAGAAAAAGAGAAAGAGAAAGTGAGCAATCACAGCCCCCCAGGGGTATGGTCACACTGCAATTCCTCTCCTCTAGTCTCCTCTTGGGATTTTAGGCTCACATGGTATGATTTTCAAGCTGCCAGGTCTGGAACTTGAACCACTCCATCAGCTGTGGGATCCAGCACCATTACCTCCTCCACACCACCTACTGGCCCTATCCACGTAAACTCTTTTTTATTTTTTAGAATTATTTTATTTTAATTTGACCAGAGAGGGACAGAGGAGGAAAGAGAGAGGGAAAGCAAGAAACCAAGCCGCCAGGTCCAGGTCTTGAACCACAGTCAGCCATGTAGGAATCCAGTGCACCTGCCAGTCCCAATCCATGTAAACTCTTAACCTCAAACACTAATTTTAAATTATGTCCATTTGGGGCTGGTCTGGTGATTAAGGGAGTCAGATCCCATGCGAAATGGATGGTTCCTGATAGCTTGAAAAATTGGGCACATATGCATGCATGCCCCAAATCCTGAAAAGGTGGGGAAATGAAGGAGAAAGGATTGCAGAGTGACCATGACTCACTGACTCACTGTGGGGTGCTTGTCTCTCTCTGTTTATCTGGCAAGTGAATGTGCCCTTTGACAAATTAAAAAAAAAACTTGTGTCTATTTGAAAAACTCAGTTTGGGACCAGCAGATAGTGTAGAGATTAAGGTAGCTGGATCCCGCATGGCCAACTGTGTGGTTTGAGTCCTGGACCCAGTAGCTTGGAAATGCCAGGTGTGTGTGTGTGTGTGTGTGCACACATACATGCATGCCCAATATCCCCAGAGACTGGAGGAGAAGGGACTGCAATCCTCCCTGGGGGATGATGTCTCATTTTCCCCTCTATCTCTGTCAAAAGTATGCATCTTATAGCAAAATGTTTTAAAAAGTCAGTTTTGTTTCTTGAATGGAGAGATTGTCTTTAGCAGTTTGAATTCAATAACAATTTTTTGTTATTGTTATTTTTTTAAAGAATTTTTTTATTTAACTTTATTTATTTATTTATTTATTTTAATTGGACCAGAGAGGGACAGAGTGGGGGGAGGTGAGAAAGCAAGCCGCCAGGTCCAGAACTCGAACTGTGGTCGACCATGTGGGAGTCCAGCGTCCCTTATCACCACGCCACTTGCCGGCCCTAGTTGTTGCTGTCTTTAATTTGTCAGAGGGGACATGCATACCCAAGTCAGACAGAGACAAAGAGACAGAGGGGGGAGAAAACACCCTCCATGGGGAATGATTATACTGCATTCCCTTTTTCATTTCTCTCTGCTTTTAGGATTTTGGGCATGCATGCACGTGTGCCCACCATGTTTTTCTTTTCTTTTTTATAATAATTATTCATTTACTTATTCATTCATTTACCTTTTTTTTTAAATTTAACTTTATTTATTTTAATTTGATCAGAGAGAGACAGAGTGAGTGGAGAGAGAGAGAGATGAAAAGTGAGAAAGCAAACTGCCTTGCCCAGGACTCGAACCAAGGTCAGCCATGTGGGAGTCCAGCGCCCTTAACCACCATACCACCTGCTGGTCCCTCATTCATTTATCTTAATTTGACCAGAGAGAGACACACAGAGAGAGGGAAAGTGAGAAAGCAAGCCACCAGGTCTGGGATTGGAACCATGGTCAGCCATGTGAATGTGTCCAGCGCCTTAACCTCCACGCCACCTGCCAGTCCCGCCCAACATGTTTTTCAAGTCACTAGATTTGAGACTCAAACAGCACGGTCAGCCATGTGGGATCCAGCTCCCATAATCACAAGATCACTGACTAAGTAATTGTCTAGGGACCAACAGATGGCATAATGGTTATGTCACTGGACTCCCATGTAGTTGACTGTGGTTCAAGTCCCAGACCCAGGGACTTGGCTTAAAACTCACACCGGGCATGTGTGCATGCGTGCCCAAAATCCCAAGAGAAGAATGGAGGAGAAGGGACTGCAGCGTAGCTGCATCACCCAAGGGATGATTTCTCACTTTCTGTCTCTCCGGCTAGCACACGTACCCTATTGCAAAAATCTCCCTTAAAAAGAAGAGGAAGCAAACCGCCAGATCCAGGACTCAAACCACAGTCGGCCATGTGGGAGTCCAGCACCCTTAACCACCACACCACCTGCCGGCTCTGCACCAGTGTGAGTTTTAAACTACCAAGTCCAGGCCTTGAACGGCAATTAACCACACGAGAATCCAGTGACATAACCATTATGCCACCTGCTGGACCCAACAATTCTTTTTTTAACAGGTTTTACCTTAGGATATGTGCACTCACTAGAGAGAGAGATACAGTGAGAGGAAAGGTGAGAAATCAAACCCCAAGGAGGATGGCCATGCTGCAATCCCTTCTCCTCCATTCTACTCCTAGGATCTTGGGCACACATACATATGTGCCCAGAGTGATTTCAAGCCACATGTGAGTTGAACCGCAGTTGGCCACATGTGAGTCCAGTGACATAACTGCTATGCCATCTGCTGACCCAAATAAGAAATTCTTTTTTAAAAAGTTTTTAAACAGTTTTTTTAAGAATTATTTTAACTTTATTAATTAATTAATTTACTTTTCATTTGACCAGAGAGGGACAGAGAGAGAGACAGAGAGAGAAAGCAAGCCACCAGGTCTGGGACTTGAACCACGATCAGCCATATGAGAGTCCAGTATCCTTAACCACTATGCCACCTGCTGGCTTGTTAAACACGTTTTTAATAAAAATAAAACATAAACATGGAATGTGACTGTAGTTAAAATCATTTAAATCATTTTTTCCTAAAGATTTTAAATGTTAAATTTATGGGGATCAGCAGTTAGCGTAATGGCTATGTCGCTGGACTCCCATGTTGTCAACCACGGTTCGAGTCCCGGACCCGGTGGCTTAAACTCACGCCGGGCGCATGTGCATGCGTGCCCAAGATCCCGAGAGGAGAATGGAGGAGAAGGGATTGCGGCGTGGCCATTCCCCCTTGGGGGGTGATTTCTTGCTTTCTATCTCTCTGTCTCTCTCTGTCTGTCTGGCGAGTGCACGCGCCCTATAGCAAAAAACCTCTCGGAAAAAAAAAAAAAGAAAAGAAAAAAAAATGTTAAATTTATGTTCTTACCCTCTTCTCTGTGCATCAACCCAGGCTTGATCTCTGTTATCTTTTTCAGGATCATATAGTAATTCATCGTTTGTTGGAATCCTGTGTCGTTTCTTCTTTTTTTTCTTGTCTGCCTGTGCTATTTTGAAAATATTAAGAATAAGATTAAGTACCATGTGTAAAGGTCACACTTTTTTAAAATAATTATTTAACTTTATTTATTTTAATTTGACTAGAGAGGGACAGAGCAAGAGAGAGAAAGAGAGACAGAGAGAGACAGAGAGAGAGAGAGAGAGAGAGAGAGAGAGAGACGGAGGGAAAGTGAGAAAGCAAGTTGCCAGGTCTGGGACTCAAACCATGGTTGGCCATGTGGGTGTCCAGCACCCTTAACCACCACGCCACATGCAGGCCCCAGCTCACACATTTTTAATAGAGAATGAAGAATTCTTGATTCCCCAAGGTACAAAGGGTCTACACAAAGTTCATGAAATACATACTATGAAAAAAACTATGCATGAGGGACCAGGAGTTGGCATAATGGCTATGTCACTGGACTCCCATGTAATCGATCACGGTTTGAGTTCTAGACCCAGTGGCTTAAACTCATGTCGGGCACATGTGCGTGCGTGCCCAAGATCCCTAGAGGAGAATAGAGGAGAAGGGATTGTGGCATGGCCATGCCCCCGGGGAGTGATTTCTCACTTTCTGTCTCTCTGTCTCTCTCTCTCTTTCTGGCAAGCGCACGCCCCCTATAGCAAAAACCTCTCCAAAAAAAAAAACATGCATGAATTTCAAATATTTTTTGAACCAAAATAAACTCATACTTTAATTCCATTTTTCTATGAACTTTTTAAAGTCACATTCCATGTATTTGTTTTATTTACATTTTCCTTAAAAAATGTATTAGCCATTCCCCCAAATAAAATTGTTGCTCAATTAACAAGGCACTAAAACAAAGATGACAGAGGAGGCAAGAAACTATTTCTTCACCAAAAACTAGTATCTCAAGAACTGCATTCAAATAATGAGAATTCAAAGTCTCAAAAAGGCCATTCAGAACAACCCAAGAAAAAAGAAATTACTTTTGAGCCCAGCAGGTGGCATGGTGGTTAAAGCGCTAGAATCCCCATGTGGCCAACCGCAGTTCGAGTCCTGGATCTGGTAGCTTGCTTTCTAACACACTCACTTTCTCTCTGGAGGCTTGCTTTCTAACTCTCCCTCCCTCCCTCTCTCTCTCTGCCTTTCTCTGGCAAAACTCATGTGAAAAAAATTATATAAATAAATAAAATAATTCTTTAAAAAAACAGAAACTACTTTTGATGTATAAGTTCTCCAAGAGTTTCCATATAAGGCCAGCAGGTGGTATGGTGGTTAAGGTTCTGGACTCCCACATAGCCAATCACAGTTCGAGTCTAGGCCCTAGTACCTTGTTTTCTCACTTTCCCTCTCTGTCTCTGGTCAAATTAAAAATAATAATAATAATAATAATAAATAAAATTAGGGACCAGCAGATAGCGTAATGGCTACATCACTGGACTCCCATGTAATCAACTGTGGTTCAAGTCCTGGCAACGGTGGCTTAAACCCATGCCCAGCACATGTGCGTGCGTGCCCAAGATCCCAAGAGGAGACTAGAGAAAAAGGGATTGCAGCGTGGTCATTCCCCCTGGGGGGGTGATTTCTCACATTCTGTCTGTGTTTCTGGCAAGCACACGCGCCCTATGGCAAAAACCTCTCCAAAATTAATTAATTAATTAATTTAATTAAATAATTCTTTTAAAAAAAGTTCCCATACACAAAATGCTCCTAAAATCAGAACAAAAATATTTCAAAAACAAGTGGAAAAAACCACAGCATTCACATAGACTAAACTATTAAAAATGTATTCTAATCTCACAGAGCTCCAGCCAAAGAAGCGGGGGTAAGTGAGGAGGTTTCTATACCATGGCTCATACAAAACAGACAGTCCACAAATCTACCCCTGGTAAAGCATCCAGGAAGTAACTGGCTACAAAAGCCGCTCAAGAGTGCGCCCTCTACTGGAGGGGTGAAGAAACCTCATCGTTACAGGCCCAGTACTGTGGCACCACACCACTGGCTTGCCCCCCAGATTATCTTATTAATCAATCTTGCTTTTGTTTTCACTTTCATAGTCCACAATTTCTTTCTCTTCTTCTTTTTTTTTTTTTTTTTAAAGGTTTTCACCAGAGAGAGAAAGACAGAGGGAAAGTGAGAAATCACTTCCCAGGAGGGATGGCCACACACAATCCCTTCTCCATTCTCCTCCTGGGATTTTGAGCATGCACACACATGCACTCAGCGTGATTTTCAAGCCACCAGATCCAGGACTCCAACCACGGTCAGTGTTGTGTGAGTCCAGCAATGTAACTGCTATGCCATCTGCTGACCCCACAGTCTGCAATTTCTTAAAAGATAAAACTCAGAGGAAAATCCTGATATTAAATACAGTCATGCACCACTTGACAACAGAGATTCATTCTGAGAAATACATCATTATACAATTTCACTGTTGGGTAAACACCATAAAGTAACTACACAAACTAGATGTTATTGCGCCCTACACAAGTAGGTTACATTGTATGGCCTATTATAATTTTTTTTTATTTACATTACTCATGATAGACAGCATGCATGTACACAAGGGTAGGGGAGGGAAGCACTCTTGACAGGCTCTAGCCACACAGTACCCCAGTTTTCCAGTTCATCAGAATATTGGGCATGTGTACCCAGATTGTGTACAAGCTGCCTTAGGAATCTGAATCCATAGTTGGCTGTGTGGCTTTCAGCACTGCCATTTGGTTTACTACCAACTGTGCCACTCAACTGGGCCCTTTATAATGTCACTATTGACCAAAACGTCCTTATGTGGTACATGACTGTAATTGTTAGATAAATTTTTTCCATAAACTATAACTGCTAAATCTGGTAAGTATGTTACTTACCAGCTTTTTCTTCATCCTCAGAATCAGAATCAAAATATATATCATCATAGTACTTTGTTGGAGCTGTTCCGACTTTCCCACTTCCTGAGGAAGATCCTAATACAACGAGAAGTGAAGTTAGCTGAGTAAACAATACATAATTCATAAGGGGAAAAAAAACTCCATATATTTATCTATCACCTCAAAGTAATACCAACTCATTCATAATCTCCTTTGGATGGAAAAATATTTCACCATCAATGACTTACATGATTTCTATGCTTTCTGCATTTAAAGACACCTAGCCTTCATGATTAAGAGTTCCAAATGGGATCAGCAGTTAGCGTAATGGCTATGTCGCTGGACTCCCATGTAGTCGATTGCGGTTCGCGTCCCAGACCTGGTGGCTTAAACTCATGTCAGGCATGTGTGCGTGCGTGCCCAAGATCCTGAGAGGAGAATGGAGGAAAAGGGATTGCAGCATGGCCATCCCCCCAGGAGGTGATTTCTCGCTTTCTGTCTGTCTCTTTGTCTTTCTGGCCAGTGCAAATCTTTTTTTTTTTTTTTTTTTTTTTTTTTTTTTGGTAGAGGTTTTTGCCTTAGGGTGCGTGCACTCACCAGCAAGAGGAAGAGACAGAGAGCAGAGACAATGAGAGGGAAAGAGAGAAATAACACCTCCAGGGGGACTGCCACCCCACAATCCTTTCCCCTCCATTCTCCTCCCAGGATCTTGGGAAGGCACACACATGCACCTGGTGTAAGTTTCAAGCCACAAGCTGGGACTCAAACTGTGGATGGCCATGTGGGAGTCTAGCGACAACCGCTATGCCATCTGCCGGCCTGATTTAAAAAACAAAACAAAACAAAAAAACAACAACGATTTTTGGTTACCAGTATACATTTCTCTCTTTATGTACCATGCAGCATATTGGGGAGAACAAAGAACACACTTTTTTTAAAATAATTAGTCCATTTGACCTTATTTATTTTTAATTTGACCAGAGAAGGACAGAGCATGGGGGGGAGGGGGGGGGCGGGTGAGAAAGCAAGCCAGCAGGCCCTGGACTCGAACTGCAGTCAGCCATGTAGGAGTCCAGCGGCCTTAACCACCACGCCACTTGCCAGCCCAGGAACACACATCTTATTTCAGGGAACTTCAAGGGAAAGAGGATAAGAACCCAGAAGGACGGCAGGGAGAAAGAATCACAGACATACTCTTCCTCATCCAGTTGTGCCTGGTATCATAGTATTCTCTGTATTTATGTCATCACATGCCAGCATCCCTAATTCTTCTTAAGTAACATCTGCTTTGTTTAGTTGTTTAATTTTATTTATTTATTTATTTATTTTGAGAGGTTTTTGCTATAAGGTGTGTCCGCTTGCCAGAAAGACAGAGAGAGACAGAGAGATAGAAAGTGAGAAGTCACCTCTCAGGCAAAATGGCCACGCCGCAATCTCTTCTCCTCCATTCTCCTCTTGGGATCCTGGGCATGCACACACATGCGCCAGGTCTGGGACTCAAACCACGGTTGCCTACATGGGAGTTCAGCGACATAGCCATTACACTAACTGCTAGTCCCTATTTATTATTTTTAAATTTGCTATATATATATATATATATAGTCATATGCACTCACCAGAGAGAGAAAGTAAGAAAGCAAGCCTCCAGGTCCAGGATTCAAACCACAGTTGGTCAAGTGGGAGTTCAGCACCTTAACTACCACACCACCTATCGTTTGCCTGCTTTGGTTTTTTAAGTCATAATGGTTAAGACCAGCAGATGGCGTAATGGTTACATCACTGGACTCCCACATTGTCGACCAAGGTTCAAGTCCCAGACCCAGTGGCTTGAAACTTACCTTGGGTGTGGACATGTGCATGTCCAAAATCTCAAGAGGAAAATGCAGAAGAAGGGATTGTGGCATGGCCAACTCCCTCCCCCCCGGGGCGGGGGGGGGCGCGCGGTGATTTCTTGTTTTCTGTCTCTCTGTCTATCTCTGTCTCTGTCGAGTACACATGCCCTACAACAAAAAAGCCTAAAAAAGTTAAAATTGTCATTTTTTTTTTTTGGAGAGGTTTTCACTATAGGACGCATGCGCTCACCAGACAGAGAGAGAGAGAGAGATAGAGAGACAGAAAGCAAGAAATCGCCCCCCAGGGGGGATGGCCACGCCACAATCCCTTCTCCTCCATTCTCCTCTCAGGATCTTGGGCACACACGCACACGCGCCCGGCGTGAGTTTTAAGCCACCGGGTCCGGGACGTGAACCGCGGTCGACTATGTGGGAGTCCAGCAACATAGCCATTACGCTAACTGCTGGTCCCAATGTTTTTCAGTTAACAATTAATACATAATATATCAACATAACACCAAGGAGTCCTAGTTTCACAAACTAGTTTTCAAGTCAGGTATATTTTACAAAAGGACCAAATATGAAAATGAACTATGTTTCATTACTTACTAAAATAGGATCGGATTTTGTAGTAATGTGGAATTTGTAGTAATGTATCTGTCATATCAGTGTCATTTAACCCTAAAAATTCTTACATGGTTTTTTTTTAATACTGAATACCTACAAAAGGAAATAACGCAAGTCCAACAGTACTAAATAGTTTTTTTTCAACAACACGGGACACTTTTCCACAGTCATTTAAAACAAGAACACTCCAGTCCAAGTTGCCAAATACATTTATTCCTTTACTCAACATTTATTGAGCACCTACTGAAAGTACTGGGAACATAAAAGAGTGCAATTAGTGGCCAGCAGGTGGTGCAGTGGTTGAGGGCACTGGACTCCCACATGTTGACTACAGTTCAAGTCCCAGACCTGGTGGTTTGCTTTCTCACTTTCCCTCTCTCTCTCATTCTGTCCCTCTTTGATCAACTTAAAATAAGTAAAATAAAGTTAAATAAAATAATTCTTTAAAAAAAAGAAAGCACGAGACCAGCAGTTAGCGTAGTGGCTATGTCGCTGGACTCCCATGTAGTCGACCGCGGTTTGAGTCCCAGACCCGGTGGCTTAAACTCACGCCAGGCGTGTGTGCGTGTGTGCCCAAGATCCCGAGAGGAGAATGGAGGAGAAGGGACTGTGGTGTGGCCATCCCCCCTGGGGGGTGATTTCTCGCTTTCTGTCTCTTTCTGTCTGTCTGTCTGGCAAGCGCACATGCCCTATAGCTAAAACCTCTCAAAAAAAAAAAGAAGAAAAATAGAAAGCACAAATTAGTCTCTCCCCCATGAAGATTACAAAATATATACATAAATTGAACAAAAAGTTTACCTGTGCCCAGAGAGGATAACTTGTCCTCCATTGTTTTTATAGTGGAATTCAATTCAGCTTCCATTTCTTTTTCAAATTCATCTTCACTAGATGATTCACTTTCTCCAGTAAGACACTCTCTGATGAGTTTTCGTTTCTGGTCAGGAGTTCCATGTAAAAGCACATCCACTTCATCTTCAGAGCTAGTAAACATTTAAATCAAAAGGAATATAAGTATTAAAAAATGAAAGTAAATTAAAATTTTTATCATCTCATTATCCAACAATTTTAAGTTTGACAAGGCTGTATTTGGTATATGTATCATGTTATATACAGGTGTTTTCATTAATGGATCAAATATAATTTTTTATTTCTACATAACACTTCCTCCTGTATATGCTGTTCATTTGTTTCTAAACTCTCTGCTATTAAACAGTACAGTGAAGATGTCTCTCAATATAATTTGGTTTCTGTTGACTTCCTTTGGATAAATATCTAGAATAAGATACAAAATCATTGTTCCAATACACAATTCCATCAGCAATGAAAAGTTTACTTCATAGAACCTGAAGTTTTTTTTGTTTTTTTTTGTTTGTTTGTTTGTTTTTTGCTATAGGGCGCGTGTGCTGCCAGACAGAGAGAGACAGAGAGACAGAAAGCGAGAAATCACCTCCCAGGGGGGATGGCCACACCGCAATCCCTTCTCCTCTGTTCTCCTCTTGGGATCTTGGGCACGCACGCACACGCACCCGGCGTGAGTTTTAAGCCACCAGCTCCAGGACGCGAACCATGGTCGACTACGTGGGAGTCCAGCGACATAGCCATTACGCTAACTGCTGGTCCCTGAAGTTTTTTTTTTTTAACTCTGGATACTTAGGGTTGGCTGGTAGCATGCTGGTTAAGGTGGCTAGATTCCATATGACCACTACACCAGTGAGTCTAGTCCTAGGCCCAGCATCTTGAAAAACACAATGGGCACATGTGCATGTGTGCCCAAAATCCCAAGAGAATGGAGAAGCGACTGTGGGGTGTCCATGCCCCCGGAAAGTGTTTTTTTTAATTCTCTCTCTCTCCTGCTCTCTCTCTGGTGAGCACATGTGCACTACGGCAAATTTAAAGAAACAAAAAGCACTGGATACTTAAATAATACAATATACTTAATTAATATTAGGTAATATATCCATGCAGGATGTCAATAGATAATAGTTAAATATTACAGTTTAATAGGCACAATTCAGGATGGCAGGTGGTGTGGTGGTTAAGGCACTGGACTCCCACATGGTCGATCACAGTCCCACACCTAGCGGCTTGCTTTCTCACTTATTCACTCTCTGTCTCTCTCTGGTCAGAGTAAAACAATAATAATAAAGTTAAATAATTGTTATTCAAAAGTAAATAAGAGGCACGATGCTACAGAAAACTATAAAGAGAAAGCTAAATTTATTCCAAATTATCTTGTGTGATTTCTGCCAATTTACTTTGCTTGTGTGCCTGAGTTTTCCCATCAATTTTTTTAAAAGAATTATTTGATTATTTATTTATTTATTTATCTTAATTTGACCAGAGACGGATAGAGTTAGAGAGCGAGAGGGGCCAGCAGTTAGCGCAATGGCTATGTCGCTGGACTCCCACGTAGCCGACCGCGGTTCAAGTCCCGGACCCGCTGGGCGCGTGTGCGTGCGTGCCCAAGATCCTGAGAGGAGAATGGAGGAGAAGAGATTGCGGCGTGGCCATCCCCCCTGGGGGGGTGATTTCTCACTTTCTGTCTCTCTGTCTCTGTCTGGTGAGCGCACACGCCCTACAGCAAAAACCTCTCCAAAAAAAAAAAAAGAGAGAGCGAGCGAGCGAGCAAGCCACCAGGTCCGGGATTAGAACCGCAGTCGGCCATGTGGGAGTCCAGCATCCTTAACTGCCATGCCACCTGCTGGCCCCCCCATCAATATTAATATGATGTAAATAAGCCAAACCAGGGACCAGCAGTTAGCATAATGGCTATGTCGCTGGACTCCCACGTAGTTGACTACGGTTCGAGTCCTGGACCTGGTGGCTTAAACACACGCCAGGCATGTGTGCATGCGTGCCCAAGATCCCGAGAGAATGGAGGAGAAGGGATTGCGGTGTGGCCATCCCCCCTGGGGGGTGATTTCTCGCTTTCTAGCTCACTGTCTCTCTCTGTCTTTCTGGAGAGCGCACGCACCCTATAGCAAAAACCTCTCCAAAAAAAAAAAAAAAAAAACAATACACCAAACCAAAGTGAAATGTTTCTGGGACCAGCAGACGGTGTAAAGGTTACATCGCTGGACTCGGACATAGCCAACAGCAGTTCAAGTCCTGGGCCCAGCGGCTTGAAACTACACCAGGTACTTTAGTGTGTGTGCCCAAAATCCCAAAAGGAAACTGGAGGAGAAGGGATTGCAGCGTGGCTGACTTGCCTGGGGGATTTCTTGCTTTCTCTCTCGCTCTCTGTCTCTCCAGCCAGCATGCATGCCGTATAGCAAAAATCTCTCTGAAGAAAAATGTAATATTACTAAAATGAATTACAATCCTCAGATATTTCTAATACTACCAGTAGTACGTAATGTCTAAGTATTCACAGACTAATGAATAGTTACAGACTAATAGTGACTTTCACTTGTCTATTTTCTCTTAAAGAATGTTGAGGCTCCAGTAGAAAATAAATCAGAAAGATGCAAATTCACACCAATAAATTTTTTTGAATTGTTTTATTATTTTAATTTATTTATTTATTTATTTATTTATTTATTTTAATTTGGCCAGAGAGAGAAAGAAAGTGAGAAAGCAAGCTGCCAGGTCCGGGACTCAAACCGCAGTCAACCATGTGGAAGTCCAGCGTCCTGAACCAACACACCAATAAATTTTATTAATGAAAAAGGACTCAGCCAGAATTTTCCATCTGATAGTGTTCATCCTGACCAGCATGTTACCTTCTTCATTACCACTATGCTCACTAAGGCCTTCCCCTAACTCCACCTGTACTACCACATCCTAAGTCTCTCTAGGCCTCCACATCCCTGTTTCATTCCACCCTTAACCCAACTGCTGGAATGCCGCCTCCAAAGAACTCTCATCATATCACTACCAACTTGGGAGCCTCAAAACCTTATTCAAAATAGCTTTCCACAATCTGTCTACAAATTATCTTTTCAACCTTACTTGCCACTATTACCCTCTATCTACCCCAGTGATTTTCAACTGAGGGCAATTTTGAGAACATCTGGCATAGCTAGAAACATTTCTGATTGTTAGAATTGGTGGCAGGGAGAAGAGCTACTGGCATCTCGTGTGTAGAGTCCAAAGATGCTAATACACATCCTAAAACACACGAGACTCCCTCCCAACAAAGGACTACCCGACCCAAAATGCCAATGCTTTAGGGTTGAGAAACTCCGTTCTATATTCCAATATTTTCAAAATATGGGACAGAGGAGATTGTTTTAAGTAGTAGCAAGATGAACAGCCACTAAGTGACACTGAATCCAGTACTGGTAGGAACATAAAATGGTACAGCCACCTTAGAAAAGTTTGGCCATTTCCTATAAAACTAAACATATGGGACCAGCAGATGGTGTAATGGTTACATCGCTGGACTCCCATATAGTTGACCATGGTTTGAGGTACCAGAATCACAGGCTTAAGACTCATGTTGGGCCTGTGTGCATGCATGCCAAAAATCCTGAGGGGAGAATGGAGAAGGGACTGCAGCATGGCCATCACCCAAGGAGGTTGATTTCTCACTTTCTGTCTCTCTGGCAAATGTACGTACCCTGTAACAAAAATCTCTTAAAAAACAAAAACAAACAAACCAAAACTAAACATAACAGCTACCACACAACCCAGCATTCCCAAACATTTATCCCAGAGAAATGAAAACTTATGCTGGGAACCAGCAGTTAGCGTAATGGCTATGTCGCTGGACTCCCACATAGTTGACCGCGGTTCACGTCCCGAAC
This sequence comes from Tupaia tana, assembly GCA_026018925.1. Taxonomy (NCBI): domain Eukaryota; kingdom Metazoa; phylum Chordata; class Mammalia; order Scandentia; family Tupaiidae; genus Tupaia; species Tupaia tana. Next base: position 201,921,959 of record JAKSZU010000001.1, read on the forward strand.
CTGGTGGCTTAAAACTCACGCCGGGCGCGTGTGCATGCGTGCCCAAGATCCCGAGAGGAGAATGGAGGAGAAGGGATTGCAGCGTGGCCATTCCCCCTGGGGGGTGATTTCTCGCTTTCTGTCTCTCTGTCTGTCTCTGTCTGTCTGACGAGCGCATGCGCCCTATAGTGAAAACCTCTCCAAAAAAAAACAAAAAACAAAAAACTTATGTTCACACAAAAACCTAAACATCTTATAGCAGCTTTATCACAACAGCCAAAACTGGAAATAAATATCATTCAATGAATTAACTGTTAAAATGTGGAATACTACTGAGCAATAAGAAATGAACTATTGGAGCCAGCAGGTGGCGTGGAGGTTAAGGGTGCTGGACTCCCACATGGCTGACCATGGTTCAAGTCCTGGACCTGGAGGCTTACTTTCTCACTTTCTCTCTCTCTCTCTCTCTCTCTCTCTCTTGTCCCTCTCTGATCAAATTAAAATAAGTAAATAAATAAATAAATAAGTTAAATAAAATAATTCTTAAGAAAAAAAGTTTTAAAAAAAAAGGAACTATTAATATAAGCAACAACCTGGATGAATCGTCAGAGATTAATACTTAGTGTAAAAAAAAGCCAATCCCAGGCCAGTAGGTGGCGTGATAGTTGAGACACTGGATTCCCACACAGCCAACCAGGGTTCAAGTCTCAGACCTGGCAGCTTGCTTTCTCAAATTCTCTCTCTCTCTCTCTCTCTCTCTCTCTGGTGGATGCATGTGCCCTGCAGCAAATTTAATAATGATGATGATAAATAAAATTAAATATTTTTCAAATTATTTTATTTTTTATTTTAACTTTACTTTTATTTTCCAATTTGACCAGAGAGAGACAGAGAGAGAGAGAAAGAGGAGAAAAGAAGCCACAAGGTTCGAGACTTGAACCATGGTTGGCCATGTGGGAGTCCAGTGACTTTAACCACCATGTCACTTGCTGGCCCCAATTAATTTTTTTTTTTTTAAAAAAAGGAAGAAAAAAAGTCGATCCCAAAGGTTACTTCTATGGTCTGAATCCCACTCCCCCCCCCCCAATTCACATGTTGAGACAGGATTTAAGAGAGGGAAAACTTAATCCAACTGTGGTATTAAAAGGTGGGTCCCATGGGAACCAGCAGTTAGCATAATGGCTATGTCGCTGGACTCCCACGTAGTTGACTGCGGTTCGCGTCCCGGACCCGGTGGCTTAAAATTCACGCCGGGCGCATGTGCATGCGTGCCCAAGATCCCGAGAGGAGAATGGAGGAGAAGGGATTGCGGCGTGACCATCCCCCCTGGGGGGTGATTTCTCGCTTTCTGTCTCTATGTCTCTCTCTGTCTGTCTGGCGAGCGCACGCGCCCTATAGTGAAAACCTCTCCAAAAAAAAAAAAGGTGGGTCCCATGGACATTAGGATTAAGGCAAGTAGAGGAGGACCCCATGGCTGACTCCAGGTGAGTTTACGAGGAGAGACTACAGGGCCAGACAGAGACACAAGAACACAGATGCATGTACTCTTCCCCCTATGTGTTAATACAGCCAGAAGACGCACCAGATACAGCCCCTGAGCCTTAGACCTCCAAATCATGAGCTGAATAAATCTCTATTCTCTTAAATTACCCCAGACTACGGTATTAACGTTTCTAGAAAGGACTAAAATAAGTATGTTAATTGGGGAAAACTGGGTACTATTTACTGCCTGCTATTAAAGAGGTGGATTCACCAAGCTCAAGTATTCTTTAGCCATAACGCCAACACACTTAATGTGCAGCATTCATCTAGGCCCCTCAGTGTAGGGTGGAGAAGCAAGAACCGCCAACACAAACATGAAGCTCAGGCTGCTTGCTGTACTTTGAAGGGTCTTTTATCTCAGACCCAGGAGTCTCACGTCCTCTGTGAGACAGACTATAATATATCAACTTGTAATCAAATCCTGACAGACACCTAAACACCATTCTTCCTGTTTTTTTAAAAAATAATTGTGTTTTAATTTGACCAGAGGAAGAGAGAGAGAGAGAGAGAAGGAGGGAAAATGAGAAAGCAAGCTTCCAGGTCTGTGACTCAAACTGCAGTTGGCCATGTGGGGAGTCCAGTGTCCTTAACCATCACGCCATCTGCCAGCCCCCCCTCCCCTTTTTTTTTAAAGAGGTTTATATTTTGGGACCAGCAGTTAGCATAATGGCTATGTCGCTGGACTCTCATGTAGCTGACCGCGGTTTGAGTCCTGGATCCGGTGGTTTAAACTCACGCCAGGCACGTGTGCATGCATGCCCAAGATCCTGAGAGGAGAATGGAGGAGAAGGGATTGTGGTGTGGCCATCCCCCCATAGCAAAAAACCTCTCAAAAAAAAAAAAAAAAAAAGTTTATATTTTTGCAGTTACTTAACCAGTGTTACCTGTCACAATTACAAAGTTTCCTTAAGGAAATTTAACTACGATAATATAAATAGACAAAGAAAAATATTAAGTAAATAACACATATACATGTATGAAGATTGTAATGGCAGAATAATTCAAATCCAGGAAACGTTCCCATATTACAAACTGAATTACAATGTGAGGCCTATGTATACCTCCTTTCAAGGACAGGACCCATGAACTGAAACTTGCTCACAGGGAATTCTAGTATCTATCCACGTTCTCTACAACAAAAATCTTCAGAGCAGACTGATCTCCTGTACCTCCGACCCTTCACTGGTATGAGGAAACACTGTGAATAAAGGAGTTATAACTCACAAAACATCATCAGACAGCCCTCCGACTTGCCGTCCTCGCGGCCATAGCAGCTGTTGCGCTCCCAAGGTGGCCGGGAGCCAAAACCCCGCGTGCTTTCTGCACCGCAGTGCCATGTCTCTGGCCTGCACTGTTTGGAGACCTGGCCGTGGTACAACAGAAAGAACAGGCAGAAGTAAAAGGCTACACAAGAGAAAGACACTACCTTCTAGGACAGAGGAAATGGCTGCTGACCAGGACTGGCCTAGTGTTTACCCTGTCGCAACGCCATTTAAACCCTCTACAGGACCTCCTCCTGTATGGATGGGTTAACCAGTGCAAAAGGGCCTGCCCATGGTAAAGGAGGGGAATCTGGAACTTTTAAAGATACCCAATTTTCTGCATTTGACTCCTGTACCAATTAAAAAGCGTTCTGAAGCTCTTAAAGATTCCTGCACTGAGTGGCCTGCTGCGGTAGACAGTGATGCGAAATGTAAGAAGCATTTCCGATTGAAATCGACAAGGCTATGTTTCATCAGGACCATCTACTCGAAATCCCAGAGCACGGGTGGTAACCTTAAAGGTTAAATTTAGATGATCATGCAAAGTAACTTATTAAACCTGTAGGAGAATGATACTGCAAGACCACAGATGTGCTTACCATCAAAACAGATAGGTGCCCTTTAAAAAGACAGAATTATGGGACCAGCAGTTGGCGTAACGGCTGTATCGTTGGACTCCCATGTGGTTGACCACGGTTTGGGTCTTGGACCCGGTGGCTTAAACTCACAACAGATGTGCGTGCATGTGTGCCCAAGATCCCAAGAGGAGAATGGAGGAGATGGGATTGCTGCATAGCCATTCCCCCTTGGGGGGGTGATTTGTCACTTTCTCTCTCTGCCTCTCTTTCTGGCAAGCGCATCCTATAGCAAAAGCCTCTCATTAAAAAGAAAAAAAAAAAAGGAATGGGGAAGACCAACAGATAGAGAGTAATGGTTACATTGCTGGACTCCCATATGGTCAACTATGGCTCAAGTCCCAGACTCAAGCGGCTTAACATGCTGAGCACATGTGTATGCGTGCCCAAAATCCCAAAAGGAGAATGGAGGAAAAGGGACTGGGTGACCAGCTCCCACCCCAGTGTTTTCTTGCTTTCTGTCTCTCTGGTGAGCACACATATCCTATAGCCAAAATCCCCCTCAAAAAAAAACAAAAAACAAACAAACAAAAGCCTAAATTTGCCTAGAAATCTCTTGACCACCTAACTACAAATTTCCCTCAGGTTAATCTCTCCCTACCAGAAATTTCAACAGAATTTCACGCATGCCTGTCTCAGGTCAACTTTTCTTTTTTAAAAATTTTTTGCTATAGGATGCGTGCACTCACCAGGTAGAGCCAGTGAGAAGGAAGGTGAAAAATCATCCCACACGGGGATGGCCCCACAGCAATCCCTTCTCCACCACTCTCATCTTGGAATTTGGGGCAGGCACACACGCTTGCCCTGCGTGATTCTCAGGCCAGCAGGTCCAGGACTCAAACTGAGGTTGGCCATGTGGGAGTCCAGCACCTTAACCACACCACACCTGCTGCCCCCCAACACTTTCCACAATGTTCTTCCAAGATAAACCCTCTCTTATTTCTGCTATTATTCTGTGAGCCTGTGGAAGGATCTTATTATATACCTCTGTAGCTCAAAGAAAGCACCTAAGAGTAAAAACGCCAGCCAGATGGCTTGGTGGTGAAGGCAGCTGGATCCCAATGGGAGGATGACGGGGCCATGCAGGCAACACAAGCTGGTAAGGATGCTGCCTCCCATTCTAAGGCAAGGCCTGGACTGGGAAGAAACTGAGGCAAGGCCCAGTTTACGAGCTCTCCCTTGTGTCCTTGAACTGGCCGGTATTCAATTTCTCTGCCATGAGTTTTACTGTTATTACGGTACCCTATAAGGGTAAAACATCACCCCCAACCATTACAATAAAGCCAATTAGTGACTTTGTAAGAATGTGGTTCCCTAAGACTGACAGGAGGACCAGGAAGTTTAAGACTCCCCCACCTGTCCGTTTTTTTTTTTTTTTAATATTTTATTTTAACTTTATTTATTATTATCATCATTATTATTTTCCAGTTTGATCAGAGAGAGAGAGAGAGAGAGAGAGAGAGAGAGAAAGTGAGAAAGCAAGCCACCAGGTCCGAGACTTGAACCGTGGTCGACCATGTGGGAGTCCAGCGCCTTTAACCACCATGCCACTTGCCGGCCCCCCACCTGTCTGTTTTTAAGCCAAAATTAACATATAGACCAAGTTAGCACTAGAAGCATATGTAGACTAAGTTAGTTTAAGGCTAGTTTTTGTAAATACCCCTTGTTAAAGCTACAGGTCAAAGTGAACTCATGCTAGGCAAAGTCAGCACATTCACCACATAACAGAGACTCAGAGATAAAACAAAAGAACTCACTAATTGACAGATTCAGCAAATAAAATGCAGAATCCCACAGGTTTATTAAAGGAAAAGGCCTAGCTGGGACAACAGGATAAACAAACTTGAGGGCTCCAGAGAAAGATTAACTTAGCTGTGAGCTCTTATCTAAAGCAACAGGTAGTTTTCAACTACAAAGAGTTTCTCATCTATGTGCTGTTGACTATGAACAACTGCTAATAAAACATCCTGTGTTGTCTCCTGAACTACAAGATCATCTTCCTTTCCCATATAAGATCATAGACTCACTTTTTATTGTTGTAATGTATGAATAGTCCATATATTAACTGTGTCTTTACTTAGCAAGACAAGATTTCTATCTAGGACTTTGCAACCCAGCAAGGTTATCGGCCTGGCCCGGGACTGAAGTTACCAAACACCCTGCAAGCCCCCTCTTCAAAAGACCCTGTCCGGTAATCAAGACTGAAGAAGAAAATGCACCAAATAGACTCCTTCGTTCTGAGAACTGTGTTTGGCTTCACCTGTTCAAACAAGACAGACATCATGTTTTATGATCATTGTTCCTGTGCTTTGAATTCTCTGTTTCATAGAGTAAATCTTTTCTTTCCCCCTCACCCCTCCTACTCCTGTAAGATCCCTCAATAAATACGTGTGTTTGGTAGCCACTAGCGCGGCAGCCTGGAGCTGGCTCTGGCTGTGGCCGGCTGAGAACATGCAAAAGGGCAATAAGGTCTCAGTCTAATTTTTGTTTCTGTTCACCTGCACCGCCTCCGTCGAGTCGACCCACCCCCGCCGAGGCTAGACCCTAGGCTAGACCCCGGCAGGAGGACAGACATAGCGCAAGCTAGGCGGCGTGCGTGGAGGCCCAAAATCCCAATGAAGAAAGGACTGCGTCCTGCCACCCCCCTTTAGCGATGCGCTCTCTCCGACCCGACCCCGCAAGCGCACGCGCCCTAGAGCAAATTTCGTTTAAAAGCCTGTTCCATATTCCTTTTTGTTACGGCAGTTTAGTCAACATGGGCACTTCACATTAAGTCCCGTGGGTCTCTCAACAAACTTACGATAGTTATTATAGTTCCACGTTATCGGGAGAAACCGAAGATTCGCGACTTGCCCGACAGTCACGCTGCTAGTAAGCTGCAGCGGCAGCACTAGATTTCATGGCTTCTGAAGATTACGTGAGGCCCCTGTGACTCCAAAACAGCCCTCTCTTTCCGGCGCCAGGGTCAGACCTGCCTTCCCGCCAGCTGCGCGACCCCACCAGGATTCCCCGCTGGCCTCCCACAGTCGACAGTGGGGTGCCGCAGACTCCCGAACCGCCCATATCACTTAGCAGGCGCGGCGAGTGCAGACGGCCAAGGCTCGACCTCGTCCCAAAGCCTACGGGCCAGGGTAGGGAAGAAGCCCACCTGCTCAAGGCCGGCTCCTCGTCGCTAGGCTCTTCAACCGCGTAGGGGTCGTAGTCATCCTGGAGCCTGCTCATGTCGGCAAGCAGCGACTTACACAGTCCACAGGCGCCGCCGTCGTCTGTTTACTCTGCAAGTCCCTCCCCTAAAGTGTCCCGGACTCCACTTCCGGCCTCACTTCCGAGTCCTCCCTGTGCGCCTGCGCAGACCCTCTCGGTGGGGCCCGGGAGAGCGGACGACTACAGTCCCGCCCGAGCTCTCCGGAAGTTCTGTTTAGGTGAGAGGGACTACGTGGTTACCCGAGGTAGCAGTGGTGCGCACCCTCGTAAACTGCAGTCTGGGATGAACGCTCTATACGTTTTCTCGTCACCTACGAAGCAGAAATCTAAACGCCGAGGGACACGTAGTCTGAAACCCAGCGGCTACCCACACACCCGCACCCGACGTCCGTCCCGCGTGTGAGCTCAAGCCCTTCCGCCTGCCTGTCACTCGCGGCCGACCGCCTCGCCCTCACACTTCACCTGCAGCCTGACTTCGGACCGACTGTTTACCACCAAGTTGCCCTCTCTCGACCTCTCCTCAGTCCTCTTTCTATTCAGCCCTCATCCCATTCGGCTCTATACTTGAGAAAACGCAGATGGCAGCGTCTTGATGGAGAGACTATGTCCTCCGGTTTCGGACCAGTCTGTACTCGAGTTCCTGCCTCTTCCTAGGGCAGCTCTCCCATCCTCGATCCCTCCCAGACGCCCGCCCCGTCTGTATCTGGTCCCTGCCTTCTTCTCTGGTCCTTTGCCACATTTCCATTGCCTGTTACAGTGAATTGTCTATACCTGCTACACCACTGGCAACTCAAACTCCATGTGGCCCAGATCTCATCATCTTCCACCCTATTCCTGCACATCAGCCATTAACTACTTTGAGCTCTTGCTTTCTGCTCATGCCATTTCCTCCATGTTTACAACTGCTTTGGGTGATAGGCCTTGGAATCTTTACTTCTTTATCCTTGCATGATCTCTCAATTCACAAGTCTTGTCGATTTTTCAGCAACGTCTAGAGAGCATCCACATCCCTTCTCCACCCCTCATCTTTGCTGATAAAGGCTCCTAATTGACAGATTTGTTTTTCAGTCTTTTCCTTCTCCAGTCATTCCACAGTCCGTTGGCAGAGTGACCTTCATCCAACACAACTCTACTTTCAATGAATTCCCTCCTCATAAAGTCTGACTACACTATTTCACCTTTACCTGCTGTGTCTGTTCACCACAGCCCGTGGTATTCTTGCCCCTCCAAAATATGGTTCAATCCATCATGCAAACACATTTCCAGCTACACTCCTACATATATGCAGCATAATTTGCAGATTCCAGAGTATTCTCTATGTCTTTCACTGTAAGGCTTTTCATTACCTCATTCTCTTGAGTACTCTCCCCTTTTAATTCTAATGTCCAGTGTCCAAAGATCCTGCTGCAACTTGAAGTGATTGGACAGAATGACCCTTAGGACACTTTTCAGTTCCTGTAGTTACAGGAACCCACACTGTATATGTTCTCTGATGCCTTTGCAGATTCTCCTTCCAGTGGAATTTTTCTCTGCTTTAAATTCTTTTTTGTTCTGGGACCAGCAGTTGGCGTAATGGCTATGTAGCTGGACTCCCATGTAGTCCTGGACCTGGTATCTTAATCTCATGCCGGGCACGTGGGCGTGTGTGCCCAAGATCCCAAGAGGAGAATGGAGAAGGTATTGTGGAGTGGCCATCCCCCCTGAGGGGTGATTTCTCGCTTTCTGTCTCTCTGTCTCTCTGTGTTTATTTTGTTTTTTGTGTTTTTTAGAGATTTTTTTTGCTATAGGGTATGTGCACTCACCAGAGAGACAGAGAGACAGAAAGCGAGAAATCACCCCCCAGGGGGGATGGTCACGCCGCAATCCCTTCTCCTCCATTCTCCTCTGGGGATCTTGGGCACACACGCACACGTGCCCGGAGTTTAAGCCACCGAGTCCAGGACTCGAATCGTGGTCGACTACATGGGAGTTCAGTGACATAGCCATTACGCTAACTGCTGGTCCCTCTCTGTGTTTTTCTTGTGAGCATACATGCCCTATAGCAAAATCTTCTCCAAAATTAATTAATTAATTCTTTCTTGTTTTAAGTTTGTATGTGATTTACTCATAATTGAGAGCACATGCCTGCACATGAGAAACAGAGAGGCACCCTCCCTCAACAGGGTCTTGTTATGCCAGGATCCCCTTCTGCTGCCAGGGGCGTAAACACCTTCAAGCTGACCCAGGATTTAAGCCTGCCATTGACCATGTAGTTTCCAGCGCTGCGGTTCGGTTTGCTATGCCATCAGCCTAGGCCTCACTTTGAACTCTTGTAGCATAGTGTACCACTCACATGCCATGTATTTCTCTGCTTTTCAATCCTTGCTCTGCTCAACAATTGCCTGGTAAGACACTCTCCAGGTAGTCTCCATGATATGAAGAAGATGCTTGTTGGGTGAACCTCTTTTTAGTTTCCTTTAAAAAAAAAAAAAAAAAAGAATTATTTATTTATTTTTTTTAGAGGTTTTTGCTATAGGGCGCGTGCACTCGCCAGAAATACACAGAAACATAGAGCGAGACAGAGAGACCAAAAGAGAGAGAGAAAGCAAGCCACCAGGTCCAGGACTTGAACTGCAGTTGGCCACACGAGAGTCCAGCACCCTTAACCGCCACACCACCTATTGGCCTCTTATTTTTTTAAGAGAGAATTTTGCTATAGGGCAATGTACACTCACTGGAAAAACAGAGAGAGACAAAAAGCAAGAAATCACCCTCCAGGATGGATAACCACCACCACAATCTCTTCTCCTCCATTCTTTTCTCAGGAGCTTGGGCACACATGCACACGTGCCCGGTGTGAGTTTAAGCCAGCAGGTCCAGGACTCAAACTGCAATTGACTACGTGGGAGTCCAACAATGTAACCGTTACACCATCTGCTGATCCCCATAAAAATAATTCTTTTTTTTTTAAGATATTTTACAAAATGCTTTATTTTATGAGAGACAGGCTCCACCCACCCACACACACACATATATGCCTTGTCTTTCTCTTTATCCATTTCCCAAAGGGAGCACATATCAAGATGGCATCCATCCCCAACATCTGATCCACACAGAGAAGAGACAAGAGGCCTGTCCCACACACCAAGCTATCAAAACACTCCTCTCACTATTTCTGTTCAGTCTAGAAGACTCAGTCTGATATTATTTCAAAACTTCCTATTACTTGTAATATTACAGAAAAGTAAATTGCTGACATTAACAAGGTGATAAATTGCAAAGAACACGTTTTTTGTTTTCCTCTTTAAAATCTTGTTAATAATACATTAGCACCATTAATAGAAAAAAACAAACATTTACACAGTAACTCAAAAACCATCCATTTAAGAAAATAATGTAGTAATCAACCACTCCAGAGAAAAATAGGTCCTCGCATTGGATTCTACTGTAAGTCCAGGCTTATCCTGAACTTTGAGAGTCTCTGTCCTGAATGGATGACGAAGTATTCAAGTAAAAGTTTCCGAGTTGTAAGTGTGAGTTTCCGAGGGCTCAGGAGGAGCCACATCCTCCAGTTTATTCCAACGCTGGATAGTCCTGGGATGATCAGCTCAGTTTCCTTCTGAAGAGTTCCAACAATTCATTAACCTCAGGATTCAGTTCTTACAAAACATTCTTTGACACTAAGAAAGACTCGGCCCATGAAATAATATCTCATCGCTTCTCCGGCTTCTTGTACTCGGCTTCCAGTATTTTCGAATATGCATCGCCTGCTCAAGAGCGGCTACCTGCTCCGTGAGGACGCTGATCTGATCCAGATAAGGCTGCAGTCCAGCATACTTCTGGTTTAAGTCCTTTAAATTTCTACTCATGTCTATAGCAATATCTTTCATTTCAAGGTACTTCAAGCTGGTTAGTTTATTCATATTTTCCAGGAGCTTACAGTCTTCACTGGTAGCCATCAGCTCCCCAGTCAGGTACGTGGCCATCTTGGAGAACATGTCCTCAGCAATCTCCATGGCAGCATCGTCTGGAGCGGACTCCTCACATCGGGTCGCCGGGACACCCTCAGCAGCCGCTGCCATGCCTGGCTCTCCCCATAAAATAATTCTTAAAAAAAAAAAAAAGAAGCTATTGCAATGAACGGTCTAGAGCATAAAAGTTAGGCTGCAAAATAAAATCACTAGGGGAATTTTGAAATTATCAAAGTAAAAACCACAGCACAGGGGCCAGGTGGCGTGGTGGTTAAGGGCGCTGGACTCCTTTGGTTGACCCTGGTACAGTCCTGGACCTGGCAGCTTGCTTTCTTTTCTCTCTCTCTCTCTCTCCTCATTCAGTCCCTCTCTGGTCAAATTAAAATAAATAACGTTAAATAAAATAATTATTTATTAAAAAAAAAAAAAACCAGCACCGACAAATTAAATCAGAATCACTGTTCTAGAGGACTGACTTCATTTACCATCATCTGTAAAGTGATAATGAACATCGATTCTTATTTGAGTGTCCCAGAATTCAAATCTTTTTTTTTTTTCAGAATTAAAATCTAAAGAACCTTTCAGACCATCAAAGTGCAATTAAATTATTTTTAAAATAAATATACATAAAAAACAATTAGAGATTCTAGGGAGGTGGCTGTGGTCCTAGGACTTGTAAATGGGTAAATAATCTCTGGAACTGAGACTGAGGCTAATGTTTTGAGGTAACTTTTGAGAGTCATATATGCTGATGTGGGCAAAAAGAAAAACGGAAGCAGGGGAAGGCCTTCCTGAACTTCTTTTCCCCATCCTATCTTCTCTATCCTTTCATCCAGTTCTTGCTTCTTCAACCTCCTGCAACTTGCGCACTCCCTGGTTCCATTATTCTCTGGTTCCTACACACACACACACACAAACACCCCACTGTGAAACAGCAGTGACCACTTACTTCAACCACAATTTGACACGGATCCCTCCACTTTTTCATATCAGGACTAAAACACTTCCTAAGCATTTCTCTCTCGTCAAATTAAGAAAATGGAAAAACAATACGTAAAAAATAAGCTCGGTTAGGGACAACTGTGGAGATACACAATACGTCACCACAAAAAAAGTAAAACCCACATAAAGATAACACTGCACGTATACTTAAGTCAAAACTAAGCTAACGTGTAACACCCACTGAAAAGAGTACACGAACACCAGCACTTACTAAGAGAACAGCCTATTTTTTAAACACAGAAAACCAGGGGAGAGCGCGAACGCAGTCCCCCACTACCACAAATTATGCAGTCGAGTTTCCCACATTTGGGGAAATCGCAGGGGTCAGCACATCCGGAGTGCAATGGATAAGCCTCGCCCTGGGAAAACCACCTTCGTGATCATGGTATCTCCCCTGCCAGGTAAGTATGAGTTAGGCTTCTCGCCTCGGCCCACACCCTCGTGCCCGTCTCACTCTAAACACACGGTCACTGTCCCCACGCGGCCTCCGCGCACCCATCGCCTCAAGCTTCTTCGCCCCGATCTCGCCTGCGGGGAAGATGACCTCCCTGCGGTTGTGGTGTGGCCTTGGGGGCCGTGGAGTCCCTGGCAGAGAGGGACCGGCAGCCTCTGCGCCGGGCTCATCTGCATACGGCACGCCCCCTCGGTGACGTCACCGGAACTCCTGTCTGGCCCCTGGGGATGATGGGTCCTGCCAGGTCTAGGACACGAGTAATGTCTCCGCTCAGGCGACCTTGGGCTGGCGGTGGGGGGCACCTGTTTATGCCTTGACGGGGAGACCCCAGAAGGCGGGACTGCACCGCTCTGCTTCCCAGGGCAGCCTCAGAGGACGATCATGTGGTAGGCAGTTAGCTAGTAATGAGCTGGCAGTCCTAAGCGAATAGCAGAAGGACACATGTCACAATCACAATTTATCAGGAGTCACAACCAGACCGTCTATGAAATGCCTTCTTCCCACCCAGCTTCTGGCTCTGGGAAGGCGAGGCAAATGCCATTTTTCTTCCTTGGGACCTGAGGAAGACACAAGGGGATGATTGTAAATTTCACTCTTACCATGCCTCATAAATACAAAAAGGGGGTGGGGGTAGGGAAGGGAATGAATAAATAAATACATACATACATACAAAAAGACCCAACCAGACATGGCTCCCACTGGGCAGTCTATCCTAAATAGGCATCCTGGCTCACACTGGGCATGCACAGTTAGGTAATCAAAGTCCTCAAAAATTCCTCACCTGTGGGAACCAGCAGTTAGCGTAATGGCTATGTCGCTGGAGTCCCACGTTGTCGACCGCGGTTCGCGTCTCGGACCCGGTGGCTTACAACTCACGCCGGGCGCGTGTGCGTGCATGCCCAAGATCCCGAGAGGAGAATGGAGGAGAAGGGATTGCGGCGTGACCCTTGGAAGCCTTCTGTGTAGCGACCCCATGGCAGGCCCAGAAGCTTGACAGCCCCGTACTGAGCAAGCGAAGCTGCGCCCACTCGCCCCACCACGCAGTGGGCACTGGGGCTGCTGAGGCCCCACCGGGCTGTCACCTGTGAGAGAGATGCATGGGGGGGGGGGGTGCAGAAATTCAAACAAAAGACATAAATAACATGACAGACCTCCCTCTGTTAAATATTCATTTGTGGGACCAGCATTTGTCTTTCTAGCAAGCAAGCGCACGTGCCCCATAGCAAAAACCTCCCCCAAAATTAAATAAATTAAAAATAAATAAATAAGTATTCATTATCACCTCTGATAATAAAAATAACACCTAACCAGTTTCAAACGCAGTTGTTACCTAGCAACCTACCTGCCTAAAGGTCTTTTAGGTGTACTAAAACCTTTTTTCCTATTAAATTCTCTCTTTTTTCCTTGAGAGTTTTTATTTTTCCTATAGGGCGCATGCACTCGCCAGACAATGAGAGAGAGACAGAAAGCAAGAAATCACCACCTGGGGGGATGGCCATGCCACAATCCCTTCTCCTCCATTCTCCTTTTGGGATCTTAGGCACGCATGCACACGTGCCCTGTGTGAGTTTAAGCCACCGGGTCCGGGAGTCGAACCACGGTCGACTACATGGGACATAGCGATTACCCTAACTGCTGGTCCCTACCTACTTTTATTGTGGCTTTATTTTGCACCTAGGGATAGGTCTCTAATTTTAGTGATCTGGACCCAGAGAACCAAAGATTTTACACAATGCAGCTAAACACTCTCCCATCCTATGACAATCCCACTAAGGGTAGGCTCAGGGCCTGGGTTCGGCCTCTCCTTCAGGAAAAAATGACACACAAGGGTAACAATTAAGCATTAAGTACTCAGCATTTCTTTCTTTCTTTTTTGTAGAGGTTTTTGCTATAGGGTGCATGCACTCACCAAAAAGATAGACAGAAAGCTAGAAATCACCCCCCCAGGGAAGATGGCCACACCACAATCCCTTCTCCTCCATTCTGCTCGCAGGATCTTGGGCACGCATGCACATGTGCCCAGTGTGAGTTTAAGCCACTGGGTCTGGGACTCGAACCGTGGTCAACTACATGGGAGTCCAGCGACATAGCCATTACCCCAACTGCTGGTCCCACCAACTTAACTTGAAATTGTTTTTATCCCATATGGGGCTTTCTCCTTTCAGACTGTATAGTTTAATCTATTTTAAGACAAATGAGGCATGCTAGGGGTCCACAGGTGGCCTGGTGGTTAAGGGTGCTGGACTCCCATATGGTTGACCACAGCTCAAATTCAGACCTGGCTGCTTGCTTTCTCTCTGTCCCTGTCGGGTCAAATTAAAATAAACAAATAAAGTTAAATAAAAGAATTCTTTTTTTTTAAAAAAAAGATCTCTGAGTAGGCAGATAGGGTTAGGAGTCCACAGAATGGAGAGTAGAGACAAGATGGAGTCACTACAGTCAAGGCTTTAATAAAAACCATTTGCTGCTCTAGCGAGAAATCAATTATTAGCTCTTACCACTTGCTGACACAAAAGCTGCTTGCAGTCTGCTTGAGCTAACGATGACTGAAGCTAGTGTGTTTCATATCATTGCTGTATTTCAAACCAGGAACGTGGTCTCTCCTAGTCTGGAGAGCAGGAGAGGGGAACACCTTGAGCAAAATATTCTTCATACATTTCAAAAATGTGTGACTTCTTGCTGCCTAGGCCAGAAATAGACAAGTTAGTTATTGTCCTGAGGACACTGCAACTCAAGGGCACCTGTTAGCTTAATCCTCCCTGGAGGCACCCAACCCTGCTGAGGCCTCTCTTAAAAGAAAGTTTTCCCCAGTAGGCTTTTCCTCCTATCTCCTTAGACGGAAATCATTTTCACATAGTTTTTCTTTGTCAGGGCCCACACAAGTGGGCTAGTCTTAGCCCTCAGGGTAACCCTTTCCAGCCTCTTGGCTGGGAGCTTGGCTCTTTCCTAATAAACTTTGCTTACTATCTTCTCCCTTTGTCCACATTTCTAAGTCTTCATGAGCATTGGACAAGAACCTGGGTCACAGGGCAGCGGGTGGTATGGTGGTTAAGGGTGCTGGATTCCCACATGGCCATGGTTCGAGTCCCAGACCAGGTGGTTTGCTATCTCACTTTCACACACACACACACACAAACACACACACAGTCAAATTAAAATAAAGGTAACTAAAATAATTATTTTAAAAAAGAGCACATTTCCAAACCTTTTGTAAAAATTAAAATATTTTAAAAAATCATTTTTGAAAAATTATGTATTATTTTGTGTGTGCGTATACCCAGAGGGGATGGCCACACTCCTGTCCCCTCTTCTCAATTCTCGGGTTGTTGGGTACACATATGCACTCATTTGGCATGAGTTTCAAGCTGCCGAGTCCAGGACTCAGTGGTCAGCCACATAAAAGTCCAGTGCCTTAACCATTGCGTCTCCTGCTAGCCCCTTATTATTGCATTTTAAAATATGCTATAGAATACATGTGCTCACCAGAACGAATGAAAGAGAGAGAGAAAGTGAGAAAGCAAGCCATCAGTCTGGAACTCAAACCGTGTTTGGCCATGCGAGAGGCCTTAACCACCACACTACCTCTTGCCCCCCAAAATTATTTCTGCTCTACTTCAGTGCCATTAGGTTATTAATCTGAGATGCAGTTAGGTTCATTTGTGCTTATATTCAATTTTAGGGTCTTAATCTTCATTCTTTTTCTCTTCTTTTTTTTTTAAATATGTAAAACGTTAACAGAGTTTCACAAGTCAAAATGATATAAGAGGATATACTCAAAAAAAATCACTCTCTCCTACTTCATTGGCACTCAGCCTTGTAGGTTTATTGGTTGTATATCAGTGTTGTATCTCTTTTTATAAGATAATGATGTCTATTAAAAATATTTTATTGAACTTTATTATTTATTTATTTAAATGTAACCAGAGAGGGACAGAGTGAGAGAGAGAGAAAGTGAGAAAGCAAGCCGCCAGGTCTAGGACTCCAACTGTGATGGGTCCCGTGGGAATCCAGCGCCCTTACCTACCACGCCACCTGCTGGCCCTGATGTCTATTTTCTTATTTCCGTCTTTTTCTTTTTTAGAGGGAGATTCCTGCTATAGAAAGCTTGCACTCTCTGGAGAGACAGGAAAGAAAAGGGTGGGAACCACAGAAAAGCAAACCATGCAACAACAAAATAACCTTCATTTTAACTAGAAAAGTTGAACCCGTAGATTCCTAGGTTCATCTCCCGGGAGTGAGAACAGAAGCTCCGGCGACATCCCACGCGGGGGCGTGGCGCATGCAGATGAGCCCGGCGCAGAGGCTGCCGGTCCCTCTCTGCCAGGGACTCCACGGCCCCCAAGGCCACACCACAACCGCAGGGAGGTCATCTTCCCCGCAGGCGAGATCGGGGCGAAGAAGCTTGAGGCGATGGGTGCGCGGAGGCCGCGTGGGGACAGTGACCGTGTGTTTAGAGTGAGACGGGCACGAGGGTGTGGGCCGAGGCGAGAAGCCCAACTCATACTTACCTGGCAGGGGAGATACCATGATCACGAAGGTGGTTTTCCCAGGGCGAGGCTTATCCATTGCACTCCGGATGTGCTGACCCCTGCGATTTCCCCAAATGTGGGAAACTCGACTGCATAATTTGTGGTAGTGGGGGACTGCGTTCGCGCTCTCCCCTGATATGAGTGGTTTATAAGAATAGAAAACTTGGTTCCTGTACCGTTTTAGCTATGAGTACTACTTGCAGAATACGTGTGTAAAAAGAACTTACATGACCGCGGTATTTCAATCCATTAGGAAGAATTGCGTTTATACTACCTTTAGAATATGCCCTGATGCAGTGTGGTGTGCATATTTTCTTACATTAGTCACGAAACCAATATATTACTGGGTAGTCAGGTGCGATCTAAGTTTCTCTTGCACTGTAATATCTTGGTTTATTTTTATTTATTTTTTTTTTGGAGAGGTTTTCACTATAGGGCGCGTGCCCTCGCCAGACAGAAAGAGACAGAGAAGACAGAAAGCGAGAAATCATCCCCCAGGGGCGATGGTCACGCCGTAATCCCTTCGACGCGAACCGCGGTCGACTACGTGGGAGTCCAGCGACATAGCCATTACGCTAACTGCTGATTCCCAATATGTTGTTTTATTGGCAACAGTTTCTGGATACTTAGTGATAACTGCTGCGACTAGGTAGGGCGTCTACGCGGTAGGCAGAGAAACAGAAAGCATGAATACCCTACCCTTGGCTATAATCCCTTCTGGAAACTCACACCCGGCTATGAGTTCAAGCTATTTGGTAGTGACATAGTCATTACATCAACTGCTGGTTCCCTTCGAAAGAGAGATTAATGTGCAAGACTCTAGCTATCTAAAAAGGTTTTTTTCCTGAGTGGGAAAGATACCTGATTGAGTCTTTTCCCACTGTGTAAAATGGCAGTAGAAAAAACTGCAAAGCGAGAATACTAAGAAGAAACCTGAAGCTAAGAAGGCTGATGCCAGTGGCAAGGTTAATAAAGGGTGACACCAAGGCTACAAAAGCCCAAGGGGAAAGAAAGCCCATTGCAGCCAAAACGTCGTCCTAGTGGTTCTAAGTCTAGGGCATTGGCAGATACTCCTAAACTTCTATGTATTCCAGGAAGGCCATGTACAAGAAGAAATACTCAGCCACTGAATCCAGGATTGAAAAGAAAAAGGTTCTTGCAACTGTCACAAAACCAGTTGGTGGAGAGGAGAACGGTGGTACCTGGGTGGTTAAACTGTGCAAATGCCTAGGTGTTATTCTACTGAAGATGTGCCTCAAAAGCTGTTGAGCCACGGCAAAAAAAAAAAAAAAAAAAAAAAAAAAAAAAAAAAAAAAAAACACCTTCTGGGACCATTCTGATCATCCTCACTGGATGCCACAGAGGCAAGAGAGGGGTTTTCCTGAAGCAGTTGAGCAGCGGCTTGCTACTTGTAACTGGACCGCTGGTTCTAAATGGAGTTCCACTGTGTTAGAAATACCAGAAATTTGTCATCACCACCTCCACGAAAATTGATATTAGCAAAATAAAAATCCCGAAGCAACTTACTTCAAGGAAAACTGCAGAAGCCTTAAACACCAGGAAGGTGAGATCTTTGACACTGAGGAGATTTCAGAGCCGTACAAGGTTGATCAGAAAGCTATAGACTTGCAAATTTTACCAAAAGCAAAGCTGTTCCGCAGCTCCAGGGCTACCTGCAATCCGTGTTTGGCCTTATAGATGGAGTTTATCCTCACAAATTAGTGTCCTAAAGTTTTTGCCAAGAGCCTAATAACTGATTATATATATCTCCACAACAATTAAACAAATTTACTTCAGCTGTGTATCCTTTCCTTTCACTATCTTTTTTTTTTTTGGGGGGGGGGTCTTTTTTTTTTTTTTTTTTTTAATACTATTCTTGGAGTCAGCAGGTGGCGTGGTGGTTAAGGACGTCGGACTCCCACATGGCAAACCTGGTGGACCTGGCGGCTTGCTTTCTCACTTGCTCTCACTCTATCCTAATCTGGTCAAATTAAAATAAATAAATGAATAAATAAAGTTAAATAATTAAAAATACATTATTATTCTTCGATTAGACTAGAGAGAGTGAGAGCAAGCTGCCAAGAACCGTGATCGGCCATATGGGAGTCCAGCACCTTAGCCACCATGCCACCTGCTGGCTGGTCTCACTATCTTAAGTCCCTTATTCCAGGCCTTCCCTGAGTTCACTGCCACCAGATCATGCGGTCATTGGGAACCATTCATTTCCCCTCTCCCCCCCACCCTGTTGATCTAATATAGTTGGTCACAACTCGGCTTGACTCAGATTCAAACTCAACTTGCACTGACCACGGGGTATTCAGTAATCACTTTTTTTTTTAGATGTTTTTCTATAGGGTGCATGTGCTGAAAAGACAGAGAGACAGAAAGCAAGAAATCACCCCCCTGGGGGGATGGCGCCACCAGAATCCCTTCTCCGTTCTCCGGATTTTGGGCATGCACGCATACGTGCCCAGCGTGAATTTCAAGCCACTGGATCTGGAACTTGAACCCCAGTGGACTACATGGGAATCCAGCGACATAACCATTACACCACCTGCTGGTCCCGATTTTTTTTTCGGGGGGGGGGGGGGTAGATTTTGCTGTATGTTTTTTGCCAGAGAGACATAAAGTGAGCAATCATCCCGTGGAGCGATGGCCATGCCACAATCCCTTCTCCATTCTCCCGGGATCCTGGGTATGCATGCACATGTGCCGGGCATGGCATGAGTTTCAAGCCACCAGGTCTAGGACTCGAATCATGGCAAGTCATGAGAGTCCAGTGACGGAACCGCTACACCATCTATTGCACACCATCCCCATTTAACACCCTGGTTTTGTCCAGAGTATCAACAGGCTTGGCTAAAACCATTCAATTTCCTGGCCAGCAACAGATTTCTAACCAGGCACAAATCTCCAGTGTAATAAAAAGGTCAGGTCTCTTATCAAAACAGGAAATAAGGAAAAAACCTTCCTGCCCTCCCACACATGCCCCCTCTTTTACCTGAAGTCAGGACCTGGAGGTAGCAGACAAATCTGTGCTACAGAGAGCTTACATCCAGCAAGGGTAGATGAGAGGAGCGCGGAGCCACCTGGGGAACAAGAGCTGCAGCAGCCCAACTGCAACCTTGACCTCTGGGTAGGTGAAAAAACAAGTGCTGTCTAAGCTGCTCGTTTTTGGTTCCCTGTGGTCTGGGTTATATCCCTATTACAGAGTTCCCCAGTTTTTATGTTGCATGCTGATTTTTCAAATTTTATTTTATTTAACTTTATTTTTATTTTATTTGACCAGAGAGGGATAGAGCGAGAGAGGGAAAGCAAGAAAGCAAGCCTCCAGGTCTGGGACTCAAACCGCAGTCGGCCATGTGGGAGTCCAGCTCCCCTAATCACCATGCCACCTGCTGGCCCCAGTTGCATGCTGTTTTAACAGAAAGGGTGTGAATGTGTGCATGCTCCTATCTCAAGAAACAATGTAAGATCCAAGTAGGATTTCATTGCCATTTAAATTTTTTGAACTGCTCCATCCCCCGAGGGGTTTTTGTTTTTCCTTTGGGGCCAGCAGATGGCATAGCGGTTACACTGCTGGACTCGCACAAGGCCAAACACAGTTTGAGTCCCAGACCTGGTAACCTGAAACTCAGGCCAGGCCCACGTATCTGTGTGTCCGAGATTCCAGGAGATGAGATTGTGGCGTGGCCACCCCCCATGGGGGTTCACTTCTTACTTTCCCACTCACTGTCTCTCCAGTGAGCACATGTGCCCTAAGGTAAAAACCTATTTCAAAAATCTCCCCACCCTTTGAACTGCATTGTCCTATGGGCTGACCATGTTAGCAACCTCAGCTCCAGCCATTCTCCACTTTCCGCCTAAACTACTCCCGCCAAGTCCCACGGGGTCCACCTCAGTAGACTCCCCATTTCTACTTTTTTCCATCCCTTGGGTTACTTCCCTTCCTCCTGTCCATCACCTGAAGGAAGCCCTAGACTTCCCACAGGGTAAATTGTCTCTGAGCTCTCCAAACGACCGACCGTCTTGGAATACTAAACTACTAGTTGTCCCTGTAGAGCTTTTTCTCGACTACTAGGTATCTTCCTGTCTCACCTTGGTGTCCCCCTAGCACTGGATGGCCAATAAATATAAAATGAAGGCTTCAATTCAACAGCGGTGAAGCCAAGCTTGGGCATTTTATCAGGGACTAGCAGTGAGCTACAGGATGTTTTCATTGTTCTGGAGGTACAAAAACTTTTCCCTTAGTGTGCCCTGACGAAGTAATAGACATTTTATTTTTTTAAGAATTATTTTAACTTTATTATTATTTTTCAATATGACCAGAGAGAGAGGGAAGGAAAGTGAGAAAGGAAACTACCAGGTCCAGGACTTGAATTGTGGTTGGCCATGTGGGAGTCCAGCGCCTTTAACCACCATGCCACCTGCCGACCCCTCTTTATCTTACCTGTACATTTCGCCAGTGAGAAAACTTTGAGTGGTGCAACTGTCAATATGTGTATTAAGAGCACAAAAACATCTACCCACATCTCCACAAGCTCTCTGAAAATGTAAACTAGGGGTTAACTTATGCACTTTTACTCTTTCTCGCTCCCTAAAAATGAACACCTTGGTAAAAACAGAATAGTCACCGGACAAACAAAACAGTACAATTAGGCTGGCCCTAGTGCAGTGGGTAAGCACGCTGCAGAGGCCATTGGATCTCGCAACAGACTGTGATTCAAGTTCTGGTCCTGGTGGTACCATGCACACATGTGCCCCTCAGAAATAATACTGACGGGATGGAGGGTTGGAGGGCTGTGGCCAGGCCAGATCCTGAAGGGATAGAGGATTGGAGGGCTGTGGCGGGGCCAGACCCTGACGGGATGGAGGATTGGAGGGCTGTGGCGGGGCCAGACCCTGACGGGATGGAGGACTGGAGGGCTGTGGCCGGGCCAGGCCCCTCTCCCTAGCACACACTCTATCATGAATAAAGGGGAAACAATGCATAGGTGCTGGCCCTGCACCTGCCATCTCTCAGCATGACACAGCATCTTCGTATTTCCAAAGCACGGTACCAACATTTATTAATCCTCACAACACCCCTGTGAGGTAGGTCAATGTGTCCTTTAGAGAACAGAGGCAGAAGTTAAGGGAACCTGCCCAAACCTGCTTGAGCCCACAAGAGCCACTGGTGTAGGGGTGATTCCAGAAGCCTGGGCTCTTGGTCCCGCCTTCACCTGTTGGTGGACACTGCATGGGCGTGTTTTCGAATGAAGGTTACATAAAGGACAGCACACAGATCTGTCACCAACAGAGAACGTAATAGCTGACACAGTCCCGGAGAACATGTCTACAGAGATGGAACAGTCAGTATGTAAGTGAGGCAAGAGAGCATGCTGCTGAAAAAGGCTGGAATCACAATGGTCAGTGAAACTGAGCTCAGACATTCTTCAGAATGGGCTGGGAAATGTAAAGTAGGAACCCACCCAAGAGGTGAGCAGCCCAAAGACAAGACAGTGGAGAACTCATTCCGTTTAGCTAGGAATGACAGTAATGTCTGCACATTAGAAAGGCCAGTATTTGTAAACTACAAGCAATTAGTATCATGTCTCTACACCAACTTTTATCCCAAATACTCTTTTTTTCCACAGGCAAGTGCTGTTCCTTTTAGCAGACACGTCCCTCTACATGCCAATCTACACACTGGCATGACACCTGGCAAATGGCTCAACGGTCTCGAATTTGCTGAGCTAGGGACGGAATCCAGGAAACCCTAACAGACTGCTCTGCTCCTGTATTTCAGAAACAACTTACTCTGTGTCCTCCCAATTCCACCTTCTATGAAGCAGACAAGGAAGAGCAGGTCATTCTGTTGTAAAGGTATTGGTAAACTTGGTTCAATATGACATTTTACAAGAAATAAAAACGAAAAATCAAGACCTGCACTGGAAAGCATAATACAGGAGTAGGTTTATTATAGCTACTCCAAATTTTAGAGTGATAAAATGATCAGTTAAAAACTATCAGTTACCGCTGTTTATTTTACAATAATTGGTTTAGTCTATAAGTTTAAGGCAAACATACCGATGCATTTGCTTTTCTCCAGAAATCAAACTTGTAAAGATTACATAAAGTCTGTCCCAAAACTTCTAAGAAATATTCATTAATTAAAAATAAGTCTGATTAAGATGCTTAACACCAGGATACATGGATGAACTAAGGTGGTATACAATGCTTTTAAAAAAAATTTCAAAAAAAAAAATTCAAGAAAGGCAATCTTTATCTTGTTTGAACATGTATTTTAAAAGGGTTAAACTTCAGAAATTACTTAAAGGTAAATAAAATTGGCAGCCACAAGAAATACTATTTATATAAAATAAACACAGTTATAGAGGCTACTTGAAAAAAGACCAAACTCTGGACTTCCGAGTAAGATGAGCACATGACGACAGAAAGACGTCCTGGAAAACGGTGCAGCGTCACACCACAGCCTGCGTCACCTGTGCACGGACGGCTGCTCCAGTTTCCCAGAGAAAGAGTAGTTGCACTTTTTCAGCGGTTTGTTTCCAGTGAGCATAGATGCCTAACATCATTAAGAAGACAAAAATAAAATCTGAAGGAAGGCAGCCCTTTTTAACAGGAAGGTGGAGTGTGGCTTATGTGTCTCCATTTAACACCGCCAGGCAGTTCTGCAGCAATTGTAGGTTACCCTAAAAAGGAAGGAAAAATAAATTATGCCTTTCTTTTTTTTTGGATCTAAAAAGCTTACAAGAGTCTTACTGAAAATATACAGTATTAGAACTCATGAGTCGGAGCTAGTGGGTGGCGTGGTAGTTAGGGGCACTGGACTCCCACATGGCCAACTGTGGTTCGAGTCCTACACCTGGTGGTTTGCTTTCTCTCTCTCGCTGTTCCTTTCTGCTCAAATTAAACAAAATAAATAAGTAAACAAACAAATAAATAAAGTTAAATAAAGTAATTTTTTTTTTTAAAAAAGAAATCATATATCAGGGCTGGCAGGTGGCATGGTGGTTAAGGCTGCTGGACTCCCACATAGCTGACCATGGTTTGAGTCTGTACCTGGCGGCTTGCTTTCTCACTTTCTTTCTCTCTCTCTCTGGCCAAATTAAAATAAATAAATAAAGTTAAATAAAATAATTCTTTCTTTTATTTTTTATTTATTTTATTTATTTTCTTTTGGAGAGGTTTTTGCTACAGGGTGCGTACGCTCGCCAGACAGACAGAGACAGAGACAGAAAGCGAGAAATCACCCCCCAGAGGGGATGGTCATGCCGCAATCCCTTCTCCTCCATTCTCCTCTCAGGATCTTGGGCACACACGCACACGCGCCTGGCATGAGTTTTAAGCCACCGGGTCCGGGACGTGAACCGCGGTCAACTACGTGGGAGTCCAGCAACATAGCCATTACGCTAACTACTAGTTCCCAATAAAATAATTCTTAAAAAAGAAAATCATATAGGGCTACCAGATGCATAGTGGTTAGATTGCTGGACTCCCACATGGCCGACCATGGTTCGAGTCTTGGAGTTGGTGGTTTGAAAATCACACTGGGCGTGTGTGCATGCATTCCAAGATCCCAGGAGGAGAATGAAGAAGGGACTGTGAAATGTGGCCATCTCCCTTAGGGGGTGCTTTCTCACTTTCCCTCTCACTGTCTCTGTCTCTCTCTGGTGAGCGCATATGTCCTATGGCAGAAAACAAAAATCAATCCACCAATCACATAACTTTAATAAGATCAAAACACAGCCAGTACTGTGGTGGTTAAAGTGGCTAGATCCCACATGGCCAACTTTGTGGTTCAAGTCCTGGCCTTGGCAGCTTGAAAAACACACCAGGCATGTGTGCATACATGCCGAAAATCCCCAAGAGGAGAACAGAGAAGAGAATGAAATGTGGCCATCTCCCCTGGGGGTGACTTCTCACTTTCCCTCTTTCTCTCTCTCTCGTGGGTGAGTATACTCACGACAGAGTAAAAACTAAAAAATAAATAAGTAAAAACTTTGGAAAGAGGCTCAGCTTAATGGATCAGTATAGTGAATCGAACTGCAGTGCTGGAGGCCACACGGCCAAACATGGAGTTGGATGCCTGGCTTGAAAACATGCAAGGTGCATGTGCACACACACAAGATCCGGGCAAACTGGAGGACCAGAAAAGAGAGATCATGGGCTAGCAGATGATGTGGTAGTTAAGGCACTGGGTCACTCATAGCCAGCTCCACAGTTCAAGTCACAGATCTGCAAGCATGTCCAAATTCCTGCTAAGAGACTGGAAAAATGACTGAAGCATGGCCATCCCCATTGGGTGGTGATTTCTCACTTTCCCTCTCTCTGTGTCACTCCCCAACAAGTGCACGTGTTCTATGGCCAAAACAAGAGCGAGGATCACAGCATGACAAGACCCTGTTGAGGATGTATCTCTCTCTTAGCGTGCATGCTCTGTCATGAATAAAAGAACTATAAAAAAAATGAAACAAACATACAAGGGAAGTTCATATAAGCTACAAATGTCCATCACCTGAGAGTAATAAGTAATGTGAAAACAAACTATTACATAATTGAATCCAAGATTCAAAGAGATTTTGATAAGCTCAGCGAAAACTAGCAAGTTAAAACTTAACAGAGATTAATGTAAAGTTTGCCATTAATAAATTAAGAGAACAGAAAAAATTCTGATTTATTACACAACAATGTAAATACATTTAACACTACTGAACTGTAACACAATGATTAAGATGACAATGACAAATCTTATTTTATTTTTCAAAAGAATGATTTAACTTGGACCTGGACCTGGCAACTTGCATGCTTACCCCTGACCCCCGCTCTGTCCCTCTCTGGTCAAATTAAAATAAATAAATAAAGTTAAATAAAAAATACATATATATTTTTTTGGAGAGGCTTTTGCTATAGGGCATGTATGCTCACCAGAAAGACAGAGAGAGAGCAACAGAAAGTGAGAAATCACCCCCCCAAAGGGGATGGCCATGCCACAATCCCTTCTCCTCCATTCTCCTCTCGGGATCCTGGGCATGCACACACACCCGCTTGGTGCGAGTTTAAGCCACCAGGGCCGGGACTCGAACCACAGTTGGTGGGAGTCCAGCGACATAGCCATTATGCCAACTGCTAGTCCCAAATAAAAGAGTTCTTTAAAAAAATTTTCTTTATTTAAATTTTATGTATCTATTTATTGAAATTTAACGAGAGAGGGACAGAGTGAGACAAAGAGAGTCTAGGACTCAAACCATGGTTGGCAATGTGGGAGTCCAGCACCCTTAACCACCACACCACTGCTGGCCCTCATTTAATTTTTTTTTTTTTTTTTTTTTTTTTTTTGGAGAGGTTTTTGCTATAGGGCGCGTGCGCTCGCCAGACAGACAGAGAGATAGAAAGCAGGAAATCACCCCCCAGGGGGGATGGCCACGCCGCAATCCCTTCTCCTCCATTCTCCTCTCGGGATCTTGGGCACGCACGCACACGCGCCCGGCGTGAGTTTAAGCCGCCGGGTCCGGGACTCGAACCGCGGTCGACTACGTAGGAGTCCAGCGACATAGCCATTATGCTAACTGCTGGTCCCCCTCATTTAATTTTTTAAAAATATTTATTTATTTATTTAATTCCATTTGTTATTCTTATTTCTTTAATTTGACCAGAGAGAGAGAGAAAGGGAAGGCGAGAAAGCAAACCACCAGGTATGGGACTTGAACTGCAGTTGGTCATGTGGGAATCTAGCTAGCGCCTTTAACCACCACACCACCTGTAGGCCCCAATTAACTTAATTTAATTATTTATTATTTAATTTGCTATAGGACATATAAGCTCCTGAGGGCGAGAGAATGAGAGAGATAGCAAACCACCAGGTCTCGGACTTGAACAGTGGTTGGCAATGTGGGAGTCCAGTGCTTTAACCACTATGCCACCTGCTGGCCCCAACAAATTTTATTTATTTTTTTTGAGAGAGATTTTTGCTATAGGGTGTGTGTGCTCCTCAGAGAGATAGACAGAAAGTGAGAAATCAACCCCTAGTGGGAATAGGTATGCTACAATCCCTTCTCATGCATTCTCCTCTTGGGATTTTGGTCACACATGCACACGCACCCAGCATAAATTTTAAGCCACCAAGCCCAGGACTTGAACTGTAGTAGACTACGTAGGAGTCCAGTGACATGACCATTATACCATCAGCTGGTCCCAACAAATTTTTATTTTTTTACCTCAACTAGTACAAAAACATTACTTAAAAAAAAAAAGAAACATACAACTAACTGACATATAAGGGGGGGAAATATGTGAGCATAAGCCAAATCAAGCCAGTACAGTATGTTAGTTAAAAAATCTATCGTACAGGGACCAGCAGGTGGTGTGGTGGTTAAGGTGCTGGACACTCCCACATGGCCGACCAGGGTTCAAGTCCTGAACCTGGTGGCTTGCTTTCTCACTTCCTCTCTTTCTCACTTTCACCCTCTGTCTCTCTCTGGTCAAATTAAAAAATCAATGAATGAATAAATAAAAAATAAAATAAATAATTATAAAAAAAATCTATTGTACACTACAGCAAAATTCTCTCTCTCCCCCCCCAAAAAAAGCCATCATAGCAGGGTCAGCAGATGGCGTGGTTGTTAAGACTCCTACATGGCCACCTGTGGTTCAAGTCCTGAACCTGGCAGCTTGCTTTCTCACTTTCCCTTTCTCTGTTTCTCTGGTGAGTGTATTTATACTATAGCAAACTAAAAACAATAATAATAATAATAATAAATAAAATTACATACTTTTTTAAAGAGTCTCCCCCCCCCCCCCCCCCATAGGACATGTGCGTTTGCCAAGGAGAGAGAGACAGGAACAGTGAGAGGGATAGTGAGAAATCACTCCTCATGAGGGATGGCCACACTGCAATCCCTCCTCCAATCTCCTCCTGGGAGCTTGGGCACATACACAACATATGCCCGGTATGATTTTCAAGCCACTGGGTTTAGGACTTGAACTGTGATTGGTCATATGGGAGTCCAGTGATGTAATTATTATGCCATCTGCTGGTGTTTAAAATAATTTATTAAAAAAAAAAAAAGTCATCATAGGGCCAGTAGGTGACATGGTGGTTAAAGTGCTATAAGGCACTAGAGATCCCATGTGGCCGAATCCATGGTTGAGTCCTGGACCCAGGGACATGTGCATGTGTGCCCAATATTTCAAGAGGGATTGTGGCGTGGCCATCCTCCCTGTGGAGTGAATTCTGTCTCTCTCTCTGGAGAGCACACTTGCTCTCTGGCAAAAAACTAAAAAACAAAACAAAGCAAAACAAAACAATCTTATACATCTAAAACATGCTATATAACAAGAAGTGTGTACAATAATAAGTCCAAAATATTTTTGCATTTCCAGGTGCAACTTATTTTTTTCAGTGTGCCGCAGGGCATGTGTGCTTGCTGGAGATGACGGTGGGGAAGAGTGGAAAAAGTGAGAAATAACCCCAACAACGGATGGTCACACTGTGATCTCCTCTCCTTCATTATTCCCTTGGGATTTGGGGGGATATATATATATATATATATATATATATATATATATATATATATACACACACACACACACACACACACACACACACACACACACGCCTGGTGTGTTTTTTACCCATGACCTGCTTACTTAGTTGGTCACATGAGAGCCAGTTCCTTAATCACCAAGCAATTTGCTGGCCCAGAGAGATTATTCTTACTTGAATTAAATTATTTTTAAAATTCCTCTCAATTCTGGGGCCAGTGGGTGGTGCAGTAGTTAAGGGCTGGACTCTACATGGCTGACTGCGGTTCAAGTCCCAGACCTAGTGGATTGAAACAGATCGGCGCACATGCGTGCGTACCCGAAACCTCAGGAAAATGGAAGAGAAGGGACTGCAGTGTGGCCATTCCTCTTTGTGAGTGACTTCTCACTTCCCCTCTCACTGTCTGTTTATCTCTCCTGCAAGGGAACATACCCCATGGCAAAAACCTTAAAAAAAAAAAAAAGAACAAAACAAAACAAAAGAACTCTCAAGTCTAAGATTCTCTATCATCAACACTACTGTAAGATTTGGGCTAAGCGTTATTTTCATATTAATTACAAGAAAAGGATTTAATTTGAAGTAAATGAATACTGTAAAGAAGTGACCTGGTACTTAAGGTGGCCATGTGACCAACCTCAGGTTCGAGTCCCACACCTGGTGGCTTAAAAACTCACTGGGCACATGTGCATGTCTGCTCAAATCTCAAGAAAATGGAAGAGGAGGGATTGTGGCATGGCCATTCCCTCTGAGGAGTGCTTTCTCACTTTCGCTCTCTGTCTATCTCTGGTGAGCACATGCAGCCTGTAGCAAAAATTAAAACAAAACAAAACAAAAACAAACAAAAAACAGATAAAAGGGAGGATATTTATTTACTAATACCAACTATAATATTTCAAAGGAATAAAATAATCTTATGAAACAATTCCAATTCAGGAATAGTTCCTACAGTATCCCTATAGATGGTAATTGCTATTAAAGGATTTTTATCCATTTTATAACCAATTCACTTCTAAATTATACACTGAAATTATTAAATCTTTAATATGACACTACCTTTGCATGCTTCAGTTCTAACTCTGCCAGTTCCACTAAATTTTTTCTGAACGCAGCAACTCTTCTTGTCTTAAAATCTATAAGCTCTGTGAAAAGAAGATATTAACTATTTAATTTACATAGTAGTCATAAGGCGTATCTTGTGATTAAAGATTAATGTAACTGGCACCCTTTGGGCATGGCGGAGGGAGAGGTAAACTAAGATTTCATTTTCAACATGGAAAGTCCTTCAGGTCCACCTGTGATTTTACCTGGCACTCCACCGGCCTGTGTGAATCCACCCTCACCCCATACAAATAGTTCATGAAAACAACCTATGAGTGCCACACCGAGAGAAAATTTAAGGAAAATACTACAGTGTTGTAAAGCATCTTAAAGTAGAGAATGAAGAAAGTGGTCAGACCTTTTCAGACAAACCAACATCTTCGAAGAAAATTGTTCAGAATTTCAAGAAAGTTTTAAACACAAAGACAGTGAATTTGAAGAAAATGCATATTTGAAAAATGCCTTTAAGAATATCAGTACATGCGAATCAAAATCACTTAATACAGATGCTCTCCAAAATAATTTTTTGAAGGAGAATTATCCTAAACAAGTATTAGATGAAGAAAAAGGAAAATTGGTGAAGTAGATTTAGGAGAAAGAAGACCTTCTTCGGAGGCTAAAACTAGTCAAAATGTATAGATCAAAGAATGACCTGTCTCAATTACAGTTGTTAATAAAGAGGTGGAGAAGCTGTAGAAAGCTGTTGCTTTATGAGTTATTGTCAGCTATGTCTGAAGATAACAAGAAACTAAGCTTCACTCAACTGATAGGCCATTAAGGGTTAGATGGTAAATTGCTACACTATAACAGAAGTGAAGAAGAATTTGTAAGTGTTTAATTCATAAGTTTTCCTCCAGAATATCTTTGAGAATGACAACTTAGTTAAGAGATAGACATTTTAGAGGGAAGATAACCATTAGGGCTTAAAGGAAGGTAACCTGATGGACATGATTTTAGGGCACACTTACACAAACTCAGTTCTAAATGGAAACAATATTTTGGATAGATTTGCCAAAAAAACTTGACATTTAAAGAAATGTAACAAAAATTGTGTTTAAAAGTAATTTGGACAATTCTGGAAACCAGTTTTAATATAATGCTTTGTTTTTCATGACAAAAAGTTTTATTTTAAATATTAAGAAATTGTCCAATCTGGTGAATGTCTAAACCTAAACTGGTCTAAATATATGCTTGCCTCTCTAAGTTTATGAACCGTGTTTCCATTCACTTGCCACATGTTTCCATCTGATGTCTAGCAGGTAATTAAACTGATAATGTCTGAAGTTAAAACAAAAAAAGTTAATGTAACAGTACCTTGTTTTGCAGACTCAGATATTTTTTCAAATTTCTGACAGCATAACTGTTGAGATGTTTCAGCCTGTAGAACATCTTTGTTTTTTGCTCTTGCTTTATCCAAGGCTTTGTTAGCATTTTCGTAATCCACTAGTGACCTAGATCTTCGATAGAGGAGATCCTATAAAACAGAATGCTTCACAATAACCTATGTTTTTTATTTCCAGTAGTTATACTCAACCATCACCAACAGCACTACCATCAGAGCTAACACTTAAACTACAACTGACTACTAGAAACCAATTACTCTTCTCAAGTTTTTAATTTTGTTTTGCTAGAGGGCACATGTGCCTGCCAGAGACAGAGACAGACAAAGAGGGAGAGGAGAAGCACCCAATAAGAGAAGTGCTCATAGCATAATCCCCTCTCCCCCATGAACAAGCATGCGGCTGAAATCTGGGGGGAAGGCCATGTGGGATCCAGCTGCTTTAACTTCCACATGGGGCCAGTCCTACTTTTTTTTCCCCTTAAATTTGTTATAGGGCACATGCACTCACAGAGAGAGATAGACAGAAGGAACAAGAGAAAGTACCCCCTGGGGGGATGGCCAGACTACAATTTTCTCTCCTTCATGCTCCTCTCAGGATTTGGGGTATGCAGGTACACACATCTGGCACATTTTTCAAGCCACCAGGTCTAGGACACAAACCACACAGTTGACCCTGTGGGATTCAGCCACCAGCTGGTCCCACCTAAACTTTTTTTTAAGTTTATTTTATGTATTTATGTATTTATTTATTTATTATTTTTAAATTTGCTATAGGACACACGTGCTCACCAGAGAGAGAGAGTGCGAAGGCAAGTTGCCAGGTCCAGGACTTGAACCGCAACCAACCATATGGGAGTCCAACACCTTAACCACCATGCCACCTGCTGGTTCCCAAAACTTTTTTTTTTTTTTTAGTAACAGCTTAATTGAGACATAATTCATATACCATATAGCTCACTCACTTAAACATACCATTACAAAGTTTTTATAGGAAAGAAAAAGAAAAGCCATGATGCACTTTTCTATCAAAAATGTATCATGACTTTTCCAACAACTATTCCAAAATATTTTTTTTCATAAACGTTCTTTATTTTGACCATAGAGGGACGGAGTGAGAGAGGTAGGGAAAATGAGAAAGCAAGCTGCCAAGTCTGGGGCTTGAACCGCAGTTGGCCATGTGGGAATCCAGTGCCCTTAACCACCATGCCATCTGCTGGCCCCTACATCATGACTTTTGTGATGACCCAATAGTATACTCAGAATTGTATAACCATGATCACAATCAATTTTAGAATATTTTTACTGTCGGGACCAGCTGATAGTGTAATGGTTATGTCACTGGACTCCCATGTAATCGACAGTGATTCGAGACCCAGACCTAGTGGCTTAAACTCATGCTGGGTGCGTGTGCATGCGTGCCCAACATCCTGAGAGGAGAATGGAGGAGAAGGGATTGCAGCATGGCCATCCCCAATGGGGAGTGATTTCTCACTTTCTGTCTCTCTGGTGAGCATACGCACCCTATAGCAAAAACCTCTCCAAAAATAATAATTTTTTTTAAAAATAGAATATTTTTATTGTCCAAAATGAAAGTCCAAACCCAACAGCAGCTACTCTCCAATTTTCCCTATGTCCTCCAGGCCTACACAACCGTCAGTCTGCTTCTGTCTCTATAAATCTGTCTAATTGAACATTTCATAAAAATAAGATCATACAATACATACAGCTTGTTGGGTATGACTTCTATCACTTACTGTAATGTTTTAAGTTCATCTTCATTGTAGCATGAATAACTTACTTCATTCTTTTTCTATTCTAAATAATATTTCACTGTATTGATATATCACATTTATTTATTTAGTCATCAGTTAAATGGCATTTGGTTTACTTCTGGCTAAAATGGATAATGCTGGTATGAACACTTGTACAATGCTTGTGTGAATATGTTTTTCTTTTTCATTACTTCTCACAGAAGAGTGGAAATGCTGTCATATAAACTCTATGTCAAAAGCTTTTGAGAACTACCAAACTGTTCCAAAGTGGCTGTAACATTTTACATTCCTACCCAACCAGGAAGGTTCCAATCTTTTCACATCCTTGTAAACACTTGTTATCTAGAGGAGGGGTCCCCACCCTTGGGCCACAGACCACTACTGAACCACGGACTGAGGAACTGGGCCACACAGCGGCCAGTGAGCAGCAGGTGAGCGAGCAAAGCTTCACCCGTATTGACAGCCACTCCCCACTGCTCCTCACCGCCTGAGCTCCTGCTGTCAGATTGGTGGCAGCACAGACTCCCACAGGAGCGCAAACTGTACTGTGAACTGTGTATATGAGGGATCCAGGCTGCACACCCCTTATGGTAAGTTGTATAATTACTTCATTAAATATTACAATGTAATAGTAATAAAATGCACAATAAACATAACGTGCTTATCATTTTGAAACCATCTTGCTCCTCCATCAGTGGAAAAACTGTCTTCCATGAAACTGGTTACTGGTGCCAAAGAGGTTGGGGGCCACTGATCTAGTGAGTGATATCTCTCCATTTTAATTTGCATTTATAGATAGCTAATGATACTGAGCATTTAATCACATGTTTTTGGCCAGCTGTATATCACCTCTGGAGAAATGTTCATTTAAATTCTTTGTCCTTTATTTTTGTAATTTGTAAATTTTGCACATGCCCACCTCAGAGACTAGGAGTTAGAGGAGGGAGTGAGAAAGCAAGCATCCCTGAGGGGGACGACCATACCACACACCCACTCCTCTGTTTCCTCTTGGGGTTTAGGCACACATGCCCAGAACATTTTTCAAGCCACAGGGTCTAGGACTCGAAGCACATGGCTGACCATGTGAGCCCAGGCACTTTAATACCATACCACTGACTGGCCCCAAGTTCTTTGCTCACTTTTAATTGGGCTATTTTTCTTTTCAGTAAGTTGTTAAAAGTTCTTTTTTTTTGTTTTTTAATTTGCCAGAGGGCATTTCAGAGAGAGGGAAAGCACCTACCAGTGGGGCATGGAAATGCCATAATCCCTTCTCTTCCATTTCTCCATCCTGTCAGGATTTTGAGTATGCGTGCAATGTTCTAAAAATTATTATTATTATTATTAATTTTTTAAGAGAAATTTTTGCTAAAGGACACATGTACTTGCCGGAAAGACAGACAGAAAGAGAGAAATCATCCCCTGAAGCAATGCCACAATCCCTTCTACTCTCCATTCTCTGCTCGGGATTTTGGGTACGCATGCACACGTGCCCGGCGTGAATTTTAACCTTGCCAGATCTGGGACTCGAACCATGGTCAACTATGTGGGAGTCCAGCAATGTAACCATATGCCATCTGCTGGTCCCAGCTGACCTAGTTTTCTGGTATTTCTTTTTTTTTTTTTTTTGGACAGGTTTTTGTTATAGGGTGTGTTGTGCACTTGCCAGAGAGACAGAAAGACAGAAAGCAAGAAATCACCACCTGGGGTAACAGCCACGCTGCAATCCCTTCTCCTCCATTCTCCTCTCAGGATCTTGGGCACACACGTGTACATGTGGGTCCAGGACTCGAATAGCAGTTGACTACATGGGAGTCTAGTGACATAGCCATTATGCCAACTGCTGGTCCCCTGATATTTCTTACTCCATCTTTTCACTTTTTTCAATAGTGTCCTCTGACATACAAAATTTAATTTTAATGAAGTTCATTAGTTTTTTTTTCTTCAGTTGCTGTGGTTAAATCACTGTTTAATCCAAAGTCATTAAGATTTATGTCTGTGTTTTCTTGAAAAGTTTTATGGTCCCAGGTCTGGGAGTCAAACTGCACAGCTGACCATACAAGATCCAGCCATCTTAATCACTATGCTATGGCTGGCCCACTTCTTTAACTTGATAAAGAACATCTTTAAAAACCTAGTTATTGGGCCAGATAGCATGATGGTTAAGGTTATTGGACTCCCACATGGCTGACAATGATTCATGTCCTGGAACTGGCGGCTTGCTTTCTCACTTTCCCTCTCTCTTTGCTTCCCTCTGATTCTGGTGAGCACACATGCCCTATAGCAAATTAAAAAAAAGAAACAAAACCCCAAAACAATAATAAATAAAATTGAATAAATAATTTTAAAAAAGAAAAAGAAAATCATACTGGGTGCATGTGCATTCGTGCGTGCGTGAGCCAAATCCCAAGAGAAAATGGAGAAGGGATTATGGTGTGGAATTCCCCACTGGGGGATGATTTCTTACTTTCTATCTCTCTGGCGAGCATGCACACCCTATGGCAAAACCTTAAAGAAACCTAGTTATTAACATCATACTTTTTAAAAATAATTATTTTTAAATTTAATTTTATTAATTCATTCATTTATTTAAATTTGACCTGAAACACACACACACATACACACACACACACAAAGTGAGAAAGCAAGCCCCCAGGTCTGGGACTCAAACCGTAGATAGCCATGTGGGAGTGTCCAGTGCCTTAACCACCATGCTACCTGCTGGTCCCCAACATCATACTTTTATTTATTTATTCCATGAGTAAGAGAGACAGAAAAACAGACACAGTACCCCCAACAAGGCTTCACAGCTACAATCCACCCCCAGCATTCAGCTAATCCTCAATCAGGGCATGTGCCTCATGTACTAAGGAAGGTCTCCAGGCTTGAACTGGAATCCATGTAGGATTGCCTTAGAGAGCATCATGTTTAATTGCTATGCTACTATTTGGCCTCAACATTTTCCTTAATAGGAGAAACTCAAAGCTTTCCACTAAGATCAATAACAAGGCAAAGATGTCCCCTCTACTCACTTGCTTTCAACACTGTACTAGAAATTTTACCTAGTGTAGGAAGACAAGAAAAGGAAATAAGAGGTATACAACTGGGAAGG
Source organism: Tupaia tana (assembly GCA_026018925.1). Lineage (NCBI taxonomy): Eukaryota > Metazoa > Chordata > Mammalia > Scandentia > Tupaiidae > Tupaia > Tupaia tana. Next base: position 201,957,385 of record JAKSZU010000001.1, read on the forward strand.
AAGAAATAATACTTCATTCACAGATGACATGACCATCTACCTATATAGAAAATCTGAAATTTGGCTGGACTCCCATGTAGTCAACAGTGGTTCGAGTCCTGGGCTTGGTGGCTTAAATTCATGCTGGGTGCATATGCATGCGTGCCCAAGATCCCAAGAGGAGAATGGAGGAGAAGGCATTGTGGTATGGCCATCCCCCCTAGGGGGTGACTTCTCGCTTTCTCTCTCTCTGTCTGTCTCTGTCTTTCTGGTGAGCACACGTGCCCTATAGCAAAAACCTCTCCAAAAAAAAAAAAAAAAAATCTAACACTAGTACGTGATGACAACAAGGTTGCAATGAAGGAAGTGAAATGTGAAATTAAAAACGTAATACCAGTACTAGTGGGTGGTATGAAGGTTAAAAAGGCTGAATATCACACGGCCAACTGTGTTTTGAGTCCCAGACCTAGTGGTTTGAAAAACACACTGGGTGTATGTATGTGCAGGCCCAAAATCCCAAGAGGAGAATGAAGAAGGAACTATGGCATGGCCAACCCTCTAAAGGGTAATCTCTTACTTTTTCTCTCTCTCACTGATGAGTGTGCGTGCCCTATAGCAAAAACTAAGCAAACAAAAAACTGTTTTTTTCTAGCTGTGGTGAACAAGTGGGAGATCATCACTGCACAATGGCTGAGGCTGTAGGGGAGACCCCAGTTCAGTTCTTGGTCTAACCTAAATAGATCTGGCACAATGACACATGTCTGTGATCCTAGCCAACTAGGAGGCTAGTAAAGGGGGACTGTGTCATGGTGAAACCCTGTCAAAAAATATCCCTCTCCCCCGTCTCTCCTCCTCCCTCCCATCTTTTTTCTCTCATTAAAAAACAAACAATAGCAAAACACCAAAAACAAAATACCATTTAATTAGCACTCCCCAAAACTAAATTCTTAGGCATTAACCTAACAAATTATGTACCAAATCCTTATGATGAAAACTACAAATTTCTGGAGAAATCAAATAACTAATAAATGGAGAGATAATCCACATTCATGAATAAGAAGACAATATTGTCAAGATGTCAGTTCTTCCAACCTGAACTGCAGATTCAACTGTAATCCCAATCAAAATGCCATCAAGTTATTTTGTGGATATCAACAAACTGATTCTAAAGGCTTTACAAGAATTATTTATTAAATCAAATGAATCAATTAATTAAAATTTGACCAGAGAGAGAGGGAAAGTGAGAAATCAAACTGTCAGGTTCAGGACTCAAACTGCAGTCAGCCATGCAGGAGTCCAGTGGTGCCTTAACCACCATGCCACCTGCTGGCCCAATTTTAAAATTTAAATAGGAAAGCAAAAGACCCAGAATAGGCAGCACAATATGGAAAGGAGAAGAATGAAGCTGGAGGGTTGGCACTGCCTGACTTCAAGATGTAGTATAAAACAATAATCAAAATACTCTGGTATGGTGAAAGACTAGATATAGAACAATGGAACAGAATAGAAAGCCCAGAAATAGACCCACACGAATGCAGTCAATTGGTTTTTGTCAAAAGGAAAAAGGCAATACAATGGAACAAAGATTGTCTTTCCAACAAATGGTGTTTAAAAAAACCCAGAAATCCACATGCAAAAAAAAAGGAATCCATACACAGACCATATACCCTTCACAAAAATTAACTCATAATGGATCACAAACCTAAATGTAAAAGGCAATACTATGAAAAAATAAAAAACAAAAAATAACAACAACTATATATATATATATACATACATACATATATATATATACATATATGTATGTATATATATATAAAAACTCTTAAAAAACAACAATAGGGGCCAGCAGATAGCATGGTGGTTAAGGTGCTGGACTCCCACATGACTGATCACAGTTCAAGTACTGCACGTGGCAGCTTGAAAATCACACCAAGCAGGGACCAGCAGTTAGCATAATGGCTATGTTGCTGAACTCCCATGTAGTCAACTGTAGTTCGAGTCCCAGACGTGGTGGCTTAAACCCATACAGGGCACATGTGCGTGCGTGCCCAAGATCCTGAGAGGAGAATGGAGAAGCGACTGTGGCATGGCCATCCCCCGTGGGGGGTGATTTCTCGCTTTCTGTCTCTCTGTCTCTCTGGCAAGTGCACGCGCCCTATAGCAAAAACTTCTCTCAAAAAAAAAAAAAAAAAAAAAAAAAAAAAAAAAAAAAAAAAAAAGCACCAAGCACATGTGTGCACACCCAAAATCTCAGGAGGAGAATGAAAAAGGGACTCTCCATCTGATGGTCCCTATCTTCAACAACCATAACAACCTCTATACAAGATGACTTTTTGTAAAAATAGTTCATTTAAGAAAAAAATAGTTACCTTAGCTGCTTGAGATTCTCTTAAGTAATATTTTAAAAGATCAGAAAGCTTGAGGTCCTCATCGGCAGACACTCGTGCTTCTATTTTCTGAAGAGGAAAAGATTTAATTTAATCAGTAGTTACATTCTACTATCAGCATTATCCTTTTTAAACTGTTAAAAAAACCAACAACCTTGAAGTTATAAATACCTATAGTATTCATTTCTATTTTATCTGGGTTTCCCTCTCTTTCTGACTAGCTGGTTACTTTTCTTTGCAATTCAAGAACAAATTAACAGAAAAAAAAAGATTAGATCAAATGAAATTAGTGGGCATAGCCAGTAGCATGGGGATTTAGGTGACTGGATTCCACATGGCTGACTACACAGTTCAAGTCCTGAACCCAGCAGGACTTTGTGCATGCATGCCCAAAATCTCAAGAGGGGAATGGAAGAAAAGGGATTGAAGTGTGGCAACTTCCTCTCAGAAGGTGCTTTCTCACTTTCTTTGTCTCTCTCTGGCAAGAACACACACCCTATAGCAAAATTAAATTAGTGAATTCACAGAGAGAATTTTTTTTTTTTTTTTTTTTTTAATTTACTAGAAAATGAGTGTGCTTGCCAGACAGAAAGAGAGAGAAAGCAACCCCCATGGGACACAGTCATGCAGCAATGCCTTCTTCTCTACTTCTCCATCATGTTAAGATTTGGAACATGCATGCACATACACTTACTGTGTTTTTCAACCTATCAGGGCCAGGATTCAAACCACTGTTGGCCATATGGGATCCAGTTTCCTCCTTCTGGGACTCTGGGCTCACACACACACACACACACACACACACACGCGCGCGCGCGCATGTGCCCACCATGTTTTCTAAGCCGACAGGTCTGGGACTCAGATTGTGCTGTCAGCCACATGGGATATAGTTCATGTAACCACTGGGCTATAGGCTGGCCCCTGAAATCAGATTTCTACATTGGACTAGCCACCATTACTATCAGTTAAATAGCATTAAACATCCAAGTAAATATTTCCACTTTTCTACTAACTGATAAAATGTTAAATACTATTGTACTTGGAGCTGACTCCCCAAAATCAAGACTACATCAATATTAAATTATTATTAGCAGCCCCAGCCATGTTGGTACATGCTGTTAAGACCCTCTGCTTTGTTGGCAGGGATGACATGAGAGGCCCAGGTTTGATTCCCAGTCCAACCCAGAGGTTGGGCATAGTGGTACACACCTGTAATCTCAGTGATTCAAGAGGTTAAGACATAAGGATTGCAAGCTCAAGGCTGGCCTGGGCAATATAGTGAGACTACTTGAAAGACCAGGTGTGGTGGTGTGTGCTTTTAGTTCTCGCTGGGAGGGAAAGGCCAGAGAAGTACTACAAAGTCAGATCCTGCCTTGAGATAAAACATTACTACTATAGTATAACCTTCCCACAGTTATTCACTTGCCTGCTAAGTAATGCTTTTGTTTTTTTTTTAGGTGTACCTATTATATTCATGAGAGCATACACAAGAAGGGGGAAGGGACACTCTCAACAGGAACCTCAAGGACCTGCCAAGCCCTGATCCCTCTTCTCCAGCCCTCCGGTGCCTCAGAATCTTGGGCACATGTGCATCCAGCACGTTTGTGAATCAACTCGGGATCCAAATTTTGTGTCAGCTGTATGGCTTCCACTATTGCAGTTAAGCATGCTGTCAGCTATGCCATTGAAGAAAGCCTGAAGTGTCTTTTTTTTTTTTTTTTTTTTTGGAGAGGTTTTTGCTATAGGGCACGTGCACTTGCCAGAAAGACTAAGAGAGACAGAGAGACAGAAAGCAAGAAATCACCCCCGCCACCCCCAGGGGGATGGCCACACACAATCCCTTCTCCTCCATTCTCTTCTTGGGATCTTAGGTACGCATGCACATGTGCCCAGCGTGAGTTTAAGCCACTGGGTCTGGGACTCGAACCGCAGTCTACTATATGGGAGTACAGCGAATAGCCACTACGCCAACTGCTGGTCCCTGAAGTGTCCACTTTTAAACCAGTGTGATATGGGGTATCAAAAGCAATATAGTTTTGGTAAAGTTAAAAATGAATCTAGGGGCTAGCTGGTGGCATGGTAGTTAACAGTGCTGGACTTCCACATGGCCAACTGAGGTTCGAGTCTTGGGCTTGGTGGCTTGCTCGCTCGCTCGCTCTCTCTTTCTCTCTCTGTCCCCTTCTGGGCAAATTTAATAAACAAACAAATAAATAAATAAAGTTACATAAAATAATTCTTAAAAAACAAAGAGTCCCAACGATCATGCCAACTGCTGGCCCTCTTTTTTCTTTCTAATTTGTTATAGGGCACATGCACTTGCTAGAGATAGAAATTGGGGGGACTGTAAAAGTGGGGGTGATGGCTATGCTGCAGTCCCTTTTCCTCCACTCTACTCTAGGAATCTTGGGCACAAACACGTGTCTGCTGTGCCCCTTAAGCTACCCTTAAACGATGCACTTGACCATGTGGGATCCAGCTGCCATACCACCACCTGACCCAAGAAGTATTCTTTTAACAAATTTGTAAATATACAATACAGTATTGTTAAAGATAGGCACAATGGGACCAGCAGTTAGTGTAATGGCTATGTTGCTGGACTCCCATGTAGTCGACCACGGTTCGAGTCCCGGACCCAGTGGCTTAAAACTCACGCCGGGCACGTGTGCGTGCATGCCCAAGATCCCAAGAGGAAAATGGAGGAGAAGGGAGTGTGGTGTGGCCATCCCCCCTGGGGAGTGATTTCTTGCTTTCTGTCTCTCTGTCTCTGTCTGTCTGGCGAGCACAAGCACCCTATAGCAAAAATCTCTCAAAAAAAAAAAAAAAAAAAGAAAAAAGGATAGGCACAATGTAGTTCAGTAGAGCTCCAGAATTTAGTACTTACTCTTGTTTTATCAAACAGTTCTGAAACTTTGAGAAAAAACCTAAAAGAAAAAAAAATTTTCATTAGAAATTACATTTAAAGTAATTTTCCATTTAAAATATTCAGTGTATGTCCCTGAACCATACTAATAACCAACTCTTGTCTCATCATAGTAACATTCAATGTAGATTTCATTTAGTTCCAAGAAAAATCTCCCTGTACTTTCACTATATAACAGATGACATGAAATCTGCTGTGGCAGAAATGTGCACATTTCAAGATGACAGTCTAAACCATACATTAAACTTAATATGCCACAGGATACTAAATAAAGCCTATGCCTTTAAAATTATAGAAATATAGAGCAGTAACATAGAAAGAGGCTGATTTAAAATAAAAACACCGAAGTTGAGATAGCTCTTGAAGTTATCTGATAGTTATTGTGTGTGTGTGTGTGTGTGTATGTGTGTGTGTTTGCCATAGGGTACGTGGACTCCCTGAGGAGAGACAGAGGGAGGCAATAAGAGGGAAAGTGAGAAATTGCCACCAAGTGGCGATGGTCAGACTGCAATTCCTTCTCCATTCTTTCTTAGAATTTCAGGCATGCATGCACATGCACCCAATGTGATTTTCAAGCCATGAGGTCTGGGACTCAAACTGTGGTCAGCCATGTGAGAGTCCAACACCTTAACCACCATGTTACCTGCTGGTTCCCTGATAGCTGTTTTAAACATTTTCAAATACAGCTGCTTTGTTTGGAAGGGGAAAACAAAACAAAACAAAACAAAAAACAAAAACAAAACCCAAGATAAATAAATAACTAATTTCTATCTCAGAATTTCTTTACTTTTTAAGTTTTCTTTTCTTTTCTTTTCTTCTTTTCTGTTTGTTTGTTTTTCTCATAGGGCATATGCACTTGCTAGAGAGAAAGTAAGAAGTCACCCCCCAGGTGGGATGGCCACACCTCAAGCCCATCTCCTCCTGGGATCTTGGGCGCATGTGTGTGCATGCACACAGACCCAGTGTGGTTTTTAAGCTGCCGGGTCCAACACTCAAACCATGCAGTCGCCCATATGGGATCCAGCACTTTAACCACCATACCACCTGCTGGCCCCTCAGAATTTATTTTTACTTGGAACCACTGTAAATAGCCTATCTCCCAAATACCAATACTAATGAAAAATGTCTCAACAACAAACCATTAAAGAATGTTCTGTAAAATGTAAATTATAGGGGATTTATCATTGAACGGAGGCAAAAACTATTGAAAACAAAAACACAATTTTATAAACTTTATTTTACTGAAGAAAAAGGTTGCTTTGACAGGTTTCTGTTAAATAACACACAGCAGGTGGCGAGGCAGTCAAGGTGCTGGACTTCCACATGTCCAACCACAGTTCAAGCTCATTTTATTTTTTAATTTTTTAGCTTTATTTATTTAATTTATTTATATTAATTTGACCAGAGAGGGGCGGAAAAAGACAGAGAGACAGAGAAAGCGAGCTTCCAGGTCTAGGACCTGAACCACGGTCAGCCATGTGGGAGTCCAGTACCCTTAACCACCATGCCACTTGCTGGCCCCAACACAGTTTAGTTCTGAACCTGGTGGCTTGCGATCTTACTTTTAGCCTCTCTCCCTCTCTCTCCAGTGAGTGTATGTATCCCATAGGAAAAATTTTTTTAAATAGTAAATAAAATAATTATTTAAAAAAATAAATAAAACACAGCAAGTTTTTTTTTGTTTGTATGTTTGTTTGTTTTAAGATGAAAAGCTTAAAAATTAATCCCTTGGGAAAGCAGTGTGTTAATTAGTGTAAGCTATGGTGACTTGCTTAGCTGAAAAGCTTGGCTTTTGAGACCAGCAGATGGCATAATGGTTATGTCGTTGAACTCCCATGTAGTTGACCATAGTTCAAGTTCCAGACTCGGCAGCTTGAAACTCATGCTGGGCACACGTGCATGCATGCCCAAAATCCCAAGAGGAGACTGGAAGAGAAGGGACTGCAGTATGGCTATCTCCCCAGGGGGTGATTTCTCACTTTCTGGCTCTCTGGTGAATGCACATGTCCTACAGCAAAAATCTCTTTTAAAAAAAAAGAGAGAGGGGACCAGCAGTTAACGTAATGGCTATGTCACTGGACTCCCACGTAGTCAACTGCGGTTCGCGTCCCGGACCCGGTGGCTTAAAACTCACGCCGGGCGCGTGTGCGTGCGTGCCCAAGATCCCAAGAGGAGAAAGAGGAGAAGGGATTGCGGCGTGACCATCCCCCCTGGGGGGGATTTCTCGCTTTCTGTCTCTATGTCTCTCTCTGTCTGTCTGGCGAGCACACGCGCCCTATAGCAAAAACCTCTCCAAAAAAAAAAGAGAGAGAGAGAAAAGAAAAGCTTGGCTCTTAAATGACTACTGAAACAGGATATACTAAAAAAACATTTGAGACTAACAGATGGCATAATGGTTACGATGCTGGACTCCCATGTAGTTGATTGTGGGTCGAGTCCAGGACACCTGGCAGCTTAAAACTCATACCAAGTCCGTGTGCCCAAAATCCTGAGAGGAGAATGGAGAAGAAGGGACTGCAGCATGGCCATTCTCCTGGGAGGGTGATTTCTCGCTTTCTATCTCTCTGATGAGCGCATGCACAGAAGTCTCTCTTAAAAAAAAAAGAAAGAAAAGTTTAAGGATGTTGTTTTTTATTTCTTGGAGTACAGCTGACATTTAAATATATATATTGATACCTATACATATATGAGGGGAGTTTAAAAAGTTCATTGAAGATCTGTATTATTAAAAAACTCTGCATAGCCGGGCGCATGTGCGTGCGTGCCCAAGATCCGGAGAGGAGAATGGAGGAGAAGGGATTGCGGAGTGGCCATCCCCCCGGGGGGTGATTTCTCGCTTTCTATCTCTCTATCTCTCTCTGTCTGTCTGGTGAGCACACGCGCCCTATAGCAAAAATCTCTCAAAAAAAAAAAAAAATCTCTGCATAAAGAAGTTGAGAAGGGCCAGCAGGTGGTGTGATGGTTAAAGGTGCCGGACTCCCACATGGCCACTGCAGTTCAAGTCCTGGACCTGGAGGCTTGCTTGCTCTCTTTCTTGTCAAAATTGAAAAATAATGATAATAAATAATTCTTAAAAAAAAAAAAAAAAGCTGAGAATTCTGTTCAAAGGCATCTCTTAGTCTGTCAAGAAGGTACCATGAGCAAAGCTTACCCTCCTGAATTGAAAAAAAAAATATGGACAAGAAGTTACGGTTGAAATCAAATGGTGGCAAATATGTCCAAGGAATGTTGTAGGGATTTGATCCATTTATGAATCCTGTAATAGATGAAAGTGTGGAGATGGCACCTAGTGGGCAACAGAATAATACTGGAATAGTGGTAATATGAAGAAATAGTATCATCATGTTAGCAGCCTTGGACTGAGTATAAATAACGGCTGCACAACAGAAAATTACATGTTCTCTTGGCAACTGGCCTGTTTTACTATGATGTAAAAAAAAAATCAGGTCATGCACATTTTTATAATAAACTTTTTGTTACGTAAAATAACAACAACAAACCTTGCATAGATTTCAATTTGCTTTAAAAATAATTGATAAAGGGTGTGTGCACTCACTGGAGAGACAGAGAGAGAGAGAACACACTCCAGTGGGGAATGGCCACATTGCAATCCTTTTTCCTTCATTTCTCCTCTCTGGATTTTGGGCATGCATGCACACATGCTCCAGGTGTTTTTTTGTTTTGTTTTGTTTTTAGGAATAGCAAACCAGGGAATTTATTAATAAAGGAAGGAATTTATTAAAAGAGAGGGAAAGGAAAACAGAGCTCCCAAGAAGGAAGGTGTCCTGGAAAATGGGTTGCCCTTCTCCGGGTGTTTTTCAATCCACCAGGTCTGGAACCCAAACTGTGCAGTTGGCCACGTGGGATCCAGCTACCCTGATTAGTCCTATAAAGGGTATGTTTGCATGCATGCCTGAAATCTCAACAGAATGGAGAAATGGAGAGGTGATTGTGGCATAACCACATCCTACTGGGGGATGCTTTCTCCTTCTCTCTCTTTTCCCTCTCTCTTTCCCTCTGGTGAGTACATACACACTCAGGAAAATTAAAAAAAAAATTTTTTTGAGGGAGGGCAGCAAGATGGTGTGAGGATTAAGGCAATGGACTCCCACATGGCTGACCATGGCTCAAGACCTGGATCTGGCAATTTGCTTTCTCACTTTCCTTCTCTCTCTCTTCATCTCTCTCTGGTGAACACATGTGCTCTACAGCAAATTAAAAAAAAAAAAAAATGATAAAATAAAATGAAATAAATATTAAAAATTGCACCATGTGGGACCAACTATCTTAACCACTAGGCCATGGAACCAGCCCTAAAGTCTATTTTTATTTCTCAGATTTAAAAAAATAAAAGAAAAAGAGAAGAAAAAAGATGACATCAAACCAAGTTTACAAAGAAGTTCCTTACTTTTTTACTTTTGGAGAGGTTTTTGCTATAGGGCGTGTACACTTGCCCGAAAAACAGAGACAGAGAAACAGAAAGCAAGAAATCACCCCCCCGAGGGAGATATGGCCACGCTGCAATCCCTCCTCCTCCATTCTCCTCTAGGGATCTTGGGCACACACGCACACGTGCCTGGCATGAGTTTAAACCACGAGGTCCAGGACTTGATCTGTGGTCAACTACATGGGAGTCCAACAATATAGCCATCTGCTGGTCCCCAAAGAAGCTCCTTATTATCAACATATTTTGATGAACATACTCCAGAATGCCTATCTGGATCAGAAGTACTGTATGCAACCAGGGTATCATCAGAAAATTTTCTCTGCTCTCTTTATATTTAATGTTTTAAATAGAATCCTTACTTGCATATATCTGTAGAATCCTGAGTTCCTAAGGCATATAATGAAGAACCAATTCTATTGTAATCATCTGCAGCACCTATGGAGAAAGTTTTCAGAATTTAATATGTTTACTTGTAGAATCCAAAAAACTTATGAGCACCAACCAGCAAACAATGTATAATACAAGATTACCTCAAGTCTAGTAAAAGAAATGACACAAATACCCATAATAGGGTCAGCCTGTAGCCTAGTGATTAAGGGAGCCGGATACCACATGGCCAAAAGTGGTTCAAATTCCAGCCCCAGTGGTTGGAAAACCACGCTGGGCACATGTGTATGAGTACACAAAATCTTGACAGGATGAAGAAATGGAGGAAAAGGAATTATGGTGTGACCATGTCCCACTGAGGGGTGCCCTTCCTCCCTCCCTCCTTGGTGATCTCATGTGCTCTCTAACAATTAAAAAAAAAAAATAGCCATAATACAAATTATGATGAAAATTATGAAATAGTTAAAAACTGCTTTGGGAACAGGGGAAACGGCTTTACCTAAGTCAGGGAAAGATTTATAGAAACTAGAGAAAGAACTGGAGTTTGTAGAATAAACAGATCTTTGTTCAGCAAAGGGAAAGTGTTTCAGATAAGGCAAACTGCATGCATGAACAAAGACCAGGGAGATACACATGCACATATTAGGTCGTTGGGAAAGTCATATTTTTCTATGGAAAAACGTGTCATGACTTTCCCCACAACCCAATAGTATATCCAGAGAGCCTGATGGAACTATGGTACTGCAGGGTGCAGAGGGGCATGGATGGAGCTGAAGACAAAAAAAGTTAGAAGAATCCCGAGTAAAATAGGTCTTGGGACCAGCAGTTAGCGTAATGTCGCTGGACTCCCATGTAGTTGATCGCGGTTCAAGTCCTGGACCCGGTGGCTTAAACTCATGCCAGGCATGTGTGCGTGCATGCCTAAGATCCTGAGAGGAGAATGGAGGAGAAGGGATTGCGGTGTGGCCAGCCCCCCGGGGTGTGATTTCTCGCTTTCTGTCTCTCTGTCTCTGTCTTTCTGGCAAGCACACACGCCCTATAGCGAAAATCTCTCCAAAAAAAAGAAGAAAAAAAAAAAGGTCTTATGAGATATGATGGAGTCTGAATCTGATCTTGTGGGAATAAACTCTTACAAACATTTTAAAATCATAATAGTGGTGAAGTCAATACGAGAAAAATTTCAGATAAGAAAATTCTACTGTCTGGGACCAGCAGTTGGCATAATGGCTATGCTGCTGGACTCACATGTAGCCAACTGCGGTTCAAATCCCAGACCTGGTGGCTTAGACTCATGTCAGAGACGTGTGCGTGCGTTCCCAGGATCCCAAGAAGAGAGTGGAGGAGAAGTGATTGCAGCATGGCCATCCCCCCTGGGGGGTGATTTCTTGCTTTCTGTCTCTGTCTTTTTGGTGAGTGCACATGCCCTATAGCAAAAACCTCTCCCCAAACAAACAAACAAACAAAAAAATTCTACTGTCTGGAGTAAAGATTAGAAGTTGAGAGACACAGAAGGCAGGGTGACCAGCCAGAAAAGTGCTGCAATAATCTGGTAACAGATACTGGGTGTCAGGATCCAGGCAATGGGAAAAGAGGAGAGAGAGAGGAACTGACAAAACTCAAAGATATTTAGGAAGTTTAATAGACAGTATTTAGAAACAGGAAAGCCAGGGCCAGCAGATGGAGAAGTAGTTAAGGCACTGGACTTCTGCCGAGTCAACTGTGGCTCAAGTCCCAAATCTGGCGGCTTCCTTTTTATCTCTCTATCTCTCTCTGATGAGCACAGCAAATTGGTGCCCTCCAGCAAATTGAAATAATGATGATGATGATGATGATGATGATGATAATAGGGACCAGCAGATGGCATAATGGCTATGTTGCTGGACTCACAAGTAGTCAACTGCAGTTCAAGTCTTGAACCCAGTGGCTTAAACTCATGCTGGTTATGTGTGTGTGCCCAAAATCCAGAGATGAGAATGGTGGAAAAGGGACTGTGGCATGGCCATCCTCCCTAGGGGGTAATTTCTCACTTCCTATCTCTCTGGCAAGTGCACATGCCCTGTAGCAAAAATCTCTCTAAAAGTAATAATAATAATAAACAATTTTTTAGGAAAAAAAACAACAACACAGGAAAACTGAGGTAGGAAGGAAAACTTCTTAAGGAGGTTGGGAAGCTAGACGAATGGTGGCACCAGTGTCCTCAGGTAGAAGCAAAATACTCAACTTCATCACAACAGTGTTCCCAGAGTTCACCCCATAGGGTAATACACTTGTGAGAAAAGATTATAATGAATGTTTCTACTGCTTTCAAACAAACAAACAAAAAATTAAAACAAATAGTGCTGTACTGAATTTTAAGCCACCAAGTCTGAGACTTGAACTGCAGTTGACCTCGTGGGAGTCCAGCAACATAATCATTATGTCATCTGCTTGGTCCCAGCGCCCAACGTGATTTTGAAGCCACCAGGTCCGGGACTTAAACTGCAGTCAGCCATATGCGATTCCAGCACCTTAACTAATATGCCACCTGCTGGCGCCCCCTTATCCTAAAAGTTTAATTTAAAAAATTTGGAGCATGAAGATGGTACAGGGGTAAAAAGGAAGGCTCTGAAAGGTTGACCCACATGAGGTTTTAGGTTTATGTTAGAATTTCCCTGAGTATACTGCATACATGTACCTCCATGATCTAGGTTCTGGCTAAAGCTCAGAGTGAAATGTGGTATCAAAATCTGGTTCTCTCTCGCATTTGGAAGAAAAAAACTTTAGGAGGCCAGATAGTGATGCAATAGTAAAATGTGACACCCCTCTGGGAACCAGCAGTTAGCGTAATGGCTATGTCGCTGGACTCCCATGTAGTTGACCGTGGTTCGCGTCCCGGACCCGGTGGCTTAAAACTCACGCTGGGCGTGTGTGTGTGCATGCCCAAGATCCGGAGAGGAGAATGGAGGAGAAGGGACTGCGGCATAACCATTCCCCCTGGGGGGTGATTTCTCGCTTTCTGTCTCTATGTCTCTCTCTGTCTGTCTGGCGAGCGCACGTGCTCTATAGCGAAAAACCTCTCCAAAAAAATAAAATAAAACGTGACACCCCTCAAAGCAGACTGACAGGAGTTCATGTCTAGAGACCTCCCTGAGAATGCAGGTACTTATATGCCCATGATCCAGAGCTGTCAGAGGCTTAAGGTGGACTGTGGTATCAGGACTCTGTTGGTGGTGCTAAATAAATAAACTTGAAAAAAAAATTGAGACTAAAAATATAAGAAATCTTAAAAAGGCCCAGCCACGGTGGCACAACTGGGAGGGCACTGCTGTGCAGTGGCTAAGGCCACATGGAGGCCCAGGTTTGGTTGGCAGACCAACCTAAAATAGGTTAGGAGGATTTCAACATGGTGAGACCCAGTCAAAATGCACCACTTCCCCTTTCTCTCTTACCTACAAATCTTCTCACTTTAAATAAACAAACAAAAGATGATGGGCTGATCCTGTAACACAGCCAGGTTTAGTGTTATGCAGAAGAAGGTGGATCCCACATGGCCAACTGCTGTTCAAATCCCAACCTTGGAGGCAATATACCAGGCATGCATGTGTGCACAGTCAGGATCCTGACAGGAAGTAAAAAAGGACATGCCCAGGCCTCAATGAGGGGAGTGGCTTCTCTATCCCCTTCTCTCACTCTGTCTCTCCAATGTATACATCCTCTGGCATTAAACTAAACAACAGAGGCTGATGGGGTGGGGGACAGTTATCAAACAGTATACTTTTCAATACTGTAGTTTACTGATATCAGTTACATCCAATAAAGCTGTTAAAAAAAATGGTCTTTTTTTCTTTTTTTTTTCATCTCCCATTATTAGAGAAAGGGCTCAAGGGGTGAGGGAGGAGGGAGTAATACTCTCCACAGAGTCTAGTCATACCTTGATCCCTTTCCTTCAGTCCTCCAGCCCATTAGACCTTGGGCACTCACGTGCATGCCTCATATGTTTCAGGATGACCCAGCTGGCGATGAGAACTACAGGTGCCAGGTAGGGTCTGTTTCTTTTATGTAACACACTATCACTGAGCCAGCCCAGCATTATTTGACAGGGTATGTGTCACAATCCTCCTATATCAGCCTCCCAACTAGCCAGGTTTGTAGTCAACCAGGCTGGCCTAGGAGCCACACCTAGGCTTCCCACGTGGCTTCTAGACTCCTCAGTGGTGATGCTTACCTCTGCACCACTGTTGCTGGGCTTCCCACTGGTTCACCTTGCACTTCAAATGGCTCTTTTACATACATGATTTATAGGATCATATACTGACCATTTAGAAAAATATTGGTTCAATGAATGATGCAGATCTTCCAAATGTTGTCACACTTCAATATACAACATCCCCCCCAAAGAAAAAATCAAATGCTGGGGCCAGCAGATGACATGGTGATTAAGGTGCTGGATACCACATAGCCAATAGCATGGTTCAAGTCCCAGACCCAGTGGTCTAAAAAACACACTGGGCATGTGTGTACTGTGTACCCAAAATCCCAAGAGGAGAATGGAGGAAAAGGAAATGCAGCGTGTCCATCCCTGCTGGGAGGTGATTTCTCTCTCTCCTCTATCTGTCTCTCTCTGGCAAGCACATGTGTCCTATAGCAAATTAAAATAACAATAAAAAATAAAATGAAATAGTTCTTAAAACGAACTGCTATAGGATATGTGCTTGCCAGAGAGAAACAGAGATGGGGGGGGGGAAGCATCCCTAATGGGGCGTTGCCATGCTGCAATTCCTTTTCCATTTCTCCATTTTGCTGGGATTCCAGGCACACACACACATGTACAGTGTGATTCTCAAGCTACAAGGGCCAGTATTTTAAACACGGTCGGTCATGTAAGATGTGGCTCCCTTAACCACTAGGCTACAAGAATGGCCTTGTCAGTCTTTCTTTCTAGTAAGAAGTGTTCTATGAGAAAAGCAGCTGGTTCAGTCAACAATTCAATCATTAAAATGTTCTTCTAGAGAGAGCCATCATACCTCATATGTAGCCAAGGTGCTTTTTTAAAGAATTATTTTATTGATCTTTATTAATTTTATTTATTTATTTATTTAAATTTTACCAGAGAGGGACAGAAAGAGAGAGAAAGCAAGCCACCAGGTCTGGGACCTGAACCAGAGTCTGCCATGCGGGAGTCCAGTGCCCTTAACCACTACGCCACCTGCCAGCCCCATGTAGCCAAAGTGTTTTATGCATACTTCCCTCTCATTTCTTTTCTTTCTTCTTCTTCTTTTTTTTTTTTTGGAGAGGCTCTTTTTGCTATAGGACGCATGCAGTCGCCAGAAAGACAGAGAGAGACAGAGACAGAAAGCGAGAAATCACCCCCCAGGAGGGATGGCCATGCTGCAATCCCTTTCCTCCTTTCTCCTCTCAGGATCTTGGGCACGCACGCACACATTCCCAGCATGAGTTTAAGTCACTGGGTCTGAGACTCAAACCATGGTTGAGACTCAAACCATGGTTGACTACATGGGAGTCCAGGGACACAGCTATTACACTAACTGCTAGTCCCCCTTCTCTCCCATTTCAACACTCTGAATATAAAATGTGTTCTCAAAGATGAAGATTTAATTAATAGTTTTCACTACTTTTAAAAAAGGAATTACTTATTTAATTTAATTTATTCATTCATTTTAATTTGACCAGAGAGAAAGAGAGAGAGAGAAAGTGAGAAAAGAAGCCACCTGGTCCAGGACTCAAACCATGGTCAGCCATGTGGGAATGTCCAGTGCCTTAACCACCACGCCACCTGCTGGCCCCATATTTACTTTTTCAAGTACTTTTTAAAGTGAAAGCCAATTATCATTTTTTTTTTTTTTTAGGTTTTTGCCACAGGGGACATGCTCGCTAAAGAGACAGTGGCAGTGAGAGGGAAAGCGCGCATACTGAGTGTGCATGTGTGTGTGCCCAAAATTCCAAAAGGAGACTATGGAGTGGCCAGCCCACCCTGGGGTGTGATTTCTTTCTTTTTTTTTTTTTTTTTGGAGAGGTTTTTGCTATAGGGCCCGTGCACTCACCAGAAAGACAGAGAGAGACAGAGAGACAGAAAGTGAGAAATCACTCCCCAGGGGGGATGGCCATGCCGCAATCCCTTCTCCTCCATTCTCCTCTTGGGATCTTGGGCACACATGCACATGTGCCTGGCATGAGTTTAAGCCACCAGGTCCGGGACTTGAACCATGGTTGACTACATGGGAGTCCAGTGACATAGCCATTACACTAACTGCTGGTCCCCTAGGGTGTAATTTCTCACTTTCACTCTATCTCTGGCAAGAGAGCACTACTACCCTATAACAAGAAAAGAAAAAAGAACAACTGTTTTGTATTAAGATTTATACAAACTATAAATAACATGTCAACTTGATAATTACTCCTTTAAAAATATAAGCTATAGCCACAGAAAAATCTTACTTTTGTGGGATCTTGTCATCCTATCAGATTTAGCAGATGCATCCTTAACTCGGTTATGATACTCTAAAAGGAATGTTCGTTCATGCTCAAAGAAATCATCTACATCCTACAGAATCAAAAGAAAACACAACTTTTTAAACTTATGTGTTTTAGTTTAATAAGTAAATCAACTAAGTACAAAAAATCATTACTGGTAAATTGTATAGCTATCTACTAACAATTACATTGATTTCACCCACAAGTTAAGACTAATAAGCATGCACTTTATCAAGTAAGAACTCTAAGGTTTTGTAGGTGAAGGCTTAGGGCTCTTATGTTTCACATTCACATGATGCTCTGTGAAACGTGCTTCTACTTGAGCTTGTCTCTACAATTCTGCATCCCCAATAAACACATTACTGACAGTAGGAGTGATCAACTGCTTTTCAGAAAAACAAAAACATTCTGGTAGAGAGAAGTAAAAATCTGTTTTTCCTAAGGTCATGTAGCTACCTGAGACAACACTAAAACCTCAACTAAGATCTAACTCCAAATCTGGGCACAGGTCTGCTTCTAACAGTTGCAAGATTAAGCATAAGGCCTATGGATAAAGGAAGTCCCATTTCTTGCCCCACCCTGCAGCTGGCTCTGTCCTGCATCGAAGAAGTCCTTGTGTGCATGTGGACATTATTCTCTGTCCCTTCCCTCTGCCCAGCTGTCCTGTGGCCATCCCTTAACCACTCATGGAATATGGACCAGTGACGCAGTCTACTGTCTGAAGGATGAACTCAGAGAAGACATCTACACAAGACTTGGAAGAAGGCTTGGAATTTGGGCAAGGAAAAATAGTTTCTAGATACCTGGACCATGGTCTGGTTTGGAGAAGGGACGTAGGCTCTATGTAGGCAAACTACCCTGGACTGCTGTCTTTTTATCCCTTAGAGAAGGGATCTCTCTAAGAGAAGGATTCAGGGCAGGGAGCACAGTTTCCCAGCCTAAAGAATCCCCTGTTCAAACTTCTCTTTTACCCCAACTATACATTTGAAATCTCAATTTCTCTTTCATAAAGAAGTTAATTCTCATCCAATTCTACTGTCCATCAAATAAAATCTTACCTTTACTCCTGAAACAATGACTCCATCTGCTGATTTAACCATGTTTTTAAAGAAATCTTCAAGTTTCTCTTTTTTATTTTTTCCTCGTACACTCAACTGAAAGAAAGGTAATTTAACTTTTAGCAATCTCTGAAGTGAGAAAGCATCCCCCTCCAGGGGGATGCCACACTGTAATTCCTTCTCCTCCATTCTCGGGTTTTTGGGCATATGCGCGCGCGCGCGCGCGCACACACACACACACACACACACGCTTGGTGTGATTTCCAAGCCACTGGGTCTGGAACTCAAACCGGTCGGCCATGTGGGAATCCAGCCATCCTAATCACCACACCACCTGCTGGCATTATTATTTTTCTTTTTTGATAACAGATAGCCCTTCTAAAAGTTTGAGGTGATAACTCATGATTTTAACTCAGATCTCCCTAATGATTCATAAGGATGACCATTTTTTTTTTTTTTGTATTTGTTAGCCATTATGAGTCTTATTTTGAAAAATATATATTCAGGTCTCTTGCCCATTTCTTAACTGAATTATTTGTTTTATTTCAATAGAACTGTGTTTCTAATATCCTTTGAATATTAATCCTTTATCAAATGTGTCTTGCAAATATTTCTCCCAATCAACTGGTTGTTCTTTCATCTTGCTTCTTCCTTTGATGTGCATAAGCTTTTTATTTATTTTTTATTTTTAAAAAATTTTTTTGAGAGGTTTTTGCTATAGGGTATGTGCCCTATAGTTCTCCTCTCAGGATTTTGGGCATGCATGCACATGCGCCCGGCGTGAGTTTTAAGCCACCAGGTCCGGGACATGAATCGCAGTCGACTGTCGACTACATGGGAGTCCAGCGACATAGCCATTATGCTAATGGCTGGTCCCCCACATAAGAGTTTTTAGGTAGGGAGGGAGGAAGTGATGAAAATTAGGACATCAACACTAAACACGGTCAGTTAAATAGATAAAAGTCAATGATTTATGCAAAGTAATCTAGAAAGACAAAGAGAGACAGAGAGACAGAAAGCGAGAAATCATCCCCCAGGGGGGATGGCCACGCCGCAATCCTTTCTCCTCCATTCTCCTCTCGGGATCCTGGGCACGCACGCACACGCACCCGGCATGAGTTTTAAAAGCATCTCTCAATGGGGTGTGGTCATACTGTAATACCTTCTCCTCCATTTCTACACCATCGGGACTTTGGGCATGCAGGCAAACACATACAAACTCCCTTCTCCTTCACTATCCTCCTGGGATCTTGGGCATGCATGTATACATTCCAGGTGTGATTTTCAAGCTACCAGGTCTGGGACTACTGTGATTGGCCATCGAAAGTCCAGTGACATAACCGCTATGCCATTTGCTGGCCCCCATAGCATGTTTCTCAATACACCAGGACCGGGATTCAAATCACAGTTGGCCTTATGGGATCAAGCTCTCTTAGCCATGAGGCTAGCCCTCCTTAAGTTTATGGGGGACAACATACTATCACATGATTCCACAATAGGTTTAAAATATATTATACAAATTCCTCACTCTGAACTCATCCAAATATCATCTCTTGTCTGATTTTGGGGACCAACAACTTATATTACAGGGGACACAACAGATGACTTCGAACAGCACGAATGGTTATCTAATAAAATTGAATAGCAGCTAACTTTCACTCCTAACATTTGAGACACGAGAGTGCTCCATAAAGGAGCCAAGGCTTCAATACTCAACTTTACGTATAAATCTCTATCACCATCTGCTATGGTCTTAAATACCATGTGTCCTCCCAAAACCCTATATTTTGAACCCTAAGATGATAGTATTAAGAGGTAGGGGCCTCTGAGAGGTGATTTGGTCATAAGAGTCATTGTGAATGGGATTAGTGCCTTTATAAAAGAGGGCTGAGGGGCTAGAAGGTGGCATGGTGGTTAAGGGCACTAGACTCCTACAAGGTCAATTGTGGTTCAAATCTTGGAGCTGGTGGCTTGTTTTCTTGCTTTCCCTCTCTCTCTCTGGTCAAACTGGAAAATAATAATAACTGAAGATAAATAAAATAATAATTCATTCTTCAATTAAAAAGAAGAAGCCAGAACCTGAGGATGAAATTTAAATGGATGGATATATATAGAAAAAGTCCATGAAGAAGACTGGGAAGATGGGACCAGCGGCTGGTGTAGTGGTTAAGGCACTGGATACTCCCACATGGCCGACAACGGTTCGAGTCCTGGACCTGGTGGCTTGCATTCTCACTTTCTGTCTCTCTCTGTGTGTCTCTCTCTGGTCAAATTAAAATAAATGAATGAATAAATAAAATTTAAAAAAAAAAAAAAAGAAGACTGGGAAGTAGCCAGAGAGTTAAGTGAAAAACTCAATCAAAAGATAACCTAAAAAACAGGAAATATGAGGTAAAGCATGATTAGAAAGATATCTTAAATCAAACCAGAAACACTTGATGTAATATTTACATATTAACAGTGGGGCTAAGAGGTAGCATAGTGATTGAGGTGTTTAACTCCCATGTGGTTGACCCCAATTCAAGTTCTGGACCCAGCAGCTTGAAACTCATGCTGGCGCATGTGCATGCCTGCCCGAAATCCTGAGAGGAGAATGAAGGAGAAGGAATTGTGGTACAGCCATCCCACTTGGCGTGGCCATCTGCCTGAGGGGTAGTTTCTTGCTATCTCTGTGTCTCTCTCCAGCGAGCGCACATGCCCTATAGCAAAAAAATAGAGTAAGATTTAAAAAAAAACACACACATTATCATCTCAATAAGTGTATTTTTTCATAATAAACACACTCAAAGTAGGAGTACTTCTTCAATCTGATAAAGGATATCTATGAAAAATCTGTAGCTAACATCACACTTAACGCTGAAATACTGAATGCTTTTCCCCTATGAATGTCTGTTCTTTTTTGGGGGGAGAGGTTTTTGCAATAGGGCATGTGTGCTTGCCAGAAAGACAGAGACAGAAAGCGAGAAATCACACTCCCCCCCCCCCCCCCCCCCCCGGGGATGGCCACGCCACAATCCCTTCTCCTCCATTCTCCTCTTGGGATCTTGGGCATGCACGCACACACGCCGGGTGTGAATTTAAGCCACTGGGTCTGGGACTTGAACCATGGTCGGCTACATGGGAGTTCAGCGACATAGGAGTTAAGCAACATAGCCATTACGTTAACTGCTGGTCGCCCCAAAATTATTTTTTAATACTTTTATTTAACTTTATTCATTATTAATATTTTTTAATTTGATCAGAGAGAAACAGAGAGAGAGAGAAAGGGAAAGTGAGAAAGCAAGCCACCAGGTTTGGGACTTGAACCACAGTCAACCATGTGGAAGTCCAACTCTCTTAACCACCACACTGCCCGAAGAAGTCTTTAAAGCTGGGACCAGCAGATGGCGTAATGGTTACATTGCTGGACTCTTACATAGTGGACTACGGTTTGAGTCCCAGACCCGACAGCTTAAAACTCAAGCCAGACACGTGTGTGCGCGCACGTGCCCAAGATCCTGAAAGAGAATGGAGGAGAAAGGATTGCAGCATGGCTATCCCCCTGAGGGGTGATTTCTTGCTTTGTGTCTCTCTTTGTCTTTCCAGTGAGTGCACTTGACCTACAGGAAAAATCTCAAAAAAGAGGGCGGGGCCATCAGGTGGAGTGGTGATTGAGGCACTGGACTCCCACATGAACAACCACAGTTCGAGTCCCGGACCTGGAGGCTTGCTTTCTCATCTTCCCTTGTCAAATTAAAAATAACAATGATAAAATTAAATGAATAATTCTTAAAAAAAAAAAAAGAAAAAAGAAAAAACAGAACTCTCTAAAGCTTAATTACCTCAATCTCTCATTTTGTACCACATAAGAGTTTTTTTTTTTTTTTTTTTTAAGAAATTTTTGCTATAGGGAGCATGCACTCGCCAGACAGACAGAGACAGAGAGACAGAAAGCGAGAAATCACCCTCCAGGGGATGGCCATGCCACAATCCCTTCTCCTCCGTTCTCCTCTTGGGATCTTGAGCACGCATGCACACGCGCCCGGCGTGAGTTTTAAGCCACCAGGTCTGGGACATGAACCGCGGTCGACTACATGGGAGTCCAGCGGCATAGCCATTATGCTAACGGCTGGTCCCCCACATAAGAGTTTTTAGGTAGGGAGGGAGGAAGTGATGAAAAGTAGGACATCAACACGAAACAAGGTCAGTTAAATAGATAAAAGTCAATGATTTATGCAAAGTAATCTAGAATCCTCTGACCCAAGTACTCCCCTGGAATTCACCATAAGCCTTCAGAAGACTCCAAATTTAATGAATGTTTAAAAAATTTTTTTTAAAGATTCATTTACTTTAGGAACCAGCAGTTAGCATAATGGCTATGTCACTGGACTCCCACGTAGTCAATCGCAGTTCGAGTCCCGGACCTGGTGGCTTAAACTCACGCCAGGCGTGTGTGCATGCGTGCCCAAGATCCCAAGAAGAGAATGGAGGAAAAGGGATTGCGGCTTGGCCATCTCCCCTGGGGGGTGATTTCTCACTTCCTGTCTCTCTGTCTCTGTCTTTTTGGTCAGCGTACGTGTCCTACAGCAAAATCCTCTCACAAAAAAGGGCAAGACTTATTTAATTTTAATTTGATTTATTATCATTATTATTCAGTTTTGACCAGAGATAGACAGAGAGAAAGGGAGAGTGAGAAGGCAAGTCACCCAATCTGGGACTTAATCTGTGGTTGGCCGGCCATGTGGGAGTCCAGCGCCTCAACCACCATACCACCTGCTAGCCGCCCCCCTTTTTAAAAAGATTTATTTATTTTAATTTTATTTATTAGAATGTTTTAAATTTGATTACCCTATTTCTTACAAAATTCACAACTGAGGATGAAAAAAACCAGTGGTCCATATTATAACATTATTTCCATTACTGCTACAATTAATCTGCTCAAATTCTACCAAAATACTAAAATACTACTAAAAAATGTATTACTTTAAACTGCCTTAAAAAGTAAGAACATGTGGCTAGCAGGCGGCATGGTGGTTGAGCCACTGGACTCCCACATGTCCAACTGTGGTTCAAGTCCCAGAACTGATGGCTTTTTCTCTCTGGTCAAACTGAAGAATGATGCTAATAAATAAAATAAAATAAATAATAAAAACGAAGTATTCTTGTACCATTAAAAAAGAAAGAAAAATTGGGACCAGTAGTTAGCATAATGGCTATGTTGCTGGACTCCCACGTAGTCGACCACAGCTCACGTCCCGGACCCGGTGGCTTAAAATTCACGTTGGGCGCGTGTGCATGCGTGCCCAAGATCCCGAGAGGAGAACGGAGGAGAAGGGATTGCGGCGTGGCCATCCCCCCGGGGGGTGATTTCTCGCTTTCTGTCTCTCTGTCTCTCTCTCTCTGTCTGGCGAGCGCACGCACCCTATAGCAAAAACCTCTCCCCAAAAAAAGAAAAATAAGAATATTGTGAAAAGTCTTTTCTAACTAGTAACTCCCTTTTCCAATGACTCTAAAAAGGAACCTCAATTGTTGCTTCAATCAATCCAATACTCACATCTTGATTATATTCCAAGAAGACATGGAAATTTAAATCTTTTCTCAAAATAGGATGTGCTGCCACACGACACAGGAACACTTCATGCATTGCAACAGTCTTCTTAAATATTGCCAAATATTCACTAGAAACAACACAAAATTTAAGGTAAAAAACTCCATCAACTAGAAAGTCATCTTTAACAAGTATTTTCAGTCAACAATCTGGATTATTCCTAATTCATAATGAGAGACAAAGATACAATTCATGTAAACAAAGGTTACAGCTGAACTATTAAAAAAGATTTCATGCTAGTTAATAGCACTTATTATGTCTAAATGTTAATATTTTTAAGTTTGATCAGCTTTTCTTATTATGTAAGTTGATGTTAAAGATAACTAGAAGAGTGTTTTCAGATCCACAGAAAGTATACTATAAATTATTTAATACAACTTAATGACTCAATTTCTATATAATTACTGCTTTTAAATACTTTAGTACAAAGAAATCAAAACCCAAACTTCAGTAAGCATGTTTTCAGTGTTATTATTTCCACCTACTAACCCAGACACACAAGAAAGAAACACCATGGAGAAATTTTTGCCATCACATTGAAGAAATGAATTTGAAATACTTAGTTATCATCAAGGAATCCCACCAACCATATAATAATACATGTCAGTTTTGGGGGAAAAACACTCAAGGTAAAGGCCAATATTCTTGCTTCAACTACGTGCAAGAAGGATAAATTTTACATACCAGCAAACCAGCAGGACCAATGTTGGGAGAAGTTTGATCTCTGTGAGGGTAGTCATTCAGTGAAGACAAAAAAGAAGGATGCAGAGGATGGAGGTAGCAGTAGAATAAACCCAAGGTTCTCTGTTAGCCATTCCCTAACCAGACCACAAAAGAATCATGATCAGGGCCACTGGAAAATCACAGATTCTTTATTTATTAATGTGCTCTGCTAATTTCCAGTTTTCAGTCTTAGAAACCTTAAGTAAATATCTGACTACTGTTGTCCCCAGGACAGACAGAATTCTGTCACCTTACACTGTGATGATGACTTACTGTGCTAATTAAAATCTTTCCAGAAGAGATTAGCATTCTGAAGAGAAGCCTATCAGCAGTGTGAACACATGTGTGAAAGCTGAAAATAAATGAAACAGGAGAAGAGAAAGTGCATGAAGGGGAGAGATGACCAGAAAAGGATAGATGGAGGTGATGACAATGCAAGGAAAATTATTTCTTATTCAAAATATGAGAAACAAAATATGGCAAATTCAAAATTACTTCAAATATTTTGTAAAAGGGGAAGATTCTTTTTTTCCAACAAATGTGCTAAAAATAAAAATTATAACCACTTTTTTCAAGGATTTAATACTTTTCTAGTATATATCAAACTAATAGTTATTTAATGAAAAAAAAAAAATGGTTGCTTTTTAAAAAAAAACGATTTTCTAGCTACTACTTTGCTTTTAATCTTTGCCCTTTGGCCAGAAGCCAAAAGGACAGGGGGAATTATACATAACACTTTTTTTTTTTTTTTAGAGAGATTTTTTTCAGATAGGGCACATGTGCTCACCAAAGAGAGACTGAGAGAGAAAGCGAGAAATCACCCCCTGGGGGAATGGCCATGCTGCAATCCCTTCTCCTCCATTCTCCTCTTGGAATAATCTTGGGCATGCACGCACATGCACTTGGTGTGAGTTTTAAGCCGCCATGTATGTGATTCAAACCATGGTCAACTATGTGAGAGTCCAGCGATGTAACTCTAATGCCATCTGCTGGACCCCATAACACACTTTTTTTTACAATATATGCAAAGAGTTGCTTGGCATATTTTTCTATGAGAAAAACGTTTAGTATGTACAGGTTGGAAAAACGAGAGTTAGTAGGTAATAGCTAAGGCCTTTAAGGGGAAGAAAAGAAAAACAATTTACATTCTGCCTTAAAAATTCAATTCTCTTTCTACTATATTATGCTAGCTTTTGGATTCTGTTAATTTTAAAGTTTATTTAAAACACGAATTTAAACAATTTTACAGTGGAGGCAATTACTCTATAATTTTCCTATAGGCTCTGATCATGATTGTTAATCCCAGTTGTGCAATTCAAATCTGCATGTTCCAGAAAGGGTCACTATCGTGAAACAACTAAAATGATGGGATATCAAAGAGCATAAAAAGGCATTAACACAAGCACAATAAACAAAAGCAGCAACAACAAAAAATCACATACGCTTCCAGTTCCTGTTTCATCTTTGTGAATTCTTCCTTTGTCATTGACCCTTCTCCTTCTCCAAGTTTCTGTAGTTTTTCCCTTGAAGCATCAAAATCAGGTCTTGGTGGTGCTGGTGGGATCTACAAAAGGATCAAACCACTAATTTTAAAAGACTTTTCATTTAGTTTTTTCTTTTTTTTTTTAAAGAGATTTTTGCTATAGGAGTGTGAGCACACCAGAGATACAGAGAGAAACAAAAAGTGAGAAATCATCCCCCAGGGGTGATGAACACGCCACAATCTCTTCTCCTCCATTCTCTCAGGATTTTGTATACACAAACCCGGCGTGAACTTTAAGGCGCTAGGTTCCAGGACTGAAACCGCAGTTGACTATGTGGGAGTTCAGTGACATAAACATTACACCATCTGCTGGTTCCAACACTTTTCATTTCTTGTAGCATTGTACTAATGCCACCATAGAAGCCCAGAGCTGGGAAAGCTAAAGGTATCCTGAATGAATTGATCACTGGCAATACTTAAACTCAGGTTAAAGAACATGACTAGTTCTAGAAATTAAGATTCTTAAGGTCCTTTACACCAAAGACGAATACAGCATAGCACTATGTTCTGGTATTAAAACCAGAGTTCTTGGGGCCAGCAAGTGGTATGGTGGTTAAGGGTGCTAGACTCCCACATGGCTGATCATGGTTTGAGTCCTGGACCTGGTGGCTTGCCTTGTCATGTTCTCTTTCTCCCACTCTCCTCCTCTCGCTCTGTCCCTCTCTGGTCAAATTAAAATAAATAAATAAATAATATTAAATAAAATAATTAAAAACAAAAACAAAACAGAGTTCTCAAACTTCAATCTCTAGACTCATACACAGCAACCTGTAATAGTCAAATTCATGTATGCACTAAGCTCTGACTATAGATGGAATGAATAAATGCATAGCAAACAGGCATGTTTTTGCAAAAGTAAGTGGTATGCATTTTTAAAAATTCATCAATTCATAGTAGCTTTATGCTGCTGTATATTTTTTAGATTAAAAAAAAACGCACGCACACGCGCCCGGCGTTTTTTTTTAAGAGAGAGATTTTTACTATAGGGTGCATGTACTATCCAGAGAGACAGAAAGTGAGAAATCACCCCCCAGGGGAGATAGCCACGCCACAATCCCTTTTCCTCCAGTCTCCTCTCTGATCTTGGGTACACATGCACAAGCAGCCAGTATGAGGTTTAAGATGCCGGGTCCAGAACTCAAACCGTAGCCAACTACATGGGAGTCAGAGATGTAACCATTACACCATCTATCTGTCTCCAATTTTTTTTTAAGAGATTTTTACTGTAGGTCATGTAAGTTCACTGGAGAGATAGAAAAAGACAGAGAGAGAGAAAGAAAACGACAAATCACCCCCCAGGAGTGATAGCAGTGTCACAATTCCTCCTCCTCCATTCTCCTCTTGGGATTTTGGACACACACACACACACACACACACGCCACCCAGTATGAGTTTCAAGCCACCAGGTCCAGGATTTGAACTGCAGTTGGCCATGTGGGAGTCTAGCGGCATTATGCCATCTGCTGGTCCCAGATTTTTAAATTTATGATAGAGCACATATGTGCACATGTGAGAGCAAGAACAAGAGAAAGAGAGAGATGAGCACCCTCCATAGGGTCTGGTCATGCTATGAACGCTTTCCACCAGTATTCTAGCCTGTTGGGTCTTGGGCATGCACATGTGCATACCAGGAGCGCTTTAGACTGATGAGGCTGGGAACTCAAATCACAGCTGTTACGTGGGATCCAGCTTCTTCTTCTTCTTCTTTCTTTAAAGAATTATTAGGGACCAGTAGTTGGCATAATGGCTATGTTGCTGGACTTTCATGTAGTCAACCATGGTTCGTGTCCCGGACCTGGTGGCTTAAAACTCACGCCGGGCGCGTGTGCGTGCGTGCCCAAGATCCCGAGAGGAGAATGGAGGAGAAGGGATTGCAGCGTGGCCATCCCCCCTGGGGGGTGATTTCTCACTTTCTCTCTGTCTCTCTCTGTCTGTCTGGTGAGCACACGCGCCCTATAGCCAAAAACTCTCAAAAAAAAAAAAAAAAAAAAAAAAATCGCACCAACAGGTGGGGATACATGCCCAAAACCCCAAGAGGAGAATGAGGAAGAAGGGAAGATGGTGAGGTCATCCCCTCTGGGAGGTTCTCTCTCTCTCTCTCTCTCTCTCTCTCTCTCTCTCTCTCTCTCTCTCTCTCTCTCCAGCAAGCACACGTTCCTAGAGCAAACTAAAAAGAAAACAATGGCTTTTGGATTGAAGGAATGTACCAGAAACAGAAAGAATTGCCTTAAAAACAACAGAACAAGTGGCTAATAGATGGCATGATGATTAATGGCGCTGGACTCCCACATGGCTGACTATGGCTCAAGTCCCAGACCGGGTGGCTTGCTTTCTCACTCCCCCCCCCCCCCCCCCCCCCCTTCACACTCTGTCCCTCTCTGGTCAAATTAAAATAAATAAATAAACAAATAAACAAATAAACAAACAAATAAAGTTAAATAAAATAATTCTTTTTAAAAAACAGAACAAGACACACATTAATGGTAAACCTCATTCTATCAAATCACAGTTAGGGAGTAAATAAGTACTTACCTTAAGTAAAATATAAGATCTAGAAAAGATATACCATTCAAGGGAAGGATCTAAGAAAAAAAAAAATATCTTAGGGAGAATTACCTCCAACTAAGAATTTTTATGAGGAAAATGATAGAAAGTTAGACAGGGCAAGAAAAGAGCTATACCAAGTACAACGACAGGAGGAGATGGAAACAGTATGAAGTATAATCCAATACACTCACTGAGAATCTACTACGTGCCATGCATGAGGCACAATGCTGAGACCTGGGTATATAAAGATAAATAAGGCTTAACCATGGTGGTACAAGCAGATCTGTTTTGTTTTGTTTTTCTAAAAGTGCCTGGGGTACTTAAGGCTGTCAGGCCGCATACACGTGGCTGAGGAGGCACGGAAGGTAGGGGTTTTATTCCCAATCCAACCTCAACAGGCCAGGAGTGATGGCACACACGTATGGTCTTAGCTAACGGAAAGGCTGAGGTAGGAACAACTGCAATATGGTGAGACCCTGTCAAAAATAAATACCTCTCCCTCCCACACTCAGGATAAAAGAGGTGTTAATCATGTTTTTTTTTTTTTTTTTTTTTGGAGAGGTTTTCGCTATAGGGTGCGTGCGCTCGCCCAGACAGACAGACAGACAGAAAGCAAGAAATCACCCCCCCAGGGGGGATGGCCACACCGCAATCCCTTCTCCTCCATTCTCCTCTCGGGATCTTGGGCACGCACGCACACTTGCCCGGCGTGAGTTTTAAGCCACCGGGTTCGGGACGCAAACCACGGTCGACTACGTGGGAGTCCAGTGACATAGCCATTACGCTAACTGCTGGTTCCCGGTAATCATGTTTTATAATACAATTTTTTTAAAAAAAAATTACATCAGTGGGGCTGGCAGGTGGCATGGTGGTTAAAGGTGCTGGATTTTCCCACACGGCTGATCAAGGTTTGAGTCCCGGACGTGGTGACTTGCTTTCTTGCTTTCCCTTTCTGTCTCTGTCTGGCCAAATGAAAAAACAGTAATAATAACAGTAACAAATGGAATTAAATAAATAAATCTTTAAAAAACAAAATAAAATCACATCAGCTTACTTAAGATGCTAAACAAGGGGTCAGCAAATGGTATAGCAGTTACATTGCTGGACTCCCACACGGCCAACCAAAGTTTGAGTCCCAGACCTGGCAGCTTGAAAACTCGCCAAGAACATGTGCATGTGGGCCCCAAATTCTGGAAGAATGGAGGAGAAGGGATTGTGGCATGGCCATCCCTCCAGGAGGAGGTGATTTTCACTTTTCCTCTCTCTGTCTCTGTTTCTCTCTCTCTAATGAGTGCACAAACCCTAAGGCAAAAACCTCTCAAAACAAAACAAAAAATAAAATAAAATAAAGTGCTAAACAAGATTCCAATACATAGAGTATCTAAAATTCTCCTTAAAAATAGGATTAAAGGGGGCCAGCAGGTGGTTTGGTGGTTAAGGCACTGGACTCCCACATAGCTGACTGCGGTTCAAGTCACAGACCTGGCAGCTTGCTTTCTCACTTTCCCTTTCTCTCTGTCTCCCTCTGCTCAAATTAAAAAATAAATAATATAATAAGATTTTTTTAAAAAAAGGATTAAAGGGGTGGCAGGTAGTGTGGTGGTTAAAGCACTGGACTCCCACATGGCTGACTGCAGTTCAAGTTCTGGACCTGGTGGCTTGTTTTCCCATTTTCCCTCTCTCTCTGGTCAAATTAAAACATAACAATAAATAAAACTAAGTAAGTAATATCTCTCAAACAAATGGAATTAAAATGAAACCTCAAAACTTACGATGTAACCTGCATAGTCTTCATTTTCAACAAAGGAATCATGAAGCCAAATAAACTCCTCATGTTGTCGGACAACAGAAAACTCGTTCTGCTTAAAATTTGGCAATGAACTCTGCAAAGATAGAAATTCTCAAGTTATACTAAAATGCTTTTAATAGTAACATATGATAATATTTACACATACACACACATAAGTATATATAATTAATCATCTATGAAAGATTGATCAATACCTTCAAACTCTATTACAAAAAGTCCTCAGATCCTTGGGAAAATAAGCTTACTGTCTCTTTTTATACTGTATTGTAACCATTAGTTATCTTATAAATATATATAAAACTCAATTATTCAAATAAAGAAAAATAGATCTGCCTCTAAAATGTGCTTAAGAACTGAAATTTAGTAAAAATAGTAACTCGTAGTGTCAGTGTTTCAAAAACACTATGGACATTTGTGCATACATGCCTAAAGTTTCAAAAGGACAGAGACATAGGAAAAGGGATTATGGTATGATTTGAGGGTGCTTCCTCCCTCCCTCTCTCTTCCCCCCTCTCTCTCTCTCTCTCTCTCTCTGTGTTGAGAGCATGTGCACTCTAGCAATAAAAAAAAAAAAAAGAAAAAATTATTGCGCCAGCAGGTCACTGGTGTAGTGGTTAAGGCACTGGACTCCGACATGGCCAACCAAGTTTTGAGTCCTGGATCCAGTGGCTTGAAACTCGTGCCATGCACATATGTGTGAAGGTCCAAAATTCCAGGAAGAGAATGGAGAAGAAGGGACTATGGCATCGCTATCCTCCCTGGTAGATGTGATTTCTCATTTTTCCCTTTCACTGTCTGTCTCTTTCTCTGGTGAGTGCACGCACCCTATGGCAAAACCTTAAAAAAAAGAAAAAAACTGAAATAAATATTACTATTTGTAAGACAGTAATTTGACTAACTGTAGGACTACAACAAAACTGAAAATAATGAGAATGGTAAAAGATATTAATAAAAAATCACAAGAAAATTAAATCTGCATTGTCTTGTCTATGGTTAATTCTTTTTTTAAAGAGAGATTTTTGCTATAGTGCACATGCGCTCACTGGAAAGAAAGAGTCAGAGAGACAGAAAACAAGAAATCACCACCCAGATGGGGATGGCCACAATCCCTTTTCCTCCATTCTCCTCACGGGATCTTGGGTATGCATGCACAAGTGCCCAGCATGAGTTTAAGTTGCCAGTTCTAGGATTCGAACTGCAGGTGACTACATGGGAGTCCAGCAACGTAACCATTATGCCATCTTCTGGTCCCTATGATTAATGCTTAAAATGTTAACTTTTACATATTTTCTGGACTAGCTGTGATAGCATGTGCTGGAAAATGCTGCTACACAGCAGGCAAAAGTCATATGAGGCCCAGGTTTGATTCTCTGCTTACTCTAAAAGCCAGCAAGATTGTACACACCTATAGCAATCAGCTACTCAGGGGTCTGAGGCAGGCGGATTGTGACATATCAAAACCCTGTCCAATGGTGGCCGGGCAGTGGCAGAGCTGTAATGCAATGTTTTATAAGGTTGACCCACAAAGGGAGGTTCTGCATTCAAGTCTGGAGACTTTCCTGAATATGCTAGCTGCATGTATGTCCATGATCCAGAGCAGGTTGAAGCTTGGAGTGGATCACTAAAGACCTTGTTGGGGGCACTTGTCTTTCTGTCTCTCTTGTGCATGAAAAAAATAAGTAAAATTAAGTTAAGGGGGAAAAAGACTCTGTCTAAAAAAAATTCTTTAATTGAAAAATGTATTTTAGAAAGTACAGTTCTAGGGCCAGCCCTGTGGCATACTGGTGAGGAAGGCAAATTTCACATGGCCAATCACACAGTTCAAATCCTGGCCCTGGCAGCTTGAAAATCATACCAGGTGTCTGTGTGTGTGCATATCCAAAATCCCAACAAGATGAAGAACTGGAGAAGGAGTCACAATATGGCCATGATCCTTTGAAGGGTGCTTCCTCTTTCCCTCACTCTGGTAAGTGCTTGCACCTTCTGGCAAATTTCAAAAAAAAAGAAAAAGAAAAAGAAAAGAAAAAAGGACATTTCCAGGGCCATATGGTGGTGCAGAGGCAATGCAATACTGAACCCAAATGGAAGGGTGTGGGGTTTTCAACTCAAGACCTCCTTGTACATGCCAGGAGTACAAGCTGTTATCTGCAGTTACTAAAGATAGGGGTAGATCGTGGCATTAGGACTATGTTGAGGGTGCTTGTCCCTCCCTCTCATCCTCTTGCTCATGGAAGAAATAAATGTTTTAAGTTTATGTATTTTTAAAATAAATATCTTATATAAATAAAATAAAATGTTTTAAGTTTTTTGTGACCAACATATGGTGTAATAGTTACATTATTGGACTGCCATGTAGTTGACCACAGTTTGAGTCCTGGACCTGGTGGCTTAAAAGTCACGCCAGGCATATATATATAATCCCATTGGATTTTGGGCCAGCCCTGTGGCATACTGGTTAGGAAGAATGGATTGCGGAGAATGGATTACGGCATGGCCACCTCCCTCACAGGGAGAAATTCCTCACTTTCTGTCTATCTTTCCAGTGAGCGCACATTCCCTATAGCAAAAATCTGTTATTAAAAAAAAGAAAAAAAAATGTCTTTAAGTTTTTACTCCGTGAGTGAGATAGAAAGTACCCCAATAGGGTCTTGATGACACAATCCATCCCCAGCCTCTGCCTGCAACAGATCACAGGCTCACATGCAACCAGTATACTCAAGGAGGTCTCCGGATGCAAAATCAGAACATTGCTTGCGGGGGGGAGGGGAGGGCAGCCTCTCAGAACAACACGTTGTATCACCATCCAGGACGTACTATCATCCAGGCTTACCAAAAATTTTTTTGCTCAAATAATAATGAATTAAAGGGGCAGTAGGTGACATGGTGGTTAAGGTGCTGGACTCCCACAGTTCAAGTCTTAGATCCAGGACTTGAAAACCACATGGGGCACGGGTATATGCGTGCCCAAAATCCTGAGAGGAAAATGGAAGAGAAGGGACTGCAGCATTGCCATCCCCCCTAGTTGTGATTTCTCACTGCCCCCCTAACCCTGTCTCTCTCTGGTAAGCACATGCACCCTAAGGCAAAAGGAAAAACTGAATGAGTGAATTAAAAACTAAAATACAGGGACCAGCAGATGGTGTAATGGTTACTTCATTGGACTCCCACATGGTCAACTCTGGTTCAAGTCCAAGACCTGGTGGCTTGAAACTCATGCCAGGCACATGCGCATGCATGACCAAGATCCCGAGAACAGAATGGAGGAGAATGGATTGTGGTGTGGCCATCCACTTTCTCACTTTCTGCCTTTTCGTCTCTCCATCTCACCGGGTAGTGCACGCATCCAACAGTAAAAATCTCTCTAAAAACAACAACAAAAACACCTAAACTACAATTGCTTTACCATTACATTATGTTCGAAACTAAAGTTCCAGTTACATATAATAACTTATATTATTACGTATACATCATTATACAATAAATGGCTAAAATGATACAAAGTACAAAATCAAATTTACCTTTGTGTGAACAGTGAATTTTACTTTATCCCTCTCACTAAGAGCATCAGAAATGTCCACCTGCAGAGCAGCATCACTTTGAAGATCTACATTTATTGCTTTAAGCTAGAAAAAGAAAATCAGTAATATCTTTATGAAAAATTCTGTGGGCTGTTATATATTTTATTTTTCTCCTAGACGATAAGACAATGCAAAACAAAATAAAAATAACAAAAGAATTTTAAAGCTAAAAATGTACTAAAGTTCATTTAATCTACATGTATTTTGGGACAGATGCTTTCAATAATGCTATTATCTTAACTAATTTTCTTTTTTTTGGAGAGGTTTTTGCTATATGGTGCATGCATTTGCCAGAAAGACACAGAGAGATAGAAAGGGAGAAATCACCCCCCAGGGGGGATGGCCATGCTGCAATCCCTTCTCCTCCATTCTCCTCTCAGGATCCTGGGCACGCACGCACATGCGCCTGGTGTGAGTTTAAGCCACTGGGTCCGGGACTCGAACTGCGGTCGACTACATGGGAGTCCAGCGACAAAGCCATTATGCTAACTGCTGGTCCCATCTTAACTAATTTTTATTCTATACCATTCAATTATACTCTGCCCTGCATGAATCACTAAGCTAATCATGATTCATTTTAGTTTCACCCCAAATGAAAACTATTTTCCAAGAAGATGGTCTAATAAAATTCAAGTGTTCTAAAATTAAGGAATCTGTCTACCTTGAAGTACAAGAAAACTAAAAAGAATATTAAGCAATAATTTTAATTCTAATATTTCTTTTTGTTTGGGAACATATAATGAATATGGGTTTGTATATAATATAGGCAAAGTGGTAAGAAAAATACTAACATATAGTAAACAATAAATAACTCTATAAGCTACAATACATTTGAAGAATTGGCTTCTTATTCAGTGCTTCCATTCATGGTCCGTTAGGAGACTTTCCCACTTAAAATTTTTATTACAACTCTATTTATATAACTTTGGAATATCATACATTTTTCTTATTCTTTAAACAATGAATACTATAACAAGTTAGGGTAATTTGGAAATTTAACAACAGTTAAATATACTAAAAGATAAAGTCTTAGTTGGCTACATGATAGAAAATAGTTAAAGTCTAGTTAACAAGTCTGTTTCAAATATTCTACTTGTAAAACCCAGGACTTTAGGAATCTCACCTAGTCATCAGAACTTCAAATTTTAAGTACACTGTAAGTGAAAAAAAAAAAAAAATGCTGGGGGGCTGGCAGGTGGTGTGGTGGTTAAAGGCAATGAATCCTCACATGGCCCACTGTGGTTCGAGTCCTGGACCTGGTGGCTTGCTTTCTCTCTTTTCTTTCTCTCTCTGGTCAAATTAAAAAATAATAACAAATGGAATTAATTAAATAAATAATCCTTTTAAAAAATGTTTGATGCAAAACTGTTTATACTCTATCTCAATTATGTATTTTAAACACACACATAGTAAGACAGGAAATGCATAAAAATGTGAAAAGCAGTAGTGCATTTTCCTTATGTACTCCTTTAGTCTCTCAAATTTCCACAATATGCATGTATTACTTTTATAAATAGGAAAATAACTTTCTTTAAGCAGAAATGTTAACTTATTTTTTAAACATTCATTTACTTACTTATTTATCAATTTATTTGTTGTATTTTCTTTCTTTTTTTTTTTTTTTGGAGAGGTTTTTGCTATAGGGCGCATGCGCTCGTCAGATAGAGACAGACAGAGAGACAGAAAGCGAGAAATCACCCCCCAGGGGCGATGGTCACGCCACAATCCCTTCTCCTCCTTTCTCCTCTTGGGATCTTGGGCACGCACGCACACGCGCCCGGCGTGAGTTTTAAGCCACCGGGTCCAGGACGCGAACCGCGGTCGACTACGTGGGAGTCCAGCGACATAGCCATTACGCTAACTGCTGGTTCCCTGTTGTATTTTCAAGCTACAGGGTCTAGGACTCGAAACACAGTGGCTCATGTGAGAATCCAGCAGTTTAACCACCATGCCATGCCACCTGCTGGTCCCAGAAATCATATTAAAGATATATTTTATGGGAAAAGTCATCTGCATTTGAGCTGTGAGCAATCCCTTTCAAGGGCTAAAACAATCTAAGTTTCTGCTTAGACTTCACCCTCCAGACCACAAGATCCACCAGACTGGGTCAGAATAATACTCAATTCCCACTGAATCTGCTGCACAAAGGTAGAAAGACGCGGGACCAGCAGTTAGCGTAATGGCTATGTCGCTGGACTCCCACGTAGTCGACCGCGGTTCGAGTCCCGGACCCGGCGGCTTAAACTCACGCCGGGCACGTGTGCGTGCGTGCCCGAGATCCCGAGAGGAGAATGGAGGAGAAGGGATTGCGGCGTGGCCATCCCCCCTGGGGGGTGATTTCCTGCTTTCTATCTCTCTGTCTCTCTCTGTCTGTCTGGCGAGCGCACACGCCCTATAGCAAAAACCTCTCCAAAAAAAGAAAAAAAAAAAAAAGGTAGAAAGACGCAACTGCAGAAGAGATTGTAGATCTCCTCCTCCTGCACACATCTGAACACTCAGGTTTAACTTCAAGAAATTAGGAAAAACATATAATTCTTCATATGGCCAGAAACCACCACAGAGACACAAGAAATACGAGAAACCAAGAAAATCCGCCCCCCCCCCCCCCCCAGGGAAAAGAACAACTCCTCATGCACAGACAGTACAATGGAACTTGTGGAAATGTCAGATAAAGAATTCAGAATATTTGTAGCGACAAAGCTAACAGAGATGCAAGAGGAGAGAGAGATAATAAACTCCAGAAGATGCAGGAGAAAAGAATCAATGAGTTCCAGGAGGTGCAGAAGTTCTTGCATGAGTTGAAAGAAGAAATACACAGCACAAAAAAGAATCAAATGGAATTGTTAGAAGTGAAGGCTATAATATAGGAAATCAAAACCTCCTTTGAAAGTATTAAAGGCAGGTTAGATCATACAGAAGATCAAACCTCAGTTATAGAAGACAGTACCTCTGTCCGAGAAAAATTCACCAAAAACACTGAGAAAAATACCCAATGAAATGAAAATAATATATGAGAAATATTAGATACCATTAAACACCTTAACATTTTGATCATCGGTATCCCAGAGGATGAAGAAACTAATAAGGGCATTGATAATCTAGTCCATGAAATCCTGGAATAAAACTTTGCAAACCTAGAGAGGCCTTCAAATATCCAGACCCAAGAAATACAAAGGACCCACCTAGAATCAACCCAAGATCTTCTCCAAGGCACATCATAACCAGATTGACCAAAACCACAGACAAAGACAAGATTCTAAAATTGACAAGAGAAATGTCAAGTTACTTTCAAAGGATACCACATCAGGCTAATAGCGGACCTCTCATTGGAAACAATGCAAGTACGGAAAGAATGGGAAATATATTCAATGTATTGAGTGAAAAACATTCCAACCAAGAATCTTATAGCTGGCAAGATTATACTTCATATGGGGATAAAAAGACAAAAACATTCTCAGATAAACAAAACCTAAAGAATTTACCAACACCAGTCCAGATCTCCAAGAAGTTCTGAAAAGAAGTGCTATACCAAGAAAACTATAGACCGACACACACAAATAAGAGTCCAAAAAACAACCAAGAAAATGGCCAATTTAATGGTAGGGACAAGTCCAGAATTGAATGTTAACTTCCAGAATTTAAATGGAAAGATCAGACCACAACAGAAGAGAGATTAATTACACGAGACTTAACTGGTGAAATAAAATTTACAACTTTTGACTAAAACATGACTGATTTTCTCCTATGTTTTGTTTTCCAGATTTAAGGTTTTTCTGTCTTCTCTTGAGCTGCTGATAGGTTCATCTACCTACTATTTGAATAGAATCCTAACCTTTTTACTGGCTTTAATTCTTAAGCAAATTTCTCTTAACATTTTGTGATTTTAATTTATTAAAGCTAAAACTGCTTTTTTTGAAATTAAAAAATACATAAAAGAACCCCTATTTAATGACCACAGTAAGTTATATAGCCTCAGCCAGTTACTACTTGATAGTATGTTCATTTTACTCAGAGTTTTATACCTAAAGTCAGACATGTATTTACACATATGTATATATCAGCTGAACTTGCTATTGAAAGTATTTAATTAAGATTTTTTCAAACAATTATTTAATTTTATTTATTCATTTATTTATTTTAATTTGACCACAGAGGGAAAGTGAGAAAGCAGGCTGCCAGGTCTGGGACCTGAACCGTAGTCAGCCAAGTGGGAGTGTCCAACACCTTAACCATGCCACTTCCTGATCCTCTTAAGATTTTTTTTGTACATCAATAAAATGTGGGGGAAAAACAAAAAAAGAGGCATGGAAAGCAACTGTAGGTACCAGAGACAGTGTGGGAAGAGGGTGGGAAATGGCAGAGTGAGAAGTAGGGAATCAATGGGGGGAAAAAAATGCAAAATATATAAGAAATAAGAAAAATTATTTGTTGATAATAACATGTATAATATTATTATTAAGCCAATATACAGTGTATTCTGGATGGGAAATCTCATTTTGTATCCTGCAATGATGTACAGTGAATGAATGTAAAATAAATACATTTAAAAAAAAAAATGATCGGGACCAGCAGTTAGCGTAATGGCTATGTCGCTGGACTCCCACGTAGTCGACCGCGGTTCGCGTCCCGGACCCGGCGGCTTAAAACTCACGCCGGGCGCGTGTGTGTGCGTGCCCAAGATCCCGAGAGGAGAATGGAGGAGAAGGGATTGCAGCGTGGCCATCCCCCCTGGGGGGTGATTTCTCGCTTTCTGTCTCTCTGTCTCTGTCTGGCGAGCGCACGCGCCCTATAGCGAAAACCTCTCAAAGAAAAAAAAAAAAGATCAATTTTATGGGTTGGTCCTATAACATAGTGATTAAGTCCTTTGCATAGGAAGCTGGACCCTACATTGCTGACCACAGTCTGAATCTTGGCCCTAACAGCTTGAAAAACACTGTACATGTGCTTGCATTCCCAAAATTCTGATAGATTATGCAAGACCACATCCCATAAGGGTGTGCTTCTCCCAACACCCTTTCTCTAGTGAGCACACACAACCTCTAGCAATTAAAAAAAAAAAGAAAACTTGCTTCACATACCTAAGGTTTTTGTTGTAACTCCTGTTTCTAATAACTAAGATGTGTAATGGAAAAGCCAGTCTCTAAAATGAAATCATACCAACATAAAACTTCACTGAAAGTTAACGTGCTGCCTTATTTCATGAACCTAGATGTATTTATTTTTCACATATGTGAAGTAGTGATTTTTTTTTTTAAGGTTTTTCCCATAGGGCACATGCACTGGCTGGAGAGACAGACAGAAACCTAAGGAAAGTGAAAAATCACTCCCTAGGGGGGATGGCCTTGCCACAATCCCTCCCCTTCTAGTCTCCTCCTAGGATTTTGGGCATGCATGCACACTTGCCCAGAGTGATTTTTAAGCCACCAGGTCTAGGACTCAAACCACAGTTGGCCATGTGGGTGTCTAGCCTTAACTACTACGCCACCCTTAACCACTTTGCCACCGGTTGGCCCCAGTAATGTCTTTCAAATTTAACTGGAAACATTACATTTTTTTTTATGATACATAGTAAAATATATTCTTCAGATAGGCTCTGTAGCCTCGTGGTTAAGACTGACAGAAGGGACCAGTAGATGCATAATGGTTATGTTGCTGGACTCCCATGTAGTGGACCGTAGTCTGAGTCCCAGATCAGGTGGCATAAAACTCAAGCAGGGGGCCAGCAGGTGCTGTGGTGGTTTGTCCCGACCCAGGGGGACAGTCGAACAGGTTTCCTGAGGGAAGGAGAGCCGGAACAAGCGGCACAGTGTCACAGCACGGAGACGACACGTGTCGTCTGTTTATTGTGGGCAGCACGGTACAGAACAGAGACGATGCAGTGTTACAACTCTTTAGGGTTGTGTCGTCTGTTGAGCAACACTGAGACAACGCGGGGTTACAACTCTTCAGGGTCGTCTGGAGACGATGTAGTGTTACAGCTCTTCAGGGTCATCTGGAGACTGTGCGCTGTTTCAGCTCTTCAGGCTCTCCAGGGTCGTCGTCTTCCTGGTCTTCTGTGTCG
Organism: Tupaia tana; assembly: GCA_026018925.1. Classification (NCBI taxonomy): domain Eukaryota; kingdom Metazoa; phylum Chordata; class Mammalia; order Scandentia; family Tupaiidae; genus Tupaia; species Tupaia tana. Next base: position 201,996,886 of record JAKSZU010000001.1, read on the forward strand.
TCTTCGTTGTCTTCCTGGTCGTGTGGCTATTGTAGGCCAGGCATGGAGGTGATATACACGTTGGTGGATCATAAAAGGTGGGTTATGATTGGTTGTAAATGGTGGGCCATGATTGGTTGTAAACGGTGGGCCGTGATTGGTTGTAAACGGTGGGTTATGGTTGGTTGCTTTTGGACCAATCATGAGGTGCCAGATATGCAAATCTGAGGGATTCTAGTGGCCCATCAGAGCAAGGTTTCGAAGGTCAGGTTTTATGAAGAGAACCAATCATGGCAATTGCTTGCTCCCTGAAAAACCTCGGCTGACTTGCTGGTGTGCAGCCTCCCACAGTGGTTAAGGCACTGGACTCCCACAGGGCCAACTGCACTTGAGTTCTGGACCTGGAGGCTTGTTTTCTTACTTCCCCCCAACCTCTCTTTCCCTCGCTCTTTGGTCAAACTAAAAAATAATAATAAATACAATTAAATAATAAAATAATTCTTAAAAAAAAAAAAAAAAAAACTCACGCCAGGCATGTGTGCATGCATGCCCAAAAATCCCAAGAGGAGAATGCAGGAGAAGGGATTGCAGTGTGGCCACACACCTTGTGAGGTGATTTTTTACTTTCTGTCTCTGTCTCTCCAGCAAGCACACACTCCCTATAACAAAAATCTCTTAAAAAAAAAAAAAAAAAGACAAGAGATACCCAGACCAGCAGATAATGGTTATGTTACTGGACTCCCACAGTCGACCGAGATTTGAGTCCCAGACCCAGTGGCTTAAAACCCACGCCAGGTGCATGTACGTGCATGCCGAAGATCCCAGGAGAAGGGACTGAAGCATGGCCATCCTGACTAGGGGGTGATTTCTTGCTTTCTGTCTCTCTGGAGAGTACATGTGCTCTAAAGCAAAAATCTCTTAAAAAGAAACAAACAAACAAAAAAGCAAAAAACAAAACCCCCTGACAGATACCACAGAGCCAATTGTATGATTTGAGTCTTAAACACAAACTTGAAAAACACTGAAAGGAGGGAGAAATAGGGAAGTGATTGCAGTGTCACCATTTCCTATGGGGGTGCTTTCTTCTCTCCTCTCCTCTCTCTGCAAATTGTGCACATGCCCTCTGGTCTAAAAAAAAAAAAAAAATACAAAGGTATATTCTTCCATAAACTGCATGCTTATCTTGATAAAATATCTTTTGAAAATTCAAAATTAATTGCATAAAATGTATGGTTTTTCTAGGCAGACTTTCATAACTATTTGGAGAAAAGTCAATAATTTCAGGGGGTTTTATTAAAGGAAAGACTCAAATCAAACAACCTGTGATTCATCAACTCTTTTTATTTTACTATTTTGTACGTTTTTGCCATAGGGCACATATGCTTGCAGGAGAGAGAAAGAAAGAAAGAGAGACAGAAAGAAAAATCTCTCCCCCCAGGAGAGATGGCCATGTTGCAATCCCTTCTCCTTCAATCCCTTTTCTTCTCAGGATCTTGGGCATACACACACACATGCCTGTTCTGATTTTTCAAGCCGCTGGGTCCAGGATTCAAACCACAGTCAGTGACGTGGGAGTCTAGCACCTTAATCACCATGCCCCAGTTCACCAACATTTAATAAACTTTCTGCAGCTAGTGAATTCAGCTTGTCTGAGGAAATTTCTAATTAAAGACATTTAATGGTGTAATCTTTATGTGGACCAATAAACTTTGTTTTTTTGTCAAACACCAACTAGGTTAAACATTTGTGTCACTAGTTAAGAGGAAGAGTAGGACAGAAAACAGATTACGTAACAAAAACACAGTATCATTAGAAAAATAATGTAAAGACCTGTTTTATTGCTGGTAGATCAATTCTCCACATAGAATTACTTAGTAAAGAAGACACTGACTAGTTACTAGATTGAACAGTTAATATATATTATATAGCATAGAACATTCCTGAAAAATCAGTTTAGTATCTTTTGCCAGAAAAACAAATGTGTAGAGATGGACAGAAGTTGGGGAAAAAGGAGGGAGGAAAAAATAATAGAACATAACTTTGATTACTGCAATAGCTTTCAAATGGTCTCCTGCTTCTGCCCTTGCCTGACTCAGAACTATTCTTTATGGAGCCTCCACTAGATCTCATCACCGTAGAAACCATTCCTCTGCTCAAAATCTAAAGAATTCTTAGAGAAAAGTCAAGGTTCTTACAGCAGCCCTTGAGGCACTGTAAAATCTCCATCTGGTATCATTTCTCTGACTAATCTACTATTCCTCTGGCTCACTGCAGTTCTGCCATATGGTTTCCTCGTTGTTCCTTTAACATACACACATGAAGCCACCTCAGGAGTCTTTGCACTTCCTGTTCTCTCTGCCTGGAACACTTCACCCCCAAATACTTATATGCATGGCTCACTTCCTTCCTGTCTTCAAGTCCTTCTCAGGAAAGTCTTTCCTAGTCACCTTATCTAACACTGTCACTCAAACCAGCCTTCTTTCCCTACAATCCCTAGGTCTCCCTCATTTTTATTTTTTTTTTCAGAGAACTTAGTCACCATCTAATATACTTTCCTTTCTTTTTTTTTTTTTTTTTTTTTTTTTTTTTTTTTTTTTTTTTTTTTGGTGGTGGTGGTGGTGAGTATATTGTTTTAGACAGGGTCAAAAGGCTGCCTCAGCTTCCTGAAAGCCACAGGCACCTGCCACCATCTCTTTCAGACATGCTGTCAGTGGCCACAAACTCTCAATCCTCCGACCTCAGTATCCCAAAGTAGCTGGGACTACAGGCCCATGCAATCATACTTGGCCTCTTTTTCTATTTTTTAAAGGTTTATTCATTTATTTCATTTTACTTGTTATTATTATTACTTCTTTCTTTCTTTTTTTTTTTTTTTTTTGAGAGGTTTTTTGCTATAGGGTGCGTGCACTCGCCAGACAGACAGAGACAGACAGAGAGACAGAAAGCGAGAAATCACCCCCCAGGGGGGATGGCCATGCCGCAATCCCTTCTCCTCCATTCTCCTCTTGGGATCTTGGGCACGCACGCAACATGCGCCTGGCGTGAGTTTTAAGCCACCGGGTCCGGAACGCGAACCGCGGTTGACTACATGGGAGTCCAGCGACATAGCCATTACGCTAACTGCTGGTCCCTGTTATTATTACTTTTAAAAAGAGAGAGAGAGAGTGAGTCAGAGAGAAATGGAAAGTGAGAAAGCAAGTTGCCAAGTCCAGGACACAAAATGCAGTCGGCCATGTGGCAGTCCAGCACCTTAACTACCATGCCACCTGCTGGCCCCTATACCTGGCTTCTAAGGGTGAGCCAAGAATCAAACCAAGGCCTCATGTGGCCTCAGCCTACCAACCCCCAGTGTCCAGTGCACACAACCACAACTGGGTCATTTATTCTTTCATTTATTCTTTTTTAAAGAATTACTTTATTTACCTTTATTATTTATTTTAATTTGACCAGAGAGGGACAGAGTGTGTGTGAGAGAGAGAGGGAGGGAGGGAGGGAAAGAAAGGGAGAGAGAAAGGAAAAGCGAAAAAGCAAGTCAACAGGTCCAGGACTTTAAGGTTGGTTGGCCATGTGGGAGTCCGGCACCCTTAACCACCACACCACCTGCTGGCCCATATTTATTTATGTATTTTTAAATGCTCTTCCCGGACTAGAATTCAACTCCATGAGGACAGAGATTTTTGTCTGTTTCATTCATTACTATACTACGAATGGTGGCCCTCAACAAATATTTGTTAAATGGAAGACAGGAAAGACAAAATGTTAACTATAATGGAGCAAAAGAACTATTTTCAGGTTATTACAGTACAATCGATGAAAAAAAATCTCATGAGATAGAAATAAATTCCATTAAGCTTATTAATTCAGGCCAAATTTTATATCTCTTTAATTCCTAGCCCATTCATGACTTTTGAAGTCCTATAATACATCATTTCCATTACTAATGTAGACATAGACTCAGCAGTGGTTGATTACAGATACAATTTTTTGCACACAGAATGTCCTCTCACATACCATACCAGAAACAACAAAACATTACTAGGCTAGTAATAATGGTTTTGACCTATGTATTACCTGGAAGTCAAAGTTAATACTCTCAGTAAAACAAATATAAACACTTGACTCAGGCAATATAATATGTATTTATTTAATAAACATTTTTTTAGCACTTATATGCAAACAACTATCCTCGGTATTATAGAGGATTTGAGAACAAAAGCCTTGCCTTTAAAAAACCTGTCTATGGGGCCAGCAAGTGGCATGGTGGCTAAGGCACAGGACTCCCACATGACCGACAGCAATTTGGGTCCTGGACCTGGTAGCTTGAAAATTACACCCGGCGCATGTGCCCAAAATACCATGAGGACAATGGAGGAAAAGGGATTGCAGCATGGCCATTCCCCCAGGGACTGATTTCTCACTTTCCCTCTCTCTGTCTCCAGTGGGGACATGTGCCCTACTCTGTGCATTTTTTATGGCAAAAACCTAACAAAAATAATTAATAATAATTTGTCTATGGTGAGGAAGAAAATCAACTTCATGCAATAAAACACAAAACTAAGTGTTTTTGATTTCTCCCCACCACTTTCACTATATGTACATTTTGACCTTATCAACATCTCCAGTCCTGTGACCTCTCCATATATTTCTAGTACGTCAGCACCTTCATTGCTTCACTGCTTTCACAATCCACTCCATGATAGGTCACGCCAGTGCCTTTCTTGCTGGTTCCTTTAACTCTCATTGTTCATTTGCTATACCTAGCTTGCAAATTCCCACATTCAAGGTCAATTTAATCATTGACTGGCTTTGCTTTTACCTTTGAGCTGCTGAATGTAGCTAGAGAACAGTCACAGCTGTTTGTAATGGTGCAGTACAAATTAATGGTCTCCAAATTGTATTATGCTCTTAAAACCCTCACAGTCCAGAGCAGGTCTACTCAGTTCTCCTGATTCCTCGAAGCAACTATTCCAAACTTTTACTACCTCAACTTCTACCACATTACCACTCCCAACAAATGCCCTTGCTTCCCACATCCCAAAGAAATAAACGCCAGCAGCTATTAGCCGCCAGACCCATCAACAAACCTTCCTAGAAATAAATCTCGCCTTGGGACCAGCAGATGGCATAATGGCTACATCACTGGACTCCCACATAGTTGACCGTGGTTCAAGTCCTGGACCCAGTGGCTTAATCTTACGCCAGGCATGTGTGCGAATGTACCCAAGATCATGAGAGGAGAATGGAGAAGAAGGGATTGTGGCATGGCCATCCCCCTGGGGGGGTGATTTCTTGCTTTCTGGGGAGCACATGGACCCAATAGCAAAAACCTCTTCAAAAAAAAAAAAAAAAAATCTCGCCTCAAGGCCAGTGGGTGGCATGGTGGTTAAGGCACTGGACTCCCACATGGCCAACTGTGATTCGAGTCCCAACCTGGTGTCTCTCTCTCTGTCTCTGTCTGGCCAAAATTGAAAAATAATTAAGTTTTTTTTTCTTTTTAAATCTAGCCTCATCACCTTTTCACTCTCAGTGGAAGTGCTATCCTGTGGAGCGGAACTGTCTATCTACCTGAGCATTAAATTTGATCTCCCTGTCACCTCCAGACCTTTTGTTTTCATATACCACTCCTCTATTCAAGACTGGCCTTGGTCTCACAAAACCTTCACAAAATAAGCATCTAATTTCCAAATTCTCAATGGCACTTCTCAGTTTTCTTGGCCTCTCTGCAGTGTCTGGCTTTGGCATTTTCCTGACCGCTATAAAACTGTCTCTCAACTTCTCTTTTCATTTTCTTCTTTCCCCTCTCAGCCCATCAGATAATCTTTTGCTCCTTAAACACTGGTTTCCCCAGGGTGCTATCTAATGCTGCGATACCAGATATAACTGACTAGTAATTCCTGAATCACCAATTTGGACCTTTTGCTAAGTTCCCAACCAGAATTTCAACTTACCAACTATATTCATTTGGATGGATTCACTCATAAAACAATTATTTTAGTGTCTTCAGTGTGCCAAGCACTACTCTGCATGCCAGATAGACTGACGAGACACAATCCTCCCCTTTACAGATCTTACATTCTATTGGGTTGTCCAGAAAGTCATGATGCATTTTTGCATAGAAAAAGACATGATTTACTACATGACCTAATATTACAGATTGGGAGAGAAAGGGATATGTGCCTCATAGGCACCTTATTTTCATTTTTTTTCTTTTAAGGTTTTTGCCACAGGGCACATGTGCTAGCCGGAGAGAGAGGCAGAGAGAGAAAATGAGGAATCACCCTCCCAAGAAGTATGACCACATTGCAATCCCTTCTCCTCTTCTCCTCTCAGCATTTTGGGCAACATGTACCCAGTGTGATTTTCAAGCTGCTGGGTCTGGGGCTCAAACTGTGTTCAGCCATGTGGGAGTCCAGCGCCTGAACCACTACGGAACCATACTGGCACCAGCTGGTCACACTGATAGACACTTTAAATCCAACACATCTGAAATCAAACTTATTATCTATAACCCTGCTCTTCTCTCCTATTTTGAGATTTTTTTCATTCTCCCCTTCTTAGCCCATGTACTTAGAGGGGGACTTCAAAAAGTCTGTAGAGGTGTCAGCAGGTGGCATATTAGTTAAGTCGCTGGACTCCTACATGGCCATCTGCAGTCAGAGTCCCAGACCCAGTGGCTTGAAAGTCACACTGGGTGCATGTGTGTACATGCCCAAGATCTCAGGAGAATGAAGGAGAAGGGACTGCGGCATAACCATGCCCCCTGAGGGTGATTTTCCATTTTCCCTCTCACTGTCTCTCCCTCCCGCCCTCTGGTGAGCACCCACACCTTAAGGCAAAAGTCTCTTAAAAAAAAAAAAAAAAAAAAAGCAGAGATTAGGACCACCAAAGACATTCTGCACAGACTTCACCCTCCTGCCCCCCAGATTTAGCCAGGAGCCAGGAAAAGTCAATCTGCAACTCACACTGGTGGTCGACTGCAGTTCGAGTCTCAGACCCGGTGGCTTGCTTTCTCACTCCCCCCCTCTCACTCTGTCCCTCTCTGTCAAATTAAAATAAATTAAACAAACAAACAAACAAAAAGATCTTTAGAATCAATAAAATGTGAAGAAAAAAAAAAAGGCATGGAAAACAACTGTAGATACCAGAGACAGTGTAGAAGGGGAAGGGGGGGAATGGCAGTTGGTAAGAGGTAAGGAATCAAGGGGGAAAAAAAAAAAACAAAATATATAAAAAACAAGAAATAAAATATTACTTGTTGATGATAACATGTATGATAATGTCCTTGATTGAGTCAATATACAATGTATCTTGAGTGGAAAATCTCATTTTGTATACTGTATTGATATACGGTGAATAAATATAAATAAATAAATTTAACTATCAGTAAATATAAATACGTTTAAGCTAAATGCTATGCAGGTACAAAAGAAAATGCAAACATCTGGGCCAAATCTTATAAGGTAAGTTGAATTTCAAGTAAAAGAAAAGATGAGGGGAAAAAAGCCTTCCACAACATTGAAGTGCATGCACAAAGCAGACATTAAAATGCACAGGTGCTCAGGCAATGACAACTAGATTACGGTAAGCATAGTGTGTGTTAGGGAGGAACTGGACAACATATATATATTTTTTAAATTTATTATCATTGTTTTTTAATTTGACTAGAGAGAGACAGAGAGGGAGGGAAAGTGAGAAAATAAGTCACCAGGTCCAGAACTTGAACCGTAGTCAACCATGTGGGAGTCCAACGCCTTAACCACCACGCCACTTGCTGGTCTCAGGACAACATACTGAAAACAAAGAAAGGGTTACGAATGGGGCTGACTACTATCCTAAGAAGTTTGGACTCTACTCCAAAAAGAATGGGTCCAAGCAAGTCCTTTTGACAGATGGTGGTATATGACTTCTTTATCAGCTTAGTTATGTAACTGTAAGTAAAATATGAAGACTGGATTGGAAAACAGACTAAAGACAGGTATTACTGTAATATAGCAAAGAAGTAGCAAGAACCTTAACTGGGACTATGACAATGAAAGATGGGGTAAGTATTTCCAAGGTGAAATTAACTGGCACAGTGCCCATTCTGATAAAGAGAATGAAGGATATGATTCAGAGGTTTCCTGCCTGCACAACTGAAAAATGATGCCATTAACAAAGATAAGAAATACAGAGGGAGGGGCAAAGCCTAGAGTCCAGGAGAAGGTATAGTAATTCAACCTGTGTAATTTTTGAAAACAATAAACACGTTATTTAGAATTGAAATCAAATGCTAAAAGAGAACTATGCCATCACTCCGGCATGCACTGCTCTTATTTAACAAGCACATTAGAGCAAAAGTCTCCAGTTCAAAGGGCTCATTTGTTTACTAAATAATAGGTTATTGTCTCTCATTTTGGGAGAAAAACCTATAAGTAGAGGTGGGGCTGAGAGAGCAAAAATTCTCAACTGTGTGTATTCTTTTTTTTTTTTTTTTTAACTTTATTTATTTATTTTAATTTGACCAGAGAGGGACAGAATAAGTGAGAGAGAGAGTGAGAAAGCAAGCCACCAGTTCTGGGACTTGAACTGTGGTTGACCATGTGGGAGTCCAGCCTCTTAACTGTCACACCACCTGCCAACCCTCTTTTTTTTTTTTTTTAAAGAGGGATTTTTGCCCCAGGGTGTGTGTGCTCACTAGTGAGACAGAGGGACAGAAAGCGAGAAATCACCCCCCAGGAGGGATGGCTATGCTGCAATCCCTTATCTTCCATTCTCCTCTCAGGATTTGGGCACGCACACACACATGCTCAGTGTGAGTTTCAAGCTGCTGGGTCCGGGACTCAAACCGCAGTTGACTATGTGAGAGTTCAGGGACGTAACCATTATGCCATATGCTGGCCTCATCAACTCTGTGTATTCTTTTTTTTTTTTAAATAATTATTTTATTTAACTTTATTGATTTATTTACTTATTTTAATTTGACCAGAGAGGGACAGAGTGAAAGCAAGATGCCAGGTCTGGGACTCGAACCATGGTCAATCATGTGGGAGTCCAATGCCCTTAACCACCACGCCACCTGCTGGCCCCAACTCTGTATATTCTTAAAATCTGCTTTTTAAGTTTCTCTCAACACAGTATTTTCTTAAGGCTCTAAGATTCTGTTCTGATGCAAATATTCCAATAAAAATTTAAGGTTGCTTGAAGATTTATTTTAAAACATTTGACTTTAACTTACTTGCTTTGTATGAAATACCTATGCTATTTTTTTTTTAAAGTTTTTTGCTATAAGGTGCGTGCGCTCGCCAGATAGACAGAGAAACAGAGAGACAGAAAGCGAGAAATCACCCCCCCAGGGGGGATGGCCACGCCGCAATCTCTTCTCCTCCATTCTCCTCTCGGGATCTTGGGCAGGCACGCACACAAGCCCAGCGTGAGTTTTTTAAGTCACCGGGTCCGGGACGCAAACCGCAGTCGACTACATGGGAGTCCAGCGACATAGCCATTACGCTAACTGCTGGTCCCCCTATGCCATTATTTTTAAAACCATGATATCCCTTGGGACCAGCAGCTGACGTAATGGCTACGTCGCTGGACTCCCATGTAGTCGACTGCGGTTCAAGTCCCAGACCCAGTGGCTTAAACTCATGCTGGGTGCATGTGCATGCCCAAGATCCCAAGAGGAGAACAGAGAAGAAGGGATTACGCTGTAGCCATCCCCCCGCCTCCCGAGGGTGATTACTCGCTTTCTGTTTCTATCTCTGTCTTTCTGGTGAGTGCACGCGCCCTATAGCAGACCCCACCACCCCCCTCAAAAAAAAGACTGTTTCTTTTTTTTTAAGAGGTGTGTGTTCACAGAGGGTAGTGGAGGGGGATAGGGGCAGACACATTGAGAGGGAAAGTGAGAAATCACCCCCCGGGGGGGCGGCCACTCCATAAACCCTTCTCTTCCATTCTTCTCCCTAGATCTTGGGTACACATGCACACATGCCTAGCGTGAGTTTTAAGCCACCAGGTCCAGGACTTGAACCATGGTCAGCCACATGGGAGTCCAACGACATAACCGCTATGCCACCTACTGGGCCCAAGACTCCCTTTCTTGGGAGGCTAAACAAAATTATCTAAACTAAAAGTGCAATGCCTAAAAATTCTAATTTATGACAATCTATTTCTATCAGGACACATACAATACAGAGAAGTTTAAATGTGCCAGATATTTCTGATACTGATATGAAAAACTATCAGGATTAACTGTGTAGCAATAATCAAATTTTAATGTATAACAGAAACTTCTTGGAGGCTTCTTATAAAGCAATTATGTGACCTTCTCCATACCCCCAAGAGATTCTGATTTAGTAAGGTGTGGGACCTGGAAACTTTTTTCAAACACCTCAACTGATTCTGATTGTTTCAAGCCCACACTAAGAAACACCTAACCTGGCTCTCATGTAAGAAATGTGATTTAAGGTCCAGCTTTCCCAGTCCCTGCTGTGTGACCTCAGACTAACTTAAGTCTCTGAGGTTCAGATTTCTCATCTGTAAAAGGGGAATACTAAAGGCTTCAGAGGGATGATAAGAGGCTATAATGAAAAATTATTTATTTTTTATTAATTATTTTATTTAACTTTGTTTATTTATTTATTTATTTTAACTTGATGGGGGGAGACCAGAATGAGAGTGAGAGAGAGGTAGGTAAGAAAGCAAGCCGCCAGGTCCGGGACTCGAACCATGGTCGGCCATGTGGGATTCCAGTGCCCTCAACCACCATGCCACCTACCAGCCCCTATAATCAAACGATTCTTACATAAGTATCAAATACGTAACTTTTACCACAATTCACCCAGTTCCAAAGGATAAAAATAATGAAGAAAGGACATGTGTGTATTCATCATGACATTCTGAATACTTCTAATTCAAGATAATGTTCTTTTCTATTTTCATATTAAAATTTTCACCTATGGAATTCTACAAGAACCCCCCTATGCTCTTTTTCTTCCTCTCTAATTATATTATGATACACGAGAAAAGTTTCTGGACACATAACTTAAATGTTTCCGTCCCAAATGCAAATCTTATCATAGGCACAAAGCCATGAACAGAAATATTTTCAAAAGAAAGTACTCTACTTTTCACATCATCCGTGTAAACACTCAAAAAAATTACTTTTACTGAACACCAATCAGATTTTATAGAAAAGTAAATCCTATCTGGATTTTCCTGATAAACTATTAAAATAAGATATAAAATTATTATCTAAATAAAGGGGACAGCATGTTTTGTGTGTATTTTTTTTAAACTTTTGCTATAGAGCTCATGCACTTGCTAGAGAGAGAGACAAAGAGGCAAAGTGAGAAATCACCCCTCAGGGAGGATGGCCATGCTGCAATCCCTTCTCCAGTCTCATCTCAGGATCTGGGACACACATGCACACATATCTGGTGTGATATTCAAGATGCTGGGACCAGGTCTGGAACCCCGAAGTCAGCAAAGTGGGATTCAGTAGCTTTAACCACCATACCACCTACTGGCCCTTGTTTTATAATGTTTTCTGAAATTATTTATTTTATTATTATTATTATTATTATTATTAAATTTGCTAAATGGCACATGAGCTCAAGAGAGAAAGTAAGAAAGCAAGTCACCAGATTCAGAACTTGAGCCAGTCGGCCAAGAGGGAGTCCAGCATCTTAACCACTATGCCAACTACTGGACCCATTTTATACTTTTAAAATCACATTAATTGTGTTATAACCCATTTCATTTCATTTCATTAAGTAACACTGCTGGCTTCCCCTATTTTAAAATCCAAAGTGTAATTTATAAATATCCAACTCTGTCTCATCCCAGAAGATATATACACATATTTACACACATGCACACAAATATATTTTGTTTTATAAGTCATCAGAAAGGGGACCAGCAGGTGGCGTGGTGGTTGGGGTTCAAGCCCCAGACCTAGTGGCTTCCTTTCTCACTTTCCCTCTCTCTCTCTTTCTCTGTGTCTCTCTCTGGTCAAAGTAAAATAAATGAAGGAATAAATAAAATTAAAATAAATAATTTTTAAAAATTTTTAAAAAAAGTCATCAGAAACTAAAAATTTTAGAACCTAGAAATTCTAGGGCCAGCAGGAGGCATTGTGGTTATGATACTAGATTCCACATGGTTGACTGTGGTTTCCAGTCCCAGAAACTATGCCAGGTATGTGTGTGTACGTCCCAAAAATCCTGAGAGGAGAATGGGAAAAAAGGGAATTGCTAGGTGACCATGGCCTCCATCACCTTCCCAGGGAGTGGGAGTGATTTCTCACTTTCCCTGTCTCTATGTCTCTCTGTCTCTTTCCTGAGAGTGTATGCAAAAATCTGGGAGAAAAAAAAAGAAACTAGAAATTCTATATGCTTGGGACCAACAATCAGCGTAATGGCTATGTCGCTGGACTCCCATGTAGTCGACCACGGTTTGAGTCTTAGACCCAGTGGCTTAAACTCACGCTGGATGTGTGTGCGTGCATGCCTAAGATCCCAAGAGGAGAATGGAGGAGAAGGGATTGAGGTGTGGCCATCCCCCCTGGGGAGTGATTTCTCACTTTCTGTCTCTATCTCTCTGGCGAGCGCACACACCCTATAGCAAAAACCTCTCCAAAAAAAAAAAAAAAAAAAAAGAAATTCTATATGCTTTTGCACTAACCAGAAATTCTAAATGATGCTTTTGTATAAACTCAGAAATTTACTGATTTATTTAGGAAAAAAGTATGCAGTACCCTCTGCACTTTACTATTTGATAGCATTCTAAAGGTCATCGGTTAAAACTATCTTAACTCTCATTACAAAAGCAGCAACATCCTACAATAACTTAACACCTATTAAAAATCCACTACTGGATGGGTCTCTCACTTTACCCAAGATGGATAAAAGCAAAGTGGAAAACTAAAGTGCAGCCTGTTAAATGTGAAGGAACAATGGAACCTTGCTGAGCAGCAATTATATTAGCAATATTTTCCGAGTGTTCACTTCTTCAAAGCACTATACAGATTACCACTCCTCAGCCAAGGCAAACTGGAGGGGAGCTGAACAGAGCCCTGAAAGCCATTTCTGCAGAAGAATGAAACCAAGGGCTGGGGAGCATGGGGCACAAGGTGGATGGTCAAAGTGTACAAATTTTCATGTGTAAGATGAACAAGTTCTGGAAACCCAATGTACGGAATGGTGACTGCAATTAACAGTAATGTAATGAAATACACTGAGATCTCAAGTGTTCTCGACAACAATAACAACAAAAAAAAACTCTGATAACTAGGAGTAGTAATGTTAGCTACCTTGACTGTGGTACTCATTTCACAACGTGTATGTATATGGAAACATCAAGTTACACACTGTAAATACACACAATCAACCATCAATTGCAACAAAGCCAGGGGGAAAACATCACCAAGGGAACCCTGCAAAAAATGTTTGTTTTGGGGTATTAGATAAAGAAACCGTGGGCCACGAGCGTTTTGCAAAAATCTGGCAAGACGCTAGAGCATAGTCGAGATTTAGCGACTGTAAAAATTCTTGCAATAAAGTAATTTAGAAAACTGTACTGTATCTGTTTATCAGAGAGAGAGAGAAAGGTAGGTTCCAGAGGTCCATACAGGGGGAGAAAATTTAAGAGTGCCACAAGGAAGATCTGAGAAAGGGTTTTCACAGCCCCAAAGTGCCGAGGGTGAGGGCGGTCCAGCTCTGGCCTCCCCTGCAATTCCCTACCTGCACCCCCGCCCTGGGCCTGGAGGAGGTCCACCGGAGGGTCCCAGCCAGGGGACTAGAAAGAGGCCGCGGGTACCGGGGAAATCAGAACGGCGCGGCCCCTAGGGAGGAAGGGCTGCCAGAGGGTGGGGCGGGGTGCGGAGAGGAAACCGAAAGGACAACGGCGGGTACGGGGGTGCAGCGTAGCCAGGGACCCACACCACACCACACCCCGGAGCTCGGCGGGTGAGGAAGGGTCCCGCCAGCTAGCAAGAGGCAGAACTTACTCCGCGGTCCTCCTCAGAGAGGAAGTCGGGGCCGTCGTCCAGGCCTTCCTGCGGGGTTGGCCAGCCCGGCGCGGCGGGGGAGAGGATGGGACGATGGAGATACAAAGGAAGACATTAGTGCCAGGCCGACGCGGTCCCCGCGCCCGCCCCGTGCCCGCCGCCCCCACCGCGCGCCCAGAGCTCTGCGCCGCTGAGAACACCCACCATCATGGCTGCTCCGAGGCGAGGACCAGCGCAGGCGCGCCTCGCACCGCCGGCCGAGAGAGCCCGAGCAGCCGGGGGCGGGGCCGCCCCGGGGGCGGGGCCTCGGGTGCCCCCGCCCCTCCCCGGGCCGGTGGCGGGCCGAAGGGGGTTCGTGAGCAGAGAAGGGTGGTGGGGCCCTTCGGCAAGGTCGAAGCTCCCATGGCACCGAGGGCCCGAAGGCCCAGACCCACAGGACTTGACCCGTGTAGGGTCAAAGGCCACGTGGGGAGCTGTCCAGTTCCTTGGGCCCGAGGGCTCTAACGAGAAACCATGCAGGCGCCCTCCGAAAGCCACAATAAATCATCTAGTCTTTGTATTGTGCCACACGATAATTAATCACAGTATCCTTTTGCCTATGGAAGCTGCGGGAATAAGGGCCTTCATACTGCAGTCAGAGACTGTAATCAAGCTTTTACTGCTGGCAAGGTAATAACTACCTCTGGATTTCGGGCGCTCCTGGTTGAGCACTATAAAAATGAGCTGTTTGTATTACAAGTGTAATGCATTTCTTGGTACGAGGAAATTTCTCCAGACCTACTGTAACTGTATAGCTGGGCAGCACCAAACGGTTATCCACAGGCACTTCATTCCTAACCCCTGTTCTCCTCACCTATCACTCTCTTTCTCTTCCTCTCTCTCTCTCTCTCTCTCTCTCTTTCTCACACACACACACACACACACACACACACACACACAGGGATTCCTCTGCTTCCATTCAGTTAACAGCATCACCATCTTCAAATGATCAGATCAGAAGCATCTTCAGATGTTCAGGTTTTTCCCATATCCACCACAAGTACCATCAGCATGTCTTCTTTGAATCTTTGCATTACTCTCCTAACTTTTTTTAATCTCCCACCTCTCTCTCCTCTATTCAATGCACTGGTCAGTCACAGATATCAATGAGTATTCTACTACCCCATTTAATAATCTTTACAAACCTCCATCGTATAAAAAGCCAGCTCCTCAACCTTTAATTCCAGGCCCTCTAAATTTGAATCCCTGCCTGCATTTCCAGGCCCACCACCCTATCTCATTGATTTGAAAGTCTCAAAACAATAATATTAAACTTACTAATACTTCCTTGAGAACTTCCTGAAGCTTTGATTTTGTATGTAAGAAGAACTGAGACACAAAGTTACTGCCCCATCATGGATACTCTCTAATACCGTGGGATGGAGGACTTCATTTTTTTTTCTTTCTTGTTTCCCAATTCATTGTAATGACAACTGCCTACTCAGAATTCCTCCCTCCCATATATCTCTCATATCTCATGGGCTAGATCAGGTTCACATGCCTACTCTTAGGCAATCTCTAACAAGAGGACTGGTATAAACATGATTGACTTAGAGTCTACACCTAACCCAGTCAGGATTTATCCCTGGCCTTGGGACTGAGGCTAGCCTTCCTAAACCAAAAGACCTCTTAGAAGAATGGGGGTTGGGCCAGCAGGTGGTGTGGTGATTAAGGTACTGGACTCCTATATGGCCGACATGGTTCAAGTTCTGGACCCAACTGCTTGAAATTCATGCCGGGCACGTGCGCATGCATGCCCAAAATTCCTAGAAGAGAATGGAGAAGGGATTGCAGCGTGGCCATCCCCTTGGGGGTGAGTTCTCACTTTCCCTCTTCCTGTCTCTCTCTGTTTCTCTCTTCCCTGGTGAGTACATGTGCCCTATGGCCAAAAACTAAAAAAAAGAGAAAAAAAAAAAAAAAAAGAATGGAGCACCTGAATAAAACCAGAATTGTGGGAAGGAGAGGGAGAAGAGGGGAAGTAGATATTGGGTGCAGAGCCAACAGTGTCAAAGAAACACTTCTGAGACTAATGGGAGTCAGAACGATAGCAATTGACAAAAAGGTGGTATCTGATACTGCCCAAATCTATTAGGTACAATGATAGCTCTGACAAAATGAATCACTCATAATCTACTATTTGAAAATAATCACTTTTCATATCTTGGCAACTACCCTTTTTTAACTAAATAATTATTTATTTAACTTTTAAAATTTATTTTTAAAATTTGACCAAAGAGAGACAGTCAGAGAGAGAGAAAGCAAGCTGCAAGGTCTGCCACGTGGTAATCCAGTCAGCCACGTGGGAATCCAGCACCCCAACCACCATGCTACCTGCCAGCTCCAGCAAATAGCCTTCTAAATGTCTTCCTATGCATATGCCTTACATAGCATTTTTTTCTAATTTAATCAAGATTACATTTTATGACATTTTATTACACTACTAACATCTCTATTCTTTGGTATGAGTTTTGTTTGTTTATTTGTGGAGAGGTTTTTGCTATAGGGTGCATGTGCTCACCATAAAGACAGAGACAGAGAGACAGAAATCACTCCCCAGTGAGGATGGCCACGCTGCAATCCCTTCTCCATTCTCCTCTCAGGATCTTGGGCACGCATGCACACGCGCCCAGTGTGAATTTAAGCTGCTGGGTTTGGGACTCAAACTGCGGTCGACTACATGGGAGTCCAGTGACATAGCCATTTCACCATCTGCTAGTCCCAAAATAATTCTTTTAAAAAAGAAAACGCTGGGGACCAGCAGTTAGCGTAATGTCTATGTCGCTGGACTCTCATGTAGTCGACCACGGTTAGCATTCCAGACCTGGTGGCTTAAAACTCACACCAGGCGTGTGTGCATGCGTGCCCAAGATCCTGAGGGGAGAATGGAGGAGAGGGGATTATGACGTGGCCATTCCCCCTGGGGAGTGATTTCTCACTTTCTGTCTCTCTGTCTCTCTCTGTCTGTCTGGCGAGCACACGCGCCCTATAGCAAAAACCTCTCCAAAAAAAAAAAAAAAAAACCGCTGTAACTAGAATGCAAATAAAGTTATGATGCCATATATGTGTGTGTGTGTGTATATATATATATATATATATATATGTGTGTGTGTATATATATAATTATACCATGCATAATTATTATATATAACATACATAATCATAATATATATAATTTATATATATATAATTTTTTTCATGAAAGAAAGAGAGATACCACTGATGGGGTCTCACCATACCATGATACCCACCCTCAGCCCTCCAACTAGCCAGGATCATGGACATACCTGCAAGCACACCCAGCATATTCAGGTTGACCCAAGATTCAAACCTCGGGCCCTCCCATGTAGCTGCACCACAGCAGCGCCACACGAGATATTTTATTTAAAATCACTGTAAAATATTTTTTCCCTTCTTGTTGCTTTTTATGTAGAGCCTGGATCTTTAAGTGAACTGAAACAATATGATAAAAAGTAAGATGAAATAATATATCTAAATAGTGCTGGGTTTCTCTTTTCCTAAAGCATTTCGCATGTGGGATTGGATGGTTGGGGAATCTCAAAGTTGAGCTTATATTAATTTTGCTGACTATGAGTGTCATGTTTTAGGCATTTTCTTTCACTCTTTCTCTCTTTCTCTCTCTCAGTCTCTCTCTCTCTATTTTTTTTTTTTTTGCAAGAGTGCACATGAAAGAGAGTGAGAAGAACACCCCTTGTTGGATTTTGAGCCTGTACGTACATGTCCCCATGTTGTTCAAGCAGCAGGGGTTGGCTTGGAAACACAATTGGCCATGTGGGATCCAGCTCCAATACACTGTGCTTAACCACTGCAAAAGGGCTGGCTCTAGGCATTTTCTTTCCCATATTTTCTGCAGGTTTTATATCTTGTGCCTCCATTGCAGTGCTGTGATGTAAGAATGGTCACTGAATCATCAATATCGAATTGTAACTTAGGGGGCCAACAGATAGTGTGGTGGTTAAGGTACTGGACTCCCACATGGCTAACTGTGTTTTGAGCACCAGATCTGGTGGCTTGAAAATCACGCTGCACACGTGTGCATGTATGTCCAAAATCCTGAGAGGGGAATGGAGGTGAAAGGATTGAAACACGGCCATCACCCCGGGGTGTGATTTCTCACTTTCTTTCTATTTATCTCTATCTCTCCAGGAGCGCACACACCCTATGACAAAAACCAAAGAGGAAGAAAGAGAGAAAGAAAGAAGTGTAACTTAGAAATAACTAAATATGATGCTGTTATTCTAGACATGGAGCAAAATTAAAACTGTTCTCTCTGCCTCTCCCCTTAGAAACGTATATTAAAAATAGGCAAAAGAGGGGCCAGCAGGTGGCCTGGTAGTTGAAGGCACTGCACTCCCACATGGCTGACCAAGGTTCGAGTCCCAGACCTGGCAGCTTGCTTTCTCACTTTCTCTCTCCCTCTCTCTCTCTCTTTCTCTCTCTCACTCACTTTGTCCGTCTCTGTCAAATTAAAATAAACAAACAAATAAATAAATAAATATAAATAAAGTAATTATTTTTAAAAAATAGACAAAAGAAAGTGCATGAGACTACAGTTCAATAATCTTTGGCTCTCAGATAAATTCTTCTAAATAGAGGTATTGACATTAATTGAAATTTGAATGTGTCGTGGGATCTAGTTTCTGTAGAGGTCATGTCACTTCTCTTGGTTCCCAGGCACCATGGCCAAGATTAGATAGTTTAGTATTGGTGCTGATTCCCAAGTCTGCATCCCAGGGAAGTGGAAGTTGATTATTAAGTGTAATTTAACTCTCTGGAACATTAACTGCTTCAGCCTCATTCTGCTGAAACACAACTTTCTCTTTTTTGAGCTTCCATATATGGTGTCTGTGCTATTTGCTTGTTTATTGATTTATTTAAGTAAGTGTAGTTTGTTTGTGTTTTCTGTTTTTTTTTTTTGGGTGGAGTATGGTTAAGTTATGGGGAAAGATTAAGAAGCATTAAGCTAGACATATTTAGGTCATTCATCTGATTTGGTCCATTAACTGAAATAATGTTCAATCCAAAAAGCTACTAGATGGCGTCAGCAGGTGGCATGGTGGTTAGACTCCCACATGGTCCACTGCAATTTGAGTCCTGGACCCAGTGGCTTGAAACTCATGCTGGGTGCATTTGTGTGCATGCCCCAAATCCTAAGAGAGGAGAAGGGAGATATATATATATATATATATGTCTTTGTCATACCTAACAAAGGACTTTCATCCTTAATATATAAAGAATTTTTATGAAACAATAGTGAAAAATACAGGCTAAGAGACCCAGCTGTGGTAGTACAGTGGTAGGGCATCACTGCACATTAGTAGAGTCAGATAGGAGGCCCAGTTCAGTTCCTGGGTTGACTGGAACACACTGGATATGCAGCTGTGATCCTGTCTGGCTAGAAGCCTGAGAAACCATAGGTCTTTCAATAAATACTTCTTCTTTTTTGTTGTTTTTGGAGAGTTTTTTGCTATAGGGTATGTGCACTTGCCAGAAAGACAGAGAGAGACAGAAAGCGAGAAATCACCCCCAGGGGGGATGGACACGCCACAATCCCTTCCCCTCCATTCTCATCTCGAGATCTTGGGCACGCACACACATGTGCCCGGCATGAGTTTAAGCTACCAGGTCTGGGACCCGAACCGCACTTAACTACATGGGAGTCCAGCAACATAGCCATTATGCCACCTGCTGGTCCCAATACTTCTTTTTTTGGAGAATTTTTTTGCTGTAGGACACATGGGCTCACTGGAGAGAGAGAGAGACAGAGAGAGACAGAGAGAGAGAGAAAGTGAGAAACACCACCACCCCCGGGGAGGATGCCATGCCACAATTCCTTCTTCTCTTAAGATTTTGGGCATGCACACACACACATACCCCCAGCATGAGTTTTAGCTGCCAGGTCTGGGACTTGAACTGTGGTCAGCCATGTGGGAGTCCTGTATCTTAACCACTATGCTGCCTGCTGGCCCCAATAAATACATTTTTAAAGTTTCTTTCTTTCTTTCTTCAGAGAGAGAGAGAGGTACCCCAGCTTTAGCCAGCCTGGATCACAGCATGCATGCACACGTACAGAGGAGCCTTGGGACACAAACCCTAGACCTTCCCATTTGGGTCTGGCACTGCCAAAACATTGTGTTACCACCCACTGTCTTGCACTCAAGACATACATATTGAAACAATTAAATTCCATTTTTATCTTCTAAATAAATTATTTAATGAATGTTTTCTTTCATGCCTACTGTGTAGTAAATACTGTGCTAGGTGAAGAATAGATACAACGGGCCAGCAGTTAGTGTAATGGCTATGTCGCTGGACTCCCACGTAGTCGACCGCAGTTCGAGTCCCGGACCGGGTGACTTAAAACTCATGCCAGGCGCATGTGCATGCGTGCCCAAGATCCCGAGAGGAGAATGGAGAAGAGATTGCGGAGTGGCCATCCCCCCTGGGAGGTGATTTCTCGCTTTCTGTCTCTCTGTCTCTCTGTCTGTCTGGCGAGCGCACGCGCCCTATAGCAAAAACCTCTAAAAAAAAATTAAAAAAGGAAAAAAGAATAGATATAGGAAATGGTATGGGGCAAATGGACACTTCATAGTACAATACTTTTTTTAAAATTATTTTTTAGAGAAAGGTTTTTGCTATAGGGTGTGTGTGTGTGCTTGCTGGACAGTCAGAGAGAAACCAACCGAAAGCAAGACATCACCTCCTGGGGGAATGACCACATCGCAATCCTGTCTCTTCCATTCTCCTCTGAGGATCCTGGGGACACATGCACACGCATCCAGCCTGAGTTTTTTAAGCCACTAGGTCTGGAACTCAAACTGTGGTCGACTACGTGGGAGTCCAGTGACATAACTGTTATGCTACCAGTTTTCCTCAATACTTTTTTTCTTTAAGAGAGTTTTTGCTATAGGGTGCATGCACTCATCAGAGAGAAGGAAGTGAGAAATCACCTTCTAAAGGGGATAGCCACACTGCACTCCCTCCTCCTCTATTCTTCTCTCGGGATTTTGGGCATGCGTGCACATGCACCTGGCGTGAGTTTTAAACCACTGGGTCTGGGACTTGAACTACAGTCAACTACATGGGAGTCCAGCAACATAACCATATGCCATCTGCTGGCCCCAGAACAATACATTTTTAGAGAGTAATTTGGTAATGTGTAGTTAAAGCTTTTGACCTAATAATTGAGCATCTAGAAAACAACTAGAAATATTTCCAAAGATTTAACTATTAGTATGTGCTTTATACTATTTTTTTAAGAGAGATTTTTGCTATAGGGTGTGTGCACTCACTGGGGAGATAGAGACAGTGACAGAAAGTGAGAAATCACTCCTAGGGGGAAGTGATCCCTTTTCCTCCTTTCTCCTCGAGGATCTTGGCCACGCACACACATGTGCCTGATGTGAGTTTCAAGCCACTGGTTCCAGGACTTGAACTGCAGTCAACTAGGTGGGAGTCCAGCGATGTAACCATTATGCCACCTGCTGGCCCTAGCTTTATACTATTTTAATATAAACAATGTCAATTTCAAACAATGAGGACCAGTTAAATGCATTAATACATATAGCTGATAAAATATTATAGTTTTTTTTTTTTTTTTTTTAATTTGCTAGAGGGTGCACGCACACATGGGAAAGAGAGAGAAAGAAAATGAGAAGGCATCCCTGTGCAGGGGATGGTTATGCTTCAATCCTTTTACCTCCATTTCTCCTTTTGGGATTTTGGGCATACACACACAGGTGCCTGGCATGTTTTCAAGCTACAGAGTCTGAGACTCAAATCACACAATTGGCCATATGGGATCTGGTCATTTTAACTTCTATGCCATGGGGTGGTCTAAAATATTAGTTATTAAAACTCATACCAGGGACCAGCAGTTGGTGTAATGGCTATGTTGTTGGACTCCTATGTAGTTGACTGCAGTTTGCGTCCCGGACCCAGTGATTTAAACTCACGCCGGGTACATGTGCGTGCGTGCCCAAGATCCTGAGAGGAGAATGGAGGAGAAAGGGATTGTGGTGTGGCCATCCACCCTGGGGGATGATTTGTCACTTTCTGTCTCTCTGTCTCTCTCTGTCTTTCTGGCGAGCCCACGTGCCCCAAAGCAAAAACAAAACAAAACAAAACAAAAACTTCTATTTACTTTATTTATTTATTTTAATTTGACTGGGGTAGGGGGAGAGAGAGAGAGAAAGCAAGCTGCCAGGTCCTGAACTTTAACCGTGGTCGGCCACATGGGAGTCTGGTGTCCTTAACCACCATGCCAGCTGCCACCCCCACATACAGCCTTTTCACTTCCACCTTTTTCTGTATTTGTCTGTAAACAATGCTGATGTCTCAAGATGTGCCCCCAAAGAAGTGATTAATCCAAAACCCCAAAACTTATTCATCTTCTGAAGAATAAATCTAGGCATTGAAAATCTGTTGTCTTCTCTTAATCATAGTGCATTAACTTTTAGGGATAATTCTTTTTAGTCATTTGATCAACTAGCAGATGATTACTCTTACCACTGACAGTTGCATTCACTATGCTGACAAACACAACTTTTATAGTTTTTCAATACTGGAAGAGTTCTCCTGGAGGAAATTTTAATTAGGTAGTTGAATTGAGCGTTTTTATGTGCAGCACTGAGTAAAGCACTGCCATTTTCTTTTTTGTTTATTTGGTTTTTAGGTTTATGCTATAGGATGTGTGTGTTCACTAGAGAGAGGGGGAAAAGTGAGAAATCACCCCCAAGGGGGATGGCCACACTGCAGTCCTTTCTCTTCCATTCTCTCCTGGGATTTTTGGGCACACGTGCGCATACACCTTGTGTGATTTTTTCAGGCTTCCAGGTCCAGGACTTGAACCACAGTCAGCCATGTGGAAGTCCAGCACCCTAACCACCATGCCACCTGCTGGACCCAGCACTTCCATTTTCAAAAAACAGTTTTGTGGGAGGAATGGATTTCTGTAAACATAATTTCTTCTTCTTTTATTATTTCATCTAACTTTATTTAACCTTATTTATTTAATCATTTTTAATTTGACCAGAGAGGGAGAGAGTGTGAGAGAGACAGGGAAAGTGAGAAAGCAAGCTGCCAGGTCTGGGATTCAAAGTGCAGTTGCTATGTGGAAGTCTAGTGCCCTTAACCATCATGCCACCTACTGGCTTCTGCAAACACACTTTCTAACGCATGTGCTACAAAGTGCTAATGTGTTTTTAAAGAGAAGGATCATAAATTGAGGCCAGTTGGCATGGTGCTTAAGGGCACCGGACTTCCACATGGCTGTCCATGGTTCAAGTCCTAGAGCGGGCAGCTTGCTTTCTCACTTTCCCTCCCTCTCTCTGTCTCTCTCTGGTCAAATTAAGAAATAATAATAATAGGGGCCGGCAGTTAGCATGGTGGTTGAGATGCTGGACTCCCACATTGCTGACCACAGTTTGAGTCTTGGACCTGGAAGCTTGCTTTCCTACTTTCCCTTTCTCTCTCTCTCTCTCTGGTCAAATTAAACAAATAATAATGATAATAAATGAAATAAAATAATTCTTTTTACAAAAGAAATAATAATAAAAAATAAAGTTAAGTAATTCTTAAAAAAAGAGAGAGAGAGGTTATAAATAAGTTGAAAATTATATACAAACACACACACACAAACCACTAAAAACACATAGTGCTTGCCAGATGGTGAAAGATACAGGAAGTAACTGCTAATGGGTACATGGTTTCTTCAAAGGTAATGAAAATGTTCCAGAATTATTTTACAACTTTGTGGAGACACTAAAACCTACTGAACAGTACACTTTGAAAAGATGACTTTTTTTTTTTTTGTTAGAGGTTTTTGGTTGGAGAGAGAGACAGAGACAGTGAGAGGGAAAGTGAGAAATCACCCTCGAGGAAGGATGGCCATGCCACAATCTTCTCCATTCTCCTCCCAGGATCTTGGGCACATACACGCACATGCCTGGAGTGATTTTTAAGCCACTGGGTCCAGGACTCAAACCAAGGTTGGCCATGTGGAGTCCAGCAATGTAATTACTATACACATCTGCTGGCCCCAAAAAATGACTTTTATAGTATGTGAATTGAATCTTACTTTTTTTTTTTTGAGGTTACTATACATGTTATAAACCGTTTCTGTGTCCCACAAATGAATCTTACTTTAAAGAAAATGAATGACTTTGGGAATTTAGGAACTTATACCTAGGATTTCAAGAAGGATATTCCAGGGGACCGGCAAGTGGCATGGTAATTAAGGCGCTGCTTTCTCACTTTCCTCTCTCTCTCTCTCTCTCTCTCTCTTTCTTTCTCTCTGTGTGTGTGTGTGTGTGTGTGTGTGTGTGTGTGTGTGTCTGGTCAAATTAAAATGAATGAATGAATAAATGAAATTGAATAATGTAATTTTAAAAAAGAAGGATATTCCAAAAGGTCATTGCATTCTTTTCTGAAAAGATGTCTGCACATTTGCATAAAGAAGAATGAGTAACATACACAAAATCCATGCCTAGTTTGGAAAATCTAGGCCAACAGATGGTGTGGTGCTTAAGGTGTTGGACTCCCCACATGGCTGATAAGTACTGGCCCTGGTGGCTTGTCTTCTCACTATTCCTCTCTCTCTCTCTGGTCAAATTTAATAATAATAATAATAAAATAAAATAATTCTTTAAAAACATAGTATAATTAATAATATCCTGGAAAATCTGCCGCCTCACACCAGTGCTTTAATCTTTCTAGGAGTAGCTTGTCTCTGTTTAAGATCTATGCTTATTGGACTAACTCAGGTGTATACTGGTAATGTGCCACTCAGCGATGCTGGATCCCTATGGAAGACCAGATTTTAGTTCCCTGATCAACCTGTACACGCCACAGATGCCATGATCCTGGCTGGCAGGAAAGACAGGAGAGAGGATAGAAGAGCGTAAGGGGAAGACGGGGATGAGAGTAGTAATCATCCTCTCTCTAGTCTTCCTCTCTCTCTTTGTTGGGTATGAGCTCACTCATGGGTGGGTGGCCACACTGTAATCCTGTCTTCTCCATTCTCCTCTCAGGATTTTGGACATGCATGCACATATACCTGGCATGATTTTCAAGCCACCTGGTCCAATACTTGAACTGTGGTTGAGCATGTAAGAATCCAGTGCCTTAATCACCACACCACTTGCTGCCCTCGAAACACATTTAAAAACTTTAAAAATCAAAGATTATTGGGGGTGAGAATCAATTTTTAGGGGCCCATCCTGATGCAAGAGAGTCTGGAATATGTGACCCCTGACCTGGACAGCAAGAACTCTGTACTATAAACAACTCTGTACTATGGAAGAAACACCTGACTGAGCTGGCTGTCTGCCACATGAATTCAAGCGGTGGAGTCATACAGATCCCATCTATCAGTTAGGGTTCTAATAGAAAACAGATGGCACAATCAAATGAGATGACTCAAGGACAAATAATTGGCAAAGGGGAAAAATTCAAAGTTGAGGGTGTGGATAATGTAGGACCCCAGGGCTAGTAGAAGCTCCATAGGATTTAAATCATTCTGGGCAGGAATAAGTCTGCCATAGCAGTAGCACAGGTAAGGTAAAGAATGACTTCCTCAGGGGCTGGCAGGTGTCATGGTGATTAAGGGCTCTGGACTCCCACTTGGCTGACTGCAGTTCGAGTCCTGGACCTGGTGGCTTGTTTTTTCACTTTCCCTCACTCACTCTCTCTCTCTCTGTCTCTTAAATTAAATAATAATAATAATAATAAAGTTAAATAAAAATAATTCTTTAAAAAGAAAAGAATGACTTCCTCAAATAAACTTGAATCAGACAGAACTGCATTCGAGTCCTATATTTGCCACTTACTGGTAAAATGGGACTTCTTTTTGTAAAGAATATTAAAACATACATTTAAATACTTCTCTAAATGTCACTCTCTAGTTTTCCATCTCTGGGCTGAGAGGCTAGAGGTTTACTGCCCCAGGACAAGCGAGGGCAGTCATTGGTCCCTTTTTGCAGGAACTTGGCTGGAGAACCAGGTAGAAGGTCCAGCCCTCAGCAATGCAGACCGGTATTCCTGCCTGCCCCTATACCTTGCCATGCAGCTAGGGTGGGGAGGCAATCAGCTGTGTGGAGTAGCAGGGGAGAAAAGAGGAAGTGAGATAG
Organism: Tupaia tana; assembly: GCA_026018925.1. Lineage (NCBI taxonomy): Eukaryota > Metazoa > Chordata > Mammalia > Scandentia > Tupaiidae > Tupaia > Tupaia tana. Next base: position 202,023,034 of record JAKSZU010000001.1, read on the forward strand.
AGAAAAGGCAAGGACAGACACAAGGATCTTAATTTCCTCTCTTCAGACTTAAGCTATGGAGGGAATTAGTGCATCAAACATATTGAGGCAAGTGCTGATGGCAGGGGGAGGATTTTACCCTGTTTCCTGTTTTAGGACTCTTGAGATAAGTTGATAATCTGACAGTAAGCTTTCCTTGGGGTATGACTGTGTCCCAGGAGTTTCCTCAAACCTCGGCCCTTCCTCAAAGTCAGAATATAGCTGAGCTAAGTGTCAGCAGGTCTTCCACGTGTAAAGCTCCTAGGAAATACCAGTGTTGAGTATTTCAGCTATGTAAAGATCTCCTGAGGACCTTGTCGAACTTTGAAAAGGTCTACACAGCCATCTTCATGCCTAGAGATCTTAGAACGGCTCATACTTCCTGCCCTTCTTCTTTGCTCCAGCCCTTCCCTCGACCCCTGACTCCCTCCCTCACCCCATCTGAGATGATGTAAGCATGGAGTTTCTCAGAAGCAGAGGACTGGGCCAAATGCTTTTGAGGTTTCTTCCTGCTTTATAATTCAGAAAAGATACTGAATTATTTACTCTTTTATAGTCTACAACCACATTTTTCAGTCACTTGCTTGACCTTGCTATTTACACATTCTCCTTTGCCTTGCAGTTTCTAAAAAGGAAAGTCAGATAAGACATGTATCTCCTCATTTTAAAGCATATTGACAACATACACTAAATTCTAAATGATTAAAAATATTTATTTGCCCCTTTTGTATTTAACAGGGTTAACTGAAATTTCAGTGTCTTCAATCTTCATATTTCTTCCTTCTTCCTCCTTCAACCTTGCATTGGCAGTCTCTCTCTCTTTTTATAAATTTGCATGCATTCACCAGAGAAAGAGAAAAGAAGAATGAGAAAGCAGATGCTTGTATGCATGCCTGTAATACAGGCTGGATGAGACTAGGAGTGGATCATGGCATGAAGACGTTATTGCCAGTTTCTGTCTCTATTTCTGTCTCCCTTTCAAAAGAAATAAATGAATAAACTTTTAAAACATTTGCTAGTCAGCTGGCTTTGAGATTATTCTGGTTTACATGGGTGAGCCCAATATAATCACACGGGTTCTCTTAAGTGGGAGAGGGAGGCAGAAAGGGAGACCAAAAGATGGCAGGCAGTGTGAGAAAGATTAGGCCCAACATAGCTGGCTTTGAAGACAGAAGTGGGCCATCAGCCAGGAAATGGGCCAGCCTCTAGAAGCTGGAAAGGATAAGGAAACAGATTCTTCCTTAGAGCCTCCAGAAGGAATGCAGCCTTGCCAACAACTTGATCTTAGCTCTTTGATTTTAGTGAAAACATCAGACCTCTAAAACTGTACAATAATAAATTTGTGTTGTTTTGAGCCACTAAATTGGTGATAATTTGTTACAGCAGTAATAAAAAGGGAATATACACGGCGTTACTCAATTCTGTAAGCTATTCTAGGATCCCTCCAAAAAACTTCTCCTTTACTTAAACTGTTAAAAGTATAAATTGCGGGGCCAGCAGTTAGTGCAATGGCTATGTCACTGGATTCCCATGTAGTCGACTGCAGATTGAGTCCCGGACCTGGTGGCTTAAACTCATGCCGGGCGTGTGTGCGTGCGTGCCCAAGATCCCGAGAGGAGAAGGGATTGCAGCGTGGCCATCCCCCCAGGGGGTGATTTCTCACTTTCTGTCTCTCTGTCTCTCTTTTTCTCTCTGGCGAGCGCACGAGCCCTATAGCAAAAACCTCTCTTAAAAAAAAAGCATAAATTGGATTTTTGGTCTCTCTCAACTCAGGATCCCTCATTATAAAACGATATTTCTTGGGCCAGCAGGTAGCATGGTGGTTAAGGCACTGGGACCTCCCACATGGCTAACTGCAGTCGGAGTCCTAGACCTGGTGGCTTGCTTTTGCTCTATCCCACCTCTATCTTTGTGTCTTTCTCTGGTGAGCACACATATCAAATTAATAACATTAAATAAATCTTTTTCTAAAAAATTATTATTATTTTTAAAATTTGCCAGAGAGAAAGGGAAAGTGAGAAAGCAAGCCACTAGATCTGGGATTCAAACCACAGATGGCCATGTGAGAATCCAGCACCTTAACCACCACACGACCTGCTGGCCCCTAAATTAAATAAATCTTAAAAAAAAAAAAAAAAAAAAAAAAAAAAAAAGGGGGTGGGAACCAGCAGTTAGCGTAATGGCTATGTCGCTGGACTCCCACGTAGTCAACTGTGGTTCATGTCCCAGACCCGGTGGCTTAAGTCTCACGCCGGGCGCGTGTGCGTGCGTGCCCAAGATCCCGAGAGGAGAATGGAGGAGAAGGGATTGCGGCGTGGCCATCCCCCCTGGGGGGTGATTTCTCGCTTTCTGTCTCTATGTCTCTCTCTGTCTGTCTGGCGAGCGCATGCGCCCTATAGCGAAAACCTCTCCAAAAAAAAAAAAAGGGGGGGGGATTTATCTCCAGAGATAGAAATCATATTTCCAAAAATAAAATACAGTAAAAGCTAGGGCAACCATAAGGCTTATCTCTTTTGTTTTCTTTTAGGATTTACTATTCTGAGCTGCTTGTTCTCCAGGAACTAAAACTACAAGGGGACTTCAAAGAGTTCATGAAAAATGGAATTAAAGTAAGGGCTTATTTTGGTGTAAAAAAGGTTTAAAATCTTGGGCCAGCCGTATAGCACAGTGGTTAAAGGAGCTGGATCCCACAGGCTGCTTGCAATTCAAGTCCCAGCCTGGCTACCTGGAATACACACTAGGCGTGTATGTGTGTGTATGCCCAAAATCCTCATGGGATGGAAAATAGAGAAAAAGGATTTCAGCATGACCACACCCCATTGGGAAGGGTACTTTATCTCTTTCTGGTGAGCATACACACCCTTTAGCAATAACTAAATAAATACAAATTAAAGAATCAACAATGTTTTAAAAAATTGAAATCCATCCATAGCTTTTTCATAATGCACTGTTTTCCACAAACTTTTTGAAGACTCCTTGTCTCACATATTTTTTCCCAGTTTGAAAAGTTTAAAGGCAGGATAGCGAATGTAGTTCCTGTTACTCCATCATGTTTTTTTTTTTAAAAAAGAAGTTGCAGGAGCTATTTTTTCTTTCTTTCTTTTCTTTTTTTTTTTTTAAGGATTATTTATTTATTTATTTTAAATTTGACGAAATACAGACAGAGAGAGGGAGAAAAGGAAAAACAAGAAAGCAAGCTGTCAGATCCAGGATTTGAACCATGCCGGCCATGTGGGAGTCTAGCACCTTAACCACCATGCTACCTGCCAGCCCCAGGAGCCACATTCTAATTATAGATTGTGCTACTTTGCCCTTGAGCAAGTTAGTTAACCTCTCAGATCTTACTACCTCAAACAATTTAAATGACATATACAATGTATATATATAATAGACAAGTCAGCTTTACGGATGTTGCCGAGTCCTAAATTCAGTTTTAGTTCAAATGCCCATCCCCAGTTTCTGGGGGGATATCCTAGGGTTTCGTTTCCTCTTGTTGTCCTCTGATTCTGAGGTCACCTTTCCAGCCACACTACAGATCAACTGCCCAGTGTCTCCCCTCTCTTTTCTCCACCTTGACCTCCCACTCGCATCTGCCTCTGCGTCTTCTCTCTGAAGCGCCACTTATACCCACTGTATTATTGTTAGAGACAGAAGAAAGCCACAGAGGGGACGACATTCCAGGGCAGACTGACCTCAAACGGACTTTAACCTTTAGAAATTTAACAGTCCCTGGGTCATTCCCTATTATGGAAGAACCATACTGTGCCTATTCCATTCAGGCTACAGGATCTGGACATTGTGCTGAGTCCCACTCAAGGTCACTGCTGGCCCATATGGTGTCTTTCTGCACATTTAGAAATGACCACACCACCTTCAGGAGGCCTCGCGACTCCCAACTTCACAGCTGCAAGTGGGCCAGTGTGCAGCCACAGTGTCCCCTCATTTTGCTAATTTCCTGTTTTCAATCTCTCAAAATCTCATCCATTTCTTGAAGAAAAGTTTAGTAGTTCTCTCTCTCTCTCTCTCTCTCTCTCTCTCTCTCTCTCTCTCTCTTTCTCTCTTTTAAACTGGCTCCAGGTCAACAAACTTATTCTCCAAGGGCCTGATCTTCATAATTAATTTTAAAATGGGCTCCTAAACTACAATAGTTCTAACTAACACAGGGGTTAGTTTTGAATTTTTCACATGCTACATAGACACCATGAGGGTGATGGGGATGAGTTATTAACAACAGCCTTTAGTAAATATGTTTAAGTTATTATATAAAAAAAATATTGTCCCTTTTTAGAAAAATAAATGGTCTTTTCTCAGACATGTAAGAGAGTGAATGTTATAACTTTGTTCACTACAGAATAGAAACTAGAGTCTCCAAAGTACTAAGCTCTCAAAATTAAAAATGCTTAACTCTGCAGATGCATTTTATAAATGTATGAGCATGGCAGGAAGCCAGCAAGTTCCTGAAAGACAACAGGATGTCAGCCTAGCTTTATGAAGCATATGTATTGTCAGAGTCATCACATTCTCTGGCAGACCAAGGGGAAGCAAAAGACCTGGGCCGCATCTTCAATGTGATGTGTTTCCATAATTCAAAGATCCACTGACAGCAAAACAAAACAAAGAGGGGAAATAAACAAACAAACAAAAGGACAATGTTTTAAGTGTTCATACCAACTATAAGCTGCATCCTGATTTCAAAAGAAAATTGAGGGGAGTCAGCAGGTGGCTTTGGTAGTTAAGGTGCTGAACGCTCCCACAATGGCCGACCACTGTTCGAGTCTTGGACCTGGTGGCTTGCTTTCTCACTTTCCTTCTCTCTGTGTGTTTGTCTTTCTCTGGTCAAATGAAAATGATTGAATGAATAAATAAAAATAAATAAATAATTCTAAAAAAGAAAGAAAGAAAATTGGGGAACCAGCCAGAGGTTGCTGGATCCCGCATGGCTGATCACATGGTTGGAGTCCTGGACCTGTGGTTTGAAAAACATACCAGGTGCATGCGGATGCATGCTCAAAATCCCAAATGGAGGGGAAAATGGAGGAGTAGGAACCGAGGCATGACCATTCTCCATGGGGGGTACTTTTGCACTTTTTCTCTCCAGTGAGTGCATGTGCTCTCTAGCATATTAAAAAAAAAAGGAAAGGAAAAGAAAAAAATTATTTTTTGTTTACATGGTCCATGACTGAGAGAGAGGCAGATAGACACAGTGCTATCAACAGGGTCTTCACGTGACAGGATCTACCCCTAGCTTTAGCTAGCCTAGACCATGAAAACTTGAATGTTCTTCAGACTCAAGGAAGTCTTTAGACATGAACCTGAAACCCTCCCATGTGGGTCAGACTCACAGAGCATTGCATTTTACTGCTGTGCTACTATCCAAGCTGGATCCCACATGGCTAATTAAGGCTTGAATCCTGGCCCTGGTGGTTGAAAAAACATGGTGTGTATGTGTGTGTGTGTGCCCAAAATGCTGACAGAAAGGAAAAAATTGCAGCATGACCATGCTCCATTGGGGGAGTCCTTTCTCTCTCTTACTCTGGTAAGCATAATATGTACCCTCTGGAAATGAAAAAAAAAAAAAAAACAGAGGTGCTTATGAAAAATGAAATGCCTCTGGGGCCAACGGGGCGGTGTGGTAGTTAAGGTGCTGGACTCACACAAGGCTGATCACAGTTTGAGTCCTGGACCCAGTGGCTCCAAAATCACCCCCACTGAGGGAGTGTACATGCCCAAAATCCTGGGAAGAGAATGGAGGAGAAGGGATTGTGGCGTGGCCATCCCCACCCCACCCCTGACCTGGGGATGGTTTCTCACTTTCCCTCTCATTGTATCTCTCTGGCAAGTGCAAGCACCTTATGGCAAAAACCTGAAAAAAGAAAGGATCACCTCTATTGAGTGTCACAGGAAAGGCAGAGACTAAAATGACATCTTTTATTTTAAAGGGAGATTTTTGTCATAGGACGCTTATGGTTGCCAGAGAGACAGAAAGTGAGAATCATCTCCCGGGGGGATGGTCACCTCACAATCCCTTCTCCTCCATTCTCCTCTTGGGATTTGGGGCATGCATGCACACGCACTTGACATGAGTTTTAAGCTGCCAGGTCTGAGACTCAAACCATGCGGGAGCCTAGCAACATAACCATTATGCCATCTGGTGGTCCTATGAGACTTAAATAACTTCTGTGGGACCAGGAATTGGCGTAGTGGTTAAGGTGCTGGACTCTCACATGGCTGCCTGCAGTTCAAGTCCTGGACCTGGCAGCTCACTTTCTCACTTTCTCTTTCTCTTTGGTCTCTCTGTGATCAAATTAAAAATTAAATAATAACAACAAATAAAAGTAAATAAAAAGATAACTTTAAAAATTCTTTCTGTGTTATTTTGTTTTCTTCTAGAATCCGGGTGATTATATAGATTTCCTAGCTCTAATTGCTGGCTGAAAAAAGATTCAGTTCCATTCCCATTCTACTCCTCCATCACAACTCAGATATCTCTATCAAAAGGTTTTAATTCTGTCAAATTGTTTTTACCTAGTTGAATTTTGTGGCTTTATAACGGATAATAATTTCAATTATCTTCTTATAATTTCCCAAAGTTTTCCTTAAAGTGAATGTTCTTTTAAGATATTTTGTTATTATTATTTTTTTATTGCCAGAAGGCATATGTGCCGACTAGCAAGAGACAGAGAGAAAGAGCACCCTTCCATCGGGTGTGGTCACATCCCAATCACTTCTCCTCCATATCTCCATCCCATCAGGAATTTGGGCATGCACGTACATGTGCCCAGAATGTTTTTCAGGCTTCTAGAGTCAGGATTTGAATGTGGTCAGCCATGTGGGATCCGGTTCCCTTAACCACTGTGCTATGGAGCTGGCCCCATTTGCTATCTAGATCACCTTCCACCCTTTCTCACCCTACTCTATAGGACTACTGGCCTGTATGGACAAATCCAATGACTTTGGCTACCAATTGAATTCAACCAGCAAAGATGCCCACTGGAGACCCGAAGAAAAGAGGACAATGAGGATGGTGTTATTACTGTCCAACCTTATCCCTGAAAGGTGGCCTTGAGTTGGGTGGGCCTTTTCCAAAGGTCATAACTTCTCTCAAGGAAGTTCTCCTTCTATGCTCTCTGGAGAGACTATTCTCTTCCTTCATTTTTTCAGGACTTTCTGGTAAAAGTTCTGACACTGCTATCCTTTGGGGGTTCCCTAGACAGTCACTCCTCACTTAACAATCTACCTGTTTAACAATCCCTGGGACTTATGACCAGTTCTCCAACATGGGGAACCCCCTTTCTCATTTGTGAGTCTGAGGAAGCCTCTCTCCATTTTGTCTCATTCCTGAAGTCAGTTAATATTCACTACAGAAGCCTTTTCAATCAGTCAAGACTATATATTTCATTCATAAATTTGTACTTTATTGTGCACCCATAGTAGTATTCACAGTAAATAAAACAATTATGCCAGATTTATATTACTGTGTTTTAATGTGTCTTGCTGCTTTCTGGTGCCTATCTAATGTATGCCTTTTGTGCGGGTAAAATTACATTATTCTAGTGTGGCGTTAATATCTATTAAATGTGGTGCATAATATCTATTGAAAAAATGCATCCCTATGGTGTCATGACACACCACAAGATACCACCTTTAATCTCCTTGGTTATGGATCAATCCATTTAATGACCTAGTCATAGGAGTGAAACTGTTTTTTGTTGTTGTTTTTGGAGAGGTTTTTGCTATAGGGCACGTGTGCTCGCCAGAAAGACAGGGAGAGACAGAGAGCAGAAAGCAAGAAATCACCCCTCAGGGAGGATGGTCACGCTGCAATCCCTTCTCCTCCACTCTCTTCTCAGGATCTTGGGCACGCACGCACAAGTGCCTGGCAGGTCCAGGACTCCAACTGTGGTCGACCACATGGGAGTCTAGCGACATAGCCATTATGCCAACTGCTGGTCCCAGAATTCAGTTTTTAATGGAGGTGTGCCTGTATACTTCACACACTATGTACATAGCACCTTTATTAAACCTACCTAGAGATATTCTCATTTGAGTATACTGTCAGTTTCTCTTGTGACTTTGGCAGATATACCTTAATAGAGCAATTTATCAAGCTATTATTAGCTATAAATGTGTAATTATAAAGCTGGTCCCATAACCTAGTGGTTAAGAGAGCCAGATTCCACATGGCTGACCACGGTTTACATCCTGGCCCCAGTAGCTTAAAAAATATGGTAGGAACATAAATGTATGTGCCCAAAACCCTAACAGAATGGAGACACTGAAAAGATGGGATTGTAGTATGACCACATCTCACTAAGGAGGTGCTTTTTTTTTTTTTTTTTTTTTTTTTTTTTTTTTAGTTTGTTATAGGATGCTTGTGCTTGTCAGAGAGAGACAGAAAGGGAGAGATTCTATGTAGGATCTAAAGCCTTAACCATCATGCCACCTGCTGGTCCATTCACTCTCCCTTTCTCTGGTAAGAGTTTATGTTCTCTGCCAATTAAAAAATTTTTTTACTTTGTTTTTGTTTTGTTTTTAGTTTTTGCTATAGGGTACGTGTGCTTGCCTGGAGAGACAGAAAGAGAGAAAGAGAGTGAAAGTGGGAAATCACTTCCCAGAGAGAATGACCATGCCATATCCATCCTCCATTCACCTCTTGAGATTTAAGGCATGCACACACATGCACTTGGTGTGTTTTTCAAGCCACTGGGTCTGGGACACAAACTGTGAAGTAAGCCATGTGGAATCAATCTACCTGCCTTAGCCACCACTTCACCAGTTGGCTCTAAACATATTTTTTAAATCTAATTATAAATTAGTTCATAAAACAGTTTTTCATGGAATATCTACTGAGCCAGAAAAAAAAGACTCAATTTCTCCTGTTATATATTCACTCAACAATCAACACAGAAGACTTCCATGACCAAATGTGTATATGACTTTTCTTCCCCACACACCAAACAAGCAATCAAATTTTGTATGAGACAACAGCCGGGCATCCTCTAATCCAATCTCATGATACACTTTATCTGGAGATAACATCATATCCCAAGGTTGAGGGCTCACGCCCGTAACACCCACATCAGACACTAGCAGTAAGTCTAGGCCTTCAGTACTTCTTTTTTCTTTAAAAAAAATTTATTTAATTCCACTTATTATTTTTCAAATTTGAGCAGAGAGAGACAGAGAGAGAGAGAGAAAGAGAAAGCGAGAAAGCAAGTCACTAGGTCCAGGACTCAAACTACGGCTGGCCATGTAGGAATCCAACGCCTTTAACCACCACGCCACCTGCTGGCCACCAGGAACCATGAATGAAAACCGAAATGTATATTGTAATATCATGGCTACCTAAAGTTGGGTTCAGAGGGCAGGGACATGGACAAATAAATCTGCATAGAAATAAAAGAGAAACAAACAAAAATGCGACAGAAAGAGCAAAGGGTTTGAAACAAAGAGATATCCCTTTGAGTTCCAGATCAGCTATTTACAATGAGGTATTGTAAATAGCTGATTTTTCTTTTTCTGTTTTATTTTGCTTTAGTTTTGCTACAGGGTACATGCGCTCAGAGAGAGAGAGAGAAAGAGAGAGAGAGAGTACCCTCTGGGGGAATTACCATCACAATCCTGTCTAAATTCTCCTCTCGGGATTTTGGCATACACAAACGTGCCCAGCGTGATTCCCAAGCCACTGGGTCTGAGACTAGAATCACATAGTAGGCCATGCGGGATTCAGCTGCCTTAACCACCACACCACTGCCTGGCTCCCTCATTTTTCTTAGCTGTATGTAAACTGAGGGTTTTAAAGTAGAATAGTGGCTGTCAATCTGTATTCCACAAAAGCTCACTGTGCCATAGAGGTGCCTCAATGTAAACCAACCTGCAGAGAAAGGATGGAGGAAAGAGATATATCCCCATCTCTGCTTCAACCAGGATGGTCTGTTCCTGTCTACTTATGGGTAATATAATGACCAAAGATGTAACTCAGTAACCCAGACCTTGGGAAATCTACCAAGGGCAGACTTTTGTTTTGAAGATTTCTGAGGTCATATGTGTAAGATGGGATATTCCAGCTGCCAATCCTCTATGAAAAGGTGAAGTTTGGGCTGTGTGTGTGTGTGTGTGTGTGTGTGTGTGTGTGTGTGTATTCAAGTTTCTACCCTTTGTGTGTATAAACACTGGGTGAGGAAGAACATCCTTCCTCCCTCTTCTAGGACACACTGCAGGTTCAGTAGTGGTGAGGACAATCCAAGGCAATGCTGGGAGTGATGAAAAACATTCCACATTCCCAGCAGAAGCCAGTAGGCAACCCAAAAGGAGGACCAGGTCCCAGAGTAGGCCTGCTGCAGTTCAGGGGTCCCAAGTTTGCCCTCTGGAGTTCACGCATGTATTACACATAGGCATTCTGGGGAGGGGGAAAAAAAGATATGCTCCTGGGATGCGGAGTCAGAGTTGCTTAGTTTTAGTGATAAAAGGAATGTGATTATATGCTGGATACATGTGGGTCCCCACAGTCCAGGCCAGTTAAGATTCAGTGAATTGAGGCATGGGGACCATGTTGGGTTGCCTGTGTCCCTCTGCCTCTGTCTCATTATATAATAAGTTAAATAAATAGATGACTAAATTTTAGATCCCTATCCAGTAGAAATAGCACATATTTATGACATGTAGACAATGTATGGGGCATAACAGGTACTCAATAATTGCTTGTAGAATAGATAAATGAATGACTGCCTGAAAATATGTGTAGAATCTGTTAAAAACATGTATGAAGGGCTGGCCCCATAGCCTAGTGCTTAAAGGGACTCAGACCCCACAATATCGACTGGCCCTGGAGGATTGAAAAACATCCTGGGTGAGTGGGTGTGCATGCCTGAAATCCTGAGAGGATGGAGAAATGAAAGAGAAGGGGTTATGGTGTGAACACACTCCGGTGGGGGGGGTGCTTTCTCCTTCTCCCTCTGTCTTTCTTTCTCTAGCCAGCATGCATGCCTTCTGGCAATTAAAACAAAACAAAACAAAAATACGTGTATGAAAAGCAGTGAGTGGGTCTACATTAGAAGTTCCTGTTAGCTCTGATGGTTGAGGAGTGTGGACATACCTGCTCTTGCCAGGTTCTTGGAAGTCCTTTGAGGACTGTCAGGAAGGGCCGCTGGCTATCAGCAAGAAGAAAAGTAGGGAAATAAAAAGAATAGAAAATTCAAACTTCAAATGTTGTATATTTTTCTCTTTGTCTTTGGCAAGTTCTTTTAGCTTTTTTTAAATTTTATTTTCATTACTTTTACTTTTTTTTTAATTGCCAGAGAGTGCATGTGCTCACCAGAGAGAGACAAAGAGACTTAGATAGACACACACTTTCTCTCACACACACATACACACGTATTATTTCAAAAATTTGAGTCCTCTTGGGACCAGCAGTTAGCGTGATGGCTACGTCGCTGGACTCTCAGGTAGTCTGCCGCGGTTCGAGTTCCGGACCTGGTGCTTAAACTCACGCAGGGCGCTTGTGCGTGCGTGCCCAAGATCCTGAGAGGAGAATGGAGGAGAAGGGATTGCAGCGTGGCCATCCCCTCTGGGGGGTGATTTCTCGCTTTCTGTCTCTGTCTCTCTCTGTCTTTCTGGCGAGTGCACGCGCCCTATAGCGAAAACCTCTCCAAAAAAAGAAAAAAAAAATTGAGTCCTCTTGAAATATTAGACAGTAGAGGGCAGTCTAGGCTTTATAGAAAGCCTAGGCAGAAAATGTACAGATATCCTTCCAGAAGTCAAGTCTTTGCCTTAACCTTTTACATTCAGCAAGATACTTTAACCTTATTATAACTTGTCTATTGGATGACTGTAGAATTATTTTTTTCTGAAATAAAAACCAAAGTTTCAGATGCAAATAGCCATATTAATTAATATACTATTACACTAATAAATTTAAAATAATTTCAAAGAGCCAGATGGTGGCACAGTGGTAAATGTGTTGCTTTGCAAGGCTGACCCACATGGGAAAGATAAGCATTAGGAGACCTCCCTGACTGCACTGGATAGCCACATGCCCATGATCAGGCTGGCTGAACCTGGGAGTGGATCATGGTATCAAGATGTCAAGACCCTGTTGGGGATGCTGTCTGTCTGTCTCCTTTTTTTGCTCATGTGAGAAATAAATAATTAAAATAAAAATAATTTCAAGAGAACGAAAAAACACATACTAAGCAAAAATATTTTCAAAATATGTATCTAATAAGGACTGTACAAAGAACTCTTAAAATGCAACAGTAAGAACATGAACAACCCAATTAAAAAATGGGCAAATTGGGACCAGCAGTTGGCGTAATGGCTATGTCGCTGGACTCCCATGTAGTCGACCATGGATCAAGTTCCAGACCTGGTGACTTAAACTTATGCCAGGTGCGCATGCATGCGTGCCCAAGATCCCAAGAGGAGAATGGAGAAGGGATTGCGGCATGGCCAACCCTCCTGGGGGGTGATTTCTCACTTTCTGTCTCTCTGTCTCTCTCTTTCTGGCGAGCGCACATGCCCTATAGCAAAAACCTCTCCCCCTAAAAATGAACAAATTAAAAATGATCTGAACAGAGGCCAGCAGATGCCATGGTGGTTAAGGTTCTGGATTCCCATATGGCTGACTGCGGTTCAAGTGATTTCTCACTTTCCTTCTCTCTGGAGAGCACATACACTCCATGGCAAAAACTGAAAAAAAAATTTTTTTTCAAACACCTGACCAAAGAAGTTATACAGATGGCAAGTAAGTGTATGAACAGATGCTCCACATCAAACGTCATCAGATAAATGCAAATTAAACAACAATGAGATAAACTATACACCTATTAAAATGGCCAAAGTCCAGAACAATGACAACACCAAATGCTGGTGAGGACGTAGAACAACAGGAACTCTCACTGCTGGTGGGAATGTAAAATGACACGGTCACTTTGGAAGACAATTAGGCTCTATATTGCTGTGAACTTAAAGGTACTCTAAAAAATGAATGTCTATTTTTTAAAAAAACTAATGTCCTTGGGACCAGGAGATGGCATAATGGTTATGTCCATTGCTGGACTCCCACATAATTGACCATGGTTCAAATCCTGGACCCAGCAGCTTAAAAATCTCACACATGCCCAAAATCCTGAGAGGAAAGTAGAGATGGGTTTGTGGTATGACCATCTCCTTTGGGGGCGTGATTTCTTGCTTTCTGTCAGTCTCTCTCTGGTGAGTACACACACCCTATAGCAAAAATCTCTCTTGGGACCAGCAGATGGCGTAATGGTTACATTATGGACTCCCACATAGTTGACCGTGGTTTGTGTCCCGGAGCTGGTGACTTAAAACTCACACAGGGTGCGTGTGTGCGCGCGCGCGCGCGCGCCCAAGATCCCAAGAGGAGAATGGAGGAGAAGGCATTACAGTGTGGCTATCTCTGCTAGGGGGTAATTTCTTGCTTTATGGCTCTCTGTCTCTCTCTGTCTTTCCAGTGAGTGCACGCACCCTTTAGCAAAAGTCTTAAAAAAAAAAATCTCGGAATCAGCAGATGGTGTAATGGTTACATCCCTGGACTCTCAAGTAGTCAGCCGCAGTTCAAGTCCCAGACTCAGCAGCTTGAAACGCCGGGTATGTGTGCATATGTGCCCAAGGACCCAAGAAGATAATGGGGGAGAAGGCATTGCGGTATGGCCATTCCCCCGGCAGGGGTTATTTCTTGCTTTCTGTCTCTCTGTCTCTCTCTGTCTCTCTGGCGAGCGCACGTGCCCTACAGCAAAAATCTCTCTCTCAAAAAAAATAATAATAAGTCTCTCTTAAAAGAAGAAAAAAAAAAGTTCTTGTACCAACATCCCCCAATTATTTTGCTTGTTCTCTGAATCGGCCACCCAATAACATAGATTTTCGGGAGATAACATACCTATGGCTATCAGGATTTTTAAAATCCTGGAAGTTCTTGTTTGAATCTATATTCATTGTCTGAATCCAAATGCAATGTAGATTTATTTATTTATTTGCCAGAGGGCCCATGTGCTTGCCAGAAAAAAAGAGAGAAGAAGAGAGAGAGAGAACCTCCCCACATATAATGGAGTGTGTTCACACTGCAATCCTTTTTCTTCCATCTCCCCATCTTGTTGGGATTTGGGGCACACACACACTTGCCTCCAGCATGGTTCTTTTTAAAGTATTATTTATTTTATTTCATTATTGTTATTTTAACTTTGACTAGAAAGAGAGAGAGAAAGGGAAAGTGAGAAAGCAAGCCACCAGGTCTCGGACTTGAACCATGGTCAACCATGTGGGAATCCAGCCTCAACCACTATGCCTCCTATTGGCCCCTCCACATGTTTTTCAAGCCACTGGGGTTAAGATTCAAAGCTTGGTTAGCCATGTGGGCTCTGGTTCCCTTAACCATTAGGCTATAGGACTGGCCTTGTAGGCCTTTTTCTTTATCAGTCTTTAATTAACCCTATAAAACACCAATATGCTCTGAGCAGCCTGGCAAAAGAGCAAAGCATGCTCTTTTTCCTCTTTTCTTCTCCTTCTTTTTTTTTTTTGGAGAGGCTTTTGCTATAGGGTGCATGCGCTCACCAGAAAGACAGAGACAAGGAGACAGAAAGCGAGAAATCACCCCCCAGGGGGGATGGCCACACTGCAATCCCTTCTCCTCCATTCTCCTCTTGGGATCTTGGGCACACATGCACATGTACCCAGTGTGAGTTTAAGCCACCGAGTCCGGGACTTGAATTGTGGTGGACTACTTGGGAGTCCAGCAACATAACCATTATGCCATCTGCTGGTCCCATTTTTCTTTCTTTCCTTCTTTCCTTCTTTCCTTTCCTTCTTTCCTTCTTTCCTTCTTTCCTTCTTTCCTTCTTTCCTTCTTTCCTTCTTTCCTTCTTTCCTTCTTTCCTTCTTTCCTTCTTTCCTTCTTTCCTTTTCCTTCCTTCCTTCCTTCCTTCCTTCCTTCCTTCCTTCCTTCCTTCCTTCTTTCTTTCTTTCTTTCTTTCTTTCTTTCTTTCTTTCTTTCTTTCTTTCTTTTCTCTTTTCATTCTTTTGGAGAGGTTTTTGCTATAGGTCACATGCACTCGCCAGAAAGAGAG
Organism: Tupaia tana; assembly: GCA_026018925.1. Lineage (NCBI taxonomy): Eukaryota > Metazoa > Chordata > Mammalia > Scandentia > Tupaiidae > Tupaia > Tupaia tana. The sequence continues at coordinate 202,038,132 of JAKSZU010000001.1, forward strand.
AAAGAGAGAGACAGAAAGTGAGAAATCACTCCCCAGGGGGGATGGCCAAGCCACAATCCTTTCTCCTCCATTCTCCTCTCAGGATCTTGGGTACACACGCACGCACGCCCAGCGTGAGTTTAAGCCATCAGGTGTGGGACTCGAACTGGGGTCGACTATGTGGGAGTCCAGCGACAGTACGCCAACTGCTGGTCCTCTTCTTTTTTAAGAATTTATATTTATTTATTTAAATTTGACCAGAGAAGGATAGAGCGAGAGAGAGAGAGTGAAAAAACAAGCCTCCAAGTCCGGGACTTGAACCAAGGTCAGCCATGTGGGAGTCCAGCACCCCCAACTACCATGCCACCTGCCAGCCCCTCTTTTTTTTAATAATTATTTTATTTAACTTTACTTATCCATTTATTTATTTATTTTAATTTGACCAGAGATGGACAGTGAGAGAGAGAGAGAGAGAGAGAGAGAGAGAGAGAGAGAGAGAGAGAAAGTGAGAAAGCAAGCCTCTCCAGGTCTAGGACTAGAACCGCTGTTGGTCATGTGGGAGTCTGCATGTGCCCTTAACCACCACGCCACCTGCTGGCCCATCTTCTTCATCTTTTCTAAACAATGTATAAAAGGATTATCATCTTCCACACAAACATTCAGAGATAATTAGAATTCACCAATAAGAACCTGAGATGTAGCAAAGTTCTGGAGGAGGGAGGAAAGCCAAATTTGTGGAAGACCTTGTATAAAGTTGGGTACTAGCTATATGGTCTCATTTTAAAAATGACTCTATTATCTGAGAAAACTAAAGTTGATCAAGGACATGCTTCCAGCTAGTGGCAGGGACAGAAAGAAGCAAACCTAGATATTTCTGGCTCTGGGTACCTTTTCTTCAGGGAAGCTGACCTGTATTCAGACACTGCAATAATTTTCCTTGGTACTTCCTGGGACTTTGCTTCATGGGCGATTAATTTTAAGTAATTTCTAAGTTCTTACATTTTGGAATTTGCTTATTGCCTACAATATGTTCTAAACCTTCCCAAACCTGGATAATGAAGAGTTTTGTTTTGTTTTTGTATTGTTTTGTTAAAGAACTCTTTTGTGGGGACTGAACAGTGGGACAGGAGGGTTGAGTAAGGGCAGTGGAGAGAGATTAGTTTTTACTCTGCACACTTCTGTGATGTTTGAATATTTTATGATTAGAATACATTCATGCATTTTTTTATATAAAGAAAGAAGCTTTCTAGGCAAATATGCAAAAATAATGTAAAAAGTGCCACAATGCAGTATGCTTTTCTATTTTTATAATATATTTATAGTAGTTTGAATATAAAGACCTCTTTTTAAAAGGAAAAAAGACCAAGATATGGATATTTGCTTCTCTTTGTGCCTCACACCCTACACAGAAACACAAACAAAAGCTTCTCATTGTTTCCCCGATGGAACAATGATGACTAAGTGGCTGAATAAATCATCCAGAGTTACCAAAACTTCATTCCCAGTTATTTGATACCATTTAGGGAATACTATGTTGGAAATGTGCAGCTGTTAAGATTCCCCACCACCCCCACCTAAGAATCAAGGGATTTGAGGAACAGTAAAGTAGTCAATACAGTCTCTAAATAAAACATGGATGTTTCATTGAAACACTTACCCCATTAATTTGAGGGAGAAAATACATTTTCCCCTTCCTTCTCTGGCAGACTGTTTACATCATAAATTAAGGCAACATATTAAAAAGTTAATGAATAATTTGCAAACTAAAACATGATTAATCCATTCATGGTCTGGTAAACAAATCTAAAGTAAAGTTTGTGCCAATGAAGTGCGATGGCTTAATCTTTCTTTCTCTCCTTCCTTCCTTCCTTCCTTCCTTCCTTCCTTCCTTCCTTCCTTCCTTCCTTCCTTCCTTCCTTCCTTCCTTCCTTCCTTCCTTCCTTCCTTTCTTTCTTTCTTTCTTTCTTTCTTTCTTTCTTTCTTTCTTTCTTTCTTTCTTTCTTTCTAGAGGTTTTTACTATAGGACGCATGCGCTTGCCAGAAAGACAGAGAGAGAAAGTGAGAAATCACCTACCAGGGAGGATGGCTACACTGCAATCCTTTCTCCTCCATTCTTCTCTTGGGATCTTGGGCACGCACACACGTGCCTGGCGTGAGTTTAAGCCGCTGGGTCCAGGACTCAAACCGCGGTCGACTACATGAGAGTCCAGCGACATAGCCATTACGCCAATTGCTGGTCCCTAATTTCTTAAAGATGAATAAGAGTTTAATAATCTCACCCTGATGATTCACTATCTGCTGAGAAGAATTTACTGCAAAGAAGCATGACAATAGACTGTTATGGAGCTGCCCCCTCCTATTACTCACAGTTTTGAAACCATATTAAAACAGGTATATTGTAAAAGTTCTACTGATTCTAATCATTATGGCAAAAATTCCTTTATAAGGTGGCAAACATGCCTCAAACCTATTTTCAACTTTCAGCAGTCTTGCTTACACCACCTGAGTAATAAGGAATGCCTATGAATTTATCGGTGCCTCCTGCATGTTGCAAATTTTACTAATATATACATTCACACACATATATACCACTCACACACACTATATTCATGTCCTGAAAGGTGAAGTCCTTCAAAGCAGATCTTCCTTTTGCCTGCCTTTTCTAGGTTTTCTCTCTAATCCTTTTAAAATCACAGAGTTACTAGCTGACAGGATTTTTTGTTTGTTTTTGTTTTTAGTTTTTGCTACAGGGCATTCCCCAGAGAAAGACAGACTAAAAAAGTGAGAAATCACCCCTCAAGGGGCACAGCAATCCCTTCTCCATTCTCCTGGGACTTTTGGCATACACACGTGCTCAGTGTGTTTCTCAAGTCGCTGAGAGGAAGACTCGAACTGTGAAGTCAACTACGTGGGATCCAACTGCTCTAACCACTATGCCACTGACTGACTCCTAGGCATGTTCTTCATAAACTTTTTTTTCCTTCATTAACTTTTAAGTCTAATAATACATATAAGACCTATTCAAAGTGAGTGAATTTGTTGTAGTCATAGTGACTACAACATTATGTTCAGCGATTTGATATTTTTATACTTTATTATCTTGGCTCTTTTTTTTTAAAAAAAGACTTTTTGGTAACTATGGTTTTTAGGGAGTTCCTTAATTCGATTGTGTAGCCTCTTTTTAAAAATAATACATTTACTATTTTATATAACAAGTAATCCAGTGGTGTGGCAGTTTTGGAGTTGGTTAATTCAGTGGCTCAATGTTGTCAAGGACACAGATTCTTTCCGTTTGTTCTTTGGCCATCCCAACTGAATTGGCTTTTGTCCCTCAGTTTGTCCTTTCCTGAGCTCCTGGGGAACTTCTTTTCCTGATGATTATTCTTGGATTTACCCCCTACTGTTCCAGTGCCTGCTCTGGAAGACTTCTAAAGCAGATGGCATAGTGGGTAAGTGGCTGGACTCCCATGTAGTTGACCATGGTTTGAGCCCTGGACCCGGTGGCTTAACACTCACACTGGACATGTGTGTGTGTGCATGCCCAAAATCCCAAGAGGAGACTGGAGGAGAAGGGACTGCAGTATGGTCATTCCCCCTGGGGTGACCATGGGGATGATTTCTTGCTTTCTGTCTCTCTGTCTCTCCAGCATGCACACACGCCCTATAGCAAAAACCTCTCTTTAAAAAAAAAAAATAAAAAGAAATCTTTGCTTCAGTAGATCTTCATACCTCTTGTCTGACTTCCTGTCCCTCAGGAAGGTTATCTGATCTGAACTCCAGCTGTTACAGTTCTAGACCCCAGGGTCTCTCTCCCAGGCAGCTCTTGAGAGTTAATTCACATCCTGAATTGAAAAGCATAAGCAGTTCAAAAGTGGGATCCCTTTTTTTCCTTAATACCTATACACCTTATTTCTTCCTAGAACAGCCCACTCACCTGTTTTTCTGGGTCTTTAGCATGCCCAGTTGCTTCTCCTCTGGCCTAAAGGTCTCCCAAAGTTCAGACTGGCCTCTCTCACAGAATATTTCCTCCCCTGGGAAAAGTCACCTGTCCCATGGCTTCCCCTTTCACTTCTCTGTAAGTGACTAACGACATAACCAGTACACTATCTGCTAGCTGCAACTTTCTTCTCCTTACCTTAGGAGAGATTCAGTTCCCATCTTCAACCATTTATGGCATAAAGGTTATGTCACTGGACTCCCACATAGTTGACTGCAGTTCCAGTCCCAGACCCGGTGGCTTGAAACTCATGCTGGGCATGTGCGTGTGTGTGTGTGTGTGTGTGTGTGTGTGTGTGTGCCAAAAAAATCCCAAGAGAATGGAGGAGAAGGGATTGTGGTATGGCCATCCCTCCTGGGGTAGGGGGTGACTTTTCACTTTCTGTCTCTCTCTGTCTCTTTCTGTCTCTCTGGTGAGTGCATGCGCCCATAGCAAAAATCTTTCTAAAAAAAATGAAGATGAACAATAGTTATGGGATCCACTCAACTAAATGTAAATTAATAGGAAAATAATAACTCTAGCTCCTAAGGGGGAAATGCTGAATTTCAGAAGCATCTGGAAAAGATAAGACAGTTAAATACAGTTGTGATTTTTTTCCTTTTGGATCCTGGGTTAAAATAAAAATACATAAAGGATATTGTTAGAATAATGGGGAAATCTGAATATGGATTGAATATTAGATAATACTATTGTACTAGGGTTAAATTTCCTAAATGATATACTTATTTTCTGGTTAGATAAAAGTAATGCTTTTGTTCTCAGAAAATACATGCTGAAATATTTGGGATAAAGCATCACAGTGTCTATAATGCTTAATGGTTCAGCAAACAATAAAAATAAATTAGCAAAGAGAAAGATAATGCAGCGAAATTTAACTGATAAATCTGAGTGAACACATGATGATGATTGTACTGCTTACAACCTTAGTATATGTGTGAGATTCTTTTTTTTAGAATTATTTTATTTAAATTTATTTATTTATTTTAATTTGAACAGAGAGAGACAGAGAGAGGGAAATTGAGAAAGCAAGGTGCCAGGTCCAGGACTCAAACTGTGGTTGGCAGTGTGGGAGTCCAGCACCCTTAACCACCACACCACCTGCTGCCCCTCCTTTTTTTAAAGAATTATTTTATTTAACTTTATTTATTTTAATTTGACCACAGGGGGACAGAGAGAAAGAGAGAGGGAAAGGTGTGAGATTCTTAAAGAAAAAAGTTGGAGAATGGGACCAGCAGTTAGCATAATGGCTATGTCACTGGACTCCCATGTAGTCGACCGTGGTTCGAGTCCTGGACCCGGTGGCTTAAACTCACTCTGGGTACATGTGCGTGCGTGCCCAGGATCCTAGGAGGAGAATGGAGGAGAAGGGATTGCAGCGTGGCCATTCCCCCTGGGGGGTGATTTCTCACTTTCTGTCTCTCTGTCTCTGTTTTTCTGGCAAGCTCACGCGCCCTATAGCAAAAACCTCTCCAAGAAAAAAAAAAGAAAGAAAAAAGTTGGAGAAGGGTTGTGACAGGTGGAGATCATTCTCCTGACTCAAGGACTGTGTGTGTGTGTGTGTGTGTGTGTGTGAGAGACGTATCATGGTTTAAGTTTATATTTAGAAACTTTGGAAGTATAATAATTTAAGAAAGCAGACTAGGTCATTGTTTATTTATAAACCTCCACGAACAATCCAATGGGTGGAAGAGCTGGTTGGTAATGCTTCTTCCTGAAGGCAGGGGCTATATCAATCCCTACTCTAAAGGCTCCGCCACATGCACAGAGCCAGTGCCCACAGGGAAAGTGGACTGCATCTTTCACTGCAGTAATGGTGCTCAGACACAGGTGTGGTTTGCTAAGTTCTGTATCTCGGGTTGGGTCACTGAGGGAGGTAGGAAGTAACACACTGATCCTGCCAGTTGTGGGGCTTTGTTCTAGACTCCCACGTTCATCATCCCATTCTATCTGCACAGGCTCCTAGTGGAGGAGGAATTATCACCCCCATCTTCACACGAAAAAACAAGGCTCACGAGTGGTTAAATTTTCACTCAAAGTCACAAAGCCGACATGTGACAAAGCTGGGATTCCTGCCACTAGAGAAAAACCTAACCACTGTTACGAAGTCAATCGTCATAGAAATGTGATAGAAATATGACATGTGAATCCCAGACAGTTGATAAATGACCAACCAGGTTTGTGGAATGAATTGCCAATATTCCATGGAGAAGCTGAGATTTCTTCATCTGTGGCCATGAAGTAGAGGGTTGTTCAGCTCCCAACGCTGCCCACTGTGTTGTTGACACAGTCGAGCCAAACGGTTTGGCTAAATTATTTCCTGCTCAGCTCTCACTGTACCCAACAGTTATGAGGGGCACCGCTGCAGCAGTGCACTTCAGTATGTGAATTCAGTGCTTGTTTTCTCACCTCTCTTTAAGCTGGCTACATTAGGGTTCCTGTTTTTGTTTTTGTTTTTTTTTTGAAAGTGCCTCGAGAATTAATTTCCTGAATTTCAGTTATTTTTTTTTTTCTCATAACTGGTCCTCCAGGTCCTTTACCTTTTCAACATTCTGAGTATGACTTTCAATATATATTTTTTGAGAATATAATTGAAATGATATCTGGACTTTCTCCCCCCCCTTCCCCAAGGAAAGGTTATTTAAAATTCTAAAAGTAACACTTTAAAATTCCTTGTATTTATTTATACTTTTTGCTATAGGAAATATGTGTTTGCCACAGAGTGACAGAGACAGAGACAAAGAGAGAGGGTAAGTGAAAAAGCACCCCCTTGAGGAGATAGTCCTTTTCCTCCATTCTCCCCTGGGGATTTTGGGCACTCATGTTTTTCAGGCTACTGGGTTTAGGACTTGAACTGTGTACTTGACCATGTGGGATTCAGCCATTTTAACCACAGTGACATAAGGCTGACTCCAAAAGTAATATTTGTATTAGATCAAAATGTGTAACAAGGGGACCAGCAGGTGGCGTGGTGCTTAAGGTGCTGGACACTCCCACATGGCTGGCCAGGGTTCAAGTCCTGAATCTGGTGGCTTGCTTTCTCATTTCCTCTCTCTCTCACTCTCACCCTCTGTCTCTCTCTGGTCAAATTAAGAAATAAATGAACGAATAAATAAAATAAATAATTAAAAAAAAAAAGTGTAACAAGAGCAGCTACTATTGGTATGTCAGAAATCATGATGTGGCCAGCAGGTGGCATGATGGTTAAGGTGCTAGACTCCCACAGGGCTGACAGTTTGAGTCCTGGACCTGGCGGCTTGCTTTCTCACTTTCTCTCTCTCTCTCTCTCTCTCTCTCTCTCTCTCTCTCTCTGGTGAGTTCATGTGCCCTACAGCAAATTAAAATAATAATAAAATAAAATAAATAAATTTTAAAATCTTGTTAAAAGATTTCTCTGTGTATTATATCATTTGGTTCATGTAACAACCTTGTGGGCAGAGTTTCTTACAAACCTTAGGGGAGGTTAAGGAACTTGCCCAGGTCGCTTAGTTAATAGGTGGCAGAGGTAGAGCTGAGGCTGGAACTATGATCTAGCTAACTCCAAAGTCCAAGTTCTTAAGTAAGCCATCTCTTTTTTTGGTTTAAGAGACCTTTTCACTACAGAACATGTGAACTTGCCAGAGACACAGAGAGAGAAAAAGTAAGAAATCACCCCCAGGGGATGACCACACTGCGTAATGGTTATGTCTCCTCCATTCTCCTCTCAGGATTTTGGGCATGCACGCATATGTGCCCAGCGTGAATTTCAAGCAGCCACGTCTGGGACTCAACTCATGGTCAGCCATGTGGGAGTCCAGTGCCTTTAGTTGGCCTTGAGTGAGTCACCCTATAATTATACAAACCGAGTGTTTACTGTAAAAGTATTTGGAAAATATTGAGTCTGTAAAAGAAATAAAATTCCCTGAACTCTCATCTACCAAAAGAAATAATTTGTAACATTGTCTTTCAACCTTTTTCTTTTCAGACTTAGCTTTCGCATAAATATAATACACATTTTTGCATAATGTTTAGTGAAAGAAACAAATTACACTGAACAGTCGTACTTTTCAAAAATACGTGGAAATGGGGACCAGCAGATGGTGTAATGGTTACATTACTGGACTTGGATGTAGTTGACCACAGTTCAAGTCCCAGACCTGGCAGCTTGAAATTCACGCAGGATGTGTGTGTGTGCATGCCCAAAATCCCAAGAGAGGAATAGAGAAGGAGGGATTGTGGCGTGGCCAACCCTCTTGGGGGAGATTTCTTGCTTTCTGTCTCTCTGTCTCTCTGGTGAGTGTACGCACCCCATAGTAAAAATCTCTCTAAAAAAGAAGTGGAAATGATCAATAGGAATTGTTGGATAGGCCCCTGAATAGCCTTTAGGTAATTTTCCATCAGAAAATAAGGAAATGGTTGCAGGGACCTTTGGCCAGAATCCTCTGGCCAGAGCCTTCTTTTATTGGCAGCTGACACCTATAGAAGGTTTGATAAAGTCACAGTGGGATGTCAGTTCATAAAAGTACCAGCCATTCTTGTGACCCTACCCCTCCACCCCTTCCACATAAATATAACACATCTCCCTGGCAGGGTGGGCTAAAGCACCTCTGACTTCAGATCCCTGGGTATTCTTTATCTCTCTCTCTCTTTTTTTTATTTTTTTTTAAAGAGGTTTTTGCTATAGGGTGCGTGCACTCGCCAGACAGAGAGAGACAGAGAAACAGAAAGCTAGAAAGCACCCCCCAGGGGAGATGACCATGCCGCAATCCCTTCTCCTCCGTTTCCCTCTCGGGATCTTGGGCATGCACACACATGTGCCTGGCGTGAGTTTAAGCCACCGGGTCTGGGACTGAAACTGCGGTCGACTACATGGGAGTTCAGTGACATAGCCATTATGCTAACTGCTGGTCCTGGGTGCTCTTTATCTCAATAAACTTTCATTTTTTCCTTGAGATGGTGCCTCCTGAGTCTTATTCCAAACCCTAATGGGAATCTTATTCACCATGTTTTAAAAATCTAACATTATGTGGGGCTGGCAGGTGGCGTGGTGGTTAAGGGCACTGGACTCCCACATGGGCGACCACAGTTCGAGTCCCGGACCTGGTGGCTTGCTTTCTCATTTTCTCTCTCTCTCTCTCTCTAGCCAAATTAAAATAAATAAGCAAATAAAATAAATAAAGTTGAATAAAATAATTATTTTAAAAAATCTAACATTATGTAATGAATGTTTTATAATATTTAATATTACTCAGAAATATGGTTATCAATGGCTACATATTTCATTGTGTGAATTTCCTATAATTTAACCCTATGTTACCTCTTTTTCTCCTAGCATAAATAAAATGGTGGCAAACATCTGCATAAGTTTTTGTTCTATTCTTGTGAATGATTGAATCTATATTGAGCTCCTGTCATATGCCAGCTAAGATGCTAGGCCAAAGAGAGATCATGTTGAGGGGAAAAGACATGGTCCCATCCTTCAGGGAGTTGGCAGTCTAGCTGGGGAGATAAGCATTAATCTACTAATCACAAACAAATTTTAAGTACATACCGTGATAAACGGGGAAGACACATGATGCTGACAGCACACACAGAGAGACCAGCGCTAGTCTGGAGGATTATGGGTACAATATTAGGCTTGATATCTGAATAAAAACTAGGAGCTAGTTGAGCAAAAGGCTGTAGAGAGTATTGGAGGGAGTGTGAACAGTGATTGCAAAGGTCCTGTGCTAGAAAGCAACACAGGCATTTGAAGAATAGTCACTGTAGCTGTAGCAGCTACAGCACAGAAAGCAAGAGGATATAGCAGCTAGACAGGTGGGGGCTGGGGGTGGGTGGCAAGGTGAGGGGAGTTGGGATTGGGCTCTGCAGACCTCACTGAAGACTTGATCCCAATCCCCCTTTTTTTAAGCTTATGTATGTATTTCTTCCATGACCAAGAGGCAGAGAGACAGTATCCTTGACAGGGTCTTGATGCCACCATCCATCCACAACCAGCCTCAGCTAGCCCTGGTCATAGGCATACACATGCCTGACACACTCAGGGAGGTCTCTAGACAGGAACCTGAAATTTTCCCATGTGGGAAATTTTCACAGATCATCAAATTTTACCACCGGTCCACTGCTCCACTCTCTAGTCCCAAAGATCAAGATCTTGATGGTGACCTAGAATGGGGGTGTATGTGGGGAAAATGGAATGAGGAGAACAAACCTGAGATAGTTAGAAGATGCTATTTTTTAATAGTTATTTATTTCATTTTATTTTTTCATTCATTTATTTTAATTTGACCAGAGAGAGACACACACAGAGAGAAAGAGAGGGAAAGTGAGAAAGCAAGCCACTAAGTCCGGGACTTGAACCATGGTCGACCCTGTGGAAGTGTCCAGTGCCTTAACCACCACACCACCTGCTGGTTCCAAGAAGATATTATTTTGAGGACTAGTGATTGACCGACTGAGGAAGGGTGAGGGAGAAAGAAGTGTCAGGAGGTTGCCCTACAGGACTAGAAACACAGTTTCTGCAATAGGAATAGTGGTAGAGAAGGAAGTTTTTTGTGGGGTTACAATCAGGAAATGGGTTAGAAAACCTTTTTTTCCCCAAAAAAACTATTTTCACAATCTTGCTCTTTAAAATTTTAAATGTAGTTGTTTAATTTCCACATACTTATGAATTTACAGAATTTCTTTGTTATTAATTTCTAATTTGATTCTACTGTAATCAGGAAACATACTCTGTATGATTTTGATCTACTGATTCATACAAGAAAAGCCAAGGAAAATCTTTATTTTGTTTTTGTTTTAATCTTCCAGGGCTTAGCATGGCTTGTGATGGGTAAATAGAAGGACTGAAGATTGGTTTACTGGTTATCACCCTCACAGATTAGGGGGAAACACAACTTTGTAATAGGAGGGATTAGACTGTGACCATCTGGCCTCACTGATTCATCTTGGCCCCACTACTGGCGTGCACCTATGTGACGCAGTATGAAGGACAGAGCATCACCTAGGAAGTATTCTTACCAGAACTGCTTAGCCTGAGTCCAATCACCTTTTCAGATTAACTGTCAGTTTATAGAAAATTCAGGAAATAGAGGAACAAGAGAAATGATATCACAAGGAAACCACCTGATATATCCAGAAGGTGGGACGCTCTACAGGACAAATTGACCTAGTTTCTTCAACAAGACAATGAAATAAAAAAGGGGTGTGTGTGTTAAAGACAGATTATAAGAGACTTAAAAAGAATAAAAAACAAATACAATGTGTATACTTTGTTAGGCCCTAATTCAAACAAACCAGCTATAAAAAGACATTTTTGTGACAACTGGGAAATTTGAATATAAATCAGTGTTAGATTATATTAATAAATTGCTAATCTTGTTATATGTGATAAATTTATCTCTCTGATGCACTTAGAATCTCTGATTTGGGCCCAAAGGGGCTCAGGTAGCTGACTAGGGTGTTGGCAAAACCAAGAGTAGTCACAATCTCCTTGGAATTATCTTAGCAGTGAAGGGTTGACCCTGGAGTAGCTTAGTGGTTACAGGATCTCACGTAGTCTGCCACATGATTTGAATTCTGGCCCCAGCCACTTGGTAAACATGCTGTGTGTGTATGTGTGCATGCCCCAAATCCTAACAGGATGGAGAAATGAAGGAGAAGGGATTGCAGCATGACCATACCCCACTGAGGAGGTGCTTTTTCCTTTTCTCGCTCTCTCTGGGAAACACATGTAACCTTTATACACACACATATATAATATACACACATATTTTATATTATATATAGATGTATATTATATAAAATCTTAGCAGTGGGGAGAAAATCTCTTCTACAAGAATATCTCTGGGTAAGATCTGATCGCTGAAAATTATAGTATGCAGGTCTGAAATTCATAAAAATTCTAGTAAGGTCAACAGCTCCTAAAAGACATGTGGATTTCATGAGAGTAAAAGTTGTTCTGGACTCAAGTATCTAAATGTTAGGGCTCAGCCTTCTAAATGAATCAATAATATTAGGGTCATGTGTGGGCCTACTTTTCACCTGTTCGATATCACTGTCCAGGAATAAACTGACCCTTTCTGTAAGCAGCGTTAATCAGTTCTCTTTCAAAGTTCTTTGCTAGTGCCTAGGAACCAAGTGTGGGAATAGGAGAAACCCTGCATCAGTGAGGAAGACCTCTTTTTTGCTTTAGAATAGACTTGTCTGCATATTATACACGCTGAATTTCCTGCTACCTTGAGAAAAAAAAAAGTTGTGATAGTTCTATAGGGTGAAGGTGCTCCTCCCTAAATTGATGTACTAGAATCTGGGAGTTATGGAATGGATTAAGAGGGTAGGAACCTGATCTGGTTATGTTGTTGAAAAGGTGGGCCTCTGGGAAGTAATTAGGCATTACGGTGGGGTCCCTTGACCGGATACTTACGGGTTTATAAGGAGATATGAACACAGACACCTGCACTCTTGCTCTGCTCAAGTTCTTGTCATGTGATACTCTGCACCAGTTTGGGACCTCACCAACAGGAAGACACTAGATGCAGCCCCATGACCTCCAAAACTGTGAGCTAAATAAACCTCTCTTAAAAATTACCCAGACTAGGGACCAGTAGATGGTGTAAGTTACATTGCTGGACTCCCATGTAGTCAACCATGGATCAAGTCCCAGACCTGGAGGCTTAAGACTCATGCCATCTCTTTCTGCCTCTCTGGCAAGCACATGTACCCTATAAGAAAAATCTCTCTCTTAAAAAAAATGTGGAGGAGTGGGGCCCAACGAAAGACATTTGGAGAAGGGATACAGAGGTAGAGCATTGACAGGATGGGGAGGTGTGGTGTTATCTGTTGAAGATATTTCGATCAACGGGTCTGGGGAGAAATGTTCACATATCGAAATGGTCTCATTGTAAGCCAAACAATATGATTGAAATTATATACAAAAATAAATAAAGTAATTAATAAAAAAAAAAAAAAGAAAAAAAAAATGTTACCCAGACTCAGGTATTTCTGTTCTTAGCAACAAAATGGACTAGAACAGATGGTTTGGATTTTTTCTTTTCTGCTAATTTCATAGATTCTATATTGCTCTTCCTAATTATTATCCGAGTAAAATCAACCAGAAATTGAAACCTTGGATCATCACAGTTTGGTTGGCCACCTACCTAGTTCTACTGACCTTGGTCCAGGAACACTGCAGAAAGTGAGGTCCATGAATTTTTATTTAGCTTTCACTTCTCTTAATTTGAGGTGAAGCTTACAGTCCCAGATCCTACATAACATTTCTAAGTACTGGGAAAAGAGGAAGAGAAGGAATTTAAATTACTGAGTAACTACTACTGGTCAGAGATTATATTTCACCTATGTTCACTCATTTAATTGGGCTCAATATAACATATTAGAAAAGGATGCTGGCTCTAAAATATGAAACCAGAGAGAGAGAGAGAGAAAGGGGAAAACAAGAGAATGTGAATCTGGCAAAGTGTTAGTTACAGAATTTAAATGCAGGGTTTAAAGATATTTTGTACAAGTCTTCACCTTTTGAAATTTTTCTACTACAAAAAGTGCTCAAATAATTAAACATAAATATCATATTATTTAACATGACTGCTAGGTATATTTCCAAGAGAAATAAAAACATACATCTGGGACCAGCAGATGGCATAATGGTTACATTGCTGGACTTTCACGTAGTCAACTGTGGTTCAAGTCCTAGTTCTGGTGGCTTAAAACTCATGCAGGGCGCGTGTGCGTGCATGCTCAAGATCCCAAGAGGAGAATGGAGGAGAAGGGATTGTGGCATGGCCATCACCGCTGGAGGGTAATTTCTTGCTTTCTGTCTCTCTGTGTCTCTGTGATGAGTGTACACACCCTATAGTAAAAGAACTCTTTCTAAAAAAAAAAATACATCTGCACACATACACAAAAAGACTTGTACACAAACATTCACAGCAGCCTTATTTGTAATAGCCAAAATGTAGAAACAACCAAAAAGTGGATAAAATGTAGTATATCTATATATGAAGTATTATTTGGCATTAAAAAGGAAATTTTGATACATGCTACAACAAGGATGAATTAAGAAAAAATAACAAGTGAAAAAGCTAGTCATTAAGGATCATATATTTTATGATTCCATTTATTTTTAAATTTTTTTATTGCCAGAGGGCACATGCACTTGTCAGTGAGAGAGAGAGAGAAAGCACTCCCCTCCCCTCAATGGGACATAGTCATACTGCAATCCTCTTTCTTCCATTCCTCCTTCCTGTTGGATTTTAGGCATCTACACATACATGCCAGGTGTTTTTTTTTTTTTTTTCAAGCTGTTGGTGCTAGGATTCAGCCTGTTGGCAGTGGGGGTATTTGATTCCCTTAATCCCTGTGTCATGGTGCCGGCCTGATTCCATTTATATAATAGTCCTAACATACACCAATCAACAGAAACTGCAAGTATTAATAGATTAGCGACTGCCTGGGGTAAGGAGTTGGGGGCAGAATGATTGTTAATGAACATGGGATTTCTTTCAGAGGAAGCGAATAATGCTCTAAAACTAGATTCTGATGATGGTTTCACAACCCTATAAGTAATTTAAAAAGAATAAAGAAATGACTGAATTGTAAAATTTAAATGAATTAGTTGTATGACATATAAAATTATATCTCAAGTTGTTAAAAAAGGAATGATGACTCTGGAATCTTGTTTTGAATCCTGCCACTTTCTTAAGACATGTACTTCACCAGTTGGTGGGAATGTAAATTGGTCCAGCCACTGTGGAGAATGATATGGAGGTTCCTCAAAGACTTTCAAATAGAACTACCACATGATCCAGCAATTCCACTCCTGGGTATCTACCCAAAGGACAGGAGAGCACTCAGTCCAAAAAGCGCTTGCACAACTATTTTCATTGCAGCATTATTCACGATTGCTAAGACATGGAACCAACCCAAATGTCCACAAACAGATGAATGGGTTGAAAAATTATGGCACACATACTCCATGGAATACCATTCAGCCATGAAAAGCAACAAGGCCCTGGAATTTGATAGAAAGTGGACGAATATGGAAGATTTGTTGCTGAGTGAAACCAGTTAGGCTATGAAAGAGAGACATTTTATGTCTCCACTTGACATATGTCAACTGCACTCTGGTAGAGACTGAAAGACTGGAGAACATAAAAGCATTAAAAATTGTAATGGACACTAGAGACAAAGTGGAAAGAGTGTGGGAGGAGAAGAGCATAGGAAAGGAAATTTGGGGGGAAATGGGGAGGTAAGACACTTGTGGGACACAGATAATGTTTTTCATCTGTTGACGAGGATGTGTATAATAGTCTCAACAGGGCTGGACTGGGGTGTAAATCATACTGGGTAAAGTCTCTTCACAATCTAAATGATGTGTAGCAATTTAATGTATGACTACTAATTTAAAAAATTAATTAAAAAATATGACAAACCACCCCCCAACACACACACGAAAGACATGTACTTCAGCAAGTTATTTAACCTCTAAACTAGTTTCAATTCTGGAATTATAGTAGTAGTGGGAACCAGCAGGTGGTGTGGTGGTTAAGGCACTAGACACTCCCACATGGCTGACCATGGTTTGAATCCCAGACCTACTAGCTTGCTTTCTCACTTTCTCTCTCTCTCTCTCTCTCTCTCTCTCTCTCCAGTCAAATTAAAATAAATGAATGAATAAATTAAGTAAATAATTCTTTTTTAAAAAAAGAAATATAGTACTAGTAATACAACTACTGGACTTGTTTGGGGGAATAATATGTGATAATCTATATGAAGTACCCATTCTAAGTGCTCAATAGATATTAGCTAATTTTATTGACCATATAACAACCATAGATGTTGGTACTACTCCCATTTTACAGATGAGGACTCTGAGGCCCAGAAAAAAAATAATACATTCCTGAGATCATGCATAAACTAGGAGCAGGCATTCTGATAACATATCTGACTGCAGAAGCCAGGCTTTTCTACCATGTAATTTTGCCTGCTAACATCAGCATATCTCTTGTGGTACAATACACATTATAGAAGACATTTTAGAAATTATGTAACTGCATGTGGGAAATTAATATGCTAAAGAAACTAATTTTGACATAGTCTTTTATGCCTCAGTGATATTACTGATATTTATTTAATATTCCCCAGACTTCTCTAGTTTAATCATTTACTACAGAAGGAATTGATAAGATTATAATTTGTCTGTATAAGAAATATGCCACATTTCTCTCTATTCATGGAGTCGTTCTTCCTTCCTTCCTTTCTCTCCCTTTCTTTCCTTCCTTCCTTCCTTCCTTCCTTCCTTCCTTCCTTCCTTCTTCCTTCCTTCCTTTTTTTTTTTTTTTTTGTGCTAGAGGGTGTGTGAACTCACCAGAGAAGAGACAGAGAGAGAGAGAAAGCACCCTCATGGGGGATAGTTACACCATAATCTCTCCTACTCCTTTTCTCTTCTTGAGATTTTCAGCATCCACATACATGTGCCTGGTGTTTCTCAAGTTGCTGGGTCCAGGACTTGAACCATGGGGCCAGCCATGTGGCATCTGGCTGTCTTAACTACCAGGCCACAAAGTCAGTCCTCATGTACTATTTCTGAATGGGACTGAGCCATTTACAGTCAGGTTAATGAAACTAACAATGTACTGTCTAACAGGCAGCACTGATACTTCACAACTTAAGTCAATCACTGACATATATTTCTTTTTTTTTTTTTTTTGAGAGGTTTTTGCTATAGGGTGCGTGCGCTCGCCAGACAGACAGAGAGAGACATAGAGACAGAAAGCGAGAAATCACCCCCCAGGGGGGATGGCCATGCCGCAATCCCTTCTTCTCCATTCTCCTCTCGGGATCTTGGGCACGCACGCACACGCACCCGGCGTGAGTTTTAAGCCACCGGGTCCGGGACGTGAACCATGGTCGACTACGTGGGAGTCCAGCGACATAGCCATTACGCTAACTGCTGGTTCCCGCTGACATGTATGTCTTATCTTTACTTCTGCATAAGCTCCTTTACGGCAGCTGAAGTGCAAGCCACATGCTTCAACAGTCGATACTTCTAACACAACTATAGATTTTCCTACAGGTTATGTACTTTATGCTTTACACAAGTGAGAGAATAAGATATATAACTAAAGAGTTAAAATCCTCCTTGCTCTAGAATTAGGCTAAAAGCCATAATAACCCTAATTGATTTTTTTTTTTAAGAGAGATTTTTGCTATAGGGCACATAGCAAAACACACCAGAGAGACAGAAAGTCAGAAATCACCCCTAGCAGGGAGGGCCATACCGCAATCCCTTCTCCACCATTCTCCTCTTGGGATTTTGAGCATGCACACACACGCATCTATTGTGAGTTTTAAGCTCCTGGGTCCGGTACTCAATCCACAGTTAACTATGTGGAAGTCCAGTGACATAACTGTTACGCCATCTGCTGGTCCCATAACTCTTATTGATTAAACTATAAATTACCACCACTTACTTACAAAGAGTACTGAAAATTCCCATTTAATCACTTTTCCCACACTCTCTTCCCCTAACCATATACACAAACATAGCTGGGATTTTCCTGTTTCTTCCTTAAACTCATTAACTAATGTCCGATTAAAATTAACGATCTAATACAGAATGTACATTAGCTGTATAAACGGCTTACACTGTGAAAAGTCTTGGAGCTGCCATAGGGAAGAAAGTCCAACTGAGTATTTAAACTTAGAAGCCTGGCCCACCACACCCATGAGACTTGAGTTTTACATGTCCCGGGAGGAAAACTACATGCCTGGGACTCAGTGTTAGGCACACACTAAGCATTCGGTACTGTGAATGTTTACTGAATGAATGACTGAAAGTGTTCCCTTTCTCGTGTTTCTTGCTCTGATTGCCAACATTTTATACTAGAATTCTCCTTTTTCCAGACAGATTTAAGTTCCACTATGTGGACTAGGGGAAATGCTTGTGATGAGAAGGAGGGCTGTTTGACAATCAGCACAATTATAGAAAGAACAAAGTGAAGGGATTTGCAATCAGGGTTCTTTTATGCTAAGATATTATCTTAAGATTTGAGCTCTGTGTAGGTCAATTTCCTCTCTCTTCTGTTCATGGTATGGTCTCAAATCTATCTAATCCTTTGTTAATGTATGTCCTTCAAAATGAAAGGTAGGGCAAAACAAGAGGCATATCTGTTACCAAAAATTTTGAAAAAACCTAACTCAAAGTACAGGTCCTATTGAGTAAAGGTCAATGATGTCATCTTTGACAGCAACACTTTAATGCCCTCAAAGAACCTGAAAAAGTGATGAGCCTCCCAGAGAATTCCTGGAAGAGGCAAAAGAAATCTCCAGACTCTAAATGAGGCAGGATATTTTACTGTAAAAGCTAGAAACACAGGACTTCATAGATCCTCCACTGCTCACATGGAAGTTTATTTATCTGTTTAATAACCTTTTAATGGAATACTTTCTATGTGCTACAAACTCTATTTTAGATGCTGGACATCTAAATTAAGGGATAGAAAAAATGTGAAGCATGCAGAACATCAGGAGATACTCAGAGGAGAAAGTTGCAAGAGATGCTACTTAGCCTTTAAGATTGCTCTCTATCCCTTTACAAATCATGATGTCCAAGCCCAGAACCAGTAGACTTGTCTGACTGAACAAAGTACAGACCAGCTTGGTATGTTCAGCTCTCAGGCTACGTCACACCTGGTGCAGCTGCCTACTAGTAATGCCCAGGACTGTTCAGTCGAGGACAAATTGGCAATGAAAGAGATTGAGCTTTACCTCAGACCCTTGAAAAGCACTGGTCTACCCCACACTCTTTTTACTCTGTCTCTTGTTCAGTCTGTCAGTCATTTTAACTTGGCACCTGCCCTCCCCACACTACTGACCGTTCCCCAGGAAAGGTCACTAGCCTCCCGAGAGCCAAATTCAGTGGGCTCTTTCCTGTTATCATATGTGACATCTCATTTGG
Organism: Tupaia tana; assembly: GCA_026018925.1. Taxonomy (NCBI): domain Eukaryota; kingdom Metazoa; phylum Chordata; class Mammalia; order Scandentia; family Tupaiidae; genus Tupaia; species Tupaia tana. The sequence goes on from JAKSZU010000001.1 coordinate 202,057,058, forward strand.
TACCTCTAATAACATCACAGGTGTGTTGTCCTCCTACCTCTTTGATGTTCCTTCTGTCTTCTTTCCAAGCTTCTCTTCCATCCATGGTTGGTCCTTTCCTCCTGCTACACTCACACACCATTTTTGCTAGCCATCATATTGATGTTCCATGGCTTAAACTATATACTATTGACTCCCACATCTCTACTATCAGGTTATAAATTTGACAGTATATTCATGTGCTTAGAATATTTTCAAAAGATACCAGTGTGGTTCGAGACCCAGAAGTGGCGGCTTGCTTTCTCATTTTCCTTTTCTCTCTGGTGAGTGCATGTGCCCTTTAGCAAGTTAAATTTTTTTAAATAAAAAAATTATTTGAGGGACCAGCAGTTAGCATAATGGCTATGTCGCTGGACTCCCATGTAGTTGACCGTGGTTCGAGTCCCGGACCTGGTGGCTTAAACTCACGCTGGGCGCGTGTGCGTGCGTGCCCAGATCCCGAGAGGAAAATGGAGGAGAAGGGATTGTGGCGTGGCCATCCCCCCTGGGGGGTGATTTCTCGCTTTCTATCTCTCTGTCTCTCTCTGTCTGTCTGGCGAGCACACGCGCCCTATAGCAAAAACCTCTCCAAAAAAAAAAAGAAAAAAAATTATTTGAAAAATAAAATCCAAAAGCAAGATAAACAGAAAAATCCATCTTTTTTCATTTACAGTGTTTTCAAAATTATACATTATTTAGCCCTAGAAACTATTTTTATTCTAAATTAAATCTCATATGGAAATCCAATATGTAAAACAAAATGAAAGCTATTTCTTTGATTGAGATGGATGTGAGAGGTCTTGTGCTCTTGTGCTCTTTTACTTCCTGGGGCTTCCCAAGTCACTGCTAAGCCATAGTTTCCTATTTCCTTCCTTCCTTCCTTCCTTCCTTCCTTCCTTCTTTTCTTTCTTTCTTTCTTTCTTTCTTTCTTTCTTTCTTTCTTTCTTTCTTTCTTTCTTCCTTTCTTTCTTTCTTTCTTTTTCTTTCTTTTTCCCTTTGGAGAGGTTTTTGCTATAGGGGGCGTGCGCTCGCCAGAAAGTGAGGGGGAGAGAGAGAAACAGAAAGCGAGAAATCACCCCTTAGGGGGAATGGCCACGCTGCAATCCTTTCTCTATTCTCCTCCTGGGATCTTGGGCATGCATGCACATGTGCCCGGCGTGAGTTTAAGCCACCGGGTCTGGAACTCAAACTGAAGTTGACTACATGGGAGTCCGGCAACATAGCCATTTGTACTACCACCTGGAAACTAGTGTGATCTTTCTTCTTTATTTTTATTTGGTTTTGTATTTCTTTCTTTCATGAGTGAGCGAGAAAGGGGGAGAGACAAAGAGAAAAGGAAGGAAGTACAACACCCTCAATAGGGTCCTAAAAGCACAATCCACCTCCAGTTTCAGCCAGCTCCAGTTCACGGGCATGCGTGTACCCAGCATGTGCAGGGAGGTCTCTGGGAATTATCCCAGACTTTCTCAGCCTCTTTCTACTGATTACTACTGTACTAGAAACCAGCCCCAACTACAGGGTTTCTTAATCAAGCATCTCTGGATCCTCAAGGGATCCATGGAAAGAATTAAAGGAACTGATCAAAGTACAGACCGTTTTGCTTATGTCCAACTCTCAGGGCATATCATACATGGTGCAGGTGCCTACTAGATTACGTCTTTATTTTAACTAATTATTGACCAAAATCTAGCATTTCTTCAGTTATGAATATAGGCAATAAACCAATTACAGAAGCAGTACCTATGGCTATATCACAAACAGAAATCACTGGCATATTCATGTCATGTTACATTGTTGCAGATTAAGTATCACTTAATTTATCTATACATTATGATAGGACTGCCACTAGATATTGTTATGTAATATGTTAATAAAGAAGTATGCACTTTATGGTATAACAAATTATACATATATTTATGTGTATACATATTTTTATTTCTAGTGTACCTATGCTCACTAGAGAAGACAGAGAGAAAGCATCCCACCATGGAGTATGGTCACACCACAATCATTTTTCCTCTATTTCTCCTTACCCACAGAATTTGGGGGAAGCATGCACATATGCTTCATGTGGTTTTCAAGCTACCAGGACTGGGTTTTGAGCCATGGTTGGTCATGTGAGGATCCCAAAGCACAGCACTTATCACTGTGCTATGAGACCAGCTCATGAGTATCTATTTTTTTTTTAAGAGAGATTTTTGCTATGGAGTGCGTGTGCTCACTGGAGAGACAGAGAGACAGAAAATGAGAAATCACCCCCTAGAGGGGATGGCCACGCCTCAATCCCTTTTCCTACATTCTCTTTTCAGTATTTTGGGCACACATGCACACATGCCTGGTGTGAGTTTTAAGCCGCTGGGTCGGGGACTTGAATTGCGTCAGCTACACGGGAGTCCAGCAACTATTACACCATCTGCTGGTCCCATGAATATTGTTTTTAGTTCCTTTCTTTCATGAATGAGAGACAGAGATAGGAAGATAAGCACTCTCAACAGGGTCTCACACAGAGATTGCCCTCCCCACGCCTTCTGAGCCAGTTAGGGTCACGGGTGAGCACGCCTAGTGTATACAAGTCAACCAGGAACCCAACCTGCAATTTTTCATAGGCATCTAGCATTGCTTAAACTGTGTGTTACTACTGGGTCACCTAGCCAGCCCTATATATTGGGTTGTCGGCAAAGTCTCATTTTTGCATTAAAAAAACAGAAAAATATATCATAACTTTCCTGATGACTTAACATTATTAGTTTTAAAACATTCTGAGAAGGCTAGACTGCAAAAGAGGTCTTTGGAAAAGCTTAAGTCCTGAAGAAGCTCCAGGGTTCCATAACAGTGACCAATGTGGAACACAGAGCTCCCAAAGTAAGGTTTCTACTTTGGCCTTAGGCTTTCTCTAAGATGATTTAATGGAAGTGGTGGTAAGTACTCCCTCCTCCTCCCTCCTCCTTTTCTTAGAGAAAGATTTTTGCCATCCTCCAGTTCCATTTCCCATTGGATCTGAACCTGGTCTTGGTGGTTGTAAAAGGAGGGAAAGGAATACTGAAGCTGGCCTCTGGTGTAGGGTAGCCTGGTTGCACCCTGGGGCTGGTTTCAGACACCCTCCAGCAAGGCTGAGTTCTGGCCTTGTTTCTTCCCTGAAGACAGTGGTGCAGAGCCTGTGTTCCTGTGTGAGTCGCCTCTGCAGAGCTGGGAGACACGGGAAGGGGCAGCAGAAGGAAAAGCAGAATTTCTGGTGGAAACAGCTAATATTGTAGCTGTAAGTGACCAATAAAAAAGACTCTGGAGGGACCAGCAGTTGGTCTAACGGCTATGTCGCTAGACTCCCATGTGGTCGACCGTAGTTTGAATCTCAGACCCAGTGGCTTAAACTCACACCGAGCACATGCCCAAGATCCTAGAGAAGAAGGGATTGCAGCGTGGCCATCCCCCCGGGAGGTGATTTCTCTCTTTCTATCTCTCTGTCTCTCTCTTTCTGAAGAGCACACGTGCCCTATTGGGAAAAAAAAAAGACTCTGGGGAAAAAAAAAGATTTTTGCTGTAGGGTGCATGAGAGACAGAGACAAAAGGTGAGAAACCTCCCCAGGGGAAATGACCATGCTGCAATCCCTTTTCCTCCATTCTCCTCTCAGGATTTTGGGCATGCATACATATGCGCCTGGTGTGTTTCAACCCTCTTGGTCTGAGACTTGAACTGTGGATGGCCATGTGGGAGTCCAGCAGCATAACCATTCAGCCATCTGCTGGTCCCAATAAGTACCCTTTTTATTCCTGACATTAAAGAGACATTGTTTTCGTTTCTTTTTTAAAGAGGTTTTTTTTTTTTTTTTTTACTATAGGGCGCATTCAGTAGCCAGCCAGACAGACAGAGATAGAGAGACAGAAAGCGAGAAATCACCCCCCAGGGGGGATGGTCACACCGCAATCCCTTCTCCTCCATTCTCCTCTCGGGATCTTGGGCACTCACGCACACGTGCCCGGCATGAGTTTAAGCCACCGGGTCCGGGATGTGAACCACGGTCGACTACGTGGGAGTCCAGCGACATAGCCATTACGTTAACTGCTGGTCCAAGGAGACATTCTTTGTGAAAAAAGAACTTGTTGAAACTTCATTTCAAATAATAATTCTAGAGGCCAGCAGGTGGCATGGAGTTAAGGTGCTGGATCCCACGTCACTGTCTGTGCAGTTGAGTCCAGACCTGACAGCTTGAAAATCTCATGTGTCTATGTGTGCCCAAAATCTTGAGAGGAGACTCGAGGAAAAGGGACTGTGGTGCAGTCATGCCCCAACCATCCCCCCACACAAACCCGCACTAAATACACATGTCCTGCAGCAAACTGAATGAATGAATAAATAAATAAATAAAAACACAACTCACTTCTAGGAAAACTTTTCTCTCTTGGATTTGTTTTCCTACAGTCCAATTGCTTATCACTGAAAACATAGTAGTTCATAGGTCTTTTTTTTTCTTTTTTAAGTTTTTTTGCCATAGGGCACATGTGCTCGCTGAAGAGAGAGAGAGAGAGACAGAAACTCTGAGAGGGAAAGTGAGGAATAACCCGTCACAGGGTATGGCCATGCTGCAATCCTTTCTCCTTCATTCTCCTCCTGGGATATTGGGCATGCATACACATGCACCCAGTGTGATTTTCAAGCCACTGGGTCTGGGACTCTAACCACAGTCAGCCATGTGGGAGTCTAGTGACAAAACTACTATGCCGTCTGCTGGCCCCTCACTGGTCTATTTTCTCTCTCCAGCTGGATTATAACATTACCTTTGAGGGAACCAGTAGATGGTGTAATGGTTACATCACTGGACTCCCACGTGGCGGACTGTGGTTCGAGTCCTGGACCTGGTGGTGTTTCAGGTTGGGAGCATGTGCATGTGTACCCAAAATCTGGAGGAGGATGAATGGAGAACAAAGAATTGTGGTGTAGCCATTCCACCTTGGCGGTGATTTCTTGCTTTCCATCTCTCTGTCCCTGTCTCTTTGGTGAGAGCATGCCCTGTATAGCAAAAATCTCTCTTAAAAAAAAAAAGGTGGGGGGGAGGCCAGCAGGTGGCATGGTGGTTAAGGGCTCTGGGTTCCCACAGGGCCGACCAGAATTCAAGTCCTAGACCTAGCAGTTTGCTTTCTCATTTTCCCCATCTCTCTCCTCTCACTCTGTCCTCTCTGATCAAATTAAAATAAATAAATAAATAGAGACCAGCAGTTAGTGTAATGGATATGTCGCTGAACTCCCATGTAGTCGACCATGGTTCAAGTCCTGGACCTGGTGACTTAAACTCATGCTGGATGCGCGTGTGTGTGTGCCCAAGATCCTGAGAGGAAAATGGAGGAGAAGGGATTGTGGCATGGCCATCACCCCTAGGGGAGGTGATTTCTCACTTTCTGTTTCTCTGTCTTTCTGGTGAGCGCATGTGCCTGTAGCAAAAAACTCTCAAAAAAATAAGTAAATAAATAAAATTAAATTTTTAAGAAAAAAGTAACTTTGAGAAGTTTATTTCTCTAGATGGCTGGAATAGCATTCTACAAATAGACATTCAATATGCATTCTTAATGAATGTAAGGTCTTTCAGAAAAATGAATTCATTTACCATAAAAAGAAGATTAAAAATCGATATGATTGGGACTGGCAGGTGGTATGGTGGTTAAAGACACTGGATTCCCACATAGCCGACCATGGTTCAAGTCCCAAACCTGGTGGCTTGCTTTCTCACTTTCTCTCTCTTTTTCTGTCTCTCGCTGATCAAATGGAAAATAATAAGAAATAAAGCTAAATAAAATAATTTAGAAAATCAATATGATTAAGTTTATCCTCAGAAAGTGTAAAAAGAGAGACCTTTGGGGACCAGCAGATGGCATAATGGCTATGTCACTGGACTCCCATGTAGTCAACCGCAGCTCGAGTCCCGGACCTGGTGGCTTAAACTCACGCCAGGTGTGTGTGTGTGTGTGTATGTGTGTGTGTGCCCAAGATCCTGAGAGGAGAATGGAGGAGAAGGGATTGCGGCGTGGCCATCCCCCCTGGGGGGTGATTTCTCGCTCTCTGTCTCTCTGTCGCTCCCTATCTTTCTGGCGAGTGCACGTGCCCTATAGCAAAAACCTCTCAAAGAAAAAAAGAGAGAGAGACCTTTGATTCTGTATATTACTTGTAAAAATAATTAAGACATTATGTTTATAAATAGCTTTTACTTGCTTGTAAGGATTAAAATCTTCCTCAATAGAAGTGATCTTTCAGATGACCTGAAAATACCATTTTCTATTAGCAGCAAAAGTAGGCCAGGCTTCCTCTAATGACCAGATTATGTGATAAAGAACATTGCTAGATTAAGTTTTTTCTAAAATCTCTGATTCAGGAATTCAGCTATGGCTTATAAAGACAGACAAGTTTTACAATGAAAGTTCAAGAACAAAGTAACAGGGAACCAGCAGTTAGCGTAATGGCTATGTCGCTGGACTCCCACGTAGTCAACCGCGGTTCGCGTCTCGGACCCGGTGGCTTACAACTCACGCTGGGCGCGTGTGCATGCGTGCCCAAGATCCCGAGAGGAGAATGGAGGAGAAGGGATTGCGGCGTGACCATCCCCCCTGGGGGGTGATTTCTCGCTTTCTGTCTCTCTGTCTCTCTCTGTCTGTCTGGCGAGCGCATGCGCCCTATAGCGAAAAACCTCTCAAAAAAAAAAAAAAAAAAAAAAAAAAAAGAAAGAACAAAGTAACAGAAAATATGACCATGATTTTAAAAATTATAGGATCTTTTTGGGCCAGCAGGTGGTGTAGTGGTTAAAATTCTGGACTCCCACATGGCCAACTGCAGTTTGAGTCCTGAACCCAATGGCTTGAAACTCATGCTGCGCCTGTGTGTGTGTCTGTTCAAAATCCTGAGAGGAGAATGGAGGAGAAAGGACTGTGGTATGGCCATTCCCCCCGTAGGGTGATTTCTTGCTTTCTGCCTCTCTCTCTAGTGAGCAAACATGCCCTATAACAAAAATCTCTCTCTAAAAAAAAAAAAAAAAAAAAAAAAATTAGGCTCTTCCATTCCAAGAATGTTATAGCTGTTTATGGTCATTTAAAATATTCTTACTGGGCAAGCCCCTGGCCTGGTAATTAAGATCGCTGGATCCCATGTGGCCAACGGTGTTGTTGGAGTCCCAGACTTAGCCGATTGAGAAACATGCCAGATGCATATGAGTGCATTCCCCAAATCCCAAAAGGAGAGAGAAACAGAGAAGGAACTGTGACACAACTATGACCCACGGGGTTGTGCTCTCTTCCTCTCCCTCTCTCTGTCTCTTTCTCTCTGGTGAGTATGCATATGCCCTCTGGGGAAATTGAAAAAATTTTTTTATCTATTGAAATCACTATTATACAAAAACTGCTGCTACTCAGGCTTAAACGTTCAAATACTGGACCTATGCCTTTTTAGTCAACAATTTATCTCATGCTATTAAAATGTTATCTTCGTTTAAATGCTCTTTTTTCTTTCCAGAAACATTTATAAATTTCCTGTTCAGTATTTTTTGAGTCAATTTGATGCTTAGATTATCTAAAATATTAGGAATACTAAAAATATTCATTTTTCAAATAATGATTAAAGCTTTGCATTCTTTCATTTAATTATGAAATCAATAAATTTCCGTCAATTCTCCTATGTACCTCTCAAATACAACTTCTCCCAATATTCCTGCTATTTCCTTGGTTCAGGTCTTTTAACTACCTCATTTCTTCATTCTTCTACACATTATCACAGAATGATCAGATTTGTTTCAGAAAGATCACATCACTCTTCTGCTTAAAATCCTGCACCAGCTTTTCAGCACACACGGGTTTCATGTTTCAACTTGTAACTCAGTATTCTTGGGTCTTTGTGATCTGGCTCATACCCAGCTCTCCCACACTTCTCTCATCACAGAGCTTCATGCTTGACTCAGCTGTAATCAACCACTTGCAGGAACTTTGCACAGCTCTTCTTTCTCCAGAACAATCCTTTCATCTTGATTTCTAGTGAATGCTATTATCCTTCATAATCCAGTTAAAACATTACTTCTTTTTTTAAAAAAGAATTATTTTATTCATTATTACTTTTAAAATTTGACCAGAGACAGAGAGAGAGAGAGAGAGAAGGAAAGTGAGAAACAGGCTGCCAAGTCTGGGACTTGAACCGCGATTGGCCATGTGGGAGTCCAGCACCTCAACCACTACACCGACCTGCTGGCCCCTCAAACATTACTTCTATAAGATCTTCTCCAAGCCCACTCTAATTCCAAAGTTAATTACTCCTTCTTTTAAATCTTCTATCATTGTACTTACTGTAGCACATTAAAATTATTTGTTTATATGCTTGCCTTTCCTATTTCACAGTAAGCATTTTGAGAGCAAGAAAAGTGCTTCATGTTTGTTTACCTGAACTGAATTTAATCTAATGGGAAACACAGATGAGATGTTTCCAGAGTAATTCATAGTGGCCAGGATGATCATATTTCTCCACAGCAAATATAAATCTTATGTTTCTTTAATCATGGGGATTCCCAGACCTTCTTGGAATAGCAGACAAAATGCAAATACTCTCTTAAATTTTAAGGAAATCTTTTAAGAATTATCTTATTTAACTTTATTTATTTATTATTTCTTTAATTTGACCAGAGAGGGACAGAGTGAGAAAGAGAGAAAGTAAACAAGCAAGCCACCAGGTCCAGGACTCAAACTGTAGTTAGCCATGTGGGAGTCCAGTGCCCTTAACCACCACACCACCTGCTGGTCCCAAGCTCTCTTAAGTTAAAGAAAGACTAAGTATCTAGGAGGCAATTAGCCAAGGCTTGGTCTGCATAATTTGAGCCGAATTAAGTAAATATCACCTTTTCATCAAATATAGTTTCTGGCTCAATGCAATATATTGGTTCGTTGGAAAAGGCATGACATATTTTTCTATGCAAAACTGTGTCATGACTTTTCCGATGACTGTGTGTGTGCATATATAATTATAACACACACACAATTTATATTTTAGGAAATTTTAAAAAAATCATTTATTTAATTCATTTGAATTGTTGTTGTTGTTATTATTATTATTAATTTGACCAGGGAGAGAGAAAGGGAAAGGGAGAAAACCGCCAGGTCTGGGAGATGAACCATGGTCAGCCATGTGGGAATCCAGTGCCCCCAACCACGCCACCTGCTGGCCCCGCCATGTCATTTTTTAAAGTTTATTTATGATCAAGAGTGTGTATACGAGAAAGACACACCCTTTACCGCATCTCATCATGCTGGAATCCCCTTCCCCTTGCCCTCAAGCTCATCAGGATCCTGGGTGCCACCACACAAGCCTTGTGTGTTACAGGTGGACAGAGAATCTGAGCCACCAGTTTGCCATGTGGTTCATCATGCTACTGCCTGAGCCACCAAGCTTGGGCTATTATGTTTCTTTTAAATCTTCTAGCAGGCACAAAGTAGAACAGAGAATGGTCAACTTCCACTGTGGACCAGGGATTAGCATCTATTAAACTTTATCATACAAATACTAGGAAAAAAGTAGAATATTGATATACTAGAAATTAGTTCATTTATAAAATAATCCCTTTGGGGAAACAGAAAAAATTGTACAAGGATTGCCTACTATCAATTCCCAATGTAACAAAGGTAGGTAGCACAAAAATACAGGAAAATTTAGTGGCTTCAATTGTTTACAGAGGTGTGAGCTGATGGTGTAGTGGTTAAGGCACTGCACTCCCACATGGCCAACCACAGTTTGAATCCCAGACCTGGGGGCTTGAAAATCATCCCAGGTGCTTGTGCACAGAGGTCCAAAATCCAGGAGGAGAATGAAGAAGTGATTGTGGTGGGGCCATACCCCTTTAGGGGGTGATTTCTCACTTTCTCTCTCACTGTCTCTCTTCAGTGAGCACACAGGCCCGATGTAAAATTAATAAATAAATTAAGAACTTTTTTTTTTTTTTTTTTTTTTTGGGAGAGGTTTTTTCACTATAGGGCGCGTGCGCTCGCCAGACAGACAGACAGAGACATAGAGACAGAAAGCGAGAAATCAACCCCCAGGGGGGATGGTCACGCCGCAATCCCTTCTCCTCCATTCTCCTCTCGGGATCTTGGGCACGCACGCACACGCGCCCGGCGTGAGTTGTAAGCCACCGGGTCCGAGACGCGAACCGCGGTCGACTACGTGGGAGTCCAGCGACATAGCCATTACGCTAACTGCTGGTTCCCAAGAACTTTTTAAAATATTAAAAAAAAACCAAAAACACGGGACCAGCAGTTGGCATAATAGCTATGTCACTGGATTCCCATGTAGTTGACCACAATTTGAGTCCTAGACCCGGTGGTTTAAACTCTCACACTGAGCGCATGTCTGTGTGTGCCCAAGATCCTGAGAGGAGAATGGAAGAGAAGGGGTTGTGGAGTGGTCATTCCCCCTGGGGGGTGATTTCTTGCTTTCTGTCTCTGTCTCTGTCTTTCTGGCGAGCACATGCACTCTATAGCAAAAACTGCTCCAAAAGAAAAAAAAAAATCCACAAATAACAAATATTTATGGTCAACAGGACTAAGTCATATAGCAAGCATTTAGGTCATAATTTTCAAGAGCCAAATCTGTTCTTCTTTGACTAGAACCACAGAGTTCTCTGTGGGATGAAAAATACCAATGCACCTGCACTAAATTATATTTGGGGTAAAGTCTTCCCTCTTAACAGCATATACATGTAACCTAAACCAGTTTTAACTATGGAAAGCTCCCTATTAGTTATAATAATTTAACAAAAAGTAATTTACAGCATTTAAAATTAGCTCATTTGTTTTCTCTGTATTTTGCCGAGGTTCACAATAAATACTTGTCTTTTTTTGGATAAAAATAAATTACAATGATATTTAAAGAATTACCCAGAGGACTAGCAGATGGTGTAATGATTAAGTGGCTGGACTCCCATATTGTTGACCTCGGTTCGAGTCCCATACCTGGTGGCTTAGAACTCATGCTGGATGCATGTACATGCGTGCCCAAAATCCTGAAAGAATGGAAGAGAAGGGACTGTAGTATGGCCATCCACCCTGGGGAGGGATTTCTCACTTTTCCATCTCTCTGTTTCTCCAGCAAGCACACGTGTGCTATAGCAAAAATCTCTCTTTAAAAGAAAAATTACCCAGAAGACCATCAATGATATTACCATTGACCGTTTTTGATGTTTTCCTATAAGAATATCACTATATGGGACCAGCAGGTGGCGTGGTGGTTAAAGGTGCTGGACTCGCACATAGCTAACTACAGTTCAAGTCCTGGACCTGGTGGCTTGCTTTCTCACTTTCTCTTTCTCTCTGATGAAACTGGAAAATAATAATAACAATAATAATAATAATAATTAATAAAGTTAAATAAAATAATTATTTTAAAAAAGAATATCTCTCCATATATATATGTTAAACCTGAAGCTTATTTTCTAGCTCATTTATTCTACATGTTACAAAAAAGAAATCTGAATGAAATAAAACACCCAGCTCAGAGCCATAAACTTTTTTGTTGTTAGTGGCAATAATACTGAATGACAATTTAATTAAACTCAAAACATTTTTCTTTCTTTTTTCAGAAAAATTGCCAGAGGACATGTATAGTCACTACAGAGAAACAGAAAGAGAGAGAAAGAGGGAGAAAGCCCCCCCACCCCATCATGCTGCAATGCCTTCTCCATTTCTCCAGTCTGTCAGGATTTGGGGCACACACACCTGGCATGATTTTTTTTTTTTTTTGGAGAGGTTTTTGCCATAGGACATGTGCGTTCGCCAGACAGAGAGACAGAGAAATAGAAAGCAAGAAATCACCCCCGAGAGGGGATGGCTACACCGCAATCCCTTCCCCTCCATTCTCCTCTTGAGATCTTGGGCATGCACGCACATGCGCCCGGCGTGAGTGTTAAGCCCCAGGTCCGGGACTCAAACCACGATAGACTACATGGGAGTCCAGCGACATAGCCATTATGCTAACTGCTGGTCCTGACATCTGGCATGATTTTCAAGGTACTGGAGCCAATATTCCAATCACAGCTATGTGGGATCTGGCTTCCTTAACCATTAGACCATGGGCTGGCTGGCCACCAAAACTTTTTTCTACAGTCAGGACTCAAGACACCTATTTAATTCAATAACCTAGCATTTTTTTAAAAAGTGCTACACTATATTAAATACAAAGGCTTTTTGTTTGTTTTTAGTTTTGCTATAAGGTGCATGAGCTTGCTGGAGAGAGAAGGGGAAAATGAGACCTTCCCTGGAAGGGGTGGTTACATTGCAATTCCTTCTCCTCCATTCTCCTCTCAGGATTTTAGGAATACACATACATGCATCTGGTGTGTTTCTCAAGCCACTGGGTCCGGGACTCCAATGGTACAGTTGGCCATGTGGGATCTAGCTGCCTTAACTTCCAAGCCACCTCCTGGTCCCAACATTTTTCTTTAGCAGGTAGATTTTTATCTTTTTTTTTTTTTTTTTGGAGAGGTTTTCGCCATAGGGCGCGTGCGCTTGCCAGAGAGACAGAGAGAGACAGAGACACAGAAAGCAAGAAATCACCCCTCAAGGGGGGATGGCCATGCCACAATCTCTTCTCCTCCATTCTCCTCTCGGGATCTTGGGCATGCACGCACACGCACCCGGTGTGAGTTTTAAGCCACCAGGTCCGGGACGTGAACCGCGCTTGACTACGTGGGAGTCCAGCAACATAGCCATTACGCTAACTGCTGGTCCCAGCAGGTAGATTTTTAAATAAAAGCAAAAAATAAGGAAGAAAGAATTGCTAAGTCAGTTTCCTAATATTAAATGTAACAACTATTTAAAGTATATATATTTATAACAGTAAAAATTATAAACAATTATTCTTCACTTTAAAAACCAGTTAAGCCTAAAATAAACAAAAAAGCAAGGTATACTTTAAAATCTAAATATATTTTTTAATGAATTATTTATTGGGAACGTGCAGTTAGTGTAATGGCTATGTCACTGGACTCCCACGTAGTCGACCGCGGTTCACATCCTGGACCTGGTGGCTTAAACTCACGCTGGGTGCGTGTGTGTGCGCGCCCAAGATCCCGAGAGGAGAATAAAGGAGAGAGGATTGTGGCGTGGCCATCCCCCCTGGGGGGTGATTTCTTGCTTTCTGTCACTCTGTCTTTCTCTGTCTGGTGAGTGCATGCGCCCTATAGCAAAAACCTCTCCAAAAAAAAAAAAAAAAAAAGAATTATTTATTTAATTTTATTTATTAATATTCTTCTTTTTTTTGGAGAGGTTTTTGCTATAGGGCGCATGTGCTCGCCAGAGAGAGAGACAGACAGAGAGACAGAAAGCGAGAAATCACCCCCCAGGGGGATGGCCACACCGCAATCCCTTATGCTCCATTCTCCTCTCGGGATCTTGAGCGCGCATGCACACGCGCCAGCTGAGTTTAAGACACTGGGTCCAGGACTCAAACTGCGGTCAACTATGTGGGAGTCCAGTGACATAGCCATTACGCTAACTGCTGGTCCTGATTTATTAATATTCTTCTATTTGATGAGAGAGAGCTAGAGGGAAAGTGAGAAAGCAAGCCACCAGGTCTGGGACTCAAACTGTAGCTGGCCATGTGGGAATCCAGCACCTTAACTACAAATGTCACCTGATGGCCCCAAAATCTAAATATATTTCAAATTAGGAACATGGTTAACACCAGTTTGTTAGCTTCTCATCCCTCTGCCCTCATATAAGACTTTACAAACAGAAACCACAGGACCAGCAGGATGGCTATTGCTGGACTCCCATGGAGTTGACTATAATTAAAGTCTTGGACCCAGTGGCCAGCAGATGGAGTAGTACGTACATGGCTAGACTCCCACATAGTTGACTGTGGTTTGAGTCTCAGATCCGACAGCTTAAAACTCACACCAGGCACATGTTCATGTGTGCCCATGATCCCAAGAGGAAAAAAAATGAGAAAGGACTGTGGTGTGGCCATTCCCCCTGGGGGAGGGGGGTGATTTCTAGCTGTCTCTCTTTGTCTCTCTGGCAAGCACATGCACCCTACAGCAAAAATTTGTCTTAAAAAAAAAGTCCTGAACCTGGCAGCTTAAAACTCATGCTGGGTGCATGTGCATGTGTGCCCAAAACCCCTAGAGAAGGGTAGAGGAGAAGGGATTATAGTGTGGCCATCTCCCCTGGGGTGTGACTTCTCACTTTCTGTTTTCTTTCTGGTGAGTGCACATGCCCTATAGCAAAAAAAAAAAAAAAAAAATTATTTTTTTTAACTCAACAAGCTGTTTTTTGGGTGGTGCTGGAACAAGCTGCATTAGAGGGAAAGGCCCTCATAGCAGATCTCCCGAGACAGTGGCATGGGCCACCACCCAGAAAGGGGTGAGGGCAATGGTACTCCCAGTGGAGAGGGAGAACTGCAGAAGGGGTTACATGCCTAGATGATGTCACTCAGAAGCTAAATGGGTAGTGTCTCGCAAAAAAAAAAAATCTGTCTTAAAAATAAAAAGCAACCAGCAGTTGGTGTATTGGCTATGTTGCTGGACTCCCATGTAGTCGACCGTGGTTCAGGTTCTGGACCTGGTGATTTAAACTCACACTGGGTGCATGTGCGTGCATGCCCAAGATCCCAAGAGGAGAATGGAGGAGAAGGGATTGTGGCATCCTCCCTGGGGGTGATTTCTCGCTTTCTGTCTGTCTTTCTGGTGAGCGCACACACCCTATAGCAAAAACATCTTTAAAAAAAAAAAAAAAAAAAAGGCCAGAAACCACATAAATTTAAAATCCTGTATAGTTCTTTGTAAAATGTCATGAGTAAAGGGAATGTCACTTTGTTACTCTCATTCTTCAATCAATTGCTGTTCTACTTTTTTTAGTTGCCAGGTGTGTATGCTTGCCAGAGACAGAGACAGGGAGGGAGGGAGTGGGAGAAAGCTCTCTCCAGTAGGCCATGGTCATGCTGTAATCCCTTTTCCACCATTTCTCCAACCTGTTAGGATTTTAGGCACACATGTATATGCACCTGGCATGTTTTTTTCAAGCCTCTGGGGCTGGGATTTGAACCATAGTTGGCCTTGTGGGATCTAGCTCCCTTAACCACTAGGTTATGGGCCAGTCCATCAGTTGCTATTCTATATATACAAGGTTTAAATATTAATTTAAAACTCACAAAAACTTATTTTCTACTTCTTTCACAAAATCATCTGTCACATAATGTTTTTTAAAATGGGGTCACCAGTGTTATATTTTAAAATTATTTACTTATTTATTATGATCATTTTTTCCCTCAATTCCACTATAGGACATGTGAACTCACCAGAGAGAGATGGCGGGGGCGGGGAGGGATGAGAAAGCAAACTGACAAGTCTGGGGACTCAAACCAGTCAGCCATGTGGGAATTAAGCACCCTAACCACTATGCCACCTGCTAGTCCCATCACCTTGCTCCTTGTATGGTAACGTTTTACAATTTCTTAGACAAAACACTGCTGCTATTTTTACCTTTCACTCAATTGTGTCTATTCATGCCAATTTGGGAACTGCCTTTATTTTTGTGTAATGATTTAGTTTGCAGTTTAAAACAAACAAACAAAAAGAGCCATCAGGTAGTGTGGAGGTCAAGGTGACTTGATCCCATATGGCCAACTGCATGGTTTGAGTCCTGGACCCAACAGCCTGAAAATCATGTCAGGCGCATGTAGATGAATACCCAAAATTCTTAGAAAGGACTGTAGCATGGCCCATTGGTGGTGGTGGTGGGGGGGGGGTGTCGAGTTCTCACTTTCCCTCTAGCTCTTTTCTCTCTCTCTGGTGAGTGAATATGCCCTGTAGTAGCAAACTAAAAAACAAAGAAATGATAAAATATAAGATAGCTTAGAGCTGGCTCCATGGCCTGGTTGATAAGGAAGCTGAATCCTACATGACTGACAGAGCAGTTCAAGTTCCGGAACTGGTGGCTTAAGAAACATACTAGGCATGTATGTACACACGCCCAAAATCCCAAAAAGGAGGGAAAGCTAGAAAAACAATTACAGTGTGACCATTCTCCATGGGGCTGCTTTCTCCTCTTCCTCTCTTTCCTCCTCTTTCTTGAGCACATGTTCCCTCTAGGGAAAAACAAAAAAGATGTAAGCTATATAAGTAGAGGGGCTGGAAGGTGGTGGGGTGATTAAAGGCCTAGGATTCCCATTTGGCTAACCACAGTTCAAGTCCTGGACCTGGAGGCTTGCTCTCTCCCTTTCCCTTTCTCTCTCTGGTCAAATTAAAAAAGTAACAACAAATGAAATTAAATAAATATTTATTTTAAAAAAAGATATATAAGTATGGGCCAGCAGGTGACATGGTGGTTAAGGTGTTGGACTCCCACGTGGTTGACTGCAGTTCGAGTCCTGGACCTGGTGGCTTAAAACTCACGCTGGATATATGTGTGTATGTGCCCAAAATCCCAAAAGGAGAATGGAGAAGGGACTGTGGCATGGTCATCCATTCTGTGGGGTGATTGCTCATTTTCTCTCTTGATCTATCTCTCCAGCAAGTGTACATACCCTATAACAAAAATCTCTCTTAAAAAAATAAAGATATATTAGTAAATAATAAGATACAAGAACAGGGGCTGGCAGGCAGTGTGGTGGTTAAGGACGCTGGATTCCCACATGGCCAACTGTGGTTGGAGTCCTGGACCTGGAGGCCTGCTTTCTTACTTTCCTTTTCTCTCTCACTCTATCCCTCTCTGGTCAAATTTAGACAGAGAGATAGACAGACAGACAGATAGATGAACAAGTATTTGATACATAAAACTAATCTTTGAAAATATGAAATGAGACAGTCAGTGGCATGGTGATTAAGACAGCTAGATCCCACATGATTGACTGTACACTATGAGTTCTGTACCAGTGGCTTGAGCAACGTGTGTGTGTGTGTGTGTGTGTGTGTGTGTGTACATGCCCAAAATCCTGAAAAGAGGAAGAAGTGGAGGTATAGGAAGGTATAGGAAATGCTTTCCCACTTTATCTCTCTGCTTCTCTTTAGTGGATGCACTCCTCTGGAAAAAAACTTTTTTTTTTTTTTTTGAGAGGTTTTCGCTATAGGGCGCATGCGCTCGCCAGACAGACAGAGAGAGACAGAGACACAGAAAGCGAGAAATCACCCCCCAGGGGGGATGGTCACGCCGCAATCCCTTCTCCTCCATTCTCCTCTCGGGATCTTGGGCACGCACGCACACGTGCCCGGCGTGAGTTTTAAGCCACTGGGTCCGGGACGCGAACCGCGGTCGACTACGTGGGAGTCCAGCGACATAGCCATTACGCTAACTGCTGGTTCCCCCTGGAAAATTTTTTAAAAGTTAAAAAAATATGTAAATATGCATATATTATGCTAATTGTTTTTTTTCTCTAAACATGGTCATTAGAGGCAGCATGCTTTTTCACTTTTCTCTCTTTCTGGTCAAATTGAAAAAAAACGAATAGGGACCAGCAGATGATGTAATGGTTATGTCACTGGACTCCCATGTAATTGACCACAGTTCAAGTCCTGGACATGGCAGCTTAAAACTCCGACTGGGCGCATGTGCATGTGTGCCCAAAATCCTGAGAGGAGAATGCAGAAGGAATTGTGGCATAGCTATCCCACAATGGAGTGACTTCTCGCTTTCTAGCTGTCTCTCCAGTGAGTGCATGTACCCTATAGCAAATAATTCTAAAAAAAAAAAAAAAAAATAGAGAAAGAAAATGAATATACTTAGAGTAAGATCGATAGCAAAATACCCAAGAAAATAAGCCTTCTAACACTCCTTTCGGCTGTTTAAAGAACTTCGAGGTATGCTTTATGGATTTTGTCTTGCATTATTTTATTTTTTAAGTAAGGTAGGTACGTTGGCGGAGCTGTAAAAGGAGGCATTATTGAGGGGCCAGCAGGCAGTATAGTGGCTAAAGCACTGGTCTCTAACATGGGCAACTGTAGTTCCAGTCCCACATCTAACAGCTTGAAAATCATGCCAGACCCATGTGTGTGCATGCCCAATACTCCAAGAGGAGACTGCCAGGGATTTATACCAGGTGTTTTCATTTATCTACACAATGAGATGGGATACAATTATTAGCCTCCTTTTATAGAAGGAATAACAAAGGGTCTGAGAGGTTAAATGATTTGCCCAAGTTCATTCAGTTAGTAAGTATTAAAGGCCTGTATATCAATGATCTGGGCGATCTAAATTCCAATGTCTTAATACTTAACCAGTATAATATACAGTACTATCTCTCCTTAAGAATGACTGGTTAGGAGAACATGGAGAAAAAGATATCTAAGTTTTGTAAAAGAATTAAGAGACACTAGCTTTCTAGAAAATGTACCTATACAATCTTTATGTTTTCCACACCCTCTAAGTTTAAAATGAAACAGCTAAGACAATCTTGAAATATAAAAATATTTCAGATTTTTATATATAGGCTTTCTTAGAAAACAAAAACTCCAAGGTTGCTTTTAAATATTCTTGAAAAATGCTACTTTAAAGTCACACTAAATAATTAGTAGTTATCACCAGCTCAAAATACCAGATGAGTCCATCTTTTTAAAAAAGAAATATAGTAACTCACTATATATTACAATGTAAATACAAAATGAAAAGCACAGGTTACAAAAGCAAAAATAGACAAACAGGACTATATCAAACTAGTAAGTTCCTGCACAGCAAAGGAAAACCATAAACAGAGTGAAGAAACAACCCACAGAACAGGAGAAAATATTTATGTACTATCCATCTGACATGGGATTAATAATCAGACACATAAAAAACTCAAACAATTATGGAGTATGAGCTAAAATTTTTTGTATGTATGTAAAGTAAATGTGGAAAAATGTAAAAATAAATAAATGAAAGAAAAAATATTGAAGGGGATAAAAACAGTTTTATATATATATATATATACACACACACACACATATATATATATACACACACATATACACACACACACACACACACACACACATATATATATATATAATTATTTAAAACTAGGGAAAAGGAGAAAATTTTAAAGCAACTAGAGAAAAAAAGGCAGAGAACAAAGATAAGAATTATAGCAGTTTTCTAGTCAGGAAAACAAATGCAAACAAGATGATAATATATAAAGTACTGAAATAAAAAACTGTCAACCAAAAAAAACCCAAAAAAAACAAAAAAAAACCTCAAACAATTCTGCAGCAAAAAAGCAAAAACCTGATTTAAAAATGAGCAAATAACCTGAACAGTTCACAAAAGATATACAAATGGCCAACAAACATGAAAAATGCTCACCATCTGGGACCAGCAGTTAGCGTAATGGCTATGTTGCTGGACTCCCACGTAGTCGACCGCGGTTCGCGTCCTGGACCGGGTGGCTTAAAACTCACGCCGGGCACGTGTGTGTGCGTGCCCAAGATCCCGAGAGGAGAATGGAGGAGAAGGGATTGCAGCATGGCCATCCCCCCTGGGGGGTGATTTCTCGCTTTCTGTGTCTCTGTCTCTCTCTGTCTGTCTGGCAAGCGCACATGCCCTATAGCAAAAAACAAAAACAAAAACAAAACACAAAAAACCTCCCCCCACAAAAAATTTATATATAAAAAAAATGCTCAGCATCACTAGTCATAAGGAAACTACAAATAAAAACCACAATGATATATCATCTCACTCTAGTTAGAATAGCTAATACCAAAAAGACAAAAAAAATTTAAAAAACTGGTGAGGACATGGACAAGAACACACTTTTTTTTTTTTAAAAAGACTTTTTTTTTTTTTAAATTGAGACCGCGTGGTTAGGACAACTGTGTGCAGTTGGCCAGGGGGAATCCAACTGTCTTAACCATTGGGTCTCAATTAAAAAAAAAAAAAGTTTTTGCCATAAGGTACATGCTCTTGTGGGACAGAGAGACAGAAGGAAAGAAATCACTCCCCAGGTGGATAACAACACTTCAGTTGCTTCTCCCCCAATCCCTCTTGGGATTTTTGGTATGTATGCATGCTTCCAACATGATTTTTTCTTTTTCTTTTTTTTTGAGAGGTTTTTGCTATAGGGCATGTGTTTGTCAGAAAGACAGAAAGAGACAGAGAGACAGAAAGCAAGAAATCACCCCCCAGGGGGGATGGCCATGCCACAATCCCTTCTCCTTCATTCTCCTCTCGGGATCCTGGGCAAGCATACACATGCGCCCGACGAGAGTTTAAGCCACCAGGTCCAGGACTTGAACCGCGTTCGACTACATGGGAGTCCAGCGATATAGCCATTACGCTAACTGCTGGTCCCCAACACGATTTTCAATTCACTGTATCTGAGACTGAACTGTGGTCCCACATGTGAGAATCCATCGCCTTAACCACTATGCCTGCCGGCCCCAATGGGGCACCCTTTTACACCATTGGTGATAATGTAAATAAATTCATACAGCAATTATCGAAAACAGTAGATTCTTCAAGAAACTAAAAATTATATTGTCATATAATCCATAAATGAGTATGTTGTAAAGATATCTTTCCCAAAGCTTGTTACAACACTATTCGCAACAGCCAAGCTATGGAAGCAATCTTAAGTGTCCATCAACAGACAAAGAAAATGTGACACACACCTGGAATACTATGTAGCCATTAAAACGAATGAAGTCTACTAACTTTAGATCAAACAGTTAACCTGAAGGGCATTATATTAAATAAAATAAGCCAGGTATACAAAAAGAAATACCACAGTTCTCCCTCAGATACGTAAATTGGAAAAAATGAACTCATGGAAGTAGAGAGATACATAATGACTACTGGACACTGGGGAGGGTCAGGGTGTATGCATATTAACCAAAATTGTAGATAGAAGGAGCAATCTAGTATTGCAAAATACAGTGGAGATGTGGTTAATTACAACTTACTGTATATAATATTACAAATAGTTGAGATGATTGAAATGGATATGTTAATTACTGAGTTAATCATTACACATTGTATTTATGTACTGAAAAATCACAATGTAGCAATTATTCTGTTAGTAGACAATTGTTAATTTAAATAAACAAAAAGTATACTAGATCGTGATTAGTTTTGCTACTCAATAGCTTGGAATGACCTTTAACATCTCCAAACTTCAGTTTCCTCTTATGTGGCAAAGAAACATGGTTAGGTGACATGCAGACCTAAGAAATAATATAGGTTATTTATTTTGTGATAGAGGGTATGTGCACTCCCCAGAGAGACAGAGGGAGGGAGAGAAGCGAAGAAAGCACATCTCCTAGGGAATAGTCATGTTGTAATCCATTCTCCTCCATTTCTCCCTCTCTTAGGATCTTTTTTTTTTTTGGAGATTTTTTTGCTATAGAGTGCGTGCGCTCACCAGACAAAGAGAGAGACTAAAAGCGAGAAATCACCTCTCAGGGGGGATGGCCACACCGCAATCCCTTCTCCATTTTCTTCTTGGGATCTTGGGCATGCAAGCACACACCCCCAGCATGAATTTTAAGCCACCAGGTCTGGGACTCAAACTGTGGTCAACTACATGGGAGTTCAGTGACGTAACCATTACACCATCTGCTGGTCCCAACCTCCCTTAGGGATTTTGGGCACACATGCACATACATCTGGAGTTTTTCTCAAGCTGCCGGGTCTGGGACTCGACTGTGCAATTGGCCCTGGGGAATCCAGCTGTCCTAACCACTGGGTCTCAAAGCCAGTCCAATAATAAAGTGTCTTCAAATCTATGAAGGACAACATGAACTTAGGGTGTATGTTATAATCATGGATTTCCAAAAACCTGGATCCTATAAGTTTATGCCAAGTATTCTAAAGTGATATCTCTATAACTTTATTTTCTCATTTATTTCTTACCTGAAAAAATTAGCATCTGGTCATCTATAAAAAAGAAAACTGCTAAAAAGGTTAAATGTATTCATGAACATCAACTTAAGAGGCTATATTAGCTATATACTTTTCTATTTTATTCTGAAAGATATGCTACATATTAGCTAATTATATATTAGTGATCAGCTAGTCCTTGAAACAAACTAAGAAAGTAACTGAAAGTTGCAAAAGTAGAGGTTTAATGATTTTTGGTAATTTTTAAAATTTTGCTATATGGTGTATGTGCTTACTGGAGAGAGACAGAGAAAGTGAGAAAGTATCCCTCAGGTAAATGACCCTGCCTTACTGTCTTTCCCTCCATTCTCCTCTTGGGATTTTAGGTACCCACATGTACCCACCCAGCATGTTTTTCAGCCATTGGATCTGGGACTTGAACTGTGCAGTTGCCCATATGGATCCAGCTGCCTTACCCTCCATGCTACCTGCTGGCCTTCCCTTTAACTTCTATTTCTCTATCCTGCCAGGCTTTTGAACCTGTGGGAATACGTGCCCAATGTTTTTCAAGCCTCAGGGGTAGGATTTTAATTGGCTGGCCATGTGGGACCCAGACTCCTTAACCACTAGACCCCAGTGCTGGCCTAGTAGGGTTGTCTATTTCACTACATTTATTAAGAATAGTATGGGAGATCAGCAGATGGCACAGTGGTTAAGGTGCTGGACACTCCCATGTGGCTGACCACAGTTGAAGTCCCAAACCTGGCGGCTTGTTTTCGCCCTTTCTCTCTCTCTCTCTCTCTCTCTTTCTCTCTCTCTCTCTCTCTCTCTCTCTCTCTCTCTCGCCAAATTAAAAAAATAAATGAATGAGGGGCTGACAGGTGGCGTGGTGACTAAGGGTGCTGGACTCTCACATGGCCAACAGCAGTTTGAGTCCTGGACCTGGTGGCTTTCTCTCTCTCTTGCTCTATCCCTCTCTGGTCAAATTAAAATAAATGAATAAAGTTTAACAAAATAATTCTATTAAAAAAAGAATAAATGATTTGGGACCAGCAGGTGGCATAGAGATTAAGATGCTAAACTCCCACATGGCCAACAGTGGTTTGAGTCCTGGACCTGGCAGCTTGAATATCACACTGGATATATGTGTACCCAAAATCCTGAGAGAATGGAGAAGAGATTGTGGTATGGTCATCCTTCCTGGAGGGGTGATTTCTCACTTTCTGCCTCTTTGTCTATCCTTCTACAAGCACATGCACCCTATACCAAGAAACTTCTCAATCAATCAATCAATCAATGATTTAGACCAGCCCTGAGTCTAGTGGTTAAGGGAGCTAGATTATATATGACTGACTGTGCAACCAGAGTTTGATCCTAGTGGCATGAAAAACAAGCTAGGCTTGAGTGTGAGCATGACCTAAATCCTAAAAGAATGGAGAAATGGAGAAAGGATCCAAGATGACCATGCTCCTCCATAAGGTATTTACTTCCTCTCATCCTGTCTCTCTTTGGCAAGCACAAACACCCTCTGCAATTAAAAATGAATGACCGTTTTAAAGAAATTATATGTATAGCATTTTCCCATTCTCAAAAAGCTTTCCATATCTGATGCTCAGTAATATGGTAGATGGATATTATTATTCACATATTATTAAGGAAATGAGAATCAGAGAAATTAATCCGCCCAATTGTATTATGAGAGCTAATTAAAATGGAGGAATGACACCTCTTCACCCCAATTCTATACAGAAACTCTAGAAAGCAACCAGAAAGCAATTATTTGGATGCTCCAGAGCAAAAGAAAAGCTTCAGATTTCTTTACTGGCTGAGATGAGACATAGAGTATAAATTCATGCTGTTCTAAAGACACTATTCACTGGAGCCTGCATATACATCTCTAGTAACTTTAATATTCATATAAAAATGAGTATTCCTCTTTTTTTGCATCTCCAACTACCATTACATTTGCCAGCAAAAATGGGACCTATGAAGAGCAGAACAAGATCAGATTTTCAGATATCAAACCTAAAGAAGTGTTCTGAAACCTTCAATGATTTACCATTGCTGGGATCATTCCATAACAAGAAAACACTTTTAAAAGAATTTTCTCCCAAAGCTCATTTGCTAGATTCCATAAATTACAAAGGATCTGTATCAGAGAAACTCAAACCTAGTAAGAGGCTTTTCTTCCAGTCTACTAAAAATGCACACTGAATACACAATGCTGGCCATACTATTTTAGATAATGATGGAAAACGACAGCTGATAGCTAATGTGGGACAAACGCCAACTGTTTCCATTTGTCTCAAAATGCTCAAATTAATCGCTATAAAACTTAGTTTTCAAAGAAAATTATTTCGAAAAGAGAAAGTATATTAACTAAAATCCTGAAAAGCAATCTGAAGATAATGCCTTTCAGCTGCAGTATTTTTAATCTTAGCGTTCTGAAGTATAAGTAAACACATCTGAACAGTTTAAAATATTTTCATATATTTTATTTTTAAACTCTTATAATTTTGCAAGCTAGCAGTAAAATATTGCCTGAATATTTTACTAATTAGCACCGTATACCTTTAAAGCTAACTGGAACATTGTTTCATTGTAAATAAAGTGGTCATTTCAAATGCCAAATTAGTCTCAACTTGTGAACCATTATTAATTTTAAATTAAAATGTCTGGCTCTATGCACAAAGACGTATATCAAAGATGAACTTAACTATATTAATCTCAGTTTGTCAATTTAACAAATCAAAGTATCAGCTTAAAGAAATATTTAATCACTGATATTATAAAGAGGCATATAAGGAAGTTGAGGAATCAGCTATAAAAACAAATGATACACATAACCAATGTAAAGTCCCTTTTTTTAATAAGAGAAAATAACTTAATGAACAATTCCATGGTGTAAGTATCACTTACACACATGGTTTAGTATAAATTAGTATTCTCATGCTTTGCTTATCAACAGTTTGGCCTTACCAAAAAGACATTGAAATGTCCAGAATTACTCACAGGGACAGCTGGAAGCCTGAAATAAAATTGCTCAGTGCAAAAGGACACCAAGCAATTCATATAATTTTAAAGGGAAGCCTAGACATTAACCTCTATTTTTAATGTTCTCATCCGAAAAAACTTACAAAAATATGGGAAACACAATCTAATTATCCTCAAATTACTTCCATGCATTTAAGATTTTTGTTTTAAAATGGGTTCTTTTCATTTCCTGTCTTAGGATAAAGAGTGTTCTTCAGAATTGTGGGGTTAAGTTCTGAGCCACAACTGAATGCTTACTAACATGACTGTTTTGCATACCAGTAGAATCAAGTCCAGTTTTGCCATTTGCGGATAACTATGACAAGATACAAAAGCATGTGTTTGCCATAAATAGCTCTGGCTAACAGCAAACCGCTCACACTGAGCAGATCAAATTCTCTATAAGGAGAGCAGTCTGGACCACAGCCAAGTCCCACTACTAATGTTTAAGATTGCTGTATCAATTTCTTTTTCTAATTTCATTTGCAAAATATAAGGACTAATTGCTGAAATGAACATTCCTAAACACTGGAAGTGTTATTAAACTTCGAAAGAGTGTTTTATAAATTATTTTCATTATGATCAAATAAGCAATAAGCTTCCTGCTCTACTACTCAAATAATCAGAAATGTAAATGAATAAAAAAACTATCCTAAATTATCCAGAGAATAAGTCAGATACTGAAGAGTATGTTAAAGTGCAAAAAAAATTTTTGATCTTTATATTAACATATAAGGAAATAAATAATGCTTATAAAACTACCATTCCTTAACAATGGTATTTTATAGTGGTTGGCTTTATAACAGATTATTTTTTAAACCAAATAAATCAAAAAATCTGGAAAACATCACACAAGAATGTAGTACAAAAAAAATCTCAGATGACCAGTATAGAGATTAATAATAGCTATTTACCCTAAAAGTTGTTTCATATAACATTCTGCAAAATTTCCAAGGAAAACAAGGCAACATTCCGTAATATGCCACAATTTTTATTGCAACGTGGCCATTTTTGTGAGGATGGGGAGTTTGATCTCAAACAATGTTCCATTTAAGGCTCTTTTATACAGAAATTGCCATCATGACTGATACTCAAAATATCTTTAGTGTTGCAAGACTCACATGGTAAACATAAAACTCCACTTATTCAGTAGTGTATACTCAATGAAAAACAAAAAGGCATTAATAGCTACCTCTTTTAAGAAGATACGCAGGTAACAAGAATGAACACTGAGGTACGAGGATAAGTTAATGACACAGTTAACACAACTTAATTGGCATTCCTTTTGGGGGATTAAACTCATTACAAAAAAGTGCTTTTAATGCATAGTGTTATATTCGTGCTGCCATGTCACAAAAATAGGCTTGTCAAGGCAGGTGAGGTGTATGAATGCTTGAGCCTCACAGAACTGCAATCAAGTGAAACTATAATACTGAAAAAAGTTTATCATCTGACCAGTGGATAATACTTTCAAGGCATTCAATTAGCTTACCCTTTGTTGTATTCTAAGCTTTTCACATTGACAATCACATTCATTGTAATGCTTGCTGCAAGGGAGGCATATAACCAGTTGTTTTGGCTAAAATATGATGGAAAGGCATTCCTTGGGTTCTACATAAAAATAATAGTATTAAACAGTCTAATGGCAATCACTGATAGGCTGCCTAAATGAATGATATCTCCTTCATTCACTGTGTTGGAAAGACCCAGTGGAAAGGGAAAGAGAGGGAAAAAAAAAAAAATCAACCTAATACTATTCCAATGGACTGAGCTGGAGAAACAGAAGCTCCTTAAGATCAAGATGGCACTTGACTGTCACTTTATAATGGTTTTCCTTCAAGTGAAACTACTACATTGCCTCCCAATTTTTCTCCAAGCGTGGAACGGTCCTTAATATCATCCAAGCCATTTACTTGCCATTCGTGTTTAATACCTAAAAAAAAAAAAAAATTGTCTCATCATCTTATCATAATTAAGAAAGTAATTTCTCTACACAAAATATTTAATATTTGTACCTGTAAATTTCTTTTTAATGGCATCTTTAGAGCTAGCATAAATCATCTTGCTTTTTAAAGGTGCACTTTCAGGAGCCCTGGAAGTGAGAAAAAAAAATTACTGAATCCCTTATAAGAAAAACAAAGGTAAGACTGACTTATGATAACAATCCTTGCATTTTAAAAGTACTTTTTTCTTTCATTTTTACACACCAGAATATAAATACTAGGTCTTCTTTCTTAGACTCTTTTGTTTCGTATGTGGCATCGTACAAAGCATATCGGCAATCATTCAGAGGTAGCAACTTCACAAAAGATGTGTAGGGGTCCTCTACAGTATCACCAATGTCACCCACCAAGATCTGCTTTGCTTCCTCTACAATTATTTGTCTCTTATCATCGCTTAAACAGAAGAGAACAGCTTTCTTTCTTTTTTTGATCTCCTCTTGTGTAGAAGATTTCCTTACTTTCATATCATTAAAAACTTTGATGACTTCATCATTCACTGTAACTCCAGAAGCCTGAAAATAAACAAAGAACAATAATTCAGAACAAGTAAGTTGGTTTTAACCAAAGCTGTCTGCCTAAAAAGGATTCATTTTAGTCTGGACAACAGAAATTGCACTGTACCATGTAAGCAGTCCAGATAGATTTGTCACATTTTCAGTATCAGGACTTAATACAACTAAAGATTCCAATTCATCTTGCCTAAGGGGGTTTGGAGGTTGAAGCAAGAGGAAGGTAGAGAGAAAGGGACAAATACAAGTTGTCCCATCCCTGAAATGTTTCCTATTTCACTGGGTGATGTCAGAGCTTCGGGAGCTGCAGCATAAATACCTTCTGTATTGTGTCAACTCTGCAGGCCTTAAAAAAACACTTTGGGATTTCAGTTAATGCTTCTACTATTTTTTTTTTTTTCTTTAAAGTCATCCTTGCCACGTTTCCTCATAAGGAAAAAAACCCAAGTGTAAACTCCAGACCGCCCACGGCTACCACATATTCGCCCACGGCTCAAATGCAGACACTTCAAAACTAACGGGTTGAGCGTAAAAGCTTTTTAACGCGAGAAAGCATTTTTAACAGAGTTTTCCCACCTCGTTCATCTTCCCCTCAGGCTCTTACTACAGGCCTCGCAGACCCCGACCCAAGGCCTGGGGAGCACGTACCACCGCGGAGCGCGCGTGCTGACTAAAATTAGCAGGCAAAGATCAAACGCGGCGCGCGCGGGGCTGCGCTCTGCCGACCCTCCGGCGCCCCGACTTCGACCCCGACCCCACACCCGCGCCGGGGCTTTCTCCCACCCCAGAAACCCGAAGGGCCGTAGGGCCCGGCCTGACAGCCGGGGGGCAAGCAGTCGGCTGGAGAGAGCAGCGGGGCCGCCGCGCAGGAGCGCCCACCTCGGAGGCCCAAATGAGGTTAAAATGGCTGCCTCGCTCCCAGGGTCGTGCAGGGCGGCGCGGGGGGCTTGCCTCGCCCCGTCCCGGCCTCCCTGCCGGCGCGCCCGCCTTACCATAGTGCCCGCGGCTGAGGCTGCGGCGGCGGCTTCGGCTCGGGCTCTGAGGCACTGGGAGGAGAAGGAGGGGCGGGCAGGCGGGCAGCGGCGAGTGCGGGGCACGCCGGGAGCTGCAGCCCGAGGGAGGCGGCGGGGCTCGGCGGGCCGCAGGCTGCGGGCGGGGCGGTCACGTGGGCGCGCCCTGGTCCCCCGCCGGCGCCGCCCCGCGCCCAGGCCACCCGGCTGCCTCGCAGCCACGGCCCCCGCCCGCCCGGCCGCCCGCGGGCGTCCTCGACCTGACCCCGGAGCGCCAGCCCGGCAGGCCCGGGGTGCGGCACACCCGAGGCCGGAGCCCGGGGGCCTGGCAGAGGCGCTTCAGCCCCCGGGCACCACCCAGCAGTCGGCCCGGGACAGCACTCAGTCGAGGAGGGCGTTTCCTCTATGCCTCCGCGAGGGCGCTGCTCCCAGGGCTGGGCGCGCGTGAGAGGAGCCGGCGAGGGTGTCTTCCCTCCATTCACCTGCTTTCCAAAAAGCTGTAGTTGAACTAATAATAGTGATGACAACAGAAAAGTTTTAATTCTTTGGTAATATCCTTTTATTTTACACTTCATAGGAAGTGGATTGCACCTCTTAGTATTTACATGAAGCTCCAGCTATGACAGCTGACATTAAAATAAGGGGACCAAGAGTGGGGATTCCTCCTCCTTCTTGGCAATCACCACCTCTTCTCAAAAAGCCCTAATTAACTGAGCCAAGGTAGCTTCTCTAACTCTTCTTTTATAAGTATTCCATTTGTTGTAGAAAATATGATCACTTTGTATTTTGAGAACAATTCTCGTAAAGATTTCACACCTCGGGAACCAGCAGTTAGCGTAATGGCTATGTCGCTGGACTCCCACGTAGTCGACTGCGGTTCGCGTCCCGGACCCGGTGGCTTAAAACTCACGCCGGGCACGTGTGCGTGCGTGCCCGCCCAAGATCCCGAGAGGAGAATGGAGGAGAAGGGATTGCGGCGTGACCATCCCCCTGGGGGGTGATTTCTCGCTTTCTGTCTCTATGTCTCTCTCTGTCTGTCTGGCGAGCGCACGCGCCCTATAGCGAAAAAACCTCTCCAAAAAAAAAAAGATTTCACACCTCGATTTTATAATGAAAGTGTTACAAGTGAAACTCTTCCTGTGCTTACCTGCTTATAGTAAATAAAGGAAGGTGCCATCCTGTCTCTGAGATATTTACCATTTTTGCTTCACTTTCTTCACTTGTGAAGTTGATAGAATGAATTAAAAACCGCAATCTGTGGTGCAGTGATAATATGCTATTCAGGAGAAGTCACATCCCGCATGGCGACCCTGGTTGGAATCCCTAGCCTGCAAACCTGAACCCTGCAGGGCAGGCACACCAGTGCCCAAGATCAGACAGGTTGGAGAACTGAAGGAAGGGGTCCCAGCCGACTAGACCCAGTGGAAGATGCTCATGTCTCTCTCATGTCTCATTTGCATGCACGTGCTCTATCTTAAATAAAGAAAAATAAATTACCAGGGAAAAATACACAAAAATTCTAGGGCCAGCCAGTAGCATAGTAATTAAAGGAGCCAAATCCTACAACGACAGACTCAGGTTCCAATCCCACCCTGGTAACTTGAAAAACTTGCTGGCTCTCTAGTGTGCCCAAATCCTAATATGTTGTACAAATGGAAGAGAAGGGATTACTGGAATGACCATATTCCCACTGAGGGGTGCTTTCTCCCTCGCCCTCTCCCACCCTCTCTTAGCCTCTCTCTCAGTCTCTTTCTGGTGAGCCCATGCATCCCCAGGCAATAAAGCAAACAAACAAACAAAGAAATAAACAAAACAAACAGCTCTCACCAGTAGTTAAACATTTTTTTGCACAAAAATTATTTATACTAAAAAGGTAGAATTGTTAGGAGGCTAACAGATGGCATGATGTTTAAGTCGGTGACATGGTTGACCACGGTTCAAGTCCCAGACCTGCTGACTTACTTTCTCTCTCTCTCTCTCTCTCTTTCTCTCTCTCTTTTTCTGGTTTAAAATAAATAAATAGATAAATAAATAAATAAATAAATAATAAAATAATTTTTTAAGAGGTAGAATTGTTAGTGCCTGAAACTGTTGGGAACAAAATAACAAGTCCAGGTAACTCTCAAAGCCAACTAAGCCCTAAGTATGGTATGTGGGCAAGAAGTCTGGGCAGCCATTGGGAGACTTGGGTGTTATTCCTGATTCCTGGCACTGCATCATCCTTGTACCTTGGAAGGGTTCTCTTAACCCATCCATGCCTGAGTTTCTTAATCTATAGAATAAGTTCTCATTATCTTTAAGATCCTTTCTAGCTTTAAAATTCAGTTGCTGGGCTGACATTGTAGCCTAGTGGTTAAGGGGGCAGGGGGTGGATCCATATGGTGGATTACAGGTTGAATCCCACCCCAGTAACCTAAAACACACATTGGCACATGTGCCTATGTGCCCAAAATACTGTAAGATGGAGAAATGGAAGAGAAGGGATTGCAGCATGACCATGCCCTACTGGGAGGTACTTTCTTCTTCTCCCTCCTACTCTGCTATCTCTCTCAGGCAAATACACATGCTTCCTAGCAACTGAAAAAAATAAAATTCAGTTTCTGAATATATTGGCTTTTAGTAGGAAGTGGTATAAATGCAGTCTCAAAATTAATCAGATTTAGGGATGGGAAATCATAATGAGGAATTATGTACTAGATTTTGTGATAAATTCTTTTATCCAAAATTTGGTATTTTTTATCCTTATAATGTTTTTTTAAAGAATTATTTAACTTCATTTGTTTGTTTGTTTGTTTTAATTTGACCAGAGGGGGACAGAGTGAGAAAGAGATTGAGAGAGAGAGAGAAAGCAAGCCACCAGGTCCAGGACTTGAACTGCAGTCGGCCATGTGGGAGTCCAGCACCTTTAACCACCACCCTACCTGCTAGCCCCCAGATATCTTTTATCCTTAAAAATAAAATTGCCAGAGGACATGTGTACTTGCTGGAGAGGAAGAGAGGGAGTGAGAACACATCCATCATGGAGCATGATCACATCCCAATTGCGTCTCCATTTCTTTACCATATCACGACTTTTGGGACATATGCACTTGTCTCCTTCCTGAACTCTTTAGGACCTGACAGCTTAAAAATCACAATGGGGGCCAGCAGGTGGCAAACTGGTTATGGTGCTGGACTCCCACATGGTCAACCACAGTTCAACCACCAGACTGGTGCCTTGAAAATCATGTCAGGTGTGCGTGTGTGCATGCCCAAAATCCCAGGAGGAGAATGGAGGAGAAGGGATTGCAATGTGGCCATCCCCCACTGAGGGGTGATTTCTCACTTTCCCTTTCTCTCTGGTGAGTGTGTGTATCCTATGACAAAAACCTTTTTAAAAAATTAATAAATATCACACCAGAAGGCCAGCGGATGGTGTGGTGGTTACATTGCTGGTCTTCCACATGATTGACCACGGTTCAGGTCCCAGACTTCATGGCTTGAAAATCATGCCGTTTGCATGTTTGTGCATGCCCAAGATCCCCAGAGGAGAATGGAGAAGGGATTGCAGCCTGGCCATCCTCCCTGGGTGATGATTTCTCACTTTCTGTCTCTCTGTCTCTCCAGCGAGCGCACACACCCTAATAGCAAAAATCTGTCTCAAAAAAGAAAGAAAAAATTCTTACAAGGCTTGGGACCAGCAGTTGGCATAATGGCTATGTTGCTGGATTCTCATGTAGTCGACCGCAGTTTGAGTCCCAGACTCAATGGCTTAAACTCAAGCCAGGTGTGTGTGGGTGTGCGTGCCCAAGATCCTGAGAGGAGAATGGAGGAGAAGGGATTGTGGCATGGCCATCCCCCTTGTGGGGTGATTTCTTGCTTTCTGTCTCTTTCTGTCTTACTGGAGAGTCACGTGCCCTATAGCAAAACCCTCTTTAAAAAAAAATTCTTACAAGGCTAAAATCAAGGTGTCAGTGAGGCATCATTGTTTTGGACACTGTAAGTAGACAGCTTGTTTCTTTGCCTTTTCCAGTTCCTAAAACCACCCACAATCCTTGTTTGTGGTCGTCACATCACTCCACTTCAGTCGTCACATGGGACTGTTTCTTCTACCTCCCACTTTCAGGTATAAGGACCATTATGATTACTTTGGACCCCACCTAGTAGGTTAGCATAATATCCTTGCAAGATCCTTAACTTAATCACAATTTCAAAGTCCTTTTTCCATGGAAGGTAGTGCATCCACCAGTTCTGGGACTTAGCACAGGAACATCTTTGGGGAGCTGTTATTCTGCCTGCAGTACCATGTCTACTCTTTTTTTTTTTTTTTTTTTTTTTTTGCTATAGGGCGCGTGCGCTCGCCAGACAGACAGAGAGAGACAGAGAGATAGAAAGCAAGAAATCACCCCCCGGGGGGATGGCCACGCTGCAATCCCTTCTCCTCCATTCTCCTCTTGGGATCTTAGGCACGCACGCACACGCGCCTGGCGTGAGTTTAAGCCACCAGGTCCGGGACTCGAACCGCGGTTGACTACGTGGGAGTCCAGCAACATAGCCATTATGCTAACTGCTGGTCCCACTACATCTACTCTTGTGAACAATTACAAGTCCAAGCAAACAATTAATGAGTGGGACAGAAGGATCCTGAACGATCTAGTACTAGAACGCACCTCTAAATTCTAGTGATCCTTTACTGGATTACACATAGACGGCAACAGCAAACAGCTATTAGGAACTAGGTGAGAGTAACCTTTGAATGGAATCTCAGCTCTGACACTAGTAGTGGTGCAATCTCAGGTCACTGACTTAACTGCTCAGTTTCTTCGTATGTAAAATGTAGATTATATTACCTCCTCCCTCCCAGGATTATGGAGAGGATCACGTAAGATAATGTATGTAAAACTCCTGTCCAACACAGAAATAGGAACCTTGGGGCTTTTATTACCACCAGTGCAGAGTGCAGGTAGAAGTTCCAATTTTACTAACTTACAGGCAACAGTAACATAGCAGTCCTGATCCTCATTGATTTTGAAGGCTTAGCTCAAATTTGTTTACTCAAGGTTCCTTAAGGGACCAGCAGATGGTGTAACGGTTATGTTGCTGGACTCTCATGAAGTCAACTGTGGTTTGAGACTCAGGCCCAGTGGCTTAAAACTCATGCAGGGCACGTCACGTGTGCTCGCTTGCCCAAGATACCGAGAGAAGGGAGGAAAGGGG
This sequence comes from Tupaia tana, assembly GCA_026018925.1. Lineage (NCBI taxonomy): Eukaryota > Metazoa > Chordata > Mammalia > Scandentia > Tupaiidae > Tupaia > Tupaia tana. Next base: position 202,090,619 of record JAKSZU010000001.1, read on the forward strand.
ACTGTAGCATGGTCGTCTTCCCTCAGGGGTGATTTCTCACTTTCTGTCTCTCTGTCTCTACCTCTATTGTGAATGCATATGCTGAGCCCTATAGCAAAAATCTCTCTCTAAAAAATAAAAAGGGGCCAGCAGGTGGCATGGTGGTTAAAGGTGCTGGATTCTCAAATGGCTGACCGCAATTTGAGTCCTGGACCTAGATGCTTGCTTTCTCGCTTTCCCTTTCTCTCTCTCTATCTCTCTCTGATCAAATTAAAAATTTATAATAACAAATGGAATTAATTAAATAATTATGTACAAAAAATAAAAGTAAAAAAGTCTCCTTAGAAAAATTGGAAAAGTGAACACCCTCTACTGCATAGTTTCCCAAGCAATTATCTAGAGGTCTGTGACATATAAAAGTTTGAAAATAATTTTTCATGACCTATCTAAAATAAAATTTACAAAGAAGATTATGCAGAAAAATTCTGTTTGAGCCCCACTCCCCATCAGGAGACATCACGCTTTCAGCTCCCACAGCCACTTTCTGACAGAGACAAGTGCAAGCATAAAGATGCTCACCACATTAAAATGCACCTTTCTGCCTACATGCCTTCCTAACTGACATCTCTCTCCCAACCCACGCCTGAGCTAAAAGTCTGACGAACAGGCATGTCAAGTATTTTTTTCTAAATTCCAGTTTGAACTTAAACTAGAAAATAAATACAGGGGGAGGTGTGTGTTAGTGTGATCTCTGACTCACTCTCTGATTCATGAAATGCTGGGTCTTACATGTCTCCTCTCTGCTTCTAAGTTAGGAGTGTGACCTCACAGTAAAGGAACTTATCAGTCATCTGGGTTATGTGAAGAGGTACTGAAACAATAGTGAAATGCAATAAGCAGTGAAATATTGGTTCAAAATGGTCCCAAACTCTGTATTTTTAAATACCTGCTTTAATGGTGTAAATACAGACCACCTTCAGTCTATCAATTCACAGAAATGATTTATCAGATTCACCTACTGGATACATACATGTAAAATCTCAATCATAATGTTAGCCCATAGTGCATTAATAGGGGCCACCAGGTAGCATAGTTATTAAGGTGCTGGAGTCCCATGTGGTTTTACATGGTTCGAGTCCTGGGCCTGGTGGCTTGAAACACACCAGGCACTTGTGTGCCCAAAATTCTTTCTTTCTTTTTTAAAGATTTTGGGCCTGGCAAGTGGTGTGGTGATTTGGGGGGCTGGATTCCCACATGGCTGACCGCAGTTCAAGTCCTGGACCTGGTGGCTTGCTTTCTCACTTTCCCTTTCTCTCTCTGGTCAAATTAAAAAATAATGATAACAAATGGAATTAAATAAATAAATAAATTATTCTTAAAAAAAAAAAAAGAGAGATTTTGACTGTAGGGCATGTGAGCTCGCTGGAGAGACAGACAGAAAGCAAGAAATCACCCCCCAAGGGAGACGGTCATACTGCAATCCCTTCACCTCCATTCTCCTCTCCAGATTTTGGGCATGCATGCACATGTGCCCGGTGTGAGGTTTAAGCTGCTGGTTTCGGGACTTGAACTGCAGTTGGCTACATGGGAGTCCAGTGATCATTACGTGATTTGCTGGTCCCATGTGTCCATGATTCTCAGAGGAGAATGGAGGAGAAGGGATTGCAGCATGGACATCCCCCGGGAGGTGGGTGATTTCTCACTTTCTGTCTCTTTGTGTCTCCCTGTCTCTCCATCAAGCACACATGCCCTGTAGCAACAGTCTCTAAAAAGAAATAAAAAAAGGTGCGTTGATAATAATTGTATTGTAATGATAAAGTAGCATTTGGTTACCTAAATTATACAAACCATACAAAAACAGCATCTGAGAAAAGAAAATGTGCTAGTAAGATAAGATGGCAATCCTTTGTTTAGCTTCCTTTACTACAGGACAGCAAGTGGTGTGGTGGTTAAGGCCACTGGATCTCACATGGCTGACTGCACTGTTAAGAGTCCTGGACCCAGTGTCTTGAAGAACATGCTGGGCATGTGTGTGCGTGTCCCAAATCTCAAGAGGAGAATGGATGAAAAAGGATTATGGCATAGCCATTCTCCTTTGGGGGATGCTTTCTCACTTTCTCTGTTTCTGTCTCCCCAGTGACCACAAGTGCCCCATAGTGATTTTTTTTTTTTAAAGAGATTTTTGCCATAGGGCGTGTGCATTCACCAGGAAGACAGAGACAGAGACTGAAAGTGAGAAATCACCCCCAAGGGAGCCGCAACCCCTTCTCCTCCATTCTCCTTTCGAGATCTTGGGCACTCATGCACATGTGCGTGGCATGAGTTTGAAGCTGCTGGGTCAGGGGACCCCCAACTGTGGTTGACTACATGGGAATCCAGCGACATAACTATTACGCTGTCTGCTGGTCCCCTTAGTCCTTTTTTTTTTTTTTTTTTTGAGAGGTTTTTGCTATAGGGTGCATGCGCTCGCCAGAAAGACAGAAAGCGAGGGACCAGCAGTTAGCATAATGGCTATGTCGCTGGACTCCCATGTAGTCGACTGCGGTTTGCATCCCGGACCCGGTGGCTTAAAACTCATGCTGGGCGCGTGTGCATGCATGCCCAAGATCCCGAGAGGAGAATGGAGGAGAAGGGATTGCGGCGTGGCCATCCTCCTGGGGGGTGATTTCTCGCTTTCTGTCTCTCTGTCTCTCTCTGTCTTTCTGGCGAGTGCGTGCGCCCTATAGCAAAAACCTCTCCAAGACCGCGGTGAACTACAGTCAGTCATGTGGGAGTCTACCACCTCAACCACCATATATATATATATAAACCATTCCTAATCTAAAGTTATAAAGAATTACTCTGGGACCTACAGATGGCATAATGGTTGCTGGACTCCCAATGTAGTCAACTGCAGTTCTAGTCTCTGATCCAATGGCTTAAAACTCACACTGGGTACATGTACATGCATGCCCAAAATCCCAAGAGGAGACGGGAGGAGAAGGGATTGTGGCGTGGCCATTCTCCCGGGGGGTGATTTCTTGCTTTTTGTCTCTTTGTCTCTCTCTGTCTCTCTGGCAAGCACATGTGCCATATAGCAAAAATCTCTCAAAAAAAAAATTACTCTGAGTACAAGCAGGTGGTCTGGAGTTTAAGGTAGCTGGATCCAACATGGCTGACTGTGTGGCTCAAGTCTGAAAGTGGTTTGAAAAACATGCCACATGCGTGTGTGTTGTGTGTGCTACAGGGTGCTTGCACTTGCCAGAGAGAGAGAGAGAAAGTGAGAAATCACACCCCAGGGACTATGGCCACACCCCAGTTCCTTCTCCTTAGTTCTCTTCTTGGGACTCGGAGCATGCACGCACATGTGCCCAGCGTGTTTTTCAAGCCATGGGATCTGACACTGGAATCTTAAATCTCTTATGTGGAATCTTAAAAAGTTGAACTTGGGGCCAGCAGATGGTGTAATGGTTACGTCACTGGATTCTCATATAGTCGATCACGGGTTTGAATCCTGGATCTGGTGGCTTAAAACTCACACCAGGCGCATGTGTGTATGTGCCCAAAGTCCTAAGAGGAAAGAGGAGAAGAAGGAGATTGTAGCATGAACATCCCCCTCTGGATGGTGATTTCTTGCTTTCTGCCTCTCCAGCGAGCACATGCGCCCTATAGCAAAAATGCTTTTCAAAGAAAAAAGAAAAAAAAATGTTGAACTCAGTATGAGCGGTTCTAATGAGTATAATAGGATGGTAGTATCAGAGGGTGTGTGTGTGGTGGGTGTTGGGGAGAAGTTGGTCAAAGAATACAAAACATCAGTAAAGATTACAGGAGGGAGGGCAGCAAGTGGTGTGGTGGTTAAGGCATTGGACTCCCATATGGCCGAATATAGTTTAAGTCTCAGACCTGGTGGCTTGAAACTCAGGCCAGGTGTCTGTGCATGCATGCCCAAAATCCCAGGAGGAGAAGGGATTGTGGCATGGCCATACTTCTTGGGGGGTGATTTCTCACTTTCCCTCCCATTATGTCTGTCTCTTGCTAATGAGCACATGTGCCCCATAGCAAACACCTTTAAAAAAATACTACAGGAGGAATAAATTCAAGAGATCTATTGTACATGTGATTATAGTTAATATCCATATATCATATTCTTGAAGGTCATTTAGAGAGATTTTAAGTATTCTCACTACAAAAAATAAGTATGTGAGGAAAGGCATAGGTTAATCGAGTCTATTTAACTATTCCCCAGTGTATACCTATTTCAAGACATCATGTTGTACATGATAAATATTGGGTCGTCAGGAAAGTCATGACACATTTTTGCATAGGAAATCAGAAAAAGAGACCGCTGCCATCATGGGTTGCATGCACGCTCCCGGGAAGGCCCTGTCCCAGTCGACCCTGCCCTGTCTCTGTAGCGTTCCCATGTGGCTGAAGTTGATATCTCATGACATGAAGGAGCTGATTTACAAACTGGCCAAGAAAGGCCTGACTCTGTCACAGATTGGCATGATCCCGAGGGACTCACATGGTGTTGCACAAGTACGTTTTATGACAGGCAATAAAACCTTGAGAATCTTTAAGTACAAAGGACTTGCTCCTGATCTTCCTGAGGAACTCTCCCATTTAATTAAAAAAGCCATTGCTGTTCTCAAGCATCTGGAGAAGAACAGAAAGGATAGATAAGGGCGCCAAATTCCGTCTGATTCTGATCGAAAGCAGAATTCACCAATTGGCTCACTATCATAAGACCAAGCAAGTTCTCCCCCCACCCCACTGGAAATATGAGTCATCCACAGCCTCTGCCCTGGTTGCATAAATTTGTATACTCAAGGAATAAAATCATTGTTTAGCTAAAAAAAAAAAGTCAGAAAAATATATCATGACTTTTCAGATGACCCAACATATACAATATTTGTCAATTTAAAAACTTTAAATTAAAGGGACTGAAATGGTGGTTAAGGGTGCTGGACTCCCACATGGCTGTCTGCAGTTTGAGTCCTGGAGCTGGCGGCTTGCTTTCTCACTTTCCATCTCTCTCTTTTTATCACTCTGTCCCCTTCTGGTCAAACACAAATAAATAAAATAAAATACTTTTCAAAAAAACATGACTTTAAAAACAAAAACAAAAACACAGAAAACAACACTGAGGGAAGGAGGTAAAAGTCTGCCTTTGGAATTTTGACCTTAAAAGTAACATGAACGTTAGGGACCAGCAGTTAGCGTAATGGCTATGTCACTGGACTCCCACGTAGTCAACTGTGGTTCGAGTCCCGGACCTGGTGGCTTAAACTCACGCCGGGTGCATGTGCGTGCGTGCCCAAGATCCCGAGAGGAGAACGGAGGAGAAGGGATTGCTGTGTGGCCATCCCCCGGGGGGTGATTTTCTGCTTTCTGTCTCTCTCTCTCTGTCTGTCTGGTGAGCGCACGTGCCCTATAGCAAAAACCTCTCCAAAAAAGAAAAAAGAAAAAAAAAAAAGTAACATGAACTTTTAGAGACCAAGAGCTTCTTTCTAATTTTTGAGGGGAGTGGCAGAATTTTTTTTAGCTCTGTTAGTAAAGAGTTCAAGCTAAGAGTCTTTGATCTGCTAGGATTTCTAACATATGTGAACTCTTGACACACTTTCTTTCATTGTTCCAAATGCAGCCAAATTGTTCATAGTGAGTCCATCAATATAACTTAAGATCGCTTGCCTTCTATTGTATAGGATGGCGTTCCAAATATTCTTTTGATTTCTGGTTTATTCATTTCTCTCTAGGAAATTGTTAGAAAATGGTGTGGAATAGTGAACCCTTTATCTTTTTCACTTTCTTATTTGATTCTATTGTGGTCACAGATTACTCTCTGTAATTTCAATTCTTTTTTTTTTTTTTTTTTTGAGAGGTTTTTGCTATAGGGCGTGTGCGCTCGCCAGACAGAGACAGATAGAAAGCGAGAAATCACCCCCCAGGGGGGATGGCCACGCCACAATCCCTTCTCCTCCATTCTCCTCTCGGGATCTTGGGCACGCACGCACACGCGCCCGGCGTGAGTTTTTAAGCCACCGGGTCCGGGACGTGAACCTCAATAGTATATGGGAGTCCAGCGACATAGCCATTACACTAACTGCTGGCCCCATAATTTCAATTCTTTTAAATTGTCTTATAACCTAAAATACGCTCCATCTTGGTATATGTTCCATGGGAACATGAAAAGAATGTGTATTCTCTTGTTGGGTGGAGTGTTCTGCAACCTATAAATCCTTTTGGTTGATGTTTTTTAGTTCTCTCTCTTTGCTGACTTTCTACCTAGTTGTACTATTCATTACTAAGAGAGGGGAGTTGAAGTTTCCACCTGTAACTATGGATTTGTCTTTCTCCACTCTTAGTTTTTGCTTCACGTGTTTTGTAGCCCTAAACTCATAAACTTTAGAATTACTGGTTTTTTGTTTTGTGTGTGTGTGTGTGTGTATAATTTATCATATAATGGCCATTTCTGTCTTTGAAAATTTCCTTTACACTCAAGTCTATCTGACACAGACACTGTTTTTCCTTCACTTTTTTGTTTTTTGAGGATTACTAATTTCCTTAAAATTTAATATAGGTTTTGCCAAAGAGGTGCATATAGTCGCCAGAGAGAGGTAAAGTGAGAAATGACCCCTCCAAGGAGGATGGCCTTCTCCTCCATTCTCATCTTGGAATTTTGGGCACACAAGCACACATGCCCAGCATAATATTCAAACTGCTGGGTCCAGGGCTCAAACCGCAGTCGGCCATGTTGGAGTCCAGCACCTTAACCACTACACCACTTGCTGGCCCCTAAATTATAATTTTAATTGATATATAATAGTTGTACATATATTTACTTTTTTTCTTTATCCATAATAGAGCACATGCACATGCACGTGAGAGGAAGAAGCACCCTTCACAGGGTCAATCCCCTTCAGTCTTCCACCTCATTGGATCTTGGGCACTGACGAGTGCTCCTGGTGTCTCAGGCTGACTGGGCAGGGGATTCAAACTGTGATTGCCATATGACTTCCGGCTCCAGAGTCTGGTATGCCACCTGCTGTACAACAGAGGCTGGGTCAAATTGTACTTAGTTATTGATATGTTAGGACCTAAGACTGCAACCTTATTGTTTGTTTCTTTTTCTATCTTCTTGTGGGCTACTTGAACATTAAAAAAAATATATTTTTTGTTTTTAGTTTCACTATATGGCGTGCATGCTTGCCAGGGTTGGGGTAGAGGGAGAAAGTGAGAAATTACCTCTCCCACTCCCACGCCCTGAGAGGATGGCCACACTGCAATCCTTTCTTCTCCAGTCTCTTCTCAGGATTGTGAGCATGGAACACACATGCATGCTGTGTGATTTTTTTTCTTTTCTAAAAAATTATTTTATTTAACTTTATTTATTTTAATTTGACGAGAGTGGGACAGAGTGACAGTGAGAGAGCAAGAGAGCAAGAAAGAGAGAGAGGGAGGGAAAGTGAGAAAGCAAGCCACCAGGCCTGGGGCTCAAACCGCAGTCGGCCATGTGGGAGTCTAACACCTTAATCATCACACCACCTGCCAGCCCTGTGTGGTTTTTTTTTTTTTTGAGTTTTTTGCTATAGGGCATGTGCACTCGCCAGAAAGACAGAGAGACAGAGACAGCGAGAAATCACCCCCCAGGGGGAATGGCCATGCCACAGTCCCTTCTCCTCCATTCTCCTCTTGGGATCTTGGGCATGCACGCACATGTGCTCAGCATGAGTTTAAGCCACCAGGTCAGGGACTTGAACCGTGGTCGACTATATGGGAGTCCAGCGACAGCCATTATGCCAACTGCTGGTCCTCCACTGTGTGATTTTTAAGCTGCCAAATCCCAGATTCTAACCATGAAGTTGGTCATATGGAATTCAGACACCTTGACCTCCACACCACCAACTGGTCCTTAGAATTACATTTTGGTTTGTTTTTGTTTGTTATTATTACCAGAGGGCATGAGTGCGTGTGTGACAGAGAAACAGAGAAAGAGAGAAAGGAGAGAGAAAGCACCCCATAGTGGATGCTTTTCAAGCTGACTGAGATTTGAACCATAGTTGACCATGTGGTCATGTCATAGTCACTTCTCTTCCATTTCTCCATCCCATCAAGATTTCGGGCACACGTGTACCCATGTCTATTATGTTTTACCAACTGCCAGCGCTGGGATTCACTCTGTGGTGAGCTATGCTGAATTTGGCTCCTGCAGTACAGAGACTGGCTCAATCAATAATGCTTTTGAGTATCTCTCTTTGAATATCTTTTTTAGTTGTTGCTGTAGGTATTACAGCTTATTACAGTCTACTAATGTTATAATCTTACCAGTTTGAGCTAAATATAGAAACTTTGCCCTCCATTTATATTGTAATTATCCTAAACATTTCCTCTATATTTAGAACACATCAGATGTTATATTTTTTGCTTCAACAATCAGACAAAATTTAGAAAACCCAGGAGAGAAGAATATTTCCCTCTTTGCTTACCATTACCTTATCTTTGCTCTTCCTTCCTTTGTGATGTTACAATTCCTTCTTTACTGTTTAAAAATTATTTGGTGATTTTTTTTCCCCAAGGTAAATTTACTGACCAAAAAAGTCTTTTTATTTTTCATAAGAGAATGATTTGGGGCCAGTAGATGGCATAGTGTTACATCTCTGGACTCTCACATGGCTGACTGTGGTTCAAGTCCTGGATCCAGTGGCTTCAAAATCATGCCAGGCAGAGCCAGCAGGTGGTGTGGTGCTTGAGGTGCTGGATTCCCACATGGCCAACCACAGTTCAAGTCCCAGACCTGGTGGCTTGCTTTCTCGCTTTCTCTCTCTGTCCCTCTCTGGTCAAATTGAAACAAACACATGAATACATAAATAAAGTTAATTAAAAAAAAAAAAAGAAATGTTGTTAGATGATTTTGTTGTAGGAATATAAAAAAGAGTACTTACACAAACCTGGGTGACATATTCTACCACATACGTAGACTACATGGTATAGTGTATTGCCACCCAAGTTGAATATGCATTCTGTTGACTGAAATGTCATTATGCATTACATGACTCTGTGTATATAATACACACATATTACATTCATGTGTGTGTATATATGCACATATGAATGTAATACATGTGTATTATATATATCTATACACACACACATTTTTTTTTTTAATCGCTAGTATTGTTTAACAAGGTGGGCATATTTTAAACTTTCTTTCAGCTTCTTAATGAGACTCTATGCATAAAATGTTACTGTTATTGATGACTGGTATCTTACTCCTTAAGGGTTTTGACAGAAAAAGGCTGAGTTACTGCTACCGGCACTCACTCAAGTACAATAAAACATTGGTTCCTATAGTCTGTATGTATTACATGCAGAAGTCCAATTCTGATTTGCAGAAATTCCAGAAATTCAGATTACTTGTAAAAACGTATCATTTTATTTGTACACTTAAAAAGTTGTACATAGAAACATAGTACAGTTCTATAAAATTGAAAGAACTGCCAGGGGAGAGGAAGTTTTTTTTCTTTTTCTTTTTTTTTTTTTTATTGATCATTAAGGAGGTTAGAGAAATAACACAAAAACACAGTAAAATGTTTAAAAAATTAAAGAACATTTTCCAAGTATAAATTTTATAAATACAAAACAAATTCACAAATTACTTTGAATGCTAAATAAATATCTAGTTAATAAACTCAGACTTAATACCTCCAGCCAGTTACTGGTACAGCACTTCAAAGATAAAAAGTTGGATTCATTCATGTGTAGTGTTCAAAAATGTGCTCATTAAAGAATTCTTAAGACATATACACATTTTTTCTAAGTTGTGCTATAGCAGAAGACACATCTGTGCAGATAAATCTCCTTTTATACCACACCTTTAAAAATATCAATGATAGAAGAAATAGATGAAAAAATATTTTCCAAGATATCTAGACACATGAATGATCTAAAAAATATATAAAAGCCTCTGTAAACCAGTACTGTATTCAATACATCTATTAAACATATTAGATAATGAACAAAACTGTAGCAAAGGAAATCCTTTCTACATTCTCCTGAGTGCTTAATGTTAAAATCGAGAATATAGTGCAGGCCACACTTCAATGTGGTCAATTGGTTGTTATTGCTTTATATATTATATGTCTGCTTTAAAGCAGGATTTAATGTTCCATTTTAATGAACAATTCACCTTTCCTCAAACATATCCTTTAGAAGGACAAGGTTAGACTCGTGATTTTTTTGCAGCCGGTGGTGTGATAACTTGGTCCACATTGCTGGGTGTGACATGGAGTCCAAGCTTTTGCGCCTGAATATGAAAAAATGCTTGAAGCCTAGTTCCAGCTTTTGCTTCACTCGTGTTACGAGGGTTGTACTCAAAACAGTTCGAAAACATTAACTCAATATCATCAATAAACTCGGCTAGAGAGAAAAAAAGCAAACAAGATTAGAATTAAAGTATATAAGTGATCATTTTTATATAATATCTAGAAACTCATTAAGAAAATAATATTCATTTTTTTTTCTTTAGAGGAAGGACTGAAACAAGTTACAGAGGTTCAAAATTATTCTACCATAAATATTTTTTTAAAAAATGGGTTAGGCTCTTCCTCTGTTGTTCAAGTATTTGACCATGAGATTCAAATACCTATATGATTTGCCGCCAAACCACATTTTTTTTTTTGAGAGGTTTTTCACTATAGGGCATGTGCGCTTGCCAGACAGACAGAGAGAGACAGAAAGCGAGAAATCACCCCCCAGAGGGGATGGCCACGCCGCAATCCCTTCTCCTCCATTCTACTCTTGGGATCTTGGGCATGCACGCACATGCGCCCGGCGTGAGTTCAAGCCACTGGGTCCGGGACGCGAACTGCGGTCGACTACGTGGGAGTCCAGCGCATTACGCTAACTGCTGGTTCCCTCTACCATAAATATTTTAAAACTGTCTTGAAACTGAGATTAGCAGATGGTGTAATGGTTACATTGCTGGACTTGCATGTAGTCAACCGCTGTTTGAGTCCTGGACCTAGCGGCTTAAAAATTCATGCCGGGGTATGGGAGGCCGGCAGGTGGTGTGGTGGTTAAGAGCGCTGGACACCTGTATGCACCCACATGGCCAATCACACAGTTCAAGACCTGGACCTGGCGGCTTGCTTTCTCACTTTCTATCCCCCACCCCTCCCAGTCAAATTAAAATAAATAAATAAAATAAAAATAAAATAAATAGTTAAAATAATTCTTAAAACACACACACACACAAATAAACCCACAAAAAAACTCATGCCAGGCGTGTGTGCATTCTCAAAATCCTGAGAGGAGGATGGAGGAGAAGGAATTGTAGCGTGGCCATCGCCACTTGGGGGTGACTTCTTGCTTTCTGTCTGTCTGGCGAGCACACATACCCTATAACAAAAATCTCTCTTAAAAAAAAAAGTCTTGAAACTATGTATATATGTAATTACATACTTGATGTAATTATAAAGAATAATTTTTTTAAAGACTTTTTTTTTGCTATAGGGTGCGTGCACTCGCCAAACAGACAGAAAGAGACAGAGAGATAGAAAGCGAGAAATCACCCCCCGGGGGGATGGTCACGCCGCAATCCCTTCTCCTCCATTCTCCTCTTGGGATCTTAGGCATGCACGCACACGTGCCCAGCCTGAGTTTAAGCCATCGGGTCTGGGACTCGAACCGTGGCCGACTGCGTGGGAGTCCAGCGACATAGCCATTATGCCAACTGCTGATCCCAAGAATAATCTTTCAATATTATAAGATTCTACAAAATCTGTAACTCATCCAATCCTCATCCATCCTCACCTCCATATACATTGGTAAGTATTTTAGATATCTGTTGAGATGCCATCTACATAACATCATATAACACAGGTTGTTTAAAACATTAAAATATCCTCCAGCTCTTTGAACAAAAATAATTATCAAAGAAAAACAAATTACTTACATGCTAGTTTATATTCACATTTATTCACTTTTTCACGAATTATATTTAAGGCAATGGGCTTCTTGATGATGTCATAGTAGTCTGGTACCTATAACAATTCAAATATATATCTCAATACAGAAAATTTATGGGACATAAATGGTCAAATACATAGAGGTTTCTGCACCTTAAAGCAATGCACTATCAACCTCTGAATATTATTTTCCATTAAAATCATAATATTATTTTCAGTTATTACAAGCAGAATTCTCCTTGGGGAAAGGAAAAAAATTACAATCGGGCTACACTTGCAGCTTGAGAAATATGTTGGGTTCATGTGCGTACATGCCCAAAATCCTTACAGGAAGGAGAGGGGATTGTGGTACAACCATGCCCTATTGCAGGGGCATTCTTTCTCCCCGTCTCTCTGTCTTTGCCACTCTTTGGCAAGCATAAACACCCTCTGACAAACTATTTTTTAAAAAATTATGTTTGGCCAGCCCATAACATGGTGGTTAAGGTAGCTGGTTCTTTTTTTTTTTTTTTTTTTTTTTAATTATTTTATTTAACTTTATTTATTTACTCATTTATTTTACTTCATTTTGACCAGAGAGAGACAGAGCAAGAGAGAGAGAAAGTGAGAAAGCAAGCCACCAGGTCCGGGACTCGAACCATGGTCGACCATGTGGGAGTCCAGTGCCCCTAACCACCACACCACCTGCTGGCCCCAAGTAGCTGGTTCTTAATGGTCCATCTACACGGTATTTGTCTAGGACCTGGTGGCTTGAAAAACATGCTGGGCATGTGTGCATGTGTGCTCAATATCCTAAGAGGAGAATGGAGAAGGGACTGTGGTATGGCCATCCCCTCTGTGATTTCTCATTTTCTCTCTCCTTCTCTTCTCTCTAGTGGCCACATGTGCCCCGTAGAAAACTAAAAACAGAAACAAAAACGAAACAAAAATGGTGCTTTTGCTGTGTGTGTGTGTCTTCCTCTCTATATAAACATATCTATAAAAATTTATTTAATTATGGGAACCAGCAGTTAGTGTAATGGCTATGTCGCTGGACTCCCACGTAGTCGACCGCGGTTCGCGTCCCGGACCCGGTGGCTTAAAACTCACGCCGGGCGCGTGTGTGTGCATGCCCAAGATCCCAAGAGGAGAATGGAGGAGAAGGGATTGCGGCGTGACCATCCCCCCTGGGGGGTGATTTCTCGCTTTCTGTCTCTATGTCTCTCTCTCTCTGTCTGGCGAGCGCACGCGCCCTATAGCAAAAAACAAACAAACAAACAAAAAAAACCAAAAAAACAAAAACAAAAAAAAACCTCTCCAAAAAAAAAAATTTATTTAATTAGCATTATTGCATTTGTAATAAATGAATAAATGTATGTAACATAAAGCTTAATTCAAGATAAAAGGTGCCCAGGTTAGGCCACCATTGTTATCTAAGAGTACCTATTTTTAATTTAATTTTATTTATTCATTCATTTAGTTTATTTTGACCAGAGAGAGACGGAGAAAGTGAGAAAGCAAGCCGCCAGGTCCAGGACTTGAACTGTGATTGGCCATGTGAGAATGTCCAGTGCCTTAACCACCACTCCACCTAAGAGTATCTATTTTTTACATCAGTGTTTCCCAAAGTGTAGTCTCTATTGGCATCATCCTAGACCTAGTGAATGAAAAATTCAGGTGGGGCTCAGATATCTGTATTTTAACGAGTTCTCCACAGGCTTCTTCTTCTTCTTTTTTTTTTTTTTGGAAAGGTTTTTTTGCTATAGGGCGCGTGCGCTCGCCAGACAGACAGAGAGACAGAGAGACAGAAAGCGAGAAATCACCTCCCAGAGGGGATGGTCACGCCGCAATCCCTTCTCCATTCTCCTCTCGGGATCCTGGGCACGCACGCACACGCGCCCGGTGTGAGTTTTAAGCCACCGGGTCCGGGACGCGAACCGCGGTTGACTACGTGGGAGTCCAGCGACATAGCCATTACGCTAACTGCTGGTTCCCAGGCTTCTTTTTTTTAAGAGAGATTTTTGCTATAGAGTGTGTGAGCTTATTAGAGAAACAGAGAGAGACAGAGAATGAGAAATCATCCCCCAGGTGGGATGGCCATGCCGCAATCCCTTCTCTTTCATTCTCCTCTCTGCATTTTGGATATGTATGCACATGTGCCTGGTGTGTGTCAAGCTGCTGGGTCTGGGACTTGAACTGTGGTTGACTACACTGGAGTCCAGTGATGTAACCATTACGCAATCTGCTGGTCCCCCAAATGATTCTGATGCATACTGAAGTTTGAGAACTATCTTAAGAGAAATACCACTAATGGTACTCAACTGAATTAGCTCTACTCATGTTCACTACAATAGAACAAAAACACTGCGATTTAGTCCACACATTATCAACATTTATAAAGAATCAGTCACAGGATTAAGAGGGGCTGAGGATGGTGGCCTGATGGTGATGTAGTGCTAAAACATCATGTCCTGTGAGGCTGACCACGTGGGAAGGTTCTGGGTTCATGTCCATAGACCTCCTTGAGTATAGTGGGCACTTGTGTGCCCATGATCTAGAATGGCTAATAATGGGGGTGGATCTTGTATAAGAGACTGTTGAGAGTGCTCTTTGTCTCACTCATGAAAGAAATAAACAGGGGCCAGCAGGTCAGCAGGTGATGTTGATGTTAGGGCGCTATACTCCTACATGGTCAACTGCAGTTTCACTCCTAGATCCAGTGGCTTGAATCTCATACCAGGTGTGCATGTGTGCTCAAAATCCCAAGGGGAGAATAGAGGAGAAAGGAATGCAGTGTGGCCATCCCCTTGGGGGGTGGTGATTTCTCACTTTCTCTCTTAGTCTCTCTGGTAAGGGCACATGCCCTGTAGCAAAAGTCTCTCTGTCAAGAAAAAGAAAGCACCTAAAATGAAAAAGAGGGGCTGAGGAAACTATGTTATCTAACTCCATTTTTTTTCAATATGGGAACCAACCCCTCCTTTTTTTTTCTCCTTGGTAGACATTGATTAATAGTTGTTTTGACTATTTCAAAGTTGCCATGTGGACTAAACTGGGTAATAAACATGCACATATTTTATAAAGTCTAATATTACCTGGATTTTAGAAACAAGTTTCAAAAAAGGCCAGCTGTCATCATGCCGTACTAGTTCCACAACAAGTTGTTCAAAAGCTGATAATTCATGAACTCCTCCCTGTCGGCCAGAACTCCTTCGATTCAGTGTCATAGGAGATGACTCTGGGTAAATAATTAAAACATTTCAGGTGATTAAAAAAGGCAAAATGTTTGATTACCACAAGCTAAACTAGATGTGTAAGTTACCCCAAATTTTGATAGTCTGGTAACTGTGTTAAGTATATGCCATTCTTTAACCAATAAATTCTATTAATCCTATATGTCTGAATAATGCAATATGGCCTACCTACAGTCCTTTGAAGAAGGACCATTTTTATGTTTAGCTGCTTTTGAAATAGCTAAATTTTATTTATTTATTTATTTTTTGGAGAGGTTTTTGCTCTAGGGCGCATGTGCTCACCAGACAGACAGAGAGAGACAGGAGAGACAGAAAGCGAGAAATCACCCCCCAGGGGTGATGACCATGCCGCAATCCCTTTTCCATTCTTCTCTCGGGATCTTGGGCATGCACATACACGTGCCCGGCTTGAGTTTTAAGCCACCGGGTCTGGGATGCAAACCGCGGTCAACTACATGGGAGTCCAGCGACATAGCCATTACACTCACTGCTGGTCCCAATATCTAAGTTTTACTACTGACAAAAAAAGGACAGAATTCAAGAGATAAAGACCACAGAGTTTATTATATAGATAAAGGTTACTAAAAATGGGCTGGCAAGTGACGTGGTGGTTAAGGATGTTGGACTCCCACATGACTGACCATGGTTCAAGTCCTGGACCTAGCAGCTTGCTTTCTCATTTTTCTTTTTTTGGAGAGGTTTTTGCTATAGGGTGCGTGCACTCGCCAGAAAGACAGAGAGAGACAGAGAGACAGAAAACGAGAAATCACCCCCCGAGGGGAGATGGCCACGCCACAATCCTTTCTCCTCCATTCTCCTTTCGGGATCTTGGGCACACATGCACACACGCCTGGCGTGAATTTAAGCCACCAGATCCAGGAGTCGAACTGCGGTCGACTACATGGGAGTCCAGCGACATAGCCATTACGCTAACTGCTGGTCCCCGGCTTGCTTTCTCAATCACCCCATCTTGCTCTGTCCCTCTCTGGTCAAATTAAAATAAATAAATAAATAAATAAAAAGTTAAATAAAATATTTTTTAAAAAATCACTAAAAACAAATATTAGAATTTTAAACATAGCTGATCACTCCCTATCTTATCAAATAATGTAGCTTGTCTAGGAGATGCTGAGTATGAGTGTTCTGAGAGAGGAAAGGAAAGAGAATGAGTTATGTTATCAAGTGTTGTCCTGATACTTTTAAATATTGGCAAACATTTCTATTAAAAGCAGAATACCTTTTACAGATTCAACCCATTACTCGGCTATGCTAGTATGACTAGTAATATAGTTTACCTATATTACCAAATAGCTGCCCCTTTAATGAGTATTATGCTTCATGTCAGGCTATTCTCTAATAACTTGGCATGTTTATGTGACAGCCTTTCAAAAAATGATACAGAGCTGCCCTGAAGCACACAGTTAGGTGCTGTGCAGAGAAAGCTAGATCCCATGATGCTAACCAGGGTTTGAAAAACCCTGGCCACCTTGGCTTGAAAAATATACCAGGCATGTGCACACTTGCATGTGCCTATGATCCTGAGACAAGGAACTGGAAGAAAATGGACTGTGGAATGACCAAGCCCTAGTAAAGATGCATGTGCACATATATGCCACTTGGCATTTAAAAAAAAAATTCAAATCATCTCAACATTTAGTATTTCCAAATTACTCAATTTTCTAAGGTAAGAAACAGTTTAAATTAGATTTCTTCATACCTGTAGATTGCCTTTTCCTGCCTTTCCTCTTGGAGTCACTATCTTGGAGAGAAAGTTTTGAAGTAACATTTAAAGATCTTGACTGTTCACTTGAATTTGTGGCAATGACTCTGAAGTTAAAATTGGGACTACTCTCTGGTGTACTATTAGCACTCTTCCTGCTTTTGCGCTTTCTTCGAGGACTGAGCAGTTCCACAAATACATTTGCTTGCAGTGGGCCATGACTGTGGCGAGTAGAACGACC
Source organism: Tupaia tana (assembly GCA_026018925.1). Classification (NCBI taxonomy): domain Eukaryota; kingdom Metazoa; phylum Chordata; class Mammalia; order Scandentia; family Tupaiidae; genus Tupaia; species Tupaia tana. The sequence continues at coordinate 202,107,734 of JAKSZU010000001.1, forward strand.
AGCAATTCTTAAAGATTTAGTTTCTGTAGGGGGAGCAGATCTGATCTTTCTTAGGTTTCTACTGGTAGTTTTAGAAGACATAGTTGTTTTGGGTGTACTCTGCTGACTCCTTGAAGGGTATCTTCTGGGATCTTGTCGTTGGCCACGACTTGAGAAAGAATTAAGTCTCCCTCTTGTTTTAATTGGCAGTCTAACTTGTGGTCTTCCTCGTTTTGGTGGGCTATAAATATTGTTAGGAAATACAATTACTGTATAGAGCAACAATGAACATATGGTTACTGCTATCCTCTCTTCCTTTTTGGCTAATGAGTCCTACATAAATTACCTCTTTGTTCAACTGAGACTTCATTCTATACTCAGTTCTTTGAACTTAGAGCCAACATATTTTCATGAAAATCTAAACTGTGCTTTCATGTATTTCAAAGACACACAAGAGAAATGTTTAATATTTTCTTGGTAACTCCAAGATATCATAAGAAATCAAATCCTAAATTACAATAAACTGTAATAAAATTCTTAGGAAAACCAATACATAGATCTAGTCAATCATGTTAAAAACTTAAAAGAGTGATGAACCAACCAAAATGCAATTCTTTTGTTTCCTTTTGCTACAGGAGGCTCTCACAGTTCATTACAATTGAGACCGCGGTTAACATGCAGTTTGAGCACTGATGCTACTGAAGTGGGACTTGAACCTGTGGCTCCTAAATACCAAGCCAAGAACCTCTTCATCATCTTTTGATTCTGACTATAAAGATTTAATCTTTTAATTGCTTCTAACTAAAGCATGAAACATCCCCATTAAGCCTCTTTTTATCCACCTCCCCAAAAACCTCAACTCCTAGTTTATGTAGAATATTTGCAAGAATTTTTGAAATTCTTTTCATCTGCCTATATTATAAAATACTAACCTCTCAAGCTACAGGGAAGATGGTTCTTGTCATCCTGGTACTCTACAGGGACCCTTGTGTATTTTGACAATTCTAGGTTGCCCTTGTTTCACATTCATACCTCATCCCATAAGAATAGAGTTTAAATGTTAAAAAGGGAGAGGAGATGGTGAAACCAGGGAGCACAATATGACTTCTCTTGGTGTGACTGGCTATGGCCAGGTGTGCTGACAGAAAATTCCTAGTATATATAAATGTCTAGTTTATATCTACATATTAGATATATCTTCCTAGTGGATACAAATATACATTTATTTCAGCCCTTAAACAATGGAAGACTGCTCCAGCACTGCCACAGCAGGAATATCCAGGCTCCAATCTCATTCATTAGGCCTGAGTGACATAACTTGCTAAGTTGAAGAGTACTTGGTTACATGGTAGTATAGAAGTTGTTTCTGGATGCTGATTTGGCAAGAGTACACACTGTACTTCCTGGTGTACATTACTCTCTTTCTGTAGACTGCCAAAGGCACCGATGCTCCCTTGGGAATATTTTTGAACGTTTATAATATATAAACAGAAAGAATAACTATAGGCCATAATATTACACATACTACTTTAAAAAAATTTATGGACTTTTAAATCATATTTAAAATAGTCAAAAAGTTTTCTAATTGAGACTGACTTTTCTTTTATGGGATGTTAGGAGACTTACCTGACTTCTTCTTCTTCTTGAGAGTCATCTTCATCTTGTTCTACCTCATATTCTTCCTCCTCACTTTGACCTTCTTCATCATCACCATCAACTTCATCATTCTCACCTTCCACACTGTCTTCTAGTTCTTCATCACTGTCCAGGGATGGTCTCTGTCTAGAGGAGAGTCTTCTAGAACGTTGCTTTGGTCGACATTCTGGACAAAACCAATCTCCCTCAGGCACAGTCTGAATAAACCACATAAGTGATCATAAATCAAATGTCAGATCTCAATGTCTCATTTCCTTTTTTTTTTTTAAAAAAAAGATTATTACTTCCATGAGCCAAGAGAGATAGTACCTCTAATAAGGTCCTAATGCTGTTATCTATCCCTGGTCTCAACCAACCCCTGATCATGGGCACACACATGCCCAGGGTTCTCACAGACTAGGAACTTGGAACCCTCCGAGGTGAGTCAGCCGCACAGTGCTGCATTATCACTGTGCTGCCATCCAACCCCCTTAATGTCTCAACTCTAACTGAAGTAGAAGGACATACCTTAAGCTTTGGTCGGACACAGTAGGTATGATGACCCCGATCACAGCCATCGCAAAGTACCATGTTTTCAGCATCACCCTTCTTTCGGCATATCTTGCAGCGAGCATTCAGTATAGATTTTGACCATATCACACTACGATCCAAGGTGGATAGGTGAAGAAAGACTTGGGATAGGCTAGCAGAAGAAAGGAGAGACTCTCTCCAACGGTCCAGGACTGTTTTGTAAGAACGCCCACTGTCACTGGCATCTTCAATGAAAGGGAAAAAGCAATTTTAAAGTTTCTAGGCCAACTAGACATCTCCTAGGACTGTTTTCTTGAAAGCTTAAACAAGTTAGATTTTATATTTCTTCTCTTCTAATACTTAACAAAAGCTATGCTGATATTAAGAGCAAAAAAAATCTGAAGTTAAAATAGCTGAACCACATCTTGTTTATGACATAAGGAATTACTTAAATCCATAAGTCAAATGGTTGGGGATTTCAACAGTTAAAAAAGAAAAATAACTTAAGCAATGTGTTCTCAATCTAGTCTTTGCATCCAATCTTGATCTAATTTAGAAAACTGGCTAAATGTGATTATAAGCAAGTTACTATTCATTTGAACCAAGTATATTACTTCCTCTTTTTCAGATAAAAGATGGGCTATTTTCTAACTTAAGTATGAAACATACAAAGGATTTTTGGAGTTGATAATGTTCTGAAATTAGATAGTGGTGACAGCTGCGACTATATTAAAAATCACTGTATTAAGTACTTTAAAAGGATGAGTTTTATCTCATGATGTTACTAAATTTAACAATTATGTATAAATACCAACTATATTGCCTTCTATCTTTAAGAAAAGATTACTTTAGGGACCAGCAGTTGGAGTAATGGCTATGTCGCTGGACTCCCATGTGGTCGACCACGGTTCAAGTCCCAGACCTGGTGGCTTAAACTCATGCCAGGCACATGTGTGTCCAAGATCCCGAGAGGAGAATGGAGAAGGGATTAGCGGCATGGCCATCCCCCCGGGGGTGATTTCTGTCTCTCTGTCTCTGTCTCTCTTTCTGGCGAGTGCACACACCCAAAACTCTCACAAAAGAATAAAAAAAAATTATTTTAAAACTGAGGTATAGGGACCAGCAGATGGCATAATGGTTATGTCACTGGACTCCTACTTACTCGACTGCAGTTTGAGTTCTGGACCCAGTGGCTTGAAACGTACGCCAGGCACATGTGTGTGTGCATGCCCAAGATCCTGAGAGGAGGATGGAGGAGAGAGGACTGTGGTGTTGCCATCCCCCTGGGGGGGGGTTGATGTCTCACTTTCTGTCTCTCTGTCTCTCTGGCAAGCACATGTGCCCTATAGCAAAAATCTCTCTTAAAAAACAAACAAAAAACACAGGGACCAGCAGTTAGTGTAATGGCATGTCGCTGAATTCCCATGTAGTTGACTGCGGTTCGAATCTCAGACCCGGTGGCTTAAACTCACGCCGGGCATGTGTGTGTATGTGCCCAAGATCCCAAGAGGAAAATGGAGGAGAAGGGATTGTGGCATGGCCATCCCCCCTGTGGGGGGGTGATTTCTCGCTGTCTCTCTCTGTCTTTCCAGCAAGCACACGCGCCCTATAGCAAAAACCTCTCCAAAACAAAATAAAACAAAACAAACCCCTGCGGTATATAAAAACAATGTTAATATGCCCAAAACAAGAATTTTTAACACCAAGATTTTTTTAAAAGAATTATTTTATTTTATTTAGCTTTAATTAACTAATTAATCAATTAAAATTTGACCAGAGCAGGACACAGTGAGAGAGAGAAAAAATGAGAAAGCAAGCTTCCAGGTCTGGGACTTGAACTGCAGTCGGACATGTGGGGGTTCAGTGCCTTTAACCACCATACCACCTGCTGGTCCCGTAGCACCAACATTTATACAGAAACATTTTTTTTTTTTGGAGAGGTTTTTACTGTAGGGCGTGTGCGCTCGCCAGACAGACAGAGAGAGACAGAGAGACAGAAAGTGAGAAATCACCCCCCAGGGGGGATGGTCACACCGCAATCCCTTCTCCTCCATTCTCCTCTCGGGATCTTGGGCATGCATGCACACGCGCCCAGCGTGAGTTCTAAGCCACTGGGTCCAGGACGCGAACCGTGGTTGACTACGTGGGAGTCCAGCGACATAGCCATCACGCTAACTGCTGGTTCCCTATACAGAAACATTTGAGACTTTTTTTTTTTTTTTTTTTGGGGGGGGGGAGAGGTTTTCACTATAGGGTGCGTGCGCTCGCCAGACAGACAGAGACAGACAGAGAGACAGAAAGCGAGAAATCACCCCCCAGGGGATGGTCACATAGCAATCCCTTCTCCTCCATTCTCCTCTCGGGATCTTGGGCACGCACGCACATGCGCCCGGCGTGAGTTTTAAGCCACCGGGTCCAGGACGCGAACCGCGGTCAACTACGTGGGAGTCCAGTGACATAGCCATTACATTAACTGCTGGTTCCCTTTTTTTTTGTTTTAAGAAATATTTTTGCTATAAGGCGCCTGCACTAGCTGGAGACAGAGACAGAGACAGAAAGTGAAGAATCACCCTTTTGGGGGGGGGATGGCCATGCCTTCTCCTCCATTCTCTTGGGATTTTGGGCATATACACACACATGGGGTGTGTGTGTGTATATGCCCAAAATATACACACTGGGTCCGGACTCAAACCACAGTTGACTAGGTGGGAGTCCAGCGATGTAACCATTACGCCACCTGTTGGTCCCGAGACCTTTTGTCTTTAATATCACTATTACTTTGTCTTCTACACTATTAAGTCATATGATAACATGCTATTAATCTATCCATCAATTTACATTGGCATGTGATTTTATTATTATTATATTATTATTATTATGATGTGATATTATTATTATTATTATTATTTATTTTATTAATAAATAAATTTATTATTTTAAGACAGAGATTTTTGCTATAGTGCTCATGTGCTTGCCTAAGAGACAGAGAGACAGAAAGTGAGAGATCAGCTCCAGAGGAGATGGCCACACCACAATCCCCTCTTTTGTTTTCCTCTCGGGATTTTGGGCATGCACATACATGCACCTGGCATGAATTTTAAACTTCCAGGTCTGAGACTCGAACCATGATCGACTATGTAGGAGTCTAGTGATGTAACCATTATGTCACCTGCTGGTCCTTTGGCATGTGATTTCTATCTTAATCTTTTTTTTGAGAGGTTTCTGCCTTATTGCCCATGTACTCGCCAGCGAAACAGAGACATTGAGATGGAAAGTGAGAAATCACCCCACCAAGCCATGCTGCATCCTTTCTCCTCCACTCCCCCTCTTGGGACCTTGGGCACATATACACATGTGCCTGTGATTCTCAAGCCACTGTTTCTGGAACTTGAACTGTGGCAGACCGTGTGGGAGTCCAGTGATGTAACCACTACACCATCTGCTGGCCCCTCAATTTCAATCTTTATTTTCCTAAAACATTTAACTTAATTATGAAGGGCCTACCATGTCTTGCAAAATTCTACAAGGTACACAAGACTTCTGTGGTTCTATAACGCCTACTTATTCTCAAGTAAGCCCTCCTGGGCAAGAGCATAGTGGTTAAGAGAATGTAGCTTGAGTCAGTCTGCCTTGAGGTAAGCACTGGCTCCCTCTGTGATTTTAGGCAAGTTATTCAACCCTTCTGTGTCTCAGGTTTCTTAGTCGTAATACTTGGAAAGCATCTACCTCTGGGGATGAGGAGAGAACATTAAATAATACACGTAAGGCATGTAAAGTGCCTGCCACAGAGTAAATGCTGTAACTGCTATCATTCCTGCATTAAACTATACCCTCTGTGTGAAGCACTTTAGGAGACACCGAACAAGCCTGTTCCATGGTTTCCAGCTCCAATTTTTCAGTACAGCTGGGAAGGTGAAGAAATGCATGATGAACTATAGCCATGAAGGAACAGATCTGCTAAACACCAGTGGACCTCAAGCTCCCATGTGACCCCTGGGTTGGGTGACAGACACAGAATATGAAACTTAGAGTCTGGGCTTGCCCTACAGCCTGGTGGTAAAGAGAGCTGGATCTTACATGGCCAACGGCATGGGTCAAATCTCTGAATTTGCAGCTTGGGACCAAAAAAGAAAGAAAGAAAAAAGAAACCTAGGGCCTATCCACAATGGTGAGTCCCTCTCTAAAGCTATTATAGTTCCCCAAAAGGCTACCACCTCAAGTGGCAGGGTGAAAAACAGTGCCACACAGAAAGATAGGGGTAGTAAGAAAATCTACTCATTTGGACCTTGGTGTTGTGTAGAAAGAGGAAATAAATCTACCTTGACCATCTATAACTACAAGTAATGCCTTATAGGTTTAAAACCTAAAATAATTTTAAAGTAGTCCAGGGTTGGTAGTAACCTAAGGTGAATGGCAGAAATAAGTATAAATCTTCACAAATTTTCTCTGAGGAACTTTCCACAGATCAAGTTCTGAGGAATGAGACAGTCTACACTCAAAACTCCTAAGGCAAGACACATATGGAAATAAAGCATTATAAGTGAGGGCCTGCAGAATCAGACTCATAGACTTCAGATATCAGAATTAGACACATAAAATAAAACAACTATGTTTAATAAATTTTAAGAAAAAAGAGTTTAGAAATATAAATCATCAGGCAGTTGAAAAAGAATCAGATTAAAAAAAAAGATACTGTTTTGAAGACCACCAGATGGCAATAATGGTTACATCACTGGACTCCTGTAGAGTTGACCACAGTTCAAGTTCTGGACCCGGTGCCTTAAAACTCGCGCTGGGCACATGTGTATGTGTGTGTGTGTGCCCAAAATCTGAGAAGAAAATGGAGAAGGGATTGCGGCATGGCCGCAAGCATCCCCTTGGGGGATGATTTCTCACTTTCTCTCTGTTTCTCCAGCGAGTGCATGTGCTCTATAGCAAAAAATCTCTCTTAAAAAAAAAAAAAGAAAGAAAAAGATACTATTTAGAAGTCTGTAGAATATTTTTTTCATCATCATCTATGTCATTTTATATGTGTCTTTTTTTTTTAAGAGAGAAATTTTTGCTATAGGGTGTGTGCACTTGCTAGAGAGACAGAGATAGAAAGAGAGAGAAAGTGAGAAATCATTCCCCAAGGGGATAGCCACTTTGCAATCTCTTCTCTTCCATTCCCCTCCTAGGATTTTGGTTATGCATGCATATGTGTCTGGCATGTGTTTCAAGCTTCTACGTCCAGTACCCTAACTACCATACCACCTGCTAGCCCATAGGTGTGTCTTTTGTAAACAGTATATAAACATTATATAAGCTAGCTGAATTTTACAGCTTTAATCTATTTTGACTGTCTTTAACTTTAATTGGAGAGTACAGTCCATTTAAATGCATTGGACTTACGGACCAGCAGTTGGCATAATGGCTATGTTGCTGGACTCCCATGTAGCTGACCATAGTTTGAATCCTGGACCTGGTAGCTTAAACTCACTCCAGGTGCATGTGCGTGTGTGCCCAAGATCTCAAGAGAAGAATGGAGGAGAAGAGATTGCGGCATGGCCATCCCCTCTGAGGGGTGATTTCTCGCTTTCTGTCTCTCTGTTTTCTCTCTTTCTGGTGAGCACCATGCCCTATAGCAAAAAATCTCTCAAAACAAAACACACACACACACACACACACACACACACACACAACACATTGGACTTATATCTATGCTCACTTTTGTGCTTTCCTTTAAAAAAAAAATATATATATATATATACACACACATATATAAAGTTCATGAAAAGTTCTAGCCTGAGCAGGACCTACAAGGAAGGAGACAGCAAGAAATGCTTGTTCAAAGATCATGAAGAAGTGTTTCTGGCTAAATCAGTATTCTTACTAGTAATGGCAATAAGTAAGGTTTGCAGGTCAGTGTGGATGAGTGGAAGAGAGGACGAACCACGATCTCTAGAACCTTGGAATTTAGTTTGAATGGTTTATAATATAAAAGGCTGGTGAAAGGACCAGCAGTTGGCATAATGGTTGGACTCCCATGTAGCTGACCGCGGTTCAAGTCCTGGTTCAAGTCCCGGATCCAGTGGCTTAAACTCACACCAGGTGTGTGTGTGTGTGTGTGTGCCCAAGATCCCGAGAAGAGAATGGAGAAGGGATTACAGTGCGGCCATCCCCCCTGGGGGGTGATTTCTTGCTTTCTGTCTCTCTGTTTATCTCTGTCTTTCTGGCAAGCGTGTGTGCCCTACGGCAAAAACCTCTGGGAAGAAAAAGGCTGGTGAAATACTTTGAATTTCTATCAAACAAGTATTTTTTTCTAATTTTAATTATTTATTTAATTTTATTTATTATTATTTTAAATTTGATCAGGGAGAAAGAGAAAGAGATAGAGTGAAAGTAAGCTTCTAGGTCCAGGACTTGACCCATGGCCTACCACGTGGGAGTCCAGCATCATAACCACCATGCCACCTTCTGGCCCTGGATCAAAGAAGTATTTTATTTTTATTAAAAAAAAATTTTTTTTTTGAGAGGATTTTACTATAGTGCATGTGTGCTCACCAGAAAGACAGAGAGAGACAGACAGAAAGAAAGTGAGAAATCACCCCCCAGGGAGGATGGCCATGTTGCAATCTCTTCTCCTCCATTCTCCTCTCGGGATCTTGGGCATGCAGCACATGTGCCCGGCATGAGTTTAAGCCACCAGGTCTGGGACTTGAACTGCGGTCAACTACATGGGAGTTCAGCGACATAGCCATTACACCATCTGCTGGTCCTCAAAGAAGTATTCTAAGAAAATTAAACCAATGGTAGTTCAAGGCCCAATTTCTTTTGGACAGGTTTTTTTTTTTTTTTTTTTTTTTTTTTTTGGCTATAGGGTGCATGCGCTCGCCAGAAAGACAGAGAGATAGAAAGTGAGAAATCACCCCCCGGGGGGGGGATGGCCACGCCGCAATCTCTTCTCCTCCATTCTCCTCTTGGGATCTTGGGCACGCATGCACATGCGCCCGGCATGAGTTTTAAGCCACCGGGTCCAGGACTCGAACCATGGTCGACTACATGGGAGTTCAGCGACATAGCCATTATGCCAGCTGCTGGTCCCTACAGCTGCTACTTTCAATGCACTCACCGGAGGGACAGAGAGAGACAGGAAGACAGAAATTGAGTAATACTCCCCAGGGGAGATGGCTATGCGGCAATCCCTTTTCCTCCATTCTCCTCTCCAGATTTTGGGCACATGGGCACACATGCACACACGCCCAGCCTGAGTTTTAAGCCACCAGGTCTGGGCCTCGAACTACAGTCAACTATGTGGGAGTCCAGCAACATAACCATTACACCATCTGCTGATCCTAAAAACTTTGTTTCTACTATTGATAAAATAATTCAGGATTTTAGTCTATGTAAGTTGCTTTTTTATTTTAAAATTTGACCAGAGGGCATGTGCAAATGCCAGAGAGAGAGAGAAAGAAGGAAAGAAAAGCAAGCACTCCCCAACTGGGCATGCGTGCACATGTGCTTTGGAGTATTTTTCAAGTCACCAGGGCCAGGATTCAAACCATGGCTGGCCATGTGGGACCTGGCTCCCTTTTTGTTTTTTTTTTGGAGAGGTTTTGCTATAGGGTGCATGTGCTCGTCAGACAGACAGACAGAGACAGACAGACAGAAAGCGAGAAATCACCCCCCAGGGGGGATGGCCACACCACAGTCCTTTCTCCGTTTTCCTCTCGGGATCTTGGGCACGCACGCACACGTGCCCAGCGTGAGTTTTTAAGCCACCGGATCTGGGATGCGAACCACGGCCGATTACATGGGAGTCCAGCGACATAGCCATTACGCTAACTGCTGGTCACGGATCTGGATCCCTTAACCAATAGGCCACGGGGGTGGCTCTTTCAATATGTACATACATGCATACACACACAAACACACATTGTAAGGTTTCTGCCATAAGGCATGTGTGCTCGTCAAAGACAGATAGGCAGTAGAGAAGGAAAGCAAGAAATCATGCTCTTTCTCCTCCACTCTCCTCCTGGGATTCTGGGCATACACACACACATGCCTGGTGTAATTCTCAAGCTGCCAGGTCCAGGACTTGAACTGGCCATGTAAGGTTCCAGTGCCTTAACCACCATACAACCTGCTGACCCCAAGAAAGATATGGTTTAAAAACATAATTTCTTCTAGGACATTACTGAGGTATAAACTGTCTCATATTTTATTTCAATATGATATATATTGATTTTGTTGTCTCAAAAAAAAAAAAAATCCCAAAAAATCAGAGAGGGGCCATAGAGATAATGGAACTGGACCGGTATGGGAAATGTCCTGGGTCTCCCTAAGCATTCCAGGTATGCACAAACAAGCCTACCATCTGGATCTTGTAGTGGGCGTGCCTCTCTCTCTCAGAAGAAATAAAGAAACTTTTTTTTTTTGAGAGGTTTTTGCCATAGGGCGCATGCACTCGCCAGACAGACACAGACAGACAGAGAGATAGAAAGCGAGAAATCATCCCCTCAGGGGGGATGGCCATGCCACAATCCCTTCTACTCCATTCTCCTCTCAGGATCTAGGGCACGCACGCACACATGCCTGGCATGAGTTTTAAGCCATTGGGTCTGGGATGTGAACTGCGGACGACTACATGGGAGTCAAGCGACATAGCCATTACACTAACTGCTGGTCCCAGAAATAAAGAAACTTAAAAAAGAAAAAGACAACAGGTTAGCATGAAGGGTCTTCAAAAAGTTCACTGAAAACGCATTGATAAAAAACTCTGCATGAAGCTGGCCAGGTGGAGTGTTGGTTAAAGAGGCTAGATCCCACATAGGCAACTCCATGGTTTGAGTCCTGGACCTGGCAGCTTGAAAAATACTCCAGGCATGTGTGTGCATACCCAAAATTCCAAAGGAGAAAGGAGGAGAAGGGACTGCAGTGTGGCCATCCCTTCTAGGGAGCTGATTTCTCACTTTCCCTCTCTTTGTCACTTTCCAGCAAATGTACATGCCCTATGGTTAAAAAAAAATCTAATATAAATAAAATAAAATCTCATCCTAAAGAACGCATAGTTAAAAATGAAAACATAATCTCAAGTTTTTCAAATTAGTCAATTTCATGTCAACCAACAGCATTCTATTAATGAAATAGCAATCTGAAAATTATTTAAAACATAAGTAATATTTTGAAATAAAAACAGATGCTTACCAAGTGGAGCTTTGAGAAAACGCCGCTCGATGCCCTGTTCTATTTGAAAGAGTGCCATTGCCAGATAATGAACCACGCTGCTCACTGACTGTGGTGTACTCGCGTTAGTTGACACTGTACTTGGTGTTTCTGTTTTTATCCCCAGAAGTCTACAATTAAAACAATGAAGAGTTCGCGGTACTTAAAAACACTATTAAGTGAAACTTGAACCCATTCATTCATTCAAATGCTTATTTACACTTGTGCAAGAAATACTTTCCTCAGTATCAGGCAACTGTAATAAGTGGTAAAGAAGGGAGATCCATTTAACAGGACACACGGGCAAATATTTTAAAGGTGAGAAGGTGGATGGGACCAGCCGTTAGTGTAATGGCTATGTTGCTGGACTCCCATGTAGTCAACTGTGGTTTGAGTCCCGCACCGGGTGGCTTAAATTCACACTGGACACGTGTGCGCCCAAGATCCTGAGAGGAAAATGGAGGAGAAGGGATTGTGGTGTGGTCATCTCCCCTGGGGGGTGATTTCTCGCTTTCTGTCTGTCTCTCTCACGAGCGCACGCACCCTCTAGCAAAACAAAACAAACAAACAAACAAACAAACAAAACAAACCTCTCCAAAAAAAAGTGAGAAGGTGGAAAAGGGAAAGTTTATGGGAAAGATTTTAGTGGGGGTAAGATCATGTTAGGCCTTGAAGTCAAAGTCCCTCAAGTAGCTTACCTCTATATTGTGGGTCAATTTTTCTTTTGCCTCAACTACTGGGTAGGGCAAGAAGAGCTGCCTCCTAACTATAATAGTTCATCAGCCTCCGCTCTTGCTACCTCTACAATGATCTCTACACTGCAGCTAAAATGATCACTTAAAAGTCTTTACCAGTCCTCCCAGTGTCCAATCTTCCCACCTTTAGGGCTCAGCTTCATAGTCATTTTCTCTAGCACTTCCTTCACTGTTTTCCATGTTCTGCCAAGACAGACTCCTTGGTACTACATTGCACTGGGTATTTTCTGTCTATCATCAGAGCCCTTAACCTGTTCTGTAATTGCTAGCGTCACATCTCTCTACCATTCCCTTCTAGATGATAAGCTGCTTAAGGGCATATATAAAACCAAAATAACCTGGAAAAAGTGAAAGTATCTATGTACCTACAGATACATATTCATGGATATTCTAGAATAGATTATGAATTTAAAAAAAGGAATAGTACCAAATTGCTTTCTGAAATTAATAAAACCTTAAATTCAAAGTTTTTTTTAGAAAACTAGACAGGTAATCATTACTCTAATGAATTGTTTGGCTTCATTAGTACAAAGTGGAGCAACAGAGATCCTGATGTTCAGAAAATAATCATTTCAGTGGTTACAAATATTAAGGTCTTCATAATAAGTTTTTAAAATCAGAAAAACATTTATTAATGCTTTAATTAAAGTGGCAAGAAAAGTGATGGTTACTTTAGAAAAATCCGATTTGTACCTGTCTTTTACTATGACCTTTGCTTGTTCATCAATTTCCATCTCTTCTGCATCTTCATTCATAGTTTTAATTAACCCATTTTCCTTATTTTCCTCAATTAACAGCTCATACCGACCGCTTTCTAAAGCTGACCTCCAGATGTGTCGATCTGAAACCTGCAACAAAATCCAAGTTTATTAACCCAGAAAAATGGAATACATTTCTCCTAAGAGGTATAAAGATCAAAGTATATATAAAATTAATTCATGGATATTTTACAACAGATTAATGAATCAAAAAGGGATCTAAAAATAAGGTTACCAAGCAGCCAAAATGCAGTCATATGACTCATAGATGAAAGCTTTAGTACCTTCCTTTTATATAAGGAAATTTTAAGCACTTCTGAAATTGGTCATTTGATAGTAACAAAACAGTGACAAATGATGGTAAAGATACAAACAGAATACATCTATCAAGCATGAATTATGGATTTAAGAAAGGTTAACAAAGAAGCCAACAAACAAACTGAAAAGGCAGGAGTTAGTCAAGAAGTAGAAAATATCCTTACACATTTCAATAACTGATAAAAGCATCATAAAACATTTGTGAAATGCTAAACATTATTTAAAAAATTAATTATATTCATTAAATTCTGTTTGGGAAACCAGATGATCCTACAGTACATTTAAGAAAGATTTACATCCTAGTATAAGCCTTTTGATGCAGAGGAACTTAGTTTTCATAAAACGAAAAATCCACAACCCCCCAAATCATTCCCTAGTGTTTATTCAAAGCACACATGCTTTGTATATACTAAATAATTAATGCATATGATCCAAAATCTGAATCAAGCAAATTTGATAAACCAAAAATGGGAAGAGATACAAACCTTGATTGCTCCTAATGTTCCTTGGTAGATTCTGTCTTCAATATCCAAAAGAAAATCTCTTAGCCTCAGCTCAAGTTGCCTTTCTGCAGACATCTGAGATGGATTATATGTATTGGAAGATCTTCCTCGACTATATGTAGACTTGCTATCAGTTTGAGGTTTGTCTGAAATTATAATCAAAACTTTTATTATGATTCTCTTATTAAAAAATGTAATATACCCCATGTGACTGTTATGATCTGGAGATAATGGATATAAAATCACTTTGTAGGGGCCAGCAGGTGGCGTGGTAGTTAAAGGTGCTGAACTCCCACATGGTCAACTATGGTTCAAATCCCAGACCTGATGGCTTCCTTTCTCACCCCCCACCCCGCTGTCTCTCTCAAGTTGGAAAATAATAAATAAAGTTAAAATAATTCTTCTTAAAAAATCACTTTGTAAATCCTCACGTCATAAATAAACAAACAATATTTGTAAATCATATGTCTGGTAAGGACCTTTATCCAGAATTTTTATTTAAAAACCTTATAATTCAATAAAAATACAACCCAGTTAAAAAACAGGCAATGGATCTGAATAGATCTGAATAGACATTTTTTTCCCCTCTAATCTGCGGCAGGGAATATGAACTTGCCTGGTAAAGAAAGAGAGAAAACATGGCAAGTGAGAAAGCACTGCCCAATGGGGGATGGCCACACAGCAATCCCTTCTCCTCTTTCTTGGGATTTGAGCACACATGCACACGCATCCCAGTGTGTTTTTCAAGCCTCTGAGTTGGCCATATGGGGTCTAGTCGCCTTAATCACCATGCCACTGGCTGGCCCTAGACATTTCGTTTTTTTTGAGAGGTTTTCGCTATAGGGCGCGTGCGCTCGCCAGACAGACAGAGAGAGACAAAGAGACAGAAAGTGAGAAATCACCCCCCAGGGGGGATGGTCTCACCGCAATCCCTTCTCCATTCTCCTCCCGGGATCTTGGGCACGTACGCACACGCGCCCGGCGTGAGTTTTAAGCCACCGGGTCTGGGACACGAACCACGGTCAACTACGTGGGAGTCCAGCGACATAGCCATTACGCTAACTGCTGGTTCCCTAGACATTTCTTTAAAGAAGATACATAACTGTCCAATAGGCACATGAAAAGATGCTATAAAGAAACAGTATATCCCCTAAACCTAAGTCACAAACTCAGAGCATGGTTACCATAAAAGATAAGAGGTTTTAAAATATATTTCTAATAATATGGAAAATATTTAGTCTTGAATGACCAGAGATTATGGAGCTAAAAAAATTAAAAATAGTTTTAATTGAAAATTTACCTGAAAAATGAAATTTCTCTTCAGAAAAATGGGCTAGCTGTGCACATATTCTGCTTTTCTCTTGTAACAAAGTTTCTTTTAAGGCACTTTCTCTATATCCTCTAGAATTCAGAGCTTCAATAAGCTGGTCTAGCTGTTCACAAGAACTGTAAAAGCACCATCGATTTGGCTTATGCACCGGTTTTGGCAGCTGCACAGAATCATCACATGGACCTTGGTTAACATTGGAGGTAGATTCAGACATCAAAGACTCTCCAGTTTTAGGGAATACCTGAGGATCTTGAGACTGTACATTATTCTGAAATGATGAAGATCTGGGCAACAGCATATCTTCAGTAAGACCAGAATAATCTTCTTCAATAAACAGTCCAGGAATAGAAGGGAAAATCCAATATCGCCTATACATGCGGTCACGGCCCAAGGGAAAGATATTAGTACATGCAATGGCACTTTGGATTTTTTCTAAGAGCTCTTTCTCTTTTCGTTGGTGTTCCTGCTTTAAAGCTTCTTCTTCATCAGCAGTAAGAGGCTCTCTCATTATACAGTTGATCTCTTCTTGCCTTGTAAATTCTTTAAATCCATTTTGTCCCCTTTTTCCTATAGCTAAAATAACATTTATCAGTTACATTGTAGATTTTCATTAGAAAAATGGGATGCAAAGTTACCCTATGTTATTAAGTGTTATGGACTGAATTGCAACCCGTTCCTCAACCCCCAAATTCTTATGCTGAAGTCCTAACCCTACTGTGACTGTTTGGAGAAAGAACTTTTAAGGAGGTAATTAAGGTTAAATTTGGTCAAAAGGTTGGGGCCCTAATCCAACAAGACTGATGTTCTTACAAAAACAGGAGAAGATGCTAGAGTTCTTGTTCTCTGATAAGCACAGAGAAAAAGCCATGTGAGGACAGAACAAGAAGATGCTGTCTATAAGCCAAAGAGAGGGTACACCAGACATAAGCACTGCTGACACCTTGATCTTGAACTTCCACCCTCCAGAACTGCAAAAAAAAAAAACAAAAAAACCAAACAAAAAAAAAAACTAATTTCTGTTGCTTAAGCAACCCTAGGCTGTGATATTTCA
The DNA here is from genome assembly GCA_026018925.1 of Tupaia tana. Classification (NCBI taxonomy): domain Eukaryota; kingdom Metazoa; phylum Chordata; class Mammalia; order Scandentia; family Tupaiidae; genus Tupaia; species Tupaia tana. Next base: position 202,123,798 of record JAKSZU010000001.1, read on the forward strand.
ATATGACAGCCAAGGCAGACTAATACGCTATGTTAGTAAGAAATTAATACATTTAAATCTTAATGGGGGGGGGCAGCAGATGGTGTAGCAATTACATCACTGGACTCTCACATGTCCAACCATAGTTTGAGTCCTGGATCCAGTGGCTTGAAAATTATGCCAGGTGTGTACGTGAGCATACCCAAGATCCCAGGAGGAGAATTTCCATTCTCCAGGGGACTGTGGGGAGGCCATTACCCCTCACCCCACCCACGGGGGTGATTTCTCACTTTTCCTCTTACTGTCTATTAATCTCTCTCTCTGGGGTGCATATGTGACCTAAGGCAAAAACCTCTAAGAAAAAACAAACAAGTAAACAAACACCTAAATGGGTGCGGGGCCAGCAAGTGGCTTGCGTCCTGGACCAAGAGTCTGCTTTCTTACTTTATCTCTGTCTCTCTCTGGTGAATGTACATGCCCTATAGCAAATTTTTAAAAATAGTAATAATAAATAAGTAAATTATTCTTGAAAAAAATCTAAATGGATGTATAAAGTCTGTTATTTTCTTACCAAAGAGTACAGTAAAGTATGTTAGTTATCTTCCAATAGTCAGCCAACCCTTTCTGTAAAGCAGGGATCAGCAAACTACTTCTGTAACAGTCTAGCTAGTAAATATATCAGGTTTTGTAGGTCTGATTATCTATCACAGCTACTCAATTCTGCCATTGTAACAAAAAGCAGTCATACACATTATGTAACCAGTGAGCAAGGCTGTGTTCATAAAACTTTAGGGAGAGTGACATCTGAATTTCAGGTCATTTTCACATATCACAAAATATCATTCTTTTGTTCTTTTTTTCATGATAGAGCACCTGTGCACATGAGAGAGGGGCAAAGGAGGAGAGGGAGAGGGGGAGGGAGGGAGGGAGGGAGGGAGGGAGGGAGGGAGAGGGAGGGAGGGAGGGAGGGAGGGAGAGAGAGAGAGAGAGAGAGAGAGAGAGACCTTCCACACGGTCTGGTCATGCCATAATCCTCTTATCCTCCAGGCCATCAGATCCTGGGCACCTGCACAAATGTCTGGCATGTTTCAGGCTGACCACACTGGGGATTCAAATCATTGTCATCATGTGGTATCCAGCTTCTCTTGGCAGCACATAACCACTGTACCATGGAGCCAACTCCTTTTGTTCTGTTTTAACTATTTAAAAAGGTCAAATCCATCCCAGCTGCTCTGGTGCACGGGTAATGCAAGTGCCCTGCAAAGCTGGAAGCCATATGGTAGGTCGTGGGTTTGGATCCCTATGTGGGCCTGAGAACATGTTATCCATGCATGCAGGCTCCACAACCCTCCTGAGGTGGGCTTGGGAAGGAGAGATCACAGTGTGACATGATACTGTCAAGAGTGCTTTTTCCTCTCTCTCTCATCTGTGTACCTTCATTATCATAGAAAAAAATGCAAATCCATTTTTGGCTTATGAGTCTTAAAAAATGAGGCAGGCCAGATTTTGTCCTAAACTGTTATTTACTAACCACTGCTTTAAAATAATTTTCAGAACTAATTTTCACCTGGGCACCTTGCAATTCAAAAGGACACTTCCCACACTGGGTATGGCTACCTAAGAGGTCAAATAGATGAGGGCAGAAGCACTGTTGCGGCCTTTGGATTGTGCTTCTCTGTCTTCTTTCCCATTTCCAACTATTTAGAATGGAGACATGGTGATAAATAATTTTAAACAGAATATGAAGAAGGTAGCAAAACCCTGAGGGTGGCAGTGCAAACAGTAAAGAGAGAGACTAGAGTTCTGATGATCTGCTCAGGCATTTAAAATACACAGGAGAACTAAAGTCTGTTGTTTTAGTCACTGCCAAATTGCTTTAATAGCTGAGGGGTCTTTCTCCTTTCCATTTCTTTTTCTTCAAAGAGGTTGTATAAGATTGGGATTATCTGCTTCATTAAAATGTGGCAGAATTCACCTATAAAGTTGCCTAGGATTGATACTTTTTTTTTGGAGAGGTTTTTGCTATAGGGTGTGTGCATGCCCCAGAAAGACAGAGACAGAGAGACATAAGCAAGAAATCATCCTCCAGGAGGGATGGCCACACCGCAACCCCTTCTCCTCCATTTTCCTCTCAGGATTTTTGGCATGTATTCACACATACCTGGTAATATATATATATATATATATATTTTGGAGAGGTTTTTGCTATAGGGCGCATGCACTCGCCAGACAGACAGAGAGAGACAGAAAGCGAGAAATCACCCCCCAGGGGGGATGACCACACTGCAATCCCTTCTCCTCCATTCTCCTCTTGGGATCTTGGGCACGCACGCACACGCGCCCGGCGTGAGTTTTAAGCCACCGGAGGAAGCGAACTGCGGTTGACTATGTAGGAGTCCAGCGACATAGCCATTACGCTAACTGCTGGTCCCATACCTGGTATTTTTTTTTTTAAAGGTACTGGGTCCAGGACATGAACCATGAAGGTGACCATGTGGGATGCAGCTATCTTAACCTCCATGTCATCTGCTGCCCTACCTCCCTTTTAAAAAATCAGATCCAACCCAGGTTTGTCTAGTTTGTGTCTTTCAATACAATAAACTTTTGGCTTTGTTGCTTTTTTCTATACTATTTTTATTAATTTCTACTTAAAGACAGAGAGACAGAGAACAAGAAATCATCCCCCTACGGGGGATGACCACGCCGCAATCCCTTCTACATTCTCCTCTTGGGATCTTGGGCACACACGCACATGCGCCTGGCATGAGTTTAAGTCACTAGGTCCGGGACTCGAACTGTGGTCAACTACATGCGAATCCAGTGACATAGCCATTGAGCCAACTGCTGGTCTCAGGACTATACTATTTCTAATTACTTTTATTTTAAGTTTATTGATTGATTTATTTCATGAGATCACCCTTGAATACCAAATGGAAGTAATCTAGTATATATTTCGGAATAGCTGAATAAAAGTGCCTTATCAATTAAAACCAAACAAGTATGCCCTTAAGACATTGCAGCATTACCCTTTCTGCCTCTTTTATGTGATCCTGGGTCATCTTCATCTTCGGTGACTGTATCTTGATATAGTTCCTTTTGTTCCATTTCTTTGCTCTCTGTGCTAGTATCAAAATCTTCCCTTTCTTCCTCCCTTTAGGACAAAAACAAAGATCACATTTATTAATGAATAACGTGACACAGTCTTGCAGAGAAAAGAGATAATTACATAAACCACTGTAAAATTAAAATATACGTAAATAAGCACAGTTGTGTGTCCCTTAACAATGGGGTCACATTTGGGGAATTTTGTCACTGTGTGAACATCATAGCGTGCACTTATACAAACCTACGTGTGATAGCTTATTACACACATAGGCCATGTGGTATAGATTATATGCTCCTTACGGGGCCATCATCGTATATAAGGTCTGTCACTGATGAAATGACTGAAACGTCATTATGCAGCACATGACCATAGTACTTTGAAAGCTTTTCAAGAACCAAACGTAGTCTCAGGAATCAAGAAAGACTGGCTTAAAGAAGTAACATTTAAACTGGGAGACAGGAGGAGAGAGCAGCAGCAAAGGAGAAAACTGCATGTCCTTCAAAGGGATACCATATGCAAAGCATGGAGCTGAAGAGAAAGGGAGAAGTGTGTAAGTTTGAGAAATGTGTAAGTGAAAAAGTAGAAATCCAAGATATGGAAGAGAAAAAAGGTAAGGTTAGATCATGTTGGGCCTTATAGGGTATTCCCCCCTTACTCTCCAGAAAAGTGAAAAAGCCTGAGGTGTTTAGAAAAGGGAACTATGAAGAGAAAGCACTTTGGCAGAAAATTAAGAATAGAGATGATGGGGGACTAGTAAAGAAGCCTCTGTAATGGTTCAGGTGACTGGCTAGGAGCTGATGGTGGCAGAATTTATGAACACATGTTTAATCCATTTTGTTGTTTAATTAAAACTAAAATTATGTGAATCTTGAAGTAAATTCCACTTATGTGCTACCTCTAAAATACAGTTTTGCAAGTTCAAATGTATTTAGAATAGGGACCAGCAGTTGGTATGGTGGCTATGTCGCTGGACTACCATGTAGTGGACAGTGGTTTGAGTCCTGGATCTGGTGGCTTAAACTTAAGTCAGGCACATGTGTATGTGTGCCCAACATCCCAAGAGGAGAATGGAGGAGAAGGGATTGTGGCGTGGCCATCCCCCCGGAGATGCTTTCTGTTTCTCTCTGTCTTTCTGGCAAGCGCACGTGCCCTATAGCAACAATCTCTCCGAAAAAAAAAAAAAAAAAGAAAAAAATGTATTTAGGCCAGAGATAATGTAAATGAATGAGGTTGAATAAGTATAAAAAATATGGCAGAATCTGTACCAAATTTAATTTTGAGACAAAAATTGAGATATAAATTGAAATATAAAGGAGCTGGCAGGTGGCGTGGTGGTTAAGGGCACTGGACTCCCACATGGCCGACAGCAATTCGAGTCCTGGACCTGGCAGCTTGCTTTCTTCACTTTCCCTCTCTCTCTCTCTCTCTCTCTGTCCATCTGTGGTGAAATTAAAATAAATAAATGAATAAAGTTAGAATAAAATAATTCTTTTAAAAAACTGAAATATAAGGTATATATCATAAAAAATCATAATGTATACAACTTAGTGGTTTTTAGTATGTGAATACAAGGTTGTGGAATCATTACCACCATCTAATTCCAAAACATTTTTAACATTCTAAAATAAAAACTCCATATCCATGAATAGTCACTTTCTATTCCTCTTCCTGCTACCCCTGCAACCACTTCCCTACCATCTATCTCTATACATTTGCCCATTCTGAACATTTTATATAAATGAAATCATACAATAGGGGCTTTTTGTGATTAGCTTCTTTGACTTGTTTTCAAAGTTAAGCCACATTGTGGCACATGGCATAACTACATTCCTTTTTATTGTTGATTCATACTACTCAGCAATAAAAAGAGCCCAATTAAAAATGGGCCAAAGATCTATCATATAAGGGATATACCATTTTGTTTATTCATTCAATAAGCAGTGAACATCTGGACTGTTACCATATTTTGGGTATTAAGGAACTATTTTGTGGGGGCCTGCAGGTGGCACTGGACTCCCACATGACCAACACGGTTTGAGTCCCAAACTCTCTCCTCACCCCCTCGGGTGTGTACATATGCCCTATGGCAAATTAAAAATAATGATAATATATAAAATGAAATACATAATTTTTTGAGAGACTTTTGCTATACGGCGTGTGTGCTTGCCAGAGAGACAGAAAGCGAGAAAACACCCCTCATGGGGGATGGCCATGCCACAATCCCTTCTTTTCCATTCTCAGGATTATGGGCACGCACGCACATGCACCTGGTGTGAGGTTCAAGCCACTTGGTCCAGGACTCAAACTCGGCTGACCATGTGGGAGTCCAGCAATGTAACCATTATGCCATCTGCCAGTCCCCTAATAAGTAATTCTTTAAAAAAACAGAACAATGCCGTCAGATTGGTCCCATAGTGAAGTAGTTAAGCACCATGTATGTGGGCACTGCATCTCACGTGGCTAACTGTGGTTCATGTGTATGCATGCCCAAAATCCTGACGCGTTGAGAAATGGAGGAAAAGGGACTGTGGTATGACTATGCTCTCTTGGGGGAGTATTTTTGTACACATGCATGTTCTCTCAATGGTGAACATATGTGCCCTTGACTAAAATAATAACAGTAGTAATAATGCTGCTATGAACACTTGTACATACATTTTTGGGTGAATGCATGTTCCTTTTTTTTTTTTTTTTTAATCTTTGCTATAGGGTGCATGTGCTTGCCAGAAAGAGATAAAGTGAGAAATCATCCTCCAGTGGGGATAGCCATGCCACAAGCGCCTGCCATGATTTTCAAGTCAGCAGGTCTGGGACTTGAACTGCACAGTCAGCCATTTGGGATTCAGTGCCAACCTGGATAATCTCCATGTCCCTGCGGGCATGTTCTTAATTCTCTTAGGTATACACTTAAATGGGACCACTGTGTCATATAGTAACATGATTCAACTATTTGAGGAACTGCCAAACTTTTCAAAAACAGCTGTAGCATTTTACATTCCTCGAGTAATATATGAGAGTTCTAAATTCTCCACACTCTCACCAACACTTGTTATTGTCCATCAGTTTGAGTACAGCCATCTTAGTGAGTGTGAAGTGGTATTTTATTGTGGTTTTGATGATAGCTAATGGTGTTGAGCACCTTTTGCCTATCTTCTTTGGAGAAATGTCTCCTCAAATCTTTTCCCCCTTTTTTTAAAATTTGTAATTATTATTATTTTTTTTTTTTAGGTTTTTGCCATAGGGCACATGCGATCACCAGAGAGACAGAGACAGACAGAAGGAAAATGTGAAATCATCTCTGAGGCAGAATGGTCATGCCACCGTCTCTTTTCCTCCACTCTTCTCCTGGGATTTTGGGCATACATGCACAATATATTTGGTGTGATTTTTATGTTGCTAGGTCTGGTACTGAAACCACAGTCAGCCACATGGGAGTCTAGCACTGCAACTACTATGCCACCTGCTGGCCTTTCAAAGGACCTTTTTTTTTTTTTTTTTTTTAAGAGATTTTTGCTTTAGGTCATGTGTACTCACCCAGAGAGAAAAAGACAGTCAACAGTGAGAGAGAAAGTGAGAAATCACTTTCCCCAGTGGGGATGGCCAGACCACAATCTCTTCTCCATTCTCCTCCTGGGATCTTGGGCACACATGCACATATGCCCAGTGTGATTTTGAAGCCACCAGGTCCAGGACTCAAATTGCAGTAGGCCATGTGGGAATCCAACAACGTAATCAGTACTCCATCTGCTGGCCCCCAATTGACTTGTCTTTTTATTGTTGAGTTACATGAATTTTTTATATATTCTGGATACAAGTCCCTCATCAGAAATGTAATTTCTGAATATTTTCTACCGTTCTGTAAGTTCTTTTTATTTTCCATTTAAAATTTTTAAAAATGAATTATTTAATTTTATTTATTATTAAAATTTTTCTATAGGGCACACATGCTCACCAAGAAGAGACAGTGTGTAAAAGAGAGACAGACAGAGAGATAGAAGGAAAGTGAGAAAGTAAGCTGCCCAGCCCAGGATACAAACCATGGTCAGACATGTGGGAGTCCAGCATCTGGACCACCATGCCACTGGCTGGCCCTTCTTTTTACTTTTTTAATAATGTCCTTTGACATTAGTAAACAAGAGTTTTACATTTTTGATAAAATCCAATGATCTATTTTTTCTTTGGTTGCTAGTGCTTTAGGTATCCTATCAAATTTTTAAAGTATTCAAATTCAATTTCTTAGTTATACCGTTGGTCATATTAAATGTATCTGTTTGTGTCCTATAGTCTTTTTTTTCTTGATTCACAATAGAGTGCATGCACACATATGTGAAAGAAAATGAAGGGGAGAGGAGTACCCTCCACAGGGTTTGGTAACACTAGGATTCCCTCCCTTGAGTCCCCCCCCCCAGCCCTCTGGATTTTGGACACTGGCATGCAGGCTGGGCATGTTTCAAGCTGACTGGACTGGGGATTTGAACCACAGTTGCCACATGGGATCCAGCTTCTCTTGAGCAGCATATTACTGCTGCATCATGGAACTAGCTGGTGACCTATAATCTTAAGGCTCAATAGATATTTTTACATGCAGGTGTGATCAAGTCAACACACTAATTTTGGAATACTGAGATGTTTCAAATCCTTCCTTTGCAGATTTTGTTTATAAATAATTATTTCTGTTAAATTTGAATGTTTAGCCAGCTACAATATGGAAAGGTTCCTAGTTATTCACATAGTTAAGGCCTGCCCCAAATATTAAAAAATGCAATACAAGCAGTCTCTTAAAGTACCTAAGGTGCAAACATTCTCTCCTTATACTGTCTACATAAACCCCCAAAGTCATCTCTGTTCCTCTACAGGTTTAGAGGAAATCTGCAAAACACATTGTATACCTGTGATGTTGAAGGTGGTAAAGGGGGAGATAATTTATTGGATTTAAGAGCTTATTAAAAATTTTCTGGGGGGCCGGCAAGTGGCATGGTGATTAAAGGCGCTGGACTCCCACATGGCCGACCACGGTTCAAGTCTCTGACCTGGTGGCTTGCTTTCTCACTTTCTCTTTCTCTCTCTGTCTCTCTCTGATCAAATTGGAAAATAATAATGATAAAGTTAAATAAAATAATTCTTAAAAAAATTTCTGGAAATTATCTTTATAGCATTAATTATATGAGAAAATAAATTCTAGAATTTTGAGAACAAAAACTTTTAAAAAACATAACATACTTCGGCCAACAGGTGGTATGATGGTTAAGGCGCTGGACTCCCACATGGCCAACTGCATGGTTTGAGTCCTGGACCTAGTGACTTCCTTTCTCACTTTGCCTCTCTCTCTCTTTCATTGTCTCTCTCTTGTCAAATTAAAAAATAATAATAATAAAGTAATTTTAAAAAGCAAAAAAATCCCAACACACATATACTTGAGTGGTATACATATAAATTTCATAAGCTTGCTAACACAATTATTATGTTCTACAGAAAACTCTAAAAATTTGAAAGCGTTTAGAGTTTAAGGTTTTTTTTTTTTGTGTGTGTGTGTGTATATGTGTGTTTTTGGAGAGGTTTTTGCTATAGGGCGTGTGCACTTGCCAAAAAGAGAGACAGAGAGACAGAAAGCGAGAAATTGCCGCCCCCCCCCCCCGGGGGGGGAGGGGTGGCCACGCTGTAATCCCTTCTCCTCCATTTTCCTCTCAGGATCTTGAGTACACACGCACATGTGCCAGCCATGAGTTTAAGCTACTGATCTGGGACTCGAACTGCAGTCAACTACATGAGACTCCAGCGACATAGCCATTACACCAACTGCTGGTCCCCCTAAGCTGTCTGATTTTATTCTCTATGTTAAGATAAATAAATAAAGCCATATAAAAGTGTAATGTAAAACTTACCCAATAGAAATATCTGCAGTTGAATTTCTTAGCTCGTCTTCCTTTAGTTTTTCTTGTTTCTCTTTTATTTTTTGTTCTTGCTCTTTAAGTTTATCTTCCTTCCTTTTACGTATCCTGAAAGTGAAAATATTATAATGTATCCAATGCAAAAACACTTTTAACTTTTAGCATCTCGCCTTTAATTCAAATTACAAGTGCAATTATAAAACAATGATGTAGTAAATCCATTCTGAACCTCTTAGTAAAGTTATCAGACATCAATGTGAGCCAATGCTCCATTATAGCATAATGTGAAATATGGTTTTAGATGCAAAGAAATAAAAAGTTTTTATTAGCATGACTGACTGAAATTATTTCTTACCTAGCAGCTGCTTCTTCCCTCTCTTTTCTATGTTGTTCTGCTTTTAACTCTCGAAACTCCTGCTTTGCCTGTCTTAATATATCAACATAATCTTCAATGAAATCTCTTGTAGAAACTAGAGTCAGAAGCTTCCCACATAGAGCATGAAGTATCTTCATTTTTTCTCCTGTCAAAAATTGGTAAATAACTTCTGTATTATCAATGACACTAAAAGAAATTGTGTTTCAAAATTTTTATTTTGTGGCTCAATGAGAAAATGCCTTGTAAAAGATAAGAGAGTAGTCTCCTGTAGTCAAACATGTCAATAGCACGTCTTAAAAAAATGACTTTAGGGACCAGCAGATGGAGTAATGAATGGTTAAGTTGCTGGACTCCCACATGGCCGGCTGCAGTTCAAGGTCTAGACCCAGAGGCTTTAAACTCATGCCTGGCGATTGTGTGTGCATGCCCAAAACCTAGAGAAAAGAAGGGAGAAGGGATTATGGCATGGCCACCCCATGGAGGGTAGTTAATTGCTTTCTGTCTCTCAGGAGGGTGCATGAGCCTTATATCAAAAATTTCTCTTTAAAAAAAAAAAAAAAAAAACTTTAAGAGAATTTTGCTACAGGGCTCATACACTTGCTAGAGAGACAGACAAAAAGTGAGAAATCACTCCTCGGGGGGATGGCTATGCCACAATCCCTTCTACATTCTCCTCTTGGAATCATAGGTAGGCACACACATGCTGGTGGGAGTTTCAAGCCACCAGGTCCAGGACTTGAACCATAGTCAGCAATATAGGAGCCAAGAGCCTTAACTACTGTGCCACCTGCTGGCTTCACACTAAATATTCTTTTTAAAAAGCAAGTTAAGGAGGGACCAGCAGTTAGCGTAATGGCTATGTCGCTGAACTCCCATGTAGTTGACCGCAGTTTGAGTCCCAGACCCAGTTGCTTGAACTCATGCCGGGCACATGTGTGTGCATGCCCAAGATCCTGAGAGGAGAATGGAGGAGAAGGGATTGTGGCGTGGCCATCCCCCCTGGGGGGTGATTTCTTGCTTTCTATCTCTCTGTCTTTCTGGCAAGTACACGTACCCTCTAGCAAAAACCTCTCCAAAAAAAAGGCAAGTGAAGGAGGCCATCAGGTGGCACGGTGGTTAAGACACTGGACTTCCACATAGCCAAGGATGGTTTGAGTCCTGGACCTGGGAGCTTGCTATCTCACTTTCATTCTCTCTCTCTCTCTCTGATGAGCACATATGTCCTATGGCAAATTAAAAATAATGACAATAAAAAATATTAAATAAATAATTAAGAAATAAAGCTTAGGTTACTATCTGTATTCCAACAATCTTTTGGTCTTTTTTGAGTTTTTGCTATAGGGTGCATGTGCTCGCTGAGGAGAAGCCTACTAAAAGAGAGAGAGAGAAGGAGGGAAAATGAGTAGTCACCACCATCACCCCACCGGGGGAATGGCCATGCTACAGTCCCCTCTCCTCCATTCTCCTCTCATGACTTTGGACAAACACACAGACATGCAAGTCTTTCAAGCTGCCTGGTCTGGGACTTGAATCATGCAGTAGCTATGTGGGATCCAGCTGTCTTAACCTCCACACCATCTGCTGGCCCGCATCAATCTTTTTTTCATATTGCTTTCTCTCTCTCAGAAAACTGGTTTACCATCAAAAAAAAAAAGTTTGTTTTTTTTTTTTTTTTTTTTTTTCCTGAGAGGTTTTTGCTATAGGGTGCGTGCACTTGCCAGAAAGACAGAGAGACAGAAAGTGAGAAATCACCCCCCAGGGGGGATGGCCACACCACAATCCCTTCTCCTCCATTCTCCTTTCGGGATCGTGGGCATGCATGCAAATGTGACTGGCGTGAGTTTTAAGCCACCGGGTCTGGGATTCGAACTGCGGTCGACTACGTTGAAGTTCAGTGACATAGCCATTACGCTAACTGTTGGTATCACCATCTAAAATTTTTTAATAGCTACTTCACTTTCTGGGCAGAAGAGGGTAAGAAATAAACAGGTTATACAAATTCCAACTTGCAAAGTTTACCTGGTGTCAAATCATACACTGAAGTGCTGGACAGTTTCTTTACTAGACTGGGATTGCTCAAACGAAGCTCCATACAGGCATCATCTGTAGCATCAAATCCTCCTCGTTTTTGGTATCTATACTTTGCATTTGCTGATGTTACATCAGCACCTGAAGCTAAGATGTGTAGTCTGAGGATCTCAGAAAGAGTGCAGCTATCAAGATCCAAGCTTTTCAAACTGCAGCCTATAGTTGTTAAAAATGAAATAGTCATTTAAAATATAAGTGATAAATACTCAGCAATGTAAAATGTACCTTTATAAATGAAAAAGTAAGTTTAACAAAAAAATAAAACCCACACATACCCTGGTGTAACTGCGGCCATGCAGCTGCCAAAGATGCAACTGCAGACAGTGCAGATTTTGTGGGGTCTGCATCTTCGTCCAAAGCCTCTGTTAAATCTTTAAGGAAATAAATACTTTATTCTAGTGCAAATCAAAGCGTAATTCATGGGAATATTGCCCCTTTAATATGATGAAAGAAGCAGCAAGCAGCTTAACATTCAGGAACCTCAAAAGAACCAACGCTATGTGCTAGCATTATTTCTATGCTGCCTAGTCTTCACCTACAGCTATAAATTCTAAACCATGTACTACACACATTTTCCTTTACTTAGCATAGTGAAGACAACTTCCAAATTACCAACAAGGTGTACATACACATTCCAAGACACTGGGTAAAATGCACTTTACTTTTAAAATTAAAAGCAAATCCCCTCACTCATATAACCTTAGAAAAGTCTACTTTGAAAATCAAAATCTATTTTAAGATGCCTTATCTTTTCTAAATTTTGAAAACTGAATCAAAACAAAGTATAAGTTATAGTCATTACAAAATCAATACAGAAAAAGTGCTAAGAGAACTTAAAGACAGCACGGTTGTTATTTAACTATTGATTTATCTTCTCCATTAAATTTTCCTATTTTTATTTTGAAAAATTTTCAATCCAAGAAACAGGAAGATTTACCTATATTTTCTACATAAATTGCTTTAGTTTTGAAAACAGTGATTAGCTTACAAATAAGACTAAACAGCAAATCTACTGGTACAAATGTATATAAAGTACTAGTATATACAATGATTCCTAATTACAATATATAGATTTTTAAAATTAAAGTGCCAATTATGAAAAACTTTAAGCTTACAAAACCCCTTCTATTATATCATATTACAATGTACATAGTCTCAAGTTAAGAGTCAGATAATGTAGAGTCTAGTCCTGGCTCAGCCAATGCCTAGTTATGTACCCTTTACATAAGTCACTAAATCTGGGCTTCATTTTTCTTAAAGGGGAGTCTAGATCAGCAGTTTTCAAATTCTTCAAACAAAGCTTCTCTTGGAAGTCCAGTAGAGAAGAGATAAAATACCCTTGGTTAAAGTGGGGTAGAGAGCTGAGAATTCTCCCTATCTGTCTTTCTGACTCTTATGGTGGAACTATGGAATCTTTGAACAATTTGTAAGGTGCTTTGGATTAGAGTGGAAATTGTTAGACTAATCTGGTATTGCGGTTCCTGAACATTCTATCATACGATTCCCCTCACAAAGTTCACAGGGTAACAAAATTAACCTTAGAGAATTGAACTGCTATCCTTACTAAAGAAAAAAAGGAGCTCAGGAATCATGTCTGATTACAATAACTGACAATTTTTTGGCATTTAAAACATTACTGGGGCCATTCAGAAGTTATCTGAATGACGTTTCCATACATGCCAAAGTCATTGAAACGATGCCTACTCTAGCCCAAATGACAGACACTTTATTCTTCTCCCCTAGGAAAACACTAGACCTAACTTTATAAATTGTCATTTTACATATAAAGCCAAACAAACTTAAAATTAATAGGCACTCTAAAATTAACAATAGTCCTAGATACACGGTTGATGCTCTTCCTTAATAGCAATCATCATGTTCAACCTAAACTGTCTGTAGAATTTCACAGGAAAAAGGCTACAAAGGCTGCAGGACATGAACAACCAAAGAAATGACAGTTTATTTTTCATTGTGTAAAAGTAAAATGCTAAAATATATATTCTTTAAGTCAATTATCTACCATATGGCACTCTAGAGAGACTGTACATATCATGCTAGGATTTGCGTAGAGATAGTCACTTGGGTACACTACACAAAGAAAACAAAGCTGAACTACATCCAGCATGTTGTGACTATCTGAAACATATATATATATATATTTTTTTTTTTTTGGAGAGGTTTTAGCTATAGAGCGTGTGCGCTTGCCAGACAGAGAGAGACACAGAGAGATAGGAAGCGAGAAATCACCCCCCAGGGGGGATGGTCACGCCACAATCCCTTCTCCTCCATTCTCCTCTCGGAATCTTGGGCACACACGCACACGTGCCCGGCGTAAGTTTTAAGCTACTGAGTCGGGGACGCGAACCGCGGTTGACTATGTGGGAGTCCAGTGACATAGCCATTATGCTAACTGCTGGTTCCCCTGAAACATATATTTATCATCAGCGATCCCAGCAAATACACAAAAAATAAGAAGGATGAACTTGTTCCCATACTTTGAAGGGCTTAAGGTTCATGATCTGATATATTTTACACAAGACTTTAGTCAAAATTTCTAAGGGTTTTAAATAGAAAAACAAGAAGAGCAATGGTCCAAGAAATCAGACCTTCTTGATGACATAGTGTTACAGGCAATGCTAGAGAAAAAAATACTTAAGTTTTTTGTACCAGCAGATGGCATAATGGTTATGTCACCAGACTCCCACATAGTTAATTAGGGTTCAAGTCCCAGACCCAGCGACTTAAAATCAAACCAGGTGTGTGCATGCATGCCCAAAATCCCGAGAGGAGAAGGAACTGCAGCATGGCCATCCCCCTGGGAGGTGATTTCTCGCTTTCTGTGTCTCTGGTGAGCACAGGTGCCCTATAGTAAAAATAACTCTAAAATTAATTCAAATTTTCAAGTTCTTTGCCAAACCATGAGACAATATAATGTAGTTGTTATGAGGATCTAAATCAGATTGCCTGAGTTTGTATCCCATTATTTCCTTCTTAGTTTTGTTTCTTTAAGTTATATTTTTATCTCCCTCACAGGTTAGTATGAGGATTAAATGAAACAATGTGTAGTGTTTTACAGCACTTACTAATGATAAGATCTTTAGTAAATACCTCACTGAATCTCAGTCTTCTCATCATTAAGATAAATTCATTCTTTCAATTTCCCCTTTGCTAGAAATAGCAGGAAACACTTTACTGGTAAGATCAGGTAAAGAGAAAAATAAAAGAATATTCAATCCCATCTAACTATTTAACTGCTTTCAAGAAGACTGTGGAAAAATGTTTTGTTTCTGAGGATACATGTGAGAAAAAATGAAGTTAGACCTGGAAAATAGTCTGGGCCCTTATTGAAACTGAAATAACCATGTAAAATGTGGCCAACAATAATAATAATGGAGAAGTGAGAGAAGGGTGAAAAATGTCAAATTGTTTCTTTTTTCTCTCTGATATTTAAATATTTTTTTTTGGAAAGGTTTTTGCTATAGGGCATGTGCGCTTGCCAGAAAGACAGAGACAGAGAGACAGAAGGCAAGAAATCACCCGCCAGGGGGATGGCCACGCCACAATCCATTCTCCTCTCAGGATCTTGGGCACGCATGCACATGCACCCGACCTGAGCTTAAGCCACCGGGTCCAGGACTCAAATCATGGTGGACTACATGGAAGGCCAGCGACAGCCATTATGCCAACTGCTGGTCCCTAAATAATATTTTCAAATGGAGCATTAAAACCTTGATTTAGGGGTCAGCAGGTGGTGCGCTGGTTAAGGGTGCTGGATTCCCACATGGCTAACTGCAGTTGGAGTCCTGGACCTGGTGGCTTGCTTTCTCACTTTCCCTCTTTCTCTCTCTCTGTCATTCTGCCCCTCTCTGGTCAAATTAAAAAAAAAAAATTAAATCAAGTTAAATAAAATAATTCTTTAAAGTACCCCTTTATTTAGTAGCCAATACTTATTCAGAGAAAAGGACTTATATTTCTATTTGCAAACAGTCCTATACAGGAGTAGATCTATAAAAATTTCAGATCAAACAAATCATAATAGGGTAGTGGCAATACAAACACCAACAATCATATACTTATTTTTTTCCTTTATACTAGCTGATTTTCCAAAACAATTTTTCACCCACTTTGTTTGTTTGTTTGTTTTTCCTACTAGGCCTTCTAGAATTACAAAATTCACCTGCTTCAAATCTTGAATTAAATATAGCTCAAACTGTAGAGTCCAGGACTCAAATTGTGCAGTCACATGGGATCCAGCTATCATCATGCCTTTGTCCACCCTCCAACAGTTATCTCTTATCGTGAATTTTTACGTTAGTACACGAATGTATTATTTAATCAGCCTTCTAGTCCTAAATCTCATATGTGGAAAAGTTCACAGAGTAACACCCAGGAAGCCAAATCACTCTTTTTTTTCTTTAAAGGTTTTTGCCGTAGGGTGTATGCTCTCACTGGAGACAGAGAAAAGGAAAGTGAGAAATCACTCGCCAAACGGATGGCCACGCTGCAATCCCTTCTCAATTCTCTTGAGATTTTGGGCATGCATGCACACACACCCACGGTGATTTTCAAGCCACCGGGTCTGAGGCTCTAACTGTGGTCAGCCATGTGGGAGTCCAGTGCCTTAACCAACACGCCACCTGTTATTCCCCAAATCACTGTTAATATCTGTGCTTAAAAATTCCTCTGACCAAGGTAAATCCTAAATGAAAGAGTGAACACACTGTTTTAAAAATAAAAAGGCTTGCTTTCAAAATCATTTCCATATTAACATGTACCATTTTTAAACGTACAAAATTTAAAGAGCAAAATTTCTAGCCCAAATTAGCAAAATAAAATACAAAAACTTAATTCTGATCTAAAAACTGTTAGATCTGAAATGAAATCAGCAGTAGCATTTTCAATTTAAAGTCTTTATGTGGGTACAAAAACATCAACACTATTTCGTAGACTCTCTTGGGATTATATATACAAGTCAATGAAATCTGTAATGCTCCTAAATCATAGGAAAAATCTAAGAGATAACAAGATAGATGGGGCAAATGTCTTAAGGTAATCAGAAGCAGGTTACATTAAAACAAAACAAAAAAACAAGTGTTTATAAAACAGCTGATAATATGTTAGGAACAATTCGGCATTAGGTAACCTAAACGATTGTATTTTATAACTACAATACCCAAGTTAATCTTAAATGATCTTCAAAAGTTAATTTTATTACAAGCTACTATGGTTCAGTCAGCAATAATCTGAACTCTGACCTTTGGTGTCAGCATCAGTTATTTGCTCTTTGGCTACTTCCTCTTCTTCTTCCGCTATGGCCTGGAAGATTGCAGTCAGGAAGAAAAAAAGCAATTCACATAGTGGGCCTTCACTGTCATTTCCTACAAGAGCTTCCTCTAATACTTCTGTGAATAAAATGTTTAAAAAGAATTTAAAGTTCTGTTCATAAAGAAACAAGTCCACTGGAATAGTAAACATTTAATTAAAAATATCCTGTACAACTATTTTAAATGTCAGCCTCTGAAAGTAGAGCCAAGCATCATCCAAGCCAAAAAAGTTATGAATATAATAAAAGCCAATAAAATCATAAGCCAAAGTTACTGAATTCAAGAAAGCCAATATATAGCCTTACTAAATCAATATGATATTTCATCTAAATTTAAATTTGAGGTATAAATTAAGGCATATTTTAAAAATTATAATTTTATTCCAATTGGAATAAAACACAATGATTTATCACTATCCCACCATTCCTTAAAAAATTTTTTTTTTAAAGTTTTTGCCATACAGTGTACATGTCTGCTGGAATGAGATGGAGAAAGAGGGAAAGAGAGCACCCCTAAGGGCGATTATGGCCATTCCACAATCCTTTCTCTTTCATTTTCTTCTCTGGATTTTGGGCACACAAACTCAGCATGTTTTTCAAGCGCCAGGTCTAGTAGTTGAACTGGGCACACATACCCAGCATTTTTTCAAGTGCCAGGTCTAGGACATGAACTGTGCAGTTGGCCATGTGGGATCTAGCTGTCTTAACATCATGAGCTGGCTTTCACACTGTTCTTTTTTTTTTTGGAAAGGTTTTTGCTATAGTGCGCGTGCGCTCACCAGACAGACAGAGAGAGAGATAGAAAGCAAGAAATCACCCCCCAGAGGGGATGGCCACGCTGCAATCCCTTCTCCTACATTTTCCTCTCAGGATCTTGGGCATGCACGCACATGCGCCCGACGTGAGTTTAAGCCACCAGATCCGGAGAGTTTTTTTTTTTTTTTTTTTTTTTGCTATAGGGCGTGTGTGCTTGCCAGACAGACAGAGAGAGAGACATAGAGACAGAAAGCGAGAAATCACCCCCCAGGGGGGATGGTCACGCCGCAATCCCTTCTCCTCCATTCTCCTCTCGGGATCTTGGGCACGCACGCACACGCGCCCGGCCTGAGTTTTAAGCCACTGGGTCCGGGATGCAAACCGCGGTCGACTACGTGGGAGTCCAGCGACATAGCCATTACGCTAACTGCTGGTCCCATTCCCACTGTTCTTGAGAGTGATATGGGATACTACTGTTTATCAGATAGTGCGTAGGAGAGGTAATTATCAGCATTAGATTTAATCCTAATAGTATGTTTGAGTCATAAGACAATGTTTGTTCTAAAATTCATCTCACCTAAACTTCTTGCCTACACCAGCAGTTTAGACCTTCTTGAGCTACAAGGCATAATGATTTTTGCCTTAACCAGGTTATAAAGAGAGACTGAAATATTTAAAAGCCCTCCTGAAGAATATATTCTTTTTTTTTTTTAATTGCCAGAGGGAGCATGCAAACATGAAAAGAGAGATTAAGCACCCCTCTAATGGGATCTAGTCATGCTGTAATCTGTTTTCTCCCACTTCTCTGTCCATCAAGATCCTGGTCATACATGCACATGCACCCAGTGTATTTTTCAAGTCACCAGGGCCAGGATTCTAATCACAGTCAGCCATGTGAGATCTGGCTTCCTATTCACAGTGCTTAACCACTGTGCCACAAGTCTGGTATGAATGCAATTTTTTTAAGAGCGATTTTTTAATAGGATACGTACACTTGCTAGAGAGACACAGACAGACAGAGACAGAAAGCGAGAAATCACCTCCCCCCCCCAGGGGGGATGGCCACACTGCACTCCCTTCTCAGTCTCTCCTTGGAATTTTGGGTACACATGGACATGTGTCCAGTGTCAGTTTTAAGTCACTCGATCCAGGGCTATAACTGTGGTCGACTATGTGGGAGTCCAGCATCGTAATCATTATGCCATCTGCTGGTCCCACTAATGCATTCTTACTAAAATAAGAGTAGCATTATAATTCTGTCTTTGAGGGTCTCTAGATAGACCTACTATGTTCTTATTAAAATAAGAGTGGCATTATAATTCTGTCTTTGAGGGTCTCTAGATAGACCTACTATGTTCTTATTAAAATAAGAGTGGCATTATAATTCTGTCTTTGAGGGTCTCTGGGTGGATCTTAAGAAAATTACTTTGCTGTTTTTGACAGCTAAAAATTCAAAATTTGATCCAAATCCTTCCTTATACTAGACTCTATTACAAATGTTTACACAAAGTAAAAGTATGTAAACATACAGGCAAAATAGAGTTACAAATTAATGGGTGGCAGTAACACATTTGCAAACACACACACCCCTGCTTGCTCCAGAAGTGGAATCTACTCCTCCCCTTGAAGCTCAGCAAGCCTGTAAGTGCTCTCACCAATGGAATTTGGCAGAAGTAGGGCTGTGCCAGTTCCAGGCTAAACCTTTAAGAATAACTGAGTTGGCAGTTTCTGCTTCTTACCTGTGGAGCTCTCATCTGTCACATAACTATAGGCCATATGATAGAGTAGGAGGCCATGTGAAGAGGACCGAGGCACTAGATATTTGCATTAGGAAGGAATCTTGAACATCTAGCCAATCTAACCTTCTGGTGACTCTAGTATGATTGTAACTGCATGAGAGATTCCAAGACAGAACTGGACAACTGGGTCCAGAATTCCTATACAATTTTCAGAGATAATTTATTTTTTTAAGTTACAAATTTTAGGGCGAACTCTAACACTGAAAAAGATAACCAGAGCACTTGCCTAGGGTTACTCCCTCAGGAAACTCATCTTGAAGATCAAAAAGTTCCCCAAATGCATTAAGGAACTCTAAAACCATCAGAGCATCACCAAAGATTTCAGGAGGTAGTCTAGTTTTCACTGGAGTTGGTTCAGGAAGTTCCTGCAAGATAAACAATTTATTTAACATATAAATTAAAACAGGATATTTTTAAAAGGTGGATATGACATAATCTTTACCTAGTTAGAATTACAGGTAGACTAGTTCTCAACTCTCAATATTTATCATGATTACATTTGGAGCTTTTTTTATAAAAGAATTATTTATGTATTGTTATCATTGTTAATATTATTTTTCACATGAGTTTTGCCAGAGAAAGACAGAGAGAGAGAGAGAGAGAGAGAAAGCTGCCAGGTCTGGGACTCAAACCATGGCCGGACAGGTGGGAATTCCAGCACCTTAACCACCGTGCCACACGCTGGCCCACCTTTGGAACTTTTAAAATGAAAGTTGTTCTGGACTTATTTCAGTTAATTCACTTACAGTTTTTAGGAAGGGGCTGTGAGGAAGAGAGATTTTACTTTCTCAAACTAAGGACGTTAACTGCAGGCTGAAATGTATTTCTGACTACATGTCTTAGTTAAGAATGTTCTTCAACCTAGAGTCTGAAGTCAAATTAGTTGTACAAATATATTTAATGCAGTAGCTCCTTATGATATGAAACATAATTAATCCACCATCTACCGATTTAGAAATAGCTCCTAACAGGTTGAGATGAATGCGTTTAGTTTGCTTGTTTCTGGCAATAGGCAGAACCTAGCAATTGAGCTAAACGCATGCCTGGCTACCGTGGTTACTGAATTATCAAAGAGCATAGGAATTGATTATTTCCACAGAATAGCAATCATTACCAAAGCTTATTATAAAACACTAACAATGATACCCTGAAATTCTAAGTATAAACATTTACTTAATTGTCTATTTCCTCTCAATATTTTTTAAAAGAGGCTGCTATTAAAAGAAAGTTTATCAGTAAAGTCAAATAGGGCATATGTATGAGCCAAACATCAAATAACAGGCTTGTACCTTAAGATCATCACATTCCATATCTTCTCTAGGTTTACTCCACTGTTTTAAGTATTCCATATATTTTCTCTTTTCTTCACGTAATTTCTCTCTTTCCTAAAAATACACCCAGAAATTTATAAGGCAGCAACAGCATCACCTGAAAATTTGTTAGAAATGAAAATACTACCCCATACCTATTGAACCAAGGAACTCTGGGGTTAGGACCCAGCAGAGGTTTTTTTTTTTTTTTTTTTTTTTTTTTTTTTTAATTTTAAAGAATGATTTTATTGAGATCAGCAGTTGGTGTAATGGCTATGTCACTGGACTCCCATGTAGTCGACTGCTGTTCGAGTCCCGGACCTGGTGGTTTAAACTCATGCTGGGTGCATGTGCGTGCATGCCCAGGATCCTGAGAGGAGAATGGAGGAGAAGGGATTGCGGCGTGGCCATCCCCACTGAGGGGTGGTTTCTTGCTTTCTATCGGTCTCTGTCTTTCTGGTTAGTGCACGCACCCTATAGCAAACACCTCAAAAAAAAAAAAAAAAAAAAAAAAAAAAGAATGATTTAATTTAATTTATTATTTTAATTTTACTAGAGAGAAAAAGAGAAAGCTGCCAGTTTCAGGACTTGAACCATGGTCAGCCATGTGGGAGTCCAGCACCTTAACCACCATACACCTGCTGGTCCTACTTATGGGTGTTTTAACACGACCTTCTGGGGATTTTGATGCATACTAGAGTTTTGGAACAACTGATCAAAATAATGCTACAAAGATTGAGAATAACTAGCATGTAGCAGATCCTGAATGTCTGACTCTGCCTATAGCAGCTTTCCTTCTATTTCAAATCAATTAGATCTTTGCAAATTAAGTAAATTGCTATAGTATCTAAAGTAAAATATCTCATGTTACTTCAAGATTCATTTGAATTTGGTTAACAGCCATGAGATACACAGAGGGAAAGATAAGAAAAAGCAATAATGTTAAAATACAGTTAATCAACTCTTCTTTCTTGCAATCCAGCTATTTCTCTTGCTCACTTTACCTTTTAAAAGCCTTACTTCTGGGACCAGCAGATGGCATAATGGTTACATTGCTGGACTTTCACATGGCTGATTGTGGTTTGTGTGGCCGACAGCAGTTCAAGTCTCAGACCCAAGACCCAGCGGCTTAAAACTCACATTGGGGTGCTGGCAGGTGGCATGGTGATTAATGGCACTGGACTCTCACATAGCTGAACACAGTTCGAGCCCCAGACCTGGCAGCTTGGTTTCTCACTTTCCCTCTCTCACTCTGTCCCTCTCTAACCAAATTAAAATAAATAAAGTTAAATAAAATAATAATTAAAAACAAACAAACAAACAAAAAAACCCACCTCACATTAGGCACATGTGTGTCTGCCCAAAATCCCGAGAGGAGAACGGAGGAGAAGGGATTGTGGCATGGCCATTCCTCCAGCGGGTGATTTTTCACTTTCTCTCTCTGTCTCTCCCATGAGCGCACGTGCCTTGTAGCAAATCTCTCTCATTAAACAAACAAAAAAAAGCAGTGTATAACATGATCCTCTAGGGCCATACATTACTACCTCAGAAAACCCATGACAATGTCAGAATTTAGAGGAAACTAGCTATAGAATAAATTATCTCTAAAGACTATCCACTGAAGGCTATAATTAAAGATTTGCTGAAACACCCTTTTATTACAGACATCTTATTTTTCAAAGAGGATAAGAACGCTGCAATAAATTCTTCTTAGTAATAAATTCTTGTTAGTCATAGAATTTATTGTATTTTTCTAACTATGTATTTTACCTTTTAAAACTTTATGTACAACATCATCTCTAAATTTAGAAGTATAAAATGAGGAAACTCATTTAGAATTGCACTCTTTTAGAGGTTTTTTGTTGTTTTCAAGAGAGATTTTTGCTATAGGGCATGTACGCTCACCAGAGAGACAGAGATAGAGACAAGAAGCAAGAAATCACCCCCCGGAGGGATGGCCATGATGTAATCCCTTCTCCAATCTCCTCAGGATTTTGGGCACACACAGGCACACAGGCCTGATGTGAGTTTTAAGCCACCAGGCCTGGGACTTAACTGTGGACAACTACACGGGAGTCCAGTGAAGTAACCATTCCGCCATCTGCTGGTCCCTAAAGGAGGTTCTTTTTCAATTTTTATTTTCATTTTCTAATGTAATGATGCCAACACAAATGCTAACTTGATATAATTCACAAATAACTTTTTCTTTCACATTTACAAATCAAAAGATTGGTGAATCCAGAGAAACTTCTATAATCATTATGTGAAGTATACTGTATTTGCAGCTCAAAAGTTTCCTCCAACCCATTTCTTCTTTTATATTCTAAAACATCTTCATTATGTTGTTTGAATAGGCAGAGCCCCAGGAACACTGCCCAAGGTCAGCCCAACTTTCAGCCAGTCGGGACTGTCATTTGACAGGTCTCACACATAGAATTTCGACCATGCTGGAGAGCCACTGGGGAGCCTGGCAGGGGACCAAGGGCTGCAAAAGGGGGTGAGGCAACGTGGAGGGAGCCATCTTGGCAGGCCAGGCTCCCCATTTTTTGCCTTTTTAAAAGAGTTTTTTTCTATAGGATCTGTGCTCTCGCCAGAGAGACAAAGTTAGAAATCACCTCCTAGCAGGGATGACCACGCCACAGTCCCTTTTCCTCCATTCTCCTTGTGATTTTGGGCATGCATGCACACACACCCGGTATTAGTTTTAAGCTGTCAGGTCCGGGACTCAAACTGCAGTTGCCTATGTGGTTGTCCAGAGATATAACTATTACACCATCTGCTGGTCCCAATAGGCTCTAAGGAGGTGTATAGGTATGTAAACATATGATGAACCTTAAATCAGTCATTAACTTTTCCAAAGCAAAGGATGATTAGGACCAGCAGTTGGCATAATGGCTATGTCACTGGATTCCCATGTATTTGACCGCGGTTTGAGTCCTGGACTTGGTGGCTTAAACTCACGCTGGGCACATGTGTGTGCATGCCCAATATCCCGAGAGGAGAGAGAAGGAGAAGAGACTGTGGCATAGCCTTCACCCTTGGGAGGTGATTTCTCGCTTTCTGTCTCTTTCTGTCTTTCTGGTGAGTGCACATGCCCTATCGCAAAAACTTCAAAAAATAAAGGGGGGGTGGTACCAGCAGTCAGTGTAATGGCTATGTTGCTGGACTCCCACGTAGTCGACTGTGGTTCGCATCCCGGACCCAGTGGCTTAAAACTCACGCTGGGTGTGTGTGTGTGCGTGCCCAAGATCCCGAGAGGAGAATGGAGGAGAAGGGATTGCGGCGTGACCATCCCCCCTGGGGGGTGATTTCTCGCTTTCTGTCTCTCTGTCTCTCTCTGTCTGGTGAGCGCAAGCGCCCTATACCGAAAAAACCTCTCAAAAAAAAAAAAAAAAAAAAAAAGGAAGATAAACCAGTATTGCTTATCAGTATTTTATGTACATTCATAAATGTGAATAAAAGTGTTAAAAGTAGGTCAGCCAATAGCGTGGTGGTGAAGCTGGATGGATCTCATGTGGCTGACTAGGCAGTGTGAACCCTGGACTAGGCAGTCTGAAAAAGAAAAGGTGCACATGTGTGTGTGCCCAAAATCCTGAAAGGGAGGAAAATGGAGGGGAAGGAATTGCTGTGTGGCCATCACCATAGGGGTTGCATTCTCATATTCTTGCTCTGTCTCTGCCAAGCACATATACCCTCTGGCAAGAAAATTTTTAAAAAAGGGTAAAAGCATTTGAAAATGAAGCCTAAATTTAAATATGTAAAGTAGTATTACTACAGTCGTGTACTGCATAACAAAGCTTCAGTCAATGACAGATAACATATAAGTGGTGGTCCCATAAGATTATGATAGGCTATACCATATAGCTTAGATGTGTAATAGACTGGGCCATCGAGGTTTGCGTAAGTACACCCTATGATGTTTGCACAATGTTGAAATCACCTAACAACATGTTTCTCAGAAAGTTTCCCTGTCATTAAGTAATGCATGACTGTATGTCATGCGTTGTAGAGAGCGTGTATGAGTAGACAGCGGAGGTAAAATACTCAAATGAATACCTTTTCTCTTTCGATCTTAAGCCTTTCTTTTTCTTCTTTTTTCTTCAGTCTCTCTTCTTCTACAATTTTCTTTAACTCTTCCTTCTTTTTCTCTTTATCTTCCTTTTCTTTTTTCTTTGCTTCTAGAGCATCTGCTTTTTCTCTTTTTAATTTAGCCTTTTCAAAAGCTGTGGAGAAGGTCAACTTAGCACTATACACAGATAAAAACAACACTGGGCTGGACATTTTTTTTATTTAACAGAAGAATCTTCAAAATAACTTAAGGTTAAATGAGATTTCGTAGAAACACAAAATTCCTAAAGGGCAGCAGATGATTAAAATGTTTGGAATATAAGGCTGGCTGGGTTTAAGACCAACTACAGTACTGGGACAAACACACTGTAAACCTGCTCTTGAAAGCCTTGATACTCCAACTGTGGTCTGAAGACCAGCAGCAAGTTTAAGACACAGCTGAGTATCAGGACTTGTTAAAAATACAGAATTTATCTCCTATTCAGACCTACTAACTCAGAATCTTCATTTAACAAGATACCCAAATGATTCACATGCATATTCAAGTTTGGTAAGCAGTATTTTAAAAGGCTATGAATCCAACAAAATGGCCCCCAAATAGCTTGTAAATCCTGGAAGCTTCTGTTTAATCCAGCATTAAGCAATTTAATAGGGGATATGCTATACTTCAAAACATTATTTTAAGAGATGAACAGATCTCATCTAACAAAAATATTCAACAGTTAGTCAAGGAACAAAAAAATTTTATACCTCAAATTAAAAAAAATACGTCATTTTAGAAACAACTCACTCAGAAAGAAATATTCTTTCTTGTACTTAAATAGATATTAGAGAGAAAATTAAAACTCACCCAGTGACCTCAATTCTTCTTGTTTCAAAAGTTTGTCTCTTTC
This sequence comes from Tupaia tana, assembly GCA_026018925.1. Classification (NCBI taxonomy): domain Eukaryota; kingdom Metazoa; phylum Chordata; class Mammalia; order Scandentia; family Tupaiidae; genus Tupaia; species Tupaia tana. The sequence continues at coordinate 202,149,384 of JAKSZU010000001.1, forward strand.
TTTAGCAGCTCTGTTCCTATAACCTGCAATAGTCTGCTTATTAGCAAAGTTGTCCTCCTGAAAAACAAACCAATAAATGAAAGCTGTAAACCACAAATTACACAAATTCATAGTTTGCCTGGTACTTACAGTAAGAATAAAAACCAAAAAATTTAACAAACTTCACCAATTACTTACACCTTCCTTCCACAAAAATGAGTTTTTGTTCTGAAGTATAACTGAACTTTTTTTTTTTTTTTTTTTTTTTTTTTTTAGATTTTGCCACACATAGGGTATGTGTCCTCGCCAGAGAGAAGTACAGTGAGAAATTACCCCCCAGGGCTATAGCCACGCTGCAATCCCTTCTCCTCCATTCTCCTCTTGGGATTTGGGGTACACATACACATGTGCCTGGTTTTCAAACCGCCAGTCTGGGACTTGAACTGTGGTCAGCCATGAGAATGCAGTGCCTTAACAATTACATCACCTGCTGGCCCCTAACGGAACTTTTAATAACTCTAATAATAATACACAGAATATGTGTTAATTAAATTAGTCTATAAATCAGTACAATAACATCTTAGGGAAAACAACTGATAATACAGAGAGAACCTTAAATATATGCATTAGAAAAACTTCTAGGTTACATGGGGTAGACATCAAATATAGAGTCATAAAAAAGATACATCAAAACATTCTGTGGCCAATGTTAAACAATGTCAATTTTTATATTACTCTACTTGTGAGAATAATGCCACTAACTGTTTAATTTTTTTTTTTATTACCAGAGAGCCCCAATAGGCTTGGTCATACTGTAATCCTTTTTCCTCTATTCCTCCTTCTTGTCAGGATTTTGAGCATGCATGATACCTCCCTAGTGTGTTCTTCAAGCTGTTAATGCCAGGAGCCAGAACTCAAACCATGGTCAGCCATGTGGGATCCAGCTCCCTAAAATGCTCTGCTATGGAGCCAGCTTAAATTTGCTTTGTTTGTGTTTTATAAGTATATACAAAAAAATTATTAATTTGAGTATCTGAGTACCCAGCATGTGCTAGGCATAGTACTAACTATAGTAATAAACAAGACAGACTTGGGCCCTGCCTTTTCAGAGCTTTTAAGTTTAGCAGGGAAGTCAGATCTTAAATAATCAAAGTATGAAAATGCTTATGATAGTTGAAGTTCAAAGCTCTGAATAAGTACCTTCCAAATCTCAGAATAAATTCTAAAATGGTCATTCTAAACAGTCAGAGACAGTAGTAATTGAACTGGAGTTAGAAAACAACAGTGGTGAGACCAGCAGTTACCATAATGGCTATGTCACTGGACTCCCATATAGTCAACCATGGTTCGAGTCCCGGACCCGGTGGCTTAAACTCATGCCGGGACCATGTGCGTGTGTGCCCAAGATCCCGAGAGGAGAATGGAGGGGAAGGGATTGCGGTGTGGCCATCCCCCCTGGGGGTGATTTCTTGCTTTCTGTCTCTCTGTCTTTCTGGTGAGCGCATGCACCCGATAGCAGAAAATTGAAAAAAAAAAAAAAAAAAAACAACAACAACAACAAAAAAAAACCCAGAAAGAAAGAAAATAACAGTGGTAATTAATCATAACTTCCATTATTTCATTGAAAACTAAATGGCTAGAAATGAAAAGAAGAATACCAGTATCACCAGAAGCAAAGCAAAAGAGCAAGGGGCTAGTCTTGAACTCAGATTCAAATTCCAGCTTTTATATTTTATTACTTCAAGGAAGTAAATTAATCTCTCTGAACCTGTTACTTTATCTTTAAAATGAGATTCTACCTATTTTAAAGAGCTGTTGTGAGGCTTAAAGAAGACAATTTACATAATGAAATACTTCATATACAGTAGGAATAAAATGGAAAGCAGCTATTGTATTAAAAATTATTTGAAATGGGGCCAGCAGATGGTGAAGTAGTTAAGAAGCTGGACTCCCATGCGGCTGACTATGGTTCGAGTATTTGGACCCAGTGGCTTGAAACTCATATTGGACACGTATGTGCATAACCAAAATCCCAAGAGAATGGAGGAGAAAGGATTGCAGTGTGACCATCCCCCCTGGGGGGTGATTTCTCACTTTTTCTCTTTCTCTGTCTCTCTAGTGAGTGCATGCACCATACAGCAAAAAAACTCACAAAAAATTATTTGGAAGAAGGAAAAAGTCTTCCTCTGGGGTAGAAAAATCATGGGTGTGCCACGTACATACTGCAAAAGGTGTATGGTAAAAGAAAGTACAGCAGAGAGAACATTCTTTACAGGTTCCTCTAAAGCACAGGCAACTCTCTTTTAGTCAACACTTAACTAAAACCTGGAAAAGACTCTTCAATAAATTTCTAATTCATGTTGATTGTGCTACAAACTAGACTATGAAGCAGTGAGAACCTGTTTTGTAAATCATTACAGTCACTGGCAACTCATAACCAGCAAAAGAGCAAAACAGAATGTACTGAATGAGTGTAAGAGAAAATTTTTAAAAAAGAGAGAGAAAGGCCTGCGCCGGGCGGCCCAGGGCACCTGGGCCGGGTGGCCCAGGGCGTGGGGCTCTGCTTCGCGTGCCGGCCAGGCTTGCACGGCCTGGCCTGTGTGGCCGGGGCTCTGCTTTGTGTGCCGGCCCGGCCGGGGCTCTGCTCCGCGTGCCGCGGCCCGGACCGCCCGGCCCCTGCTGCCTCTCCGGTGCTGGGTGTGTCCCGCGCTCGGTGCCGACGCGAGCCGGCAGCGCAGATCGGCCGAGGTCACCGTCCTTCCTTTCTTTGGCCGGGCAGGTGGGCGGGAGGTGGCACAGGGACCTGCGTGCATTCGCACGCTAGGGGCTGGTGTGTGGCCACCGGGCTGGCGCCTGCGCACAGCCGCTGGGCCTGCGCCTGCGTGCGGCCGCCGGGCCAGCGCGGGGTTGCCAGGCCAGCGCGGGGCCCCCGGGTCCGCGCGTGGCCGCCGGGCCTGAGCCTGTGTGTGGCCTCCGGGCCCGTGCGTGGCCCCCGGGCCTGAGCGTGGCTGCCGGGCCTGTGCCTGCGCGTGGCCCCTGGACATGCGCATGGCAGCCGGGCCTGCGAGTGGCCGCCGGGCCTACGCCTGCGCGTGGCTGCTGGGCCTGTGAGTGGCCGCCAGGCCTGCACCTGTGCGTGGCTGCTGGGCCTGCGCGTGGCCGCCAGGCCTGCGCCTGCGCATGGCTGCCAGCCGCGGGTGGCAAGCTGAAGCCGAAAACAAGGATTAAGAACTTGCAACTATAAGCAACAGAAAGAAACTTTAGCTGTCTTAAACCAATTGAGAAATATATTGTATAGGAGGATTATCTCTGCCTATGGACAGTGAGAAGATGATGGTTACCAGCCCTGCATTACCTCAGGGAAAAACAAGAACTACTCTACCATTCTTAAGGAAGCCAGATACCCGAGGATGACTCACGTTGCAGATCCCCACAACACCATTCCCGGTAATCACAAGATGGATGCTGTGCCGCATCAACTGATAACCCTCTCTGCTTACCAGAACCGCTTCCCTGAAACTGTATTACATGGAGACTGACCTACAATTGCGGAAATGCACGAGACCCACCCTTAACCCAACCCTGAATAGAATCTGTGTTCCCTATTGTTGAAAACTATATGAGCTGATAATTGAAAAAAAAAAAAAGAAAAAACTGAAAGAACTGGAGGGTATAATAGCAGGGATGGCAACTGCAGATGCTAGAAACAGTATGGGAGAGGTAATGAGAATGAGTAATAGAGGGCGGAAGGGAGGGGTTCAGGGAACAAACAACAACTTAATAGACACAAAAATGAAAAGTTGTCTGCTGATAATGTATATGGTAATATCATTGTCTTGACTAATGTACACTGTACTCATGCTGGGAAAAACCATGTTGTACACTGTAAAGATGTGCAATGATAGAAAAAAAAATATCAGCACTCTGGCAAAAGGAGAAAGATCTGAAGATATGATAGTGGAAAGGATAAATGTAGATACCAGAGGCTGCAAGGGAGCAAACAACACACTTAATAGACACAAAAATGAAAAGTTGTCTGTTGGTGATAATGTATATGGTAATATCATTGTCTTGACTAATGTACACTCTACTCATGCTGGGAAAAACCATGTTGTACACTGTAAAGATGTGCAATGATAGAAAAAAAATCAGCACTCTGGCAAAAGGAGAAAGATCTGAAGATATGATAGTGGAAAGGTTAAATGTAGATACCAGAGGCTGTAAGGGAGGGGAGTGGGTGGTAGAAAGTGGGCGTGAGGGGCAAAGGGAAGAAACATTTAATACCAATAAATGTAGAGTTCTCTGTTGAAAACTATATATATATGTATATTGTATACATCATAATGGGGACTTTATGTAAAATGTGAATTTAATCTGAGAAAGAAAAATAAAAGACAAAAATTTAAAAAAAAAAGAGAGAGAGAAAGGGAATTAAAGGATTAAAATAATACAAAATAAATTTTCTCCAACTTAAGCAACTGCATCTAGTTATTTGTTTGTCCAATTCCAGAAATTTTCATTGTATCCTTGCTTCCTACAATGGAAAATAAAGCAATGATCTGAGGCAGAAAAATTCCTTGTTGCTAAAGGTGAGAGAGATAAATTGAGAAGTGGATATAGAATTAAACACAATATTCAACCTGTAATGCCTTTTTTCTGTTCTCATTCCCTAAGGAGTTTTCTTTAGAGAAAATTTACTTTGCAGTCTAAGGTCTCTCATTACACAGTATCTGTTACACTGTTATTTGTTTGACTTTTGGCTAAAGTCTATTTTCAGTCTCTAAATAAGACAAATAATACGTAAGTAAGTTGGATATTACAGAAAGAACATTTTAATATCATTTGATTATACAGAGTCTCAAGAATAACTAGAATCACTACAGATTTTCTGCCTCGTTTCCCATTATATCCTTCCATGTATATATAGTTTATCCAAAATACACTACACTTCTGTCATTCAAATGAATACCTTGACACTTTTTTTTTTAATTCACCTGTACTTGTTACCCCTCCTTCAAGCAAGTATCATTTGGACACATTTTCATTCATTAGCCCTGCACAGTTACTTCTGAAATGGCTTTATAACGTGCCGCAGTAGGCTTATTACTACTTTTTATTTAGGTTGTGCCACAGGGCACATGTGCTTGCCAGAGAGAGACAGAAGAGAGAAGGAATTCTCCTTTTAGGATTTTGGGCACACATCCACATGTGGTCTGCATGATTTTCAAGCTGCCAGGTCTAGGAGTCGAACTGCGGTTGGCCATGTGGGAATCCAAGCACCTTAACCACCTGCTGGCCCTGCGACTCTTATTTTTTTTTGGCCATAGGGCGCGTGCGCTTGCCAGAAAGACAGAGAGACAGAAAGCGAGAAATCATCCCCCGAGGGGATGGCCACGCCGCAATCCCTTCTCCTCTATTCTTCTCTTGGGATCTTATTCTTCTCTTGTGGATCACGCACACACACGCACCCGGCCTGAGTTTAAGGCACTGGGTCTGGGACTTGAACTGCGGTCGACTACATGGGAGTCCAGCAACATAGCCATTATGCTAGCTGCTGGTCCGCAACTCTTATTTTTTTAGTTTATTTTTATTCATAACTGAGAACACGTACACGTGTAAGCCAGAGAGAGCAAGAGAGAGGCACCCTTGATGGGGTTTCAGCATGCTGTCATCTCCTTCCTCAGCCTTCTAGTCTGTCGGGATCTTTGGCATGAGTGTGCACACCCAGCGTTTTCAGGCTGATCTGGGGATCCAAACCTGCAGTCAGCCATGTGGCTTCCAGCAATGCAGTTCTGTTTGCTACTGACTGCGCCACCAGACTAGACTACTTGTAACTCTGTCCATGTTCTTTCTGCCTCAAACACCTTTTTCCACTTCTTTGTCTTATCACTAGAAATTGTGTATTTTGTTTAGCTAAAGAATTTCTGCTTTCCTAAAGCCCTCTATAATTTCCTCCCAACAGTTTATTACTCTTTACACATCAATCCCATACTTTATATTTCCTGCATTTCATCCTGCTTTTTATTTAATTGCTTATATGCTTGTTTCTACCATGGTATAAAATCCTCATGGCATGAGAGCCATATTCAATTTATACTTGAAACTTCCACAAGCCTCATTGCTCTGTAGTTGTCAACATAGAGTAAACATTCACATTTTTTTTTTTTTTTGGGTAGTCAGTTTCTTCCTATGAAAGTGAGGGGAGCTATGGGGGTGAGTAGAGCCAAACCTTGCTCTTGATTCTAATACTGTTTTAGTAATAGCTCAAATGTATTGGGTTGTCAGAAAAGTCATGACGTATTTTTCTATCCATAAATGTGTCACTACTTTTCCAACAACTCAATAGCTTTTACCTATACTGTACTTACCTGAGTGACAGATAGTCGTTTGGGAGGTCTTCCTCTTCGTTTGTTAGCAGGACTGAAGATAAATGTAGGAGGATCATCAGGGAAGAAGTAAGAAAAATCTTGTTCTACTATTTTATATGTTGAAAGAGATGATGCCTTAATAAAAAAGACACAGGATATAATAACAACACATTAGTGAGCCATACAAATAGCTCTAACATGTCATATGACTACTATTAATGCTGTTAAAGACCAGGTCCAAAACATCAGAATCATGCATTATTGTGTAATGAAGCATATTTTAGTTGGTTTACTCAAGCCTTTTAAAAATTATATAATTAAAATGGCTGTACCAGAAAGAAAATCATAATTCAAAGATGACTTTGCCATACAAATACTTCTAGAATGTTTCTATAATTTCTTGAATTCTTTATCTCAAGGTGATGTTTATAGGTCCAACTGTAGTGATGCAAGTGATGGTGCCACTTGTGAAACTGAGGCTGTGTGTGAGGTCCAAATTCAGAACCCTGAACAACTTGAACTGGCTGAATGTGGCAGGGTACACCCGTACCCTAACTAACTGAGGCTGGGGGAGAGAGCACTGCAATGGGGAGAAAAAAAATACCCATCCCTCTCTCCTTTCATGTCATTACAAAAAAAGGAAGATCAATCATCTATTTTATTTTTTACCTTTTCCTGAGATTTTTCTATGTAATACTCCACCCACATATTTCACATTCAAAATCTTGTATAATATAACCCGACAGATTGTTTCTTGGTCATTTCCCAAATGCTAAACATTGAGATTTTCTTACCAGGATGGGGTGATAACTTAAGCACTTTGTGTATCAAACTTAAAAGCTGATCTTGGTGAAAGCTGAAATATTTACAAATATCTATTGAATTTTAACTCAGAATTTTAAGTTCAGAAGACAACCTCATTCTTATCAGAAGTGGTGTGGTTCTGGGATAGTTACTAAATACAAAAGTTTCTTCTCTTTTACCTTGTGTCCAAAACCTGTTGATCCTTCATCTATGTATAACTCTAGACTTTTTATTATTTTTGCCTTAATGGCCAAGATCATCATTCATTCTTTCTCAAAGAGAAAACAAGTGCTATTTATAGAAAGATATTTCAGGGAATGTGTAAGAAAATGATGATACAAAATTTTTAAAATGGCAAAATAGGGACGAGCGGATGGCATAATGGTTACATCTCTGGACTCCCACATAGTCGAGCACGGTTCAAGTCCTAGACCCAGTGGCTTAAACTCATGCCAGGTGCATGTGTGTGTGTGCCCCAAATCCCAAGAAGAGAATAGAGAAGGAATTTCAGCATGGTAATCCCCCTTTGAGGGGGTGATTTCTCGCTTTCTGTCTCTGTCTCTCTGGCGAGCACATGTGCCCTATAGCAAAAATCTCTCTAAAAAAAATAATAAAAGTAATAAATAAAATAAAACTTACAAAAATAGGAACACTTCTGCCAGGAATCTGATATCTATATAATATTTTTGTTGGTAGAACACAGCTTTTATTAATTTATTTTTAATTTGCCAGAGAGAGGATGCCCTCATCAGAGAGAAAGAGAGAAACAAAGAGAAGGAAAGGGAAAAAGCACCCTTCAAAAGGGGGTGTTGGCACTCGTGCAGTTGGTTATCTGTACAGAAAAGTATATTCCTTAGTGTCCTTGTCACTTAAGAGGTTAAATTTATAGTTAGAAAGATGATCTGTGAACACTTGTTCAGAATCAGTGAGTCCCTCTATTTAGGGAATGACTTGCCTTTTTAACGTAATACTTTTCTAAATGTGACTAATCTCATCTAAGAGGACCTCTTCCCTCTATATCTTAGTGCTACCAGGTATGCTGGATCTAAATTTTTTTTTCTAAAATTGTGATTTCTGGTATATATAAAATCATTGTACATCTTTGTGGGATATGGTATCTTCTTTTGAAAGAATGCATACATTGTGTAATTAAATTATGGATGTCATATTCACCTCATTCAACATTGAACATTACATTATGTTGTGCACATTTGATGATAATTCTATTTTTTTTTTTTTTTTGGAGAGGTTTTTTTTTCGCTATAGGGCGCATGCACTCGCCAGAGAGAGACATAGAGACAGAAAGCGAGAAATCATCCCCCAGGGGGGATGGTCACGCTGCAATCCCTTCTCCTCTCAGGATCTTGGGCACGCACGCACACGCGCCCGGCCTGAGTTTTAACCACTGGGTCCGGGACGTGAACTGTGGTCGACTACGTGGGAGTCCAGTGACATAGCCATTATGCTAACTGCTGGTTCCCCATAATTCTATTTTTTTGACATATATATTAAACTGTCAATGACATTCTGAATTTAGAAATATAGCTCTCCATCTTAGCTTCTTGTGCTTTTATGTCACTTCAATCTTCTGAACTTTTTACTAGATCTGATTGTACTTGTTCTGTTTCTGACTGTACCTCATAGTCTGGTATCACTTGGCACTGGAAGTCACACAAACGCTCTCTGAGAAGAATCGCCATCTCCTTTTAAGGCCAGACTTTTTTCTTTCATTTCAGACCCATAGGTGTAACTGTTGTGTATCTCCCTTGTTATTTTTCACTTTGTCTCCTGTTCCTTTTTCTGTGTTCTTCAAATCAGAAGATGCACACCATCTGTCCAGTCACCCATCTGGAGCCTTCAGTGTTCACAACATCTTGCCAGGTTGAAGGGAGGATAGTAGACTAGACAGGGTAGGTTCCTTGTAGCTTACATTTTGCATTATAAGAGCAGCCCCTATCTGTCCACTGTTGTATTCCCAGTGTCTGGTATGGAGCCAGACACACTATTTTATAATAAATATTTGCAGAATGAAAAGAAAGGGGGTGTTTGGAGCCAGCAGGAGGCATGGTGGTTGAGGCGCTACATTCCCACAAGGTCAACTATAATTTGATGGCTTGAAAATCACCACAAAGACAGTCTGCTCCATGGCTCCTGAGATCTAGATATTCTGGGAGAAAGGAAGATGTCCCACTCCTAACTGGGCCTCCAGCATACAAAACCCACGTGGTAGGAAAACCCCTTTCATATCTCCTGTCTCTGAATCAATCTTTGTCTCTCTCTACCTCTCACTCTCTCTCTCTGTCTGTCTGTCTTTTTTTAAATTTTTGCTTTTTAGAATTTTTTAAGGTGAGGCGTTTTACAGGGCCCTTTGGCCCCTCCCTCCTAGGCCTTTATTTTGTTAATAATCCCCTCTGCTCCTCCCAGAACAGCCCTTCTTCAAGAGACAGTCTGCTCCATGGCTCCTGAGATCTAGATATTTCACGCGGCGTGCTTGCGCGCTGTGCGGTTTTCTAATTTTTGATTTTTATTGAAATTTTTTTAATATTAATTTTTTTTTAGATTTATTCCAAAGCTTTTCTCTTCTTTTTCTCTGTTTCTTGTCTGTTTTTTTTTTTTTTGTTCTTGTTGGTATTGTTTCCCTCTCTCTGCTTCTTTTTCTGCACACTTCCCAACCATCATATTAAACTTCAAAAGTTTGGGAAGAAACCGACCATCCACCAGATGAATAGAAATCGCTGCAGGACCACCACAAGAAATATGGAGAAGCAGGAAAATGCCTCTCCTCCAATTGAAATGGATAGCTCCTCTTCATCCACACACAGTTCAAGGGAATTCATGGAAATGTCTGATAAACAATTCAGATCATTCATAATGGCAAAGCTAACAGAGATCGAAGAGAAGAGAGACAAGGAACTGCTGAAGGAGAAGGAGAAAGGAGTTGAAGAGTTCTAGGAGGTGAGGAAATTCATGCAAGATCTAAAAGAGGAGTTTCACACTTTACAAAAGAATCAGATGGAGCTGTTAGAGATGAAGGCTATAATACAAGAAGTCAAAATCTCCCTTGAAAGTATTAAAAGCAGACTAGATCATTCAGAAAATGGAATCTCTAATGTAGAAGAGAAAATGGCTGGCCTAGAAAGGTCCACCATAAAGACTGAGAAAATGGCCCAAAAATTTGAGAATAATATGCAAGAAGTACTAGATACAATTAAACGTCCAGGGGCGGCGGGCAGGGGGGCTCCGCTCCGCGTGCCGGCGCGCGGGGGTGGGGATGCGGGCGCGGGGGCTCCGCTCTGCGTGCCGGGGCGGGGCACGGGGCACCTGGCGCGGGGGCTCCACTCCACGTGCTGGGGCGCGGGGTCAGGGCGCGAGGGCTCTGCTCCGCATGCCCTGTCTGGAGGTCCAGCCCGACCGGGGCTCTGCCCCGCGTGCCGTGGCCGGGACTCTGCCCCGCGTGCCGTGGTCGGGGTCTGCCCCGCGTGCCTTGGCCGGAGGCCCGGCCCGGCCAGGGCTCTGCCCTGCGGCCGGGGCTCTGCCCTGCGGCCGGGGCTCTGCTCCACGTGCCTTGGCCGGAGAGCCAGCCCAGCCGGGACTCTCCTCCGCGTGCCCTGGCCGGAGAACCGGCCCGGCCAGGACTCTGTCCTGTGTGCCATGGCCGGTGTCTGCCCCGCGTGCCGTGGCCGGGGCTCTGTCCCGCATGCTGTGGCCAGGGCTCTGCTCTGTGTGCCCTATCCGGAGTTCCGGCCCGACCTGGGCTCTGCCCCGCGTGCCGTGGCCGGGGTCTGCCCCGCGTGCCTTGGCTGGGGTCTGCCCTGCCTGCCGTGGCCGGGGTCTGCCCCGCGTGCCGTGGCCGGGGCTCTGCCCTCGCGTGCCGTGGCCGGATGACCAGCCCGGCCGGGGCTCTGCCCTGCAACTGGGGCTCTGCCCCACGTGCCTTGGCCGGAGAGCCGGCCTGGCCGGGGCTCTGTCCCGCATGCCGTGGCCGGGGTCTGCCCCGCGTGCCGTGGCCGGGGCTCTGCTCCGCGTGCCCTATCCGGAGGTCCGGCCCGACCGGGGCTCTGGCCTGCGTACTGTGGCCGGGGTCTGCCCCGCGGGCTGTGGCCGGGGCTCTGCCACGCGGGCCATGGCCGGGGTCTGCCCCGCGTGCCACGTCAGCTGATGGCCGTCTCTGCTTTCCTGAGCCGCGTTCCTGAAACTGTGTTCCATGGAGATTCACCTACATTTGCGGGGCTGCACAAGACCCACCCTTGGTCCAGCCCTGAGTGGAGTCTACGTTCCCTATTGTTGGGAACTTTATGATCTGATAATCGGAAAAAAGAAATCATGTTTATCATAAAAAATAATTAGAATAATAATAATAATGATTGGGGGAAACATAGGAAAGATATTGAATGTTGAAGCGGGGAGATTAATGTCTCTGTACTGACTGACATGCATGGCATTCCCTTTTGAAAAAGCAATGTAATACACTGTAAAGTTATATGTAATTCAATGTAATAAAAAATAGATTAAAAAAAAAGAACAAAAAAAAAAGAAAATCACAACAAATAAATAAATAAATAAATAAATAAATTTTTAAAAAGGGTGATGTGGGGGGTGATCATATCACAATCCCTTCTCCTCCATTTCTCTGTCTTGTCAGGATATGACATACAAATGCATATATACCCAGCACATTTTTCAATCTTCTGAGGCCTGGATTCAAATAGTAGTTAGCCACGTGAGATTTGGCTCCTCCGACCATTAGTCTACATGGCCAGCCCATAGTTTTTGTTTTTTTTTAAAGAATTATTTTAAACTTAATTAGTATTAATAATATTATTATTATTTTAATTATTATTTTAAATTTGCTATAGGACAATGTGCACTCACCAGAGACAGAGAGAGGGAGAAAGAGAGTGAGAAAGCAAGCCACCAGGTTCAGGATTCAAACCATGGTCAGCCATGTGGGAGTCCAGTGCCTTAATCACCATGCCACTTGCTGGCCCAAGCCCCTAGTTCTTGTTTTTGTTTTTTGAGTTTATTTCTTTCTTAGAGAGAAAGAATGAGAGGGAAGGAGAAATTCCCTCCCAATAGAGAGCTCATGTCACAATCCACCCTCAGCCTCAGCCATCCCAGATCAAAGACGTGCATGCACATGCCCAGCAGGTAAAGGAGATCTCAGTCGTGAACCTGGGACCATCTCACATGGCTTTGAGCACTGCAGAGTGCTATGCTACCACTGTCCACTGCTGCTGGCCTGCAAAGTCATATGACACTACTCATTACTCCTTTTCCTTCATTCCAACAAATATTTTCACCATTCTGATTACCTTAATTTTAATGACTCCATCTTGTGATTCACAGTGCTGCTTCAGAAAAAGCTTTAGTTTATCGCGAGAAAATAGGTGCTTTCTCCGGCTACAGGGAGAAAGGAGAGGAGAGTAGTTAGAGTCAAAGAATCAACCTAAACTTCATAATCTCTTAAATATATCATCTGAATTTTAAGTCTAGGAAATGAAGCACATTCCCTCTTCCAGTAGTATTTCTGTACAAGTTACAAAAAACTTTATATAGGGGGACCAGCAGTTAGTGTAATGGCTATGTCGCTGGACTCCCATGTAGTCGACCATGGTTCAAGTCCTGGGCCCAGTGGCTTAAACTCACGCTGGGTGTGTGTGTGTGTGTGCGTGCCAAAGATCCCAAGAGGAGAAAGGAGGAGAAGGGACTGCGGTGTGGTCACCCACCTTTGGGGAGTGATTTCTCACTTTCTGTCTCATTGTCTGGCTCTGTCTTTCTGGCAAGTACACACGCCTTATAGCAAAAACCTCTCCAAAAAAAAAAAAAAAACTATATAGAGGTAATTGTTGGGAGTTCTAAGATCTATTTGAAAAGATCTATTATTCTATTTTTGGAGAGATTTTTGCTATAGGGCAAATGTGCTTGTTGGAGAGACAGACAGACAGAAAGGGAGAAATCACCCCCCCCCCCCAGGAGGATGGTTATGCCAAAATCCATTCTCCTCCATTCTCCTCCTGGGATCCTGGGCACACAAACACAGAAGCCCATCATGAGTTTAAAGCCACTGGGTCCAGGACTCGAACTGTGGTCAGTCATGTAGGAGTCCAGTGAAGAAACCTCTATGCCATGCGCTGGCCCCTAAATAGATCTATTATTAAAAAATCTATTACAAAAAAAAAAAAAAGTCTATTACAGGGACCAGCAAATGGCATGATGGTTATGTCACTGGATTCCCATGTAGTCAACCGTGGTTTGAGTTCCGGACATGGTGGCTTAAAAACTTATACTGGGCACATATGTGTGCATGCCCAAAATCCTAAGGGGAGAATAGAGGAGAAGGGACTGCAGTGTGGCAATCCCCCCGGAGGGTGATTTCTCGCTTTCTGTTTCTTAATCTCTCTAGTGTTCACATGCGCCTATAGCAAAAAAAAAAAAAAAAAAAAAAAAAAAAAAAAAAAAAATCTCTTAAAAAAAAAAGTATATTACAAAAATAGTATATACAGGGGCTGGCAGGTGGTGTAGTGGTTAAAGGGACTGGACTCCCACATGGTTGATGATGGTTCAAGTCCCAGATCTGGTGGCTTGCTTTCTCACTTCATTTGCTTTCTTTCTCGCTCGCATGCTCTCTCTCTCTGTCCCTTTCTGGTCAAATTAAAATAAATAAAAATTTAAAAAAACAGTATATACATTTGTTGCTGAGAAGCCATTCAGAAATTAAATAACTCAAGAAAAATACACTGCAGAGAGTAAACTAAATTTTATAAAATTATAATATATCCAAGTACTACCACAAGTCTTTTAAAAATTAAAATCAGTACACTGCCATACATCATGTAACACTAAGTAAATAAATCATTCAAATGGATATTACAGAGTTAAACATGGGTTTTATTAAATTTTAAAACATTTTGTATTTAAATCTCAATGGCAGCCAACAAATTAGTGGGATGAATATTAAAGTGAATTAAAATTAAGATTACAAAATATACCTTTTAAGAAAATGTGATATAGGGGGTGTCTGTCCTTGCCAGATAGAGACATAAACAGAGAAGCAAAGTGGGAAATCACCCTCCAAGAAAGATGGCCATGCCACAGTCCCTTCTATAGTCTCCTCTCTGAATTGTGGACAGACATGCACATATACTCAAATGGTTTTTCGAGCCACGGGATCTGGTTTAGAACCACACAGTGGGCCATGTCAGATTCAGCTGCCTTAACCACCACATCACCTAGCTGGCTCATAAAACATACTGTTTGTTTTTTAAGAGAGATTTTTAGTATAGAGCACCTGAGCTCACTGCAGACAGAGAGAGAGAGAGAAAGAGATAAATCACCTCCCAGGGGGGTAGCCATGCTGCACTCTCTTCTCCTCCATTTTCCTCTTGGGATTTTGGGCACACATGCACATGTACCCAGTGTGAGTTTCAAGCTGTTGGGTCTGGGACTCGAATCATGGTTGGCCATGTGGGAACCCAGCATATCTTAACACTATGCCACCAACTGGCCATGAAACATACTATTTTTGATTACCCCCTACCCCCAAATTCAAAACAACTACCTCAACAGCAATGAATAACTACTACAAACAAAAATGGTTAAAAAAAAAAAAAACATTTTAAAAATTTGTAGAAAAAGTAAATATTTAAAATGAATTCAATACATTCTTTTTAAGAAAAGGTCAAGTTAAAAGCTTCAATGAGTGAGGCCAGCAACTGAACCAACTGAACCAACATGGCCAACTCTATGGTTTGAGTCCTGGACCCGGCAGCTTGAAAAACACACCAGGCACGTGTGTGTGTGTGTGAATGAATTAAAAATTCATTCCTTTTTTTTTTTTTTTTTTGAGAGAGATTTTTGCTATTGGGTGTGTGTGCTTAGTGGAGAGGTACAGATCTCTATGGTGAGCACATGCACCTATAGCAAAAAAACTCTCTTAAAAAAATTCTATTGGGACCAGCAGATGGAGTAATGGCTACATCGTTGAACTCCCATGTAGTCAACAGTGGTTCGAGTCCTGACTGCGGTTTGAGTCCCAGACCTGGTGGCTTAAACTCATGCTGGGCACGTGTGCATGAGTGCCCAAGATCCCGAGAGGAGAATGGTGGAGAAGGGATTGCGGCATGGCCAACCCCCCCCCCCCCCAGGGGGTGATTTCTTGCTTTCTATCTCTCTGTCTTTTTGGCAAACACACGCACCCTATAGCAAAAACCTCTCCAAAAAAAGAGAGAAAAAATTCTATTACAAAACTAGTATATACATTTGTATATTGTATATACTGACAGAAAGACAGAAAGCAAAAATCACCCCCTGGGGGATGGCCACATTGTAATCTCCTCTCCTCCATTCTCCTTTCAGGATCTTGGGCATACATATACATGTGCCTGGCATGAGCTTTAAGTTGCCAGGTCCAGGGCTTGAACCACAGTTGACTACATGGGAGTCCAGTGACATAACCATTATGCCATCTGCTGCTCCCTAAAAATTTATTCTTACTAGCCCTATCTCAAGGATTCAAAAGTCACATGTGGTTTTTGGCTATCATATTAGACAACACACATTTAACATTGCTATCATAGAAAGTTCTAAGTCATGCCAACAAAAAGCTATTAGTTGTCTAAGTGTTTTATCATCAAGTATAACTTTCTCTCCTTTTAATTCTTTGACTCACTAATTAAGAACAAAATGAATTAATGAGACTATTGTCAAAGTCTAACAGAACAGTTATATTTAAAGTTTAAGTCAAAAGTAAATAGAGGGGCCAGCCCACGGCGTGGTGGTTAAGGCAGCTAGAACCCACATGGCCAAGTTCAAGTCCTAGTTCCAGACCTGGCAGTATGAAAAACACGCCAGGTGTGTATGTGTGCATACATGCCCAAAATCCCAAGAGGAGCATGGAGAAGAGACTGCCATATGGCCACCCTCACTGCAAATCCTTTCCCTCTTTGTCTGTCTGCTTCCTCCAGCAAGTGCATAGACCCTATAGGAAAAACTTTTAAAAAGGTATGTAGAAAAAAATATATTAAATAGGAAATTGCATTATATAAATAATATCTTGAACTAAAAGCAAAAGCAAAAAATTTTTTTTTTTTTTTTTTTTTTTTTGGAGAGGTTTTTGCTATAGGGTGGGTGTGCTCTCCAGACAGACAGAGAAAGAGAGACAGAAAGCGAGAAATCACCCCCCAGGGGGGATGGCCACGCCGCAATCCCTTCTCCTCCATTCTCCTCTCGGGATCATGGGCATGCACGCACATGCGCCCGGCGTGATTTTAAGCCACCGGGTCCAGGACTCGAACCACAGTCGACTACGTGGGAGTCCAGCGACATAGCCATTACGCTAACTGCTGGTCCCCCAAAAAATTTTTTTAAAGATAAAACTCAACTGTGAATAAGGAAAACATTTCTTGTCTCAACTATGGCATTCATTAGCTCATAAACTCAGAAAATCAGAGTAATCCATGAACATTAACTTAGGAATACTATTTTTCAATATATGATAAAATATAGAATACTCTAGAGATTTTAAACTAATGATAAGCCCCAAAATGCCAGCAAACCAGCCAGCTGACTGACAAGCAAACCACATACACCTCAACAGAGCTATTGGGGGACCAGCAGATGGCATAGTGGTTAAGACACTAGACTCCCACGTGGTTGACTGCTGTCATGGACCCGGCAGCTTGAAACTCAGACCAGGTGTGTGTCTGTGTGTGCCCAAAATCCTGAGAGGAGAATGGAGAAGGAATTGCAGTATAGCCACCTCCCCATGGGGAGTGATTTCTCACTTTATGTCTCTCCAACAAGCACAAGCACCCTACAGCAAAAATCTCTTTAAAAAATTAAACAATAATATATATGGGTTGTCAGGAAAATCATGACTCATTTTTCCATAGAAAAATATATCATGACTTTCCCAATAACCTAATATATAAAATGATATATATGACTTAAGATTCACTTAACACTTAATATTATTATCAATCTTCTTTGGACACATGAGCATATATATGGAGCAAAAGGGATGAGAAAGTAAGTAAAAATTATTTTACACCAAATGTAACGCAAGATTGATTCTTAGGTGGCAGGCTGATAGCTGGCTGATAATGTCAACTTTCAGATGACCAAGAGCCTAATCCTAACAGGCAGTGATGGAGATTTGCCTAAAATACATACATAACCTTGACACAGTTCTTTTATACACTACTCACTATTTTTCTCTCCTTTGATTAAGCCTCAAATAAGAATTAAAAAACAATAAATGTTACCTGATTTGTGTTGCTTTCACAATAGCAGACTCATATAACTCTTTTTTTGTGGGTTGCACCTTGTACTTGAATAACAAGGGATCAATTGCATCTTTTTTCTTCCTAAAAAGAGGAGGGAAAAGACACAAATCAGTTAATAATTTGGAAAGATGGGATTTTAAAATGTAAATCTAGTTGCTAAGAATATGCTATAACAGAATCATGCATTTTTATTTGAAATAAGACTTTTTAAGTTCTGAACCCCCTTCCCAGCACCTACCATTCTATTAGCACTTTTTATTTTAGGTAGGCATTTTAATTATTCATTCAATAAATTTCCTTTTGGTGAAGAAAGTGACTACAGATTAATAAACAGAGTACCCAGTTTACATGAGATTAATTTGTTTAAAAAAAAGTCTTGGATTTTCTTTTAAACTATCTTCTCCATAGTATATAATCCAAGAGCAAAAGTAGAGATAATATAGTTTACTGTTTTAAGAACACTTCCACCAGCTTTTCATGTTTTCTTCCTTTTGAGGGTATATTCATTTAATAATTAAGAACCTACAATGTGTCAGATTATCAGTCTGAACAATTATGATTCAGGAGTCAACAAAATAGAAACAAAAAATATATACAGAGGTTAAGTGGAAAGTGCTACAAAGAGAACAGAGCACAGAGTTGCGGAGCCACTATTTTATATGGGGAAATGATTTCCTTGGAAGGTAGACCCTTCCAAGAAGTTGATATTTAAAGCAGAGATCTTAAAAAAGAAAAAGAAGGAAAGGAAGGAAGGAAGGAAGGAAGGAAGGGAGGAAGGAAGGGGAACCAACGCATGAGAAAATTTTGGTAAAATGAGTTTAAAGACAAGAATACAAAGGACTGTAGGTGGAAACATACGTAGTTTACACAAGCAGCAGAATAGGAAGAATGAAAAATTTGGTCAGAGAGGCAATAGCAGAGCCAGATTACAGTTCTTCATTAATAAAGGGTTCTGGATTTTACTATACGTAAAGCCGGTAAAGAACTGTGAATAATAAGGGGATAATGATTTAACTTAGACTTCAGAAGGATCGCTTTGGTGTTAACAGACTGGAGCAAGAGTGCAAACAGGAGTACTAGTTAGAAAGCTATTGAGTCCTGATAGTTGCATAGACTCAAATGGTAATGGTGGCAATGTGCACAGAATATAAAAGTAGGTGTTACAGAGAATAGAATATATGGTATAAAAAGATGATAAAGAGAAGTAAAGGCAATGATGCTAATATAAAGTCAAAGTGACATAAATACGGTATATACAGGTGGAAGAAGGGTTCATCTCAAAAGGGAAATATGCACAGTCAAAAATAAAACTGGAATGGGGGACCAGCAGGTAGTGTGATGGTTAAGGTGCTGGACACTCCCACATGGCCGACCATGGTTTGAATCCCAGACCTGGAGGCTTGCTTTCTCACATTCTCTCTCTCTCTCTCTCTCTCTCTCTCATCAAATGAAAATAAAGGAATGAATAAAAAAAATTAAATTAAGTAATTAAAAAATAAAAAACTGGAATGGGGCCAGCAGAAGGTACAGAAGTTAAGGCACTGGATGACACACAGCTGACAGCGCAGTTCAAGTCCCAGACCCAGCAACTTGGAAATCATGCCAGGTGTGTGCATGCCTGAGATCCTGAGAGGAGAGTGGAGGAGAAGGGATTGTAGTGTAGTCATCCCCTGGAGTGGGGGGATGTGATTTCTCACTTTCTCTCTCTCTCCTCCTCTCTGTGTGTATCTCTCTGGTGAGCATATGTGCCCTATGGCAAAAAACAAACAAACAAACAAACAAACAAAAAAAAAAACCCTCCAAACTGGATTATTTATCTGTACCAGCAATAAACTCCAAGTTGGAGGGCCAAGCATCTTTACAGAGACCCAATATACACATAAACCAGGATATATATTTATATTTATAAATATATATATATATATTTATATTTATATATTCATCCCTACTATAGAAAATGCTGTCTAACATTTTTATATTCTATTATAGTTCATTATCAAGTTAATTCTACAACCTGGAGTTTGAAAAGCACTATTCCAAGAGAACAGATCAAAGATAGAATTCTAAGTGTCCTAATAGAAGTACTGATAAGTTCTTGGGGTTGGCAGATGGCATGGTGGTTAAGGTGCTGGACTCCCACATTAATCGTGGTTCAAGTCATGGACCTGGTGGCTTGCTTTCTCACTTTTCCTCTCTTTCTCTCTGGTCAAATTATGAATAATAGTAATAATAAATAAAATTAAATAAACAATTCTCTAGAAAAGTACTGATAATTTTTCAATAAAATAATTTTAATTGCCAGAAGTTGCATATGCTCACCAGAGGGGGGGGGAGAAAACTCCATCTAATGGGGTGTGGTCAGGTCTCAATCCCTTCTCTATCCTGCTGGCATGTGGGAGACACCTGTATATAAGCCTGGCATATTTTTCAAGCCTCCTGGGGCCAGGACCTGAACTGGGGTCAGTCTTATGGATTCTGTATCCCTGAACTGTTCCCCTAACCACTGCTCCATGGGCCAGCCCAATTTATTTTTTCGGTTTATTTCTTCTATGAGGGAGAGACAGACAGAGGTGGGGGTACCCCAAAAAGAGACTTCATGCTGTGGTCCTACCCTCACCCTCAGTCAGCTACCATCATGGGCATGCAAGCCACCTGGTATGCACAGGGAGACCTTGGGATGCAAACCCAGTATACTTTCCCATATGGTCTCAACATTGTGGTACATTGTATTATCACTGTGTTACCACAGCTCACCATCAACAAAAGAATTTCTTGAAATAACAGGGAGGAAAAGAAAATGAGTTTTCTTTCTAATAAATCAGCATAGTTCAAGAACAAATCATAAGGGTTCTCTATCTTAATATTTTTGAAATAGGTGCCAACTTAACAATTAATCACTATGTTTTACAATATTAAGAATTGCTCAAGTATGTTATAGATTACACTTAAAAGATTACCAGTGGTGGGGGCTCTGGGGGCCTGCGCGCCGCGCGGGGCTCTGGCTGCTGGCCCAGGGCGGGTGCCGGCCCGGGGTGGGCTCTGCTTCATGTTCCGCGGCCCGGGCCGCCTGGCCCCCGCTGCCTCGCCGGCCCGGGGCGGGCACCGGCCCGGGGTGGGCTCTGCTTCGCGTTCCGTGGCCCGCGGGCTGCCCGGCCCCCGCTGCCTCTCTGGCCTGGGGCGGGCGCCGGCCAGGGGTGGGCTCTGTTTCGCGTTCCGCAGCCCCGGCCGCCCGGCCCCTGCCACCTCTCCGGCAGTGGCGCGCAGCCACCGGGCCTGTGTCTACGCGTGGCCGCCGGGCCTGCGTGTGGCCCCCGGGCCTGAGTGTGGCCCCCGGGCCTGAGCATGGCAGGTGGGCCTGTGCCTGCGCGTGGACGCCAGGTTTGCGTGTGGCCCCTGGACCTGCGAGTGGCCCCAAGGCCTGAGCGTGACCGCAAGGCCTACGCGTGGCCACTGGGCCTGTGCCTGAGCGTGGCCGCCAGGCCTGGGCGAGGCCCCTGGGCCTGTGCGTGGCCCCCAGGCCTGAGCATGGCCGCCGGGCCTGAGCGTGGCAGCTGGGCCGGTGCCTGCGCGTGGCCGTCGGGCCTGCGTATGGCCCCTGGGCCTGCACGTGGCCGCCGGAAATGCGTGTGGCCCCCGGGCTTGCGCGTGGCCGCCGGGCCTGCACGTGGCCCCCGGGCCTGAGCGTGGCCGCCGGGCCTGCGCGTGGCCGCTGGGCCTGTGCGTGGCCCCCGGGCCTACATGTGGCCGCCGGGCCCGCGCGTGGCCGCCGGACCTGCATCTGCGTGTGGCCACCGGGCCCGCGTGTGGCCGCCGGACCTGCATCTGCGTGTGGCCACGTGGCCGCTGGGCCTGCGCGTGGCCACCGGGACTGCGTGCGGCCGCTGGGACTGCGCGTGGCCCCTGGGCCTGAGTGTGGCCGCCAGCCGCAGGCGGCAAACTGAAGCTGAAAACAAGGATTAAGAACTTGCAACTATAAGCAACAAAAAGAAACTTTAGCTGTCTTAAACCAATTGAGAAATATATTGTATCGGAGGATTTTCTCTACCTGTGAACAATGAGAAGATGATGGTTACCAGCCCTACATTACCTCAGGGAAAAACAAGATCTACTCCACAATTCTTTTTTTTTTTTTTTTTTTGGAGAGGTTTTTCGCTATAGGGTGCGTGCGCTCGCCAGACAGACAGAGACATAGAGACAGAAAGTGAGAAATCACCCCCCAGGGGGGATGGTCACGCCCCAATCCCTTCTCCTCCATTCTCCTCTCGGGATCTTGGGCACGCACGCACACGCGCCCAGCGTGAGTTTTAAGCCACCGGGTCCGAGACGCGAACCGCGGTCGACTACGTGGGAGTCCAGCGACATAGCCATTACGGTAACTGCTGGTTCCCTACTCCACAATTCTTAAGGAAGCCAGATACCCGAGGATAACTCATGCTGCAGATCCCCACAACACCATTCCCGGTGGTCACAAGATGGATGCTGTGCCGCATCAACTGATAATCATCTCTGCTTACCAAAACTGTTTGCAACTGTATTACATGGAGACTCACCTACAATTGCGGAACTGCACAAGACCCACCCTTAATCCAACCCTGAACAGAATCTATGTTCCCTATTGTTAAGGAGGGTGGGAAGGGACAGAGGGTCAGAAAGAGGGGTGGAAGTGATTCTAGGAACTAGTAATGGAAAATTTTTTTTTTGTAATGGGCATGATTGAATCACTGTGCAGTGTGTACTGGATGGGAGATCGCATTTTGTATGCTGTGATGATGCTGAGGGAAGGAATGTAAATTGAATTAAAAAAAAAAAAAAAAAAAAAGTTTCAGGAAAAAAAAATTTATATATATATCCACTCAATGACTGTAGGGGGACATGTAGCCACAGCTAGGTGCTACTGTATAGGATGCGTAGAGTTGGACTTGTGTTCATGGAAATGTGTGTATCATCTGTGTTTGCTATGAGGGTATTTGGATTGCTTAGGGTCGGTGGCGATTCAATAAGGTGTGGGGGAAAAACAGTATAGAGGGCAAGCTTAGATACCAGAGACAGTGTGGGAGGAGAATGGGAGATGGCTGAGGGTGAGAGATAGGGAATCAAGGATGGAGGGAAAAAAGTGTGGAATGGGACAGGAGAAGAGAAGAGTATGTAGAAGGATAGCAAGAGAACAAATAGGCATGACATTAGTGGGATTCAGATATGGTTTATTACCTGTTGATGATGACGTGTATGGTATTCTCAACTGGACAGGTTAGAGAAGTATTTCATGTTGAGTAAAGTCTTTTTACAAGAAAAACTATAGATAGTGATTGAATGTTTAAAAAAATAATTGGAATAATAATCTGAAAAAAATGAAAAGCTATTGGATGATGGTGATGGGGATTTTAATGTCTCTGTATTGACTGATATGAATGGTATTCCTTCTGGAAAAAGAAATGTAATACACTGTAAAGTTATATGTGATTCAATGTAATATAAACAAGATTATGATAATAATAAAAAGATTACCAGTGGTAATATATAATGTTTTCATTATGCATTAGACTATATGCTCTATACATATAATTATATATACATAATAAAAAATATACACTAATTTTATAGGCCATTAATTTTCCCCATAATATTTCTGTAAATAAAATAATACACTACCATGAGCAGTAACATGAGTGGTAATTTCCAAAAGTTCAGATTCCAATTGAGTATTCAGGTACTGGTGTACAGATTAGAAAACTTATAAATGGACCTTATCTTAATGGATTAAAGGCTATACATTTTGGGAATTTATATGTATAAATGAATTATCTTTGGGGCCAGCAGCTGGCATGGTGGTTGAGGTGTTGGACTCCTACCTGGTAGACAGCAATCCTGGACCTAGTTCACTGATTATTTGTCTATTCTTTGGCTAATACCACACTCTATTACTCAGCTTTATAGCAAAAGTCTTGAAGTTCAGTAGTATCATTTCTTTGACTTTGTTCTTCTTCAAACTGTGTTGGCTATTTTGGGTCTTTTGATCCCCTTTATTATCAGTTTCTGATATGCACAAAATAACTTGTTGCAGAGTTGGCAGATAGTATGGTGGTTAAGGTGCTGGACTCCCACATGGGCCAAGTGCAATTTGACTACCAGACTTGGCAGCTTGCTTTCTCACTTTCCCTCTCTCTCTCTGGTCAAATAAAAAAAATGATAATGACAAACAAAATTAAATAAATAGAATATTCTTTAAAAAAAATTACTTGCTTGGATTTTGATGGGGATTGCATTGAACCTATAGATCATGCAACGAGTCCCAATAGGATGGAAAAATGGAGAAGAAATTGTGGCATGACCACACTCCAAAGGACATGTCTCTCTCTCATCTTTTTCTGGCAAGTACATATGCCCTTTGGTAAATTTTTAAAAAACAAAAAATTATGCTATATTAAAAATTACTACAAAATAGTCTTAAGTGATAAGCCATTATTATTAAAGGATTATTTTTAGCTTTCTTTCTCTTCTCTTTCTTTCTTTTAATTTGTTCAGAGAGGGACAGAGTGAGAGAGAGAGAGAGAGAGAGAGAAAGCAAGAAAGCAAGCTGCTAGGTCCAGGATTCAAACCACGGTTGGTCATGTGAGAGTCCAGCATCCTTAACCACCACAGCACCTGCTGGCTCCGATAAGCCATTATAAAAAGAAAAAAATTCATATAGATAAATGCTTACTATGTTTAAACATTGATTTTTATAAATATATTCTATACACAAAATCTTTTTTTAATTTTTAATTTTATTTATTATTATGATTATTTAAGTTTGCTATAGGGCACCTGTGCTCGCCAGAGAGAGACAGAGACAGAGAATGAGAGCAAGAGAAAGAAACTGAGAAAATAAGCCACTAGGTCTGGGACTCGAACCACAGTAGGCCAAGTGGGAATCCAGCACCTTAACCACTGTGCCATCTGTTGGCTTCTATGTTTAATTCTTTAAGACTGGGCTTAGTTTCTTTTCTTTTCTTTTTTTTTAAATCTTGGATTAAACTTTTTAAAAGGTATTCCAATACATTAATCTGAAAATAATAGACTTTTCTTCTATTTATTATCATGAACTAATACTTGCATTTTTTTTTAATTGCCAGAAGGCACATGCACTTGAGAGACAGAAGGAGAGAACAAATCTCCCAGTAAGTTTGGTAGTCATACCACAGTCATTCTTCCTCCATTTCTTCATCCTGTCAGGATTTGGGGCTTGTGAACATACATGCCCAGAGTATTTTTCAAGCCAGAGATAGTATTTGAACGGTGGATGACCATGTGGGACCTGGCTCCCTATGCACAGGCCCTAACCACTACACTATGGGGCTAGCCCTACTTGCATTTTTACTTACATCTCTACTTATGTGTGTACTCTTCTGATTTATAATTAACTTCATATAAGCGTAACAATCTTTGACACAACAATACATGTGGCCTGCTAACAAAGATGCTAAAAGACATATTAGGTTGTTGGAAAAGTCGCGGCACATCTTTCTGCTTTTCTATGCAAAAATATGTCAGGACTTTGCCAGTGACCCAATATGTTAACTACCACAATCCACTAAATTTTGTATTCCAAACCCTATGTAATGATAGACACAGAAAAGTGATACACTAATTTATTCTCCTGCTTAACAGTAGCAACTCAAGAAAAAATGAGATGAATCAAAAGGCTTACTATCTAGGACTATGCCATGCTCATTCACTCAGGTAAATCATTTATTCTGTCAGGCAATGTGCTAGTTAGATGACTTTGTACAAAGCCAATTAACATGCCTAAGTCTGAGGTTCTTCCTTGTTAAATAAGGACAATAATACTGTTCCAGGTCTGACAAAATACATATATGAAGCACTTAGCACAGTGCTTGGTCATAGTTAATTCTCAAATACTAGGTATAGTGACAATAACAGATCAGAAATGAGAACTTGAACAAGAGTCTTAAAGGCAGAACCTGAAAGACACTTGCATTTCAGGAGCAAAGTAATTAAAAGTAGTTAAGAATGGTCTAAGGTTAGTTATTTGAATATTATGCTACTGTTCACTAAAATTAGGGAAGTAGAAAGACACAAGATAGGCTAGAGAATGTATTTTAAAGTTTGCGATGCCTAAAAGGAAACAGAATAGAGAAGTAAAGATTCAGAATAGCTGTTGCAGAGAACAGAGAGGCTGTTGACCTAAAATGTGTAAAAGAATCTTTTCTCTTTTTTTTTAAGAGATTTTTGCTATAGGGCGTGTGCACTTGCAGGAGAGACAAGAGACAGACAGAAAGAAACTAACCCCTGGGGGGGATGGTCATGCCACAGTCTCATCTCCTCCATACTCCTCTGAGATTTGGGGCATGCATATATATGTACCTGGCATTAGTCTCAAGTTGCTGGATCTGGGACTCAAACCACAGTCAACCACATCGGAGTTCAGTGCCTTAACAACTATACCACCTGCTCGTCACATAAAAAACTTTTAATCAGATGAGAACTCAGCTGAAATTTTAAATGATAAATCTACATAGGTTTGTGTTAGGTTTTTGCTAATAGCATTCAGCTGACACCCTGTCAGTTGACTGAATTTCATGTGTTTGCAGAGTTTCTCACCATGTGTACCACAGAGTATTAATAATTATAGTATGAGGGGACCAGCAGGTGGTGTGGTGGTTAAGGTGCTGGACACTCCCACATGGCTGACCACGGTTCGAGTCCCAGACTTGGCGGCTTGCTTTCTCACTTTCCTTCTCTCTCTTTCTCGTCAAATTAAAATAAAATGAATGAATAAATAAAAATTTAAAAAATAATTACAGTATGAATTTTCTCAAGTAAAGAAAAATGAAATGTGTAAATATAATTGAGTAAGGTTTATCTTCAATTGCTCTTCAGCAGCTAGTTAGTGTTAACTGGGTAAGTATCAATTTTAAAAATTCTAGTATCTGTTTTGAACCAGATTGTTTATATGGGCAGTATGCTATAGTATGACTAGAAAGAAAATAGAGAAGAAAAGGAGCAATGAAAGAAAAAGTCATTTTAATAGATTATAATTAATCTGATAAAAAATTCAAAAGTTAATAAAAATCACTTACCCATTTTGAAATGAACTGCTCTGTGTTTCTGAATCATCACTGTCACTTATAATAATAGTTTCTCCATCTACACTGCTAACATGTCCATTAGCAAAACCGTTTTGATGTGATGGAGGGAGGACTTCCAAAATTCTACACTGTAACCTGAAATAACATGATATATTTTTAAAATGCAAATCATTTCATATTTTACAACCAAATATTTTAGAACAATCTAATATTTTGAACTAAATAGTTATTTTGCTTTATAAACTATGGCTGATGTAAACAATTTATCAAAAGAAAATCCATAATGTCCAATTTAAACAAAGATTAGTTACAATTTGAAGCAATGCAAAATTATTTAGAAGCTCAATTTATCAAGAATCTAAGCAATTAAATTTTTATCATTTTCTTCCTTTCAATAATTCTGGATTTGGTTTATTCTTTTTTCAATTTCATAAATTGCAAAGTTAAACTGCTGACTCAAGATCTTTCTTATTTTTTTGTTTGTTTGTGTGCACTTGCCAGAGAGAAACAGTGAGGAAATCACCCCCCAGAGGGAATGACCATGCCATAATTCCTTCTCCATTCTCCTCCTGGGATTTTGGGCATGCACACATATGCACCTGGCATGGCTTCCAGGCCACCAGGTCCAGGACTCCAATAGTGGTAGGCCATGTGAAAGTCTGGCACATTAAGCACCACACCACCTGTGGCCCAGGGATCTTTCTCGTCTTTAATGTAAGTGTTCATGGATCTTTTTCCTTTAGCACTGCTTTTGTTGTGTCCCCTAAGGTGTTTTTATTTTTGTTTTCTGTGGTTTTTTTGAGAGAGATTTTTGCTATAGGGCATGTGTGCTCGCCAGAGAGAAACAGAAACAGTAAGAAATCACTCCCCAGGGGGGATGGCCACACCACAATCCCTTTTCCTCCATTCTCTTCTTGGGATTTTGGGCACATGTGCATACACGCCCAGTGTGAGTTTTAAGTGGCTGGGTCTGGGACTCGAACTGCAACTATGTGGGTCTCCAGTGACATAACCACTACACCATCTGTTGGTCTCATGTCCCTGAAGTTTTGGTTTTGTTTTCATTCACCTCTAAATATTTTCTAATTTCTTTTTCTTTTTTTTTTTAAGAGAGATTTTTGCTAAAGGACATGTGCATTCATTGAAGAGACAGAGACAGACAGAGACAGAAAGCAAGAAATCACCTCCCACACACACAGGGGGGATGACCACGCTGCAATCCCTTTTCCTCCACTCTCCTCTCAGGATCTTAGACACGAAAGCACACATGCCTGGCAAGAATTTTAAGCCACTGGGTCTGGGACTCAAGCCACGATCTATGATGTGGGAGTCCAGTCATGTAACCATTACACCACGGTACCAATATTTTCTAATTTCATTTTCATTCATCTCTCAATATTTTCTTGCTTCCTTATGATTTCTTTTATTTATTGGTTCAGAGCATGTTAATTTCCACAAATTTGTGAATCTTTTAGTTTTTCTATTAATTCCTCATTTCATTTTCTTGTGGTTAGAGAAGATACTGTAACTTCTCTATCTCAGTACCCCTTAATCTAGTCAAGTTGACACCTAAGGTGTAAACTGGTGAAGTACTATTTCTGGGTATGTCTGTGAAGTGTTTCCAGAGGAGATTGGCCAGTGAGTCAGCAGACGAAGAAGAGAAGATTCATCTTCAATGTAGGTAGGTATCATCTAAAGAGCTGGGGACCCAGAAAGAGCAAAATGCCAGAGAAAAGGCAAAATCTCTCTCTCCTGGAGCTGGGACACTCTTCTCCTGCCTGTGGTCATCAGAACTTCAGGTTTTCAACCTCTGGACTCCAGGACGTGCACTAGTGGCCTCCTGGGTCATTGGGCCTTCAGCTTGTGACTGAGTGTTATACAATCAGCTTCCCTGGTTCTGAGTGAGGTCTTTGGACTTGGAATAGCCGCACTACCAGCCTCTGGTTCTTCAGCCTGTTGTGAACTTCTCTGCATCCATAATCACGTGAGCAAATTTCCATGATAAATCCCCCTCTCTTCTATATACCTTCTAAAATCCAATGTGACTAAACTTGTGATTTAACTTATGATCTATCCTGAGAATGTCCCATGAGCCCTTGAGAAGAACATGTATTCTGTTGTTAGGTTGAGTGTTAAGCATATGTCTGTTAAATCTAGTTTATCATAGTTCATGTCCTCTATTTTCTTACTTATATTCTGTCTGGTTGTTCTATCTATTATTGAGAGTGGGGGTATTAAAGTCTCTAACTACTACTGTGAAAATGTGTTTTGTTTTTAGCAATTATATTTTTAACTAAAGTAATTGGTTAGAAAATAAAATACTGGCATATCTTATTATGCAGATTGAGTTTTAAAGTTTTTCATAGCATTTGATATTTTCAACTTTGAAATTCTCCAGTCCATAAAATTTATTCTTCATCATAACTTTTGTTGTGATGCCTGATCTCTGGAAGGCTCCTATTAACTATCTCTATCACCCCTATACTGGCTTCCTTTACGCCATGCACTCTATCTGGATTGTATAGGCTGCAATTTCAGACCCAGTCACCATCAATTAAAATATTCCTGGGCCAGCTGGTGGCATGGTGGTTATAGCTGCTGGATCCCACATGGCCGAATGCATGGTTTGAGTTCCAGACCTGGTGGCTTTGCACTATACAAAGCACTCACAATCATGCAACACTATATGCCAAGTGCATATGTGTGTGCCCAAAATCTTGAAAAGAGAATGGAGATATTGCACGGCCATTCCCTCTGGGGGTGCCTTCTCACTTTCCCTCTCCTCTGTTCTCTTGGGATTTTGGGCATGCACATAAATGCACCCAGTGTGATTTTTCAAGCCACCAGGCCCAGTACTAGAACTGTGCAGTTGGTCATGTGGGACCCAGCTGCCTTAATCTCCACAACACGTGCTGCCCACCCCTTTGTCTTCTTCATTGTGCTCTTAAAAAGAACTGAGAAAAAGGAGTGAAGAATCAAATAACTAAAATCGGAAATGAAACTAAGGGTATTATTGCTGATTTTACAGAAATAAAAAGATTATAAGAGAATACTATAAATATTAGGTCGTTAGAAAAGTCATGATATATTTCTCTATACAAAAATGCTTCATGACTTTTCTGACAACCCAATAATTGTATGCAAATTGAATAACTTATTAGATGAAATGGACACATTCCTAAGAACACACATATTACTAAAACTCATTTAAAAAATAGAAAATCTGACAAGACCTGAAACTAATAAGGAGACTCAATTAGTAATCAAAACTCTCTTAACAATGAAAAGCCCAGGACAGGATCCGTCATTGGTGCAGTCTACCAAACACAGAAGAATTAACACAAGTTCTCTCAAAATCTTTCCCCAAATTTGAAGAGGACAGAATACTTCCTAACTCATTCTAAAGCCAAAAATACTCTGATACCCAACCAGACAAAGATACAGCAGAATAGGAAGGAAACTCTTACAATTTAAACAAATAAAACCCAATCAAAAATGGGCGAAAGAGCTGAATAGACATTTCTCAAAAATAAATATAAATAAATAAATAAATAAATAAATAAAATGGCAACAAGTACATGAAAAGAGGGTGCATTGCTGGTAGGAATATAAATGACACAGCTACTATAAAAAATAGTTCAATGAGTCCTCAAAAAGTTAAATATAGAATTACCATGTAACCTAGCAATTCTATTTCTACGTATACAGCCACTCCTCACATAATGACCTACTACCTCTTTAACCATGGCTTCAACTTGGAGAAAAAGGAATCCCCTTTCTCAGTCTTTGTCTCATTCCCGCAGTAGGTTAGTAAGCACTATACAAAGCATTCACAATCATGCCACACTACATATTTGATTTATACGTTTGTAATTTATTGTACATCTAAAGTAGTATTTAGAATAAATAAAAATGATTATGCCAGATTTATATTATGTGTTGTGGTGTGTCTTGTCACTTTTTGGTGCTTTTCGAAGGTATATTTTGTGTATGGATAGAATTACATTATTCTAGTGTGGTGTCACATGACACCTATTGAAAAATACTATGCTATGGCACACCACGAGACTTCTGCCTTTAAGCTCCTCACTTATCTTTCATTCCACTTAATGACCTAGTCATAGGACTAGAATTTGGTCTTTAAGTGAGAAGTGCCTATATACCCAAAAGAATTGAAAACAAGTAATTACACAGATAACTGTACACTAATGTTCATAAAGGCATTATTCACAATAGCCCAAAGGTGGAATCAAACCATGGCCACCAACAGATGAATGGATAAACAAAATGTGATATATACATACAATGGAACATTCAGACATAAAATGGGATGAAATTCTGATACAACACAGATGAACCCTGAAAACATATTGGTGAGATAAGTCACTAAAGGATGAACAGTATGTGATTCCATTTATATGGAATATCTAGAACAGACAAATCCACAGAGACAGTAAAAAAAATAAAGGTTACCAGGGACTGGGGGAAGGGTATGATGGGGAGTTATTGCTTAATGGGTACACAGTTTCTGTTTGGGATGATGAAAAAGTTCTGGAAATAGTGGTAAAGGTTGCACAATACTGTGAATGTGCTTAATGCCACTTAATTGCACACTTAAAAATGATTTAATGATCATTTTAAATAAATGGTAAAAATTTTATTTCACCTCTGTGGAGAAAAAAATTAATTTTTTCCCCTGTTCTAACGTTAAAGTTTGAGAAGAGGCTCAATTACCAAATCCTGCATTGGTAGGAAACGGAAATAGTGTCTAAAGAATTATAGGCTGACTTTCACCACTGGCTGGCAGAAATAAACTAGTGTGTCTGAAGAGGAACAGCTACAGGAAGTCATATCAAAATCTGTTAGGTAATTATATAGTCTACTGATAAAAAGACTATAATTTAGTAACATAAACAGCAGAAAAATATGAAACAATTAAATGGACTCACTTTAGAAGGGCCTACATATCACATCCAGGAATTATATTACCTAGCTTCCAACGAGGTAATGAAGGAAACTTTTCGGGGAACCTATGATGATGTTTCTTTAAGGTACAGACAGCCCAGCAGAACCCAGATAAGTGCCCCTAAGTGGTGATGGTGGTGGACATAAGAAAACAAACAAACAAAAGTAAAACGAATCCACCCTAAACCTGGTACAGTTGATGTGGGGCCTAAAGTGGTTTAACAGTTCACCAGGGGGAACAGTCTGATCCCAGTAAGATGCACAGAACTATTTATTACAACTATTTAAGGACTAATACATTTAAAACCAACAGAAAGAAGTAGAATTCCCCAACAGAAGAATTAGGGAGAAGGAACTCAGTACAGCATAGGGACACTGTCTAGACTGTGGTCAATATTTAATATATATAAATTATAGTAGTTACTATCATGCTGCTATTAACTTTACACCACACCCAAACTATGGGCAGCATTCCTTGTCAATCTAATCGAGGCTAGGTCTCTTACTGGTATTAGCTAAACTTCAGCTCCTTATAAGTAATGTCAAGTCAACACCTTTTAATAGATTTTCAAACTTGTCTCTCTCTTTCCAATCTTCTTACTACCATTTTTGGTTCTAGGAAATCCGAAACTTATTGGGTATAATAAAGGGTTAGATAATCATTGACTAAGACTCAGTACAAGACCTCCAAGAATACAGAAACTTTCTAAATTGAAGTTGTGTTCAATTTGAGGACACAGTGGACGTCGACAGTTTGTATATGCTAGATAAATACGTAACATACGTATTTCTCTTTTCATTATCAAGATTCTACAAGTTACACATTTTCCAAAAGATGAAATTCAGAGTCAGATTTACGTGATTCATTCTCAATCACACAACCAGTAATGGTATAGCCAAAACTTTAACCTTAGCAGCGCATATATCTTCTAATTTTCCACCCTGACTAGACTTGAGGGGAACCAAAGAATTATATCGACCCAATTACACTGATCCAAAGGTATTTCAGAGATTTAAGCCCAGACATTGAGAGGCTCTGTAAAGTGCTAACAACCTTAACTTATTCAGAGTAAAAGCAATACCCTGTTGCAGCAGCAAGCACAGAATGAGGGCCTATTAGCAGACCATAAATCTATAATAGTGACAAGCTGAACATGAAAATAGTCTTTCATGAGGATATTCTAGAACAGTATATACCACTCCCCTAAAAAAAAGTATACTTAATAGTCTAGACTAAATTTTATCTCAAAGCAAAAACTCATTAAAACAAAGGCAAATTATAAAACATTCTAGAACTGAGATATTAGTAGACTTTTTATAAGGCATTTGGGGTACAAGGTTAACAGTTAACAGCAAAAGGAAAGATGACTAGGGGACCAGCAGTTAGCTTAATGGCTATGTCTCTGGACTCCCACATAGTCAACCGCGGTTCACGTCCCAGACCCAGTGGCTTAAAACTCATGCCGGGCGCATGTGCGTGCGTGCCCAAGATCCTGAGAGGAGAATGGAGAAGGGATTGTGGCGTGGCCATCCCCCCTGGGGGGTGATTTCTCGCTTTCTGTCTCTATGTCTCTCTCTGTCTGTCCGGCGAGCGCACGCGCCCTATAGCAAAAAAAACTCTCTCTCAAAAAAAAAAAAAAAAAAGGTGGGAACCAGCAGTTAGCGTAATGGCTATGTCGCTGGACTCCCACGTAGTCGACCGCGGTTCGCGTCTCGGACCCGGTGGCTTACAACTCACGCCGGGTGCGTGTGCGTGCGTGCCCAAGATCCCGAGAGGAGAATGGAGGAGAAGGGATTGCGGCGTGACCATCCCCCCTGGGGGGTGATTTCTCGCTTTCTGTCTCTATGTCTCTCTCTGTCTGTCTGGCGAGCGCACGCGCCCTATAGCAAAAAACCTCTCCAAAAAAAAAAAAAGGAGATGTGACATCCTAAAAATACTAGGATGAAATCTTCATTGAAAAAAAAAAAGGAAAGATAACTAGAAGCCTGGGGAGATTTGAGATAAGGGACTGCCCCTCTCTGTGTGGGTCTCTAAAAATGGATTATACTGAATCTGCAGATACTTTACACTTGTTCTCTCTCCATCCCTGCCTTATCAACCTTTTATATTCTTGTAACACAGGTGCGAGAATACTTATAAAAAAAAAACCCAGCACTTGGATAATTACTTCAACATTAAAGGTAAGTACAGAGTAAACCTGATTACTTTGAAGTTCAGAATTTTAAAAAAATGTAATTAGGGATACATGGTACCTCATTTAAATTTTTGTTTGTTTTAAGTTTACTTCTTTCTTTCTTTCATGAGAAAGACTCAGGTGGAGGGAGGGAGACAGGTACCTCCAACAAAGTCTTTGCACTGTGATCCACTCCCAGATTCAGCCAACCAGGAACACGGGCATGTGTGAACATCTGGTATGTACAAGAAGACTTTGGGACTTGAACCTGGGATCTTCTCACATGGTTCCAGCATCACGGATAATACTGATCAGTGGTTGCCAGAGGCTAGGAGGTGGGGGCAATGGTTAACTACAAATGGGGCACACATTCTGGGGGGAGTAGGTGACAGGTACGTTCTACATCATGATTGTGTGGTGATGACAGATGTCAACAATAAGAACTATACCAAGAAAAGGTGAACTGTATCTTACGTAAATTCAATAAATTTGGGTTTGTTTATGTATTTATTTTTTAGAGAGAGATTTTTGTTATAGGGCATGTGCTCTTGCCAGAGACAGAAAGCAAGAAATCACCCCACAGGGGGATGGCTACACTTCAATCTCTTCTCCATTCTCCTCTCGGGATCTTGGGCACACATGCACATGCACCTGGCATGAGTTTTAAGCCGTCAGGTCTGAGACTCAAACTGTGGTCGACTATATGGGAATGCAGCGATGTAACCATTATGTCATCTGCTGGTCCCTATATCTGGTTTTAAAGTAAAGGGTGTATGACAGTAACTTACTTTACAGCAAATGAATTTTTACTAGTTTAAACTACTTAGGATAAAGATCTATCTAAATGTGAATCTTAAAAAACTTTTTATTTATTTATTTAATTCCATTTGTTATTATAACTTTTTAATTTGACCAGAGACAGACAGAGAGAAAGAGAAAGGGAACATGAGAAAGCAAGCTGCCAAGTCCAGGACCTGAACCGCGGTTGATCATGTGGGAATCCAGCGCCATTAACCACTACATCACCTGTCGGCCCCATAAATTCTTATTTAATTCAAATTCTTTAATTAAACTGAGACATAACTGCTTTTCTTTTTTAAAATATAAACTTATTTATTTTTCAATTCCAACAGGTGCATGTGCTCACCAAAAAGATAGAAAGACAGGTAGACAGACAGGAGGAAAGAGAGAAAACACTCACCAATGGGGCATGGTCACACCACAGTCCACTTTTCCTCTATTTCCCCATCCTGTCAGGATTTTAGGCATATGCACTCTATGTTTTTCAAGCCACGAGGGCTAGGACTTGAGCCAGGAGTGGGCGTGCGGGATCCAGCTCCCTATGCACAAGGCTTAACCACTGTGCCATGGGGCCAGCCCATAGTTACTGCTTTTCTAAAAACATGAACACACATGAGAATGGCTAATTGAAATAAGTCTTCTTGCTAGCTATCACTTAAGTACAGATTCATTTTGCTATACTTGCCAGAAGAAAAATAGGGAATGTGTATAAGGCAAACAAAAGATAAAAAGAGCCCTATTTCTTTTTTTGTAAGTTTTTGCCACAGGGTACATGCACTTGACAGAGAAAGACAGGGAGAGAGAAAGTGAGAAATCATTGCCCCTCCCTGGGGTGATGGCTATGCCACAATGTCTTCTCCATCATTCTCTTGGAATTTTGGGCATGCATACACATGTACTCAATGTAATTTTCAAGCCACCAGGTCCAGGATTTGAACCGTGGTCAGTAATGGGAATCCAGCACCTAAACAACTATGCCACCTGCTAGCCTCTTTCTAATTTTTTCTTTTTTTTTTTGAGAGGTTTTTGCTATAGGGCTCATGCACTTGCCAGAAAGACACAAAGAGATGGAGAGACAGAAAGTGAGAAATCACCCCCCAGGGGGGATGGCCACGCCACATTCCCTTCTCCTCTATTCTCCTCTCGGGATCTTGGGCACACACGCACACGCGCCCGGTGTGTGTTCAAACCACCGGGTCTGGGACTTGAACCACGGTCAACTACATGGGATTCCAGCGACATAGCCACTACGCTAACTGCTGGTCCCGCCTCTTTCTAATTAAAAACAAAAAAAGTTTGTGGGGGACCAGCAGTGGCCATGTGTGATCTAGGTGCCTTCACCACCATACCATGGCTGCTGGCACAAGGGTATCCTATTCTACAGTTTGCATATATCTTAACTATAAACATAAAAGTCATTCCTATAATCCCCATTTTCATGAAAGATGATCAGTATTCTAGTATTCTCTCTTATGATTAGAGTTAGTAAAGTCAGATGATTCTACACAGAAGACGCAGTGCATAAAAACAGGTAAAAGAATTTACAAAGAAATTATTCTACATAAAACTAACAAATTTAGGTAACAAAATTATACTTATTACTCCCTTTTTCTAAATGGAACTTTCCTGCTGGAAGACTGATCTGGAGACTCATTTTGGGTAGATCAAACAAAAATAGCATTCTTTCATCTAGTAGCAAAATATTTGATAAGAAAGCTTAAATGTCTCAGAACACACAAGTAAAATAATTAAGACACCCTCTGATAAGTACAACAGTTAAGAATCTAAATAGCTGGATAACCTATTTATTAGTTTTTTCTCCTCAAATTAATGATTAGAAGATGCTGACTTTCAACACTCAACAGTATGACCTGAATCATTGTTACAGCAAATAATCAAAAACTTAATCTGACCATGTTTTGGCAGAAATTATAAAATGCTCATGTAAAGTGAAAAGTAAATAGTGGGTATTCAATAAATGCATTCAATTCTCATCTTTTAATCCATTTAATTGCTATCCTTTAGTATTATTCCCTAACCTGGCAGCTTAATACTCACGCTGGGCATTGTGTGCGTGCATGCCCAAAATCATGAGAGGAAAATGGATTGCAACGTGGCCATCTCCCCTGGAGGAGGGTGACTTCTCACTTTCTATGTGTCTCTCTCTCTTTAGCAAGTGCACACACCTTATAGTAAAATCTCTCTTTAAAAAAATCATTTTCATACTCATTTAGCCCTCACAAAAAGAAAGAAGCATTTGATTCTGACACTGCCTATGGCTGAAAACGTTTATACCACTAGTGACTTTGGGCAAGTTCTAATTAGTTAACCTCTGTGGAGGAGGCTTGGTGACAAGCAGTAACCCACTGTTCAAGTGATTCTGGATCCGTATGTGAAATCGTGGGGGTTTGGTTCCCTGGTCAACCTGTACATGCTGTGAGCACATCCTTGATCCTGGGTGGCTGGGAAGGCTAGAATAAGAGTAGGCAAGGGCAGAGGATTGTGGCTAGACCCTGTTGGAAGTGCTTATTTCCCTCTTTCACTCTTGTAGAAGAGATAAACTTAAAAACAATCAATTAACTTCTGCATATGAACTCTGCAACTATAAAATAAGACAATGAGCCTTTTTACACATGGCTATTACGGGATTAAAACAGAATGGTACCTATAAAAAGCTACGAACAGTACCTGAACATAGTTAGCTCTCAAAGTTGACTGCTATTAACATCTCCCTAAAATGATACACAGCAAACTCTTAAGAACAGTGACTATGACATAAAAAAACTAGGGACTAACCAGAAAAAGATGAGTCATCACAGCTGGAAGACTCTTCACCTGTCTCTGATAAGTATAGGAAGGACCCAACAATTACTGAGTATTTTACGTGCAAGGCTCTATGCTGGGGTTCTAATATTAACCACTGAGGCAGAGTGGTGCAATTACTGAATTGAAGCGTACTTCTTTGATCTCTTCCCATATTAAGTCTGGATTTACTCATGTGACTTACTTTGGTCAAATGAAACACCAGCAAACATGGAGCATGCTGAGGCCTGTACTGTGCCTACAGATTGAGGCTTGCCCGCTCTCGTTCCTGGAACCCTTTCTACCATCCTGGGAACAAGTTTGGGCTGGCCTCCTGAAAAATGAGAGGCCACCTTAAAGTAAACTGAAGCCATCCCAATCTGAAGCCTTACACATGAGTAAGGCTATCCTAGATTCCAGAACCAACACAATCTAATACTAGCCAGGTCATCACAAACTGTTAAGAACATTCCAGCCAACCACAAACATTTGAGAATAATGTTTACCGATTTGGACCACTAACTTTTGGGATTTTTTTTCCTTTAATAATTATTTTATTTAACTTTATTTATTTTAATTTTGACCAGAGAGAGATAGTGTGAGAGAGAGAGGGAAAATGAGAAAGCAAGCCACCAAGTCCAGGACTTGAACTGTGGTTGGCCATCATAACTACCATGCCATCTGCCAGTCTGGGAATGGTTTGTTATGCAACAAAAGTTAGCTACTGTAATCACCATATAAATGTAGACATTATTCTAGTTTTACAGATTAGGAAAGATTCCCAAAACTACTAAATTTGGCTTCAAAGAATTCAGGCCAGCCAGTGGTGTGGTGGTTAAGATTGCTAGATCCCACCTGACTGACTGCATGGTTGGAGACCTGAACCCAGCGGTTTGAAAACCATGCCAGACACATGTGTGTGAATGTGTGAGCCCAGAATCCCGAGAGGAGAGTGGAAGAAAAGGGATTGCAGCATGATCATCCCTTTTGATGAGTGCTTTCTCACTTTCTCTGTCTCTGTCTCTGTCTCTCTCCAGCAAGCACATGTGTTCTGTAGCAAATTTTTTTTAAAAAAATGGCTCTTTCCTTGGTATCAGCAGGTCATGGCGTGGTGAAGGCACTGAACTCCCACATGGCTGATGGCAGTTCAAATCCCAGCCCTGGTGGCTTGAAAATCAGGTTGGGCATATATGTATGCATACCCAAAATCCTTAGAGGAGAATGGAGAAGGGATTGCAGTGTGGCTATCCCCCACCCCGGAGGTGGGAGGGTGACTTCTCACTGTCCCTCTCTCTGTCTCTGCCTCTCTCTCTTTGGTGAGTGTACCCAATGGCAAAAAAAATCTTAGGGGAAAAAAAAAGGCACTTTCCACCCTATCTAGCAACCTTTGCCTTTCATACTCTGTGGTTTTATTTTAAAAAGAGGATCTCTAGTGCTTTTATCCTATAACCTTTATTTAATCCTTTTCTTTGTACCATGAATCTGCACACTATAGCCCACAGGCCAAATTCAACTCACTGTTTTTGTATGACCTACAAGCTACAAATGATTTATACATTTGGAAGAGTCAGAGAAGGGTACAGAAAGACAGAAAAAGAGGGTGAAGAAAAAGCACTCCCCATGGGGAATGGTCATACCACAATTCCTTCTCTTCCATCTCTCCCTCCTTTCAGGACTTTGACCACACATGTACAATTGCCCGATATGTTTCTCAAGCCAACGAGTCCAAGATTCAAACCACGCTGTCAGCCATGTAAGGGTATGGCCACCTTAACCACCAGGCCATGTAGCATTTTAATCGGTATACATTTTTAATTGGTACAAAACAAAAATTAGAAGAATACTTTGTGATACATAAAAATAATATGCAGGACCAGCAGATAGCATAATAGTTATGTTGCTGGACTCCGACGTGGCTGTGGTTCCAGTGTCAGACTTGGAGGCTTCAAAATCCTGCTGGACACATGTGCATGCGTGCCCAAGGTCTTGAGAGGAGAATAGAGGAGAAGGGATTACAGCATGGCCATTCCCCGCCTCGGAGGTGATTTCTCACTTTTTTTCCTCCCTGTCTCTCTGTCTCTCTCTCGGGCGAGCACATGTGCCCTAAAGCAAAAATCTCTTAAATAATAAAAATGTTTCAGAAGACACCTTCATGGCTCCTGAGAACTAGTGATTTCAGGAAAAACGAGAAAGGAAGATTGTCTACTGATAATTCAGTCTCTAGCCCACAAACTTGAGTGGAAGGAAGCTCCTTAAGCCTTCTCTATGTCTCTTTCTCTATCTCTGTCTCTCTCTGCCTCTGTCTTCTCAATTTTTGTAATTTTTCCTTTTCAAAATGTTTAAAAGTAAAGTATTTTCTCAGCTTTCAGCCCCTCCTTTACCTTTATCTTGTTAATAATCCCCTCTCCTCCTCCCACCCAGGAGACGCAAGGGGCAGGCCTTCAGAAGAAGACACCTTCAGGGCTCCTGAGAACTAGTAATTTCTGCGTGGTTTTCTAGTTTTTGCTTTTTTTTCCAAAAAAAAAAATTTTTTTAGTTGTTTTTTTTTCCTTCCTTTTTTCTCATTCTTTGTAGTTTTTTCTCTCTGTTTCCTTTTCTTTATCTTTTATCTCATCTCTCTGCTCTTCAATCTCCATTCACTGTGTTTCTAGATGGAGCTAAGGAAACTATAGCCAAACATCGAAATACTATTAGGGTCAACATATTCCTCAATATATACTGAATCTGCTGCACAAAGGGATCAAAATGGAACGGCAAAGAGATTCCAGATCACCTCCTTCTGCATGCTCCTGAACACTCAGATTGAACTTCAAATTTAGGAAGAAACACACCATCCATCAGATGACTAGAAATCACCGCAGGGCCACCGCAGGAAAGCAAGAAAATACCTCTCCTCCAAGGTAAAAGAACAGCTCCTCTTCATCCACAGACAGTTCATGGAAATGTCTAATAAAGAATCTAGAATATTCATAATGGCAAAGCTAACAGAGATGGAAGAGAAGAGAGACAATGAACTGCAGGAGAGAAAAGAAAAAGGAGATGATGAGTTCCAGGAGGTGAAGAAATTCTTGCAAGATCTAAAAGAGGAATTACACACTTTAAAAAAGAATCAAATGGACCTGTTAGAGATGAAGGCTATAATACAGGAAGTCAAAATTTCCCCTGAAAAATGTTAAAATCAGGCTAGATCATACAGAAAATAGAATCTCAGACGTAGAAGAGAAATTTGCTGGCCTAGAAAAATCCATCACAAAGACTGAGAAAATTGCCCCCCAAAATGAGAATAATATATGAGAAATACTAGATACCATCAAACATCCAAACATCTGTATAATTGGTATGCCAGAAGGTGAAGAGACTCATAAGGGTATCGATAATCTATTCCATGAAATCCTGCAAGAAAACTTTCCAAATGTAGAGGCACTCAAAGATCCAGTCCCAAGAAATATAAAAGACCCCAAATAGAATCAACCCAAGAAGATCTTCTCCAAGACACATTATAGCCAGACTGACCAAAACCACAGACAAAGACAAGATACTAAGATTGGCAAGGGAAAAACAGCAAGTTACCTACAAAAGATATCCCATCAGGCTAACAGCAGACCTCTCGTCGGAAACAATGTGAACGAGGAAAGAATGGGAAAATATATTCAAAGTGTTAAGGAAAAAGCAATTTCAACCAAGAATACTCGGCAAGATTATCCTTCATATGGGAAGAAAAGACAATATCATTCTCAGATAAACAAAACCTGAAAGAATTTACCAGCACCAGACCAGAGTTCCATGAAATTCTCAAGGGAGTGCTATAACAGGAAAATTAAAAACAGACACACAGAAATAAGAGTTCAAAAACTAAGAAAATGGCCAACTTAATCATAGGGACAAGTCTAGAGTTGAATATTATGTCCCAGAATTCAATCGGGAAGATCGAATCACAACAGAAGATAAAGTACATGAAACTGAACTGGTGATATAGCATTTTATGACTTTTGACTAAAATATTGCTAATTTTCTTCTAGGCTTTGTTGTCCGGTTTTAAAGATTTTTATTCTGTCTTGAGCTGTCGACAGGTTCATGTACCTACTATTTGAACAAAATCCTAACCTGTTTCCTGGCTTTAAGTAAAGTTCCTTAGCATTTCTTTGATTTACTAAAGTTAAAACTGCTTTTCTTGAAATTACCAGCTGAATTTGCTATTGAAAGTAGTTATATTATTTAAGAAATTGTGTGATCAATAAAATGTGGGGAGAAAGGAATGTAAGATAACTACAGATACCAGAGATAGTGTGAGAAGAGGGTGGGAAAGGGCAGAGGGTCAGAAATAGGGGTAAGAAAAAAAATATATATATATAACTAGAAATGGAAAATTATTGATGATAACATGCATGATTAAGCCACTATGCAGTATATTCTGGATGAGAAATCACATTTTGTAAAAATACCTACCTGATGACTACAGTAAGCTACATAGTCCCAGCTAGGTGCTACTTTATAGTATGTTCATTCTTCTCACTGAGGTTTATGCCTAAAGTCAGACTTGTGTTCATGGATATGTGCTTGCTATTGAAAATATTTAGATTAATTAAGATCTTTAGTGAATCAATAAAATGGGGGGGGCATAGAAAGCAACCATGGATATCAGAGACAGTGTGGGAGAAGGGTGGGAGATGGCAGAGGGTGAGAGATAGGGAAACAAGGATGGGAAAAAGAGCAAATTATACAGGAAACAAATGGAAAATTATTTGTTGATGATAACACATATGTTGATGTGCTTGATTGAGCCAATATACAGTGTTTTCTGGATGGAAAATCTCATTTTGTATGCTATAATGATGTATAGTAAATGAATGTAAATAAATTAATTTTAATTTAAAAAGGAAAAAAGAAACAATAAAAATAATATGAAATTCAGATTTAGTGCTCATTAATAAGAGTACTGTAATAAGGCCATGCCCATTCACTTACTAATCGTCTATGGCTGCCTTTGCACTGTAACTGTAGAGTTGGGTAGTTGTGATAAAGACACAAAGCCTGTATCTACTTTCTTGAACTTCCTTAAAAAAAAAAAAGTGTGCCAACATCTGATCAGAATTATTCACAACACACATTTTTAGTTTAAACAAAGGATTTTGCCCTGCCTTTAGAGATGAGTGGTTTTATGATTTTTTTTGTACTTTTTTCCTCTTCTGAAAATTATTTAGTTGATGTATTTCCCTTAGGTCTTTAATTTCTATCTTTGATTGGCTTCTAAATTTGTATAATAAAGAAAGATAACCCTACTTTTCAAACAATAATTCAAAACCACAGGTCAAATGAATTCCACTTATACGTAATACTGCAGACCTCTAAGACAGCATGGGAAACCAACTAGCTCGGTTTTACTTTGTTCTCAGAATAATTCCAAGTATCTATGAGGAAAGTTGTTAAGAAGTCTGACCTTATATTAGCTGAATGGAACAGAACTATGATGGAGGCAGAAAAGAAGTAGGAAAGCTTTTATTCAGCTGACACTAATTCCTCACATCTGAAACTGTGTATATTTTTCATTTTAGGATTAGGTTAATAGACTCTTGAGTAGCTTTTACAGAATAATTAGAAATAAAGCACCTGGATATACATTGTGAGAGCCACTTTCCTACTTAGTCCTGGGTTTACAGCTTACTTTTAGGTCCAACGTTGTATTTCAGAGTCAAAACTATTAAGTAATCTGTATATAAGCTAAATAGATTATGTGCCATAGTGAAACAGATGGTCCTTAAGGATAGGGCTCACCTGCCCGGCAGGCAAAATTTTAGAAGCTTTCCTACCTCTCCGTGGTATCTTCTCTTCTAGCATACACTCATCTTCCCCCAAATAGAATCAGTATGTATTCCACAGTCAATATTGTGGCTATATAATTTTGACTTTCATAGAAGCTGAAGATAACACCACCTCCACATGGATCCTGAACTTCAGCTGTGAACGAGTGGTTTCGCATGGCGCACTTGCTTGCCGCATGGTTTTCAGTTTTTGCATTTTAATATTAAAATCTATAGATTTTTATTATCCTTTTTTTCTTATTATTTTATGTTTTCTTCTTTCCTTTTCTTCTTCTTCTTCTTTTTTTTTTTTTTTGGAGGTTTTTGCTATAGGGCGCGTGCGCTCGCC
This sequence comes from Tupaia tana, assembly GCA_026018925.1. Lineage (NCBI taxonomy): Eukaryota > Metazoa > Chordata > Mammalia > Scandentia > Tupaiidae > Tupaia > Tupaia tana. Next base: position 202,192,796 of record JAKSZU010000001.1, read on the forward strand.
AGACAGAGACAGAGACAGAAAGCAAGAAATCACCCCCCCAGGGGGGATGGCCACGCCGCAATCCCTTCTCCTCCATTCTCCTCTCAGGATCTTGGGCAAGCACGCACATGCACCCGGCATGAGTTTTAAGCCACCGGGTCCAGGACACGAACCGCGGTCGACGTGGGAGTCCAGCGACATAGCCATTACACTAACTGCTGGTCCCTCCTTTCCTTTTCTTTTTTTTTTTTTTAATCTTTACTCATTTGCTTCTCAGCCTCTGCTCACTAAGTGTCTAGACAGGTCCAAGTGAACAGAATCTATACATCTGAATACAGTTAGGGTCAGAATATTCCTCTATTCCCACTGATTCTGATGTACAAAGAGTGAGAACAGAATGGAAGAGAGATCGCAGATCACCTCCTCCTGCACGCCTCTGAACACTCAGACTGAACTTCAAGAATTAGAAGAAACGGGGACCAGCAGTTAGCGTAATGGCTATGTCGCTGGACTCCCATGTAGTTGACTGTGGTTCGAGTCCCAGACCCAGTGGCTTAAACTCACACCAGGCGCGTGTGCGTGCGTGCCCAAGATCCCAAGAGGAGAATCGAGAAGGGATTGCAGCATCGTCATCCCCCCTGGGGGGTGATTTCTCGCTTTCTGTCTCTCTCTGTCTTTCTGGCGAGCGCAAGAAACCTCTCCAAAAAAAAAACAAAGGAAAAGAAAAAAAGAATTACAAGAACCACACCATCCATCTGATGACTAGAAATCACCGCAGGGTCACAAGAAATATGAAAATACAAGAAAATACCTCTCCTCCAAGTAAAAAGAAGTCCTCTTCTTCCTCAGATGGTTATGATGAATTTCATGGAAATGTCTGATAAAGAATTTAGAATTTTCATGGTGACAAAGCTCACAGAGATCAAAGAGAAGAGAGACAATATACTGCCGAAGAGGCAGGGTAAAGAAGCTGACGAGCTTCAGGAGGTGAGGAAATTCTTGCAAGATCTAAAAGAGGAATTACACACTTTAAAAAACAATCAAATGGACCTGTTAGAGATGAAGGCTATAATACAGGAAATCAAAACCTCCCATGAAGGTATTCAAAGCAGACTAGATCACACTGAAAAATCGAACCTCAATTGTAGAAGATAGAGTTACTGGCCTAGAAAAATCCACCACGAAGACCGAGAAAATTGTCTAAAAACATGATAATACTACACGAAAAATACTAGATACCATCAAACATCCAAACATCCAGATAACTGGTATCCCAGAAGGGGAAGAGACCCATAAGGGCATTGGCAATCTATTCCATGAAATCCTGCAAGAAAACTTGCCAAACCTAGAGAAGCATTCAAAGATCAAGTCCCAAGAAATATAAAGGACCCCCAATAGAATCAACCCAAGAAGATCTTCTCCAAGATACATTATAGCCAGATTGAGCAAAACCACAGACAAAGACAAGATACTAAGATTGGCAAGAGAAACGGCAAGGTACCTACAAAGGATATCCCATCCGGCTGACAGTGGATCTCTCATCAGAAACAATGTGAGTTGGGAACCAGCAGTTAGCGTAATGGCTATGTCGCTGGACTCCCACATAGTCGACTGCGGTTCGCGTCTCGGACCCGGTGGCTTACAACTCACGCCGGGCGCGTGTGCGTGCGTGCCCAAGATCCCGAGAGGAGAATGGAGGAGAAGGGATTGCGGCGTGACCATCCCCCCTGGGGGGTGATTTCTCGCTTTCTGTCTCTATGTCTGTCTGGCGAGCGCACGAGCCCTATAGCGAAAAACCTCTCCAAAAAAAAAAAAAAAAAGTAAAAAAAAAGTAAAAAAAAGTAAAAAAAAAAAAAAAAAAAAAAAAGAAACAATGTGAGTGAGGAAAGAATGGGAAAATATATTCAAAGTGTTAAGGGAAAAGCAATTGCAACCGGAGATGCTATGCCCAGCAAGATTATCCTTCATATGGGAAGAAAAGACAAGAACATTCTCAGATAAACAAAATATGAAACAATTTACCAACACCAGACCAGATCTCCAAGAAGGGAGTGCTATACCAGGAAAATTAAATACAGTCACACAGAAATAAGACTTCAAAAACTAAGAAAATGGCCAACTTAATCATGGGGACAAGTCTAGAGTTGAATATTATATCCAAGAATTTAATTGCGAAAACTGAATCACAACAAAAGATAAAGTACATGAGACTGAACTGGTGAAATAGAATTTTATGACTTTTGACTAAAACATTGTTGATTTTTTTCTAGGCTTTGTTTTCTGATTTTAAGGATTTTTGTCTTGTCTTGAGCTGCCAACAAGTTCTTGTATTTGAACAGAATTCCAACTTGTTTCCTGGCTTTAGGTCTTAAGCATATTTCCTTAGCATTTCTTTGATTTATTAAAGTTAAATCTGCTTTTCTTGAAATTGAAAAATATAGTAAAAAATACATAATTAATGACCATAGTAAACTATATAGCATCAGCTAGGTGCTACCTTATAGTATATTCATTCTACTCAGAGATTCATGCCTCAAGTTAGGCATGTATTCATAGATATGTATACATCAGCAGAACTTGCTAATGAAAGTAGTTATTTAAGAAATATTTGTGAATCAATAAAATGTTGGGGGAAAAGGAATGAAAAACAACTGTGGACACCTGAGATAGTGTGGGAGGAGTGTGGGAAATGGCAGAGGGTGAGAAATGGGGGGGGGGAGAATTATATATACACACACACACACACACACATATACATGAAACTAGAAATGGAAAATTATTGACGATAACATGCATGATTAAGCTACTATGCAGCATCTTCTGGATGGGAAATTATATTTTGTATGCTGTGACAATGCTCAGTGAATAAATGTAAGTTAATTTTTAAAAAAGGCAAAAAAGCATAGACTCTGAAGATACCTACATTTCGATAGATATTTGGGAACTCCTTCCAGACACAAACAATAGTAAACCAGTGCAATGATTAGGCTGGTGGAAGAAATTACGTAGCAAAGCGGCTACCTATCCACAAATTAGCCCTGTTTTGAAATATCTATTTCAAAGACTATTACCGATAAGCTGATATTACCAATATATATAAGATTACTCATAAAAATTTTTAAAAATGAGTTACCCAAAAATGCTTTGGGGAAAAAAAATTACCAAATACATTATTACATTTTGACTCAATTCTTTAGAGTCTCTCAAATTCTATCTTCGGACTGAGTAACTCAGCATAAGTTCAAAATGTTTATTTGTTCTAAAGTTTTCTACCTTCTTTTCCTGATTTAATTCTCCAATTCCAGAGTAAGGGAGAAAAGATGGATAAATCATGCACATATTTGAGTTCTAGCTCACCATCCTTCCAAGCTTTTATTAAACAATGATTATTCGATATATTAAAAATAAAATGATAGGGCATAATGTTTATGTCACTGGACTCCCACATAGCCCACTGCGGTTTGAATCTTGGACCTGGTGGCTTAAACCTCACATGGGCACATGTCCATGCATGCCCAAAATCCCAAAAGGAGAATAGAGGAGAAGGGATTATGGCTTGGCCATCCTCCCTGGGGGTGTTTTCTCGCTTTCTGTCTCTTTGTCTCCCTGTTTCTTCAGCGAGTGCACTACCCTATAGCAAAAATCTCCCTCTAAAATAAATAAAATAAAATGATAATGTTGGTGGAAAATTAGGGCCAGCCCTGTGACCTAATGGTTAAGTGAGCTGAATGCCACATGGCCAATCACAGTTCTAATCCCTGCCCCGGGGGCTTGAAAAACACAAGGATGGGTGGATATGTGCCTGCATTCCCAAAATTCCAATAGGATGAACCAATGGAGAAGGGACTGGGAAGTGATCATTCCTCATGGGGGAGTGCTTTTTCTTACCCCCCCCCCCTCTCTGGCAATTAAAAAAAAAATTAGGTACCTTAAAATCTCCCTGTGTAGGGACCAGCAGATGGAATATGATTACATCGCTAGACACCCACATGGTCGACCGCAGTTCAAGTCTAGGACCTAGAGGCTTACAATTCGTGCTGGGTGGGGCCAGCAGGTGGGGTAGAGGTTAATCCCAAGAGGAGAATGGAAGAGAAGGGATTATGGTGTGGCCATCCTCCCTGGGAAGTGATTTCTCCCTTTCTGTCTATCTATCTCTGTCTCTCTGGTGAGTGAGTGCAAGTGCCCTCTAGCAAAAATCTCTCTCTTAAAAAAAAAAAAAAAAAAAAAAAAAAAAAAAAAGAAAGAAAGAAAAGAAAAAGGGAGAACCAGCATTTAGCGTAATGGCTATGTCGCTGGACTCCCAAGTAGTCGACCACGGTTCGCGTCCCGGACCTGGTGGCTTAAAACTAACACCGGGCGCGTGTGTGTGCATGCACAAGATCCCGAGAGGAGAACGGAGGAGAAGGGATTGCGGCGTGACCATCCCCCCTGGGGGGTGATTTCTTGCTTTCTGTCTCTCTGTCTCTCTCTGTCTGTCTGGCAAGCGCACGCGCCCTATAGCGAAAACCTCTCAAAAAATAAAAAAATTTAAAAAAAAAGGTCATCCTGTGTATCATTTTTTAGAAAACCACATACAAATGTAGGATTGTCTTTAAAAAAAAAAAAAAAAAAAAAAAAAAAAAAAAACCCAAATTAAAAACTAGTTCTTTCTTGCCCAGTTATAATAACACAGGCAGTAGGGTGCCACTATGTGATGCAGGAGACCATATGGGAAAGCTCTGGGGCCATGTCTTGGGTGTACTTGAACATGCCTGCAGCACCCACAATGCAGAGTCCAACAGATGGTGCAGTGGTTAAGATGGCTAGATTCCACGTGGCCAACTATATGCAGTTCAAGTCTCATACCTCATGGCTAAAAAAACTCTCTGGGTAAGGGCCAGCAGGTGGTATAGTAGTTAAGGTATTGGATTTCCACATGGCTGATCATGGTTTGAGTGGACTTGGTGGTTTGAAAATCATGCCAAGCATGGAGTGAGTGCCCAAAATCTCAGGGAAAAAATGGAGATGAAGGGACTTCGGCACAGCCATTTCCCCTGGGGGGTGATTTCTCAACTTTCCTTCTTACTGTCCCTCTGGAGAGTGCACACACTCTATGGCTAAAAACCTTAAAAAACCAGAAAACAACTTTCCGTGTGCATGTGCACCCCAAATCCTAAGAGAATGGAGAAGGAACTACATGCAGCCAAGACCAAGGGATGCCTTTCTCATTTTCCCTCTGTCTGGCTCTGTCTCCAGCAAGCTCATGGATACTATGCCAATATTTTGTTTTTAAGTTTTAATGCAAATCAAGTTATAATAAATGTCAGTAACTTCTCAGTCACTATTTAGGTAAACACTGATGATTTTTATTTTATATCATTTTCAATTTTCACATGAGAGATGCACCCTGTTTTTTTTTTTTCTTTTTCTTTTTCTTTTTAAAGGTTTTTGCTGTAGGACACATACACTCATGGGAGAAAAACGGAAAGAAACAGTGAGAGGGAAAGTAAGAAATCATTCCCCAGTGGGGATGGTCATGCCATAATCCCTTCTCTTCCATTCTCTCTCAGGATTTTGGGCATGCACACACATTTGCCCAGGGTGATTTTCAAGCCACTGGGGCTGGGATTTGAACTGTGTTTGGCTATATGGGAGTCCAGCGCCTTAACCATCATACCACCTGCTAGGCCCCACTTGCACTCCATTCTTGAAAAATAGAAAATGTAGTAAACATGTAGAAAATTAACACTGAATTGTAGACTTTATAGGGAAGAATTGTACAGTATGTGAATTATGTCAATAGAGCTATGTGGGAAAAAAACAAAAAAACAAACAGAGGCCTAAAAGTGGTGCAGTAGTAAAATTCAATACTCTATGAAACTGATCCACATAAGGTTCTAGGTTCACATCTGGAGACCTTCCTACTTGCCAGGCACATGTGTGCCCATGACCTGTGCTGGCTAGGGGTAGATTACGGTATCAAGTATTCCCTGTTGGAGATAATATGTCTCTGTCTCTCTCTCCCACTCTCTCTCTCTCTATCACTCTCTGTCTCTCTTACTCATGGAAAAAATAAACAAACTGAAAAATATATATGAGAACTCAGTGGAGTATATAAAATTCTATCATTTTTTTTTGGGGGGAAGGGGGTTTTGTTTTGTTTTGTTTTGTTTTGATATAGGGCATGTGAGTTTGCCAGAGAGACAGAGAGAGATGGAGAGAGAGAAAGTGAGACCAGTGGCTATGTTGCAATCCCTTTCCCTCCATTCTCCTCTTGGGTTTTCGGGCATGCATGTACATGCACCCAGCTTGAGTTTCAAACCACTGGTCCAGGACTTGAACTGTGGTCAGCCATGCTGGAGTCCAGAGCCTTAACCACCATGTCACCTACTGGCTCCATCTCTTGTTTTTGTTCATTAAAACACTAAAGCTTACTGAGGGAAAACAGGCATATTTAAACTATTAGGTAACACAATGAGGACACAGTAGATATCATTAAGAATTTTTCTTTCTTTCTTTTAAAAATTTGCTACAGGGTGTGTATGTATGCTAGAGAGAGCCAGACAGAGAGAGAGTGAGAAATCACTCCTCTAGGGGGATGGCCCCACTGCAATCCCTTCTCTATTCTTCTCTTAGGATTTTAGGTACACATACACCCATGCCTGCGGTGTTTTCAAGCTGCTGGGTCTGAGACTCGAATCATATAGTCAGCATGTGGGATTCTGCTGCCTTAATCACCATGCCACCGACTGGCCTAGTATTTTTATTCTTAAAGATTTAAAGATGGAATTTCCATACAATGCAACTTATATAACAAATTAAAGATAGGAAGGTGATTTACACAGTAATGGATTGATCGTTAAGACATTTTTAGTGATAATAGGTACAGAATACAGTACATTACCTTAGCCTAAAGGGGAAGGAACATGTGTATGCATGTTTGTGTACATACACACATGGAAATACATACACGTACGTTTTCCGTGGCAACCAGCTAACAGTAGGTCTATCTGTGGGCTAATTGGGTAGATGAAAGAAAGTGAAATGGAAGGTTTCCTCAGATCATCCTTTTGTGTACTTTGATTTTTGAGCAATGTGAACAAATGCTTATCAAGAGGAAAAAATTAAATATACTTTACCTTGCACCATTGCTCCTAATGACTTCCACAGTTTCTTCAACAAAATATCGATCCTTGACATATGCAAAGATATCATCACAAATTTCATGTAAGCGTGAACGATGGGTAAGGTTGGTCAAGTATAAAACTGGAATAATGAGTGGTTCTGGAAAACTCTGGAGATTCTGTCTTGCTTTTTTTTCTGACTCAAGTGCTTCCTGATATGTCAGTCCAGGTCTACCCGTCACAGCACAACTCCACACAAGGCTGTTGCACAGAATGGTTCGCTCAAAAAAGTCACTGATTAAAAAACAAAAACAAAAATTCATTACCTATAATTTCACAAATTTCACATTCAAAGATGATATAAACTTTCTTTTTGCCTTTACTGCAAAATTTTACATAGAACCATGAAATCAAGCAGGGGTTTAGCAAACTTGTTAATTTACATACTGATACAAACTGAAGAAAAAAGTACATTTAAACTAGATCTTTATATTTTGCAATTTTTAAGGCACATCAGCCAAAATTGTTTTTGTTTATTGTTTTTTTTTTTTTTGAGAGGTTTTTGCTATAGGGTGTGCACTCATCAGACAGACAGAGAGAGACAGAGAGACAGAAAGTGAGAAATCACCCCCCAGGGGGGATGGCCACACCGCAATCCCTTCTCCTCCGTTCTCCTCTTGGGATCTTGGGCACGCACGCACACACGCCCGGCATGAGTTTAAGCCACCGGGTCCAGGACGCAAACTGCAGTCGACTATGTGGAAGTCCAGTGACATAGCCACTATGCTAACTGCTGGTCCCCACATCAGCCAAAATTGGAGTTTGAATTCCATCAATTTTAAAAGTAGAAATCAAACTGAAAATAAATTCAAACTTCCTTCTTTTATACTCATTCCAAGGCTTCTCACAAGATTATGCTATTTCCTCATATTACCAGCATTCCAGTGTTATTCTGTTGCCCACTAAGTGCCATCTCCACACATTCATCTATCACAGGATTTCTAAATGGATTAAATCCCCCTAGTATTTCTTGGACATGTCTGCCACCATTTAATTTCAATGGTAACTTCTTGTCCATAAATTTTTTCAATTCAGGAGCCTGAGTTGTGCTCATGGTACCTCTCGGTAGGCTCAGAGATGCCTTTAGTTTTCCTTTTAATTTTTTAAAAAATATTTATTTTATTTAACTTTATTTATTTATTTATTTATTTTAATTTGACCAGAGGACAGACTTGGGTGGAGGAATGAGAAAGCAAACTGCCAGGTCCTGGACTCATATGATGGTTGGCCATGTGGGAGTCCAGCACCCTTAACCATCATGCCACCTGCTGGCCCCTTTCCTTTTAATTTTTAAGCTTTTTGTTCCAAGGTAGTCAAAATACCAAGGTCAGCTCAGGTGCTTTACTGTGAATTTTTTAATGAATTACTTTAACTTTATTTATTTATTTGTTTATTCATTTATTTTTTAATCTCAATTTGACCAGAGACAGACAGAACAAGAGAGAGAGAGAAAAAGTGAGAAAGCAACCTGCCATATCTGGGACTTGAACCACAGTTGGCCATGTGGGAGTCCAGTGCTCTTAACCACCACGCCACCTGCTGGCCCTTTAACTGAATTTTTAAAACATTTTAACATATTAATGAAAAGCTTGAGAAATTGAAGCATCTAATAAAAAGTGGTTATAGTATTTCTTATGATGAAAAATCATAGTCATAAAAAAGTATAGAATTATTAAATAACATTTTTGTTTGTTTGTTTTGTTTTTAGGTTTTTGCCATAGAGTGCATGCAGTGACCAGAGAGAGGGAAAGTGAGAAATCATCCCTGCGGAGGGATGGCCACATCTCAATCCCTTCTCCTCCAATTTCCTCTTACAATTTTGAGCATGCACACACATGTGCCCAGTATGATTTTCAAGCTGTCAGGTCCAAGGCTTGAACTGCAGTCAGCCATGCCATCTGATGGCCCCTTAAATAACGAACTCCTTAATACAAAAAAAAAAAAAAAATGTTCAGTTTGATCCCTTTTTAAAAAGTATAATGGTCTCATTTGTGCTATAGAAAAAGAAAAAGAATTAACAGGGCCAAATGGTGATGCAGCAGTAATACGATTTTTTTAAAATTATTTTATTTCATTTCACTTATTGTCATCATTATTGTTTGTTATCAATTGACCAGAGAGGGACAGAGACAAAGAGAGAGAGAGAGAGAGAGAGAGAGAGAGAAAGAAAGCAAGCTGCCAGGGCTGGGACTCAAGCCAAGGTCGGCCATATGGGAGTCCAGTGCCTTTAACCACCATGCCACCTGTTGGCCCCCAGTTATACAATTTGATCCATATGGGAAGGTTCTAGGTTGGCATACTGAGACCTGGCACATTCTTGTTCCACAGGTGTGCCTATGATCTGGGCTGGCTAGAGGTAGACTACAGCATAAACTGCTGGAAGTGCCTGTCTCTTCTTTCTTTCTTATGGAGGAAATAAATTTTAAGAAAATAACAATAGGAACCAGCAGATGGCATAATGGTTGTGCCACTGGGCTCCCATGTGATCGACCATGGTTCGAGTCGCAAACCCATCAGCTTAAAACTCACGCCAGGTGCCTATGGGTGCATGCCCAAAATCCCAAGAGAAGAATGGAGGAGAAGGGATTGGTGTGGTCATCTCCCCTAGGGGGTGATTTCCTGCTTTCTGTCTCTCTGTCTCTCTCTGGCAAATGAAGGTGCCCTATAGTAAACATCTCTCTTAAAAAATAAAAAAGAACAATAAATATATGTAATTCAATTGACTTTATTTAAAAAAAGTAGAAGCATAGATTCTAGAATGTTACACAAAACTAAAGGTAACTATAGAGCAGAGATAAGACTGGGAGAACAATGCTACACAGTGCTTCTCTATACTGTTGTAATTTATTCTCAAAAATTCCATCTTGCTTCTTTTAAAAACGGAAGATATAGGGACCAGCAGTTGGCGTAATGGCTATGTTGCTGCACTCCCATGTAGTTGACCACAGTTCAAGTCCCAGACCTGGTGGCTTAAACTCATGCCGGGCGCATGTGTGTGTGTGCCCAAGATCCGAGAGGAGAAGGGATTGCGGCGTGGCCATCCCTCCTGGGGGGTGATTTCTTGCTTTCTATCTCTCTGTCTCTCTCTCTCTGGCGAGTGCACACGCCCTGTAGCAAAAACCTCTCCCCCCAAAAAATAAAAACACTGAGTAACTGGCCTTTTACAGAATACATGTGATGACCTTTCATCTTTATCATTATTTCATAAAGAAAACCTGCTGCCAAGTTGCAGGTGAAATACTTTTCTAAGACCATGCTTGTAAGATAAAGTCAATCAGCTCTCTGGTGAACAAACCAAAGAGCAATATACTGAGAATATGATGGGCATACAGAAAACTAAAAATTTAGTAGAGGAGCCAGCATGTGGTATGATGGGTAAAGTCCTGGACTCCCATATGGACAGTCACGATTTGAGTCCTAGACCCGACAGCTTGAAAATCATGCCAGGAGCATGTGTGTCTTTGCCCAAAATCCTGAGAGAATTATGGAGAAGGGACTGTAGCATGGACACACCCCTCAAGTGGTGATTTCTCACTTTCCCTCTCTCTGTCTCTTTGGTGAGCACATGTGCCCTATACCAAAAACAACAACAACAACAACAACAACAACAACAAAAAAAAAAAAAAAAAAAATATCTAATAGAAAAGTAAGAATTAAGTGACATTAAAATAAGAAATCAGCAGTTAAATGCTGTACAGAGGGAACTAGATCCCACATAGCTGACCATAGTCTGAATCCCAGAACCAGAGGCTTGAGAAACACACTAGGCATTTACACACATGCCCAGGATCCTGACAGGATGGAGAAATGGAGAAAAAAAGGACTGTAGCATAACTGGGGCCCATTGTGGAGTGCTTTTCTCTCTCTCCTCACTCTCCAGTGCGTATGCATGTGCCCTCTGACAAAAAGAAAAAAAAAAATGTAAAAACAAAAAATAATCATGGGCCAATAGGTGAAGCGTATGTTAAGGCACTGGATCCCATATGGCCAGCCCCACAGTTCAAGTCCCAGGCCCAGTGGCTTGAAAATCATGATGGGCATGTGTGCATGTGATCCTGAGACTGGAGAAGGGATTGTGGGAGGGCCAATCCCGTTGGAAGGGTGATTTCTCACTTTCTCCCTGGTGAGTGCACACACCCTATAGCAAAAATAAAATAAAATAAATCAGAAATTAGGCCAGTCCCATAGCACAGCGGTTAAGCACTGTACCTTGGAAACTGGATATGGTCAAATGCAGTTCAAGTCTCAGTCCTAGAGACTTGAAAATCAGGCTGGGCATGCGATGGGAAGGAGAACTTGGAGAAAGAAATTACAGCATGACTACACCCCATTGGAGGGTGCTTTCTCTCTCTTCCTCTCTCTGGCAAGTGCATAAAAATAAAAATAAAAATAAAAACTAAAAATAAAAAATAAAACTAAAACTAAAAATCAACTAAAAATAAAAATAAAAATCAGACAACTAAAAATAAAAATCAGAAGTCAAATATAATTCAGATAAACACAAATATACTCAAGTGCCAAAACTATATTAACCAGATATAACACATGATAAGAAAAATCAAATGTGATTCAGCAATAAAGATCTAAGGGATATAGTAGACTCCCCTGCACACAAAAATAAATAATCCAATTGAGAAATGTCACCACAGGTTAAAAACTATATATTTTTTTACTTCAACAGCATATGATACATAAGAGATGGGAAAAATGGCTTATTGTCTTAAATAATTACTGGGATGGCCATGCTGCAATCCCTTCTCCACTCTCCTCTCAGGATTTTAGGTATGTATGTATACACGCTTGGCATGAGTTTTAAGCCGCCAGGTCTGGGACTCAAATCACTCAAAACATGGCTGACTATGTGGGAGTCCAGCAATGTAACCATTTCACCATCCGCTGGTCCCGGGTTGTTTTTGACTATTTTACTAACAGGATTACAAGAGCCTATCACATCATGGATATGGCAAACCTAACATGCCTTGTGTTATACAGAGAAATACCAGTTAGATGAATATGACACTTTATATTTATTCATAGATGGTCAGGAGAAATTTTTGATTAATAAAAAATATAGTTTAGGGACAGCAGATGGCATAATGGCTACATTGCTGGACTCCCATGTAGTCGGCTGCAGTTCAAGTCCCGGACCCAGTGGCTTAAACTCATGCCGGGCGCGTGTGCGTGTGTGCCCAAGATCCTGAGAGGAGAATGGAGGAGAAGGGATTGCAGCGTGGCCATCCCCCCCGGGGGGGTGATTTCTCACTTTCTGTCTCTCTGTCTCTCTCTGTCTTTCTGGTGAGTGCATGTACCCTATAGAAAAAAAAAAAAGTTTATTTTCAAAACTGAAGAAATTAGTGTTTAATGAACTATTACTTTGCATTTTATTTAGTGCCACCTTAGACTTACATGGCATACAAGGGGGTTCCTAAAACCTGCAGATGACACAAAGCTGAGGAAAAGCAGTGAATCAAAGGTGAAACATCACACCAGTACTGGATATAAGACTGAGCTTAACAACATGCATATGAAAAAGGCAAATTTTAGTTGAACTATTCATACTTGTATACCATTTTATATTGGGTCATCAGAAAAGTCATAAAGTGTTTCTCTATGCAAAAATGTTTCATGAGTTTTCTGAAAACCCAATAATTCACCTGGATTAAAAAGGATTGTGGGGACCAGCAGTTAGCGTAATGGCTATGTCGCTGGACTCCCATGTAGTCGACCGTGGTTCGTGTCCTGGACCCGGTGGCTTAAAACTCACGCCAGGCGCGTGTGCGTGTGTGCCCAAAATCCCAAGAGAAGAATGGAGGAGAAGGGATTGCGGCGTGGCCATCCCCCCTGGGGGGTGATTTCTCGCTTTCTGTCTCTCTGTCTTTCTCTGTCTGTCTGGCGAGCGCACGCGCCCTACAGCAAAAGCTCTTCAAAAAAAAAAAAAAAAAAAAAAAAAAAGGATTGTGGTCAGAGTACTTTCTGATCACAATCTCTTTTTTCCCCTTTCTGTGTCTTGTGAGTCGCATCCTTCAGGACCTAAAGCAGACATCATCTACTTGAGGGCTTCTCTAAGCCCCAGCAAACAGTTATCAGCTCTATTTTCTATGTTCCATTACACTGGCTCCATAATATACAACTGACTTTTGTTATTGTGTTGTAGACATTCATTCACTTCTCCACTAAAGGAACAAATTATTTCAGCATTTCCAAAGACTTTCCAAAGTACAGTGCCATGAATAAACAAATGTACTTTCACTGAGCAGTGCTTACATATTTATATTTCTACACTTATCCACATGAGAAAATGTACATATAAATGGAAAGGAGAGGGAAAAAAAGTCTGAATCCTAGCCTTACCATTGTGAATGCAACTTTGGCTATATAGCCTCTTTATTTACTTATTATTTTTGTTTGTTTGTTTTGCTGTAGGGCACATGCACTTGCTGGAGAGACAGAGAGAGATAGAAAGTGAGAAATCACCCCCTCCCCTTCCGAGAGGGGGAGCATGCTGCAACCCCTCTCCACCATTCTCCTCTTGGAATTTTAGACGTGCATGCATACATGCCTGGCCTGAGTTTATTTTTATTATCGTTAATACATTCAATTGCTATATATGATTTAGATTGTAAAGAGACTTTACTCAGCATGATACACACCTCAGTCCAGTTGAGAATACTATATACATCTATACTCATCAACAAATAACAAACTATATCTGTGCCCCACAAATATCTTATCTCTCCATTTTTCTCCCTAATTTCCTTTCCTGCACTCTTCCCTTCTCACACTCTCCTTCCACTTTGTCTCCAGTGTCCATAACAACTTTTAATGCCTTTATATTCTCCAGTCTTTCAGTCTCTACCATAGAGTGCAGACAGTCTGTATATGTTAAGTGGAGACATACAATGTCTGTTTCATAGCCTGACTTGCTTCACTCAGCATAAATCTTCCATATTTGTCCACTTTCTATCAAATTCCAGGGCCTTGCTGTTTATGGCTGAATAATATTCCATGGAGTATATGTGCCACTTTTTTTCAATCCATTCATCCGTTTGTGGACATTTGGGTTGGTTCCATATCTCAGCAATTGTGAATAGTGCTGCAATAAATATAGTTGTGCAAGCGCTTTTCTGACTGAGCATTCTCCTGTCCTTTGGGTAGATACCTAGGAGTAGAATTGCTGGATCATATGGTAGTTCTATTTGAAGGTCTTTGAGGAACCTCCACAGTGGCTGGACCAATTTACATTCCCACTAACAATGTAGGAGTGTTCTCCTTTCACCACATCCCCACCAGCACTTATCATCTTTAAAAAAATTTTCCTGGCCTGAGTTTTAAGCCACCAGGTCCAGGACTTAAACCACAACCAACCACATGGGAGTCCAGTAATGTAATCATTATGCCATCTGCTAGTCCCTTGGATACATAACCTCTTTCAGTTTCCCTTCTGTTAGATGGAGATAATATCTTTCATGAACAATTACTGTGAAAATCAAATGAGGTATTCTAAGTAAATGTACCCATATATGTATGCATTCAGTAAATGCTATCAACTCCAATAAGAATGTGGTTCAAGCACCACATGCACACAGAGATCTCAGTAAAATAAACCAGTAGAGAAGAAAAACAAAGTCAAGGAAATACATGAAAGACTGAAAATATTCAAAAAAGAGAAAGTTTGCACTGGAAAGGAAGAGGCTAAATAACTATTTTAAATATTTTAAGACATTCCTTTATGGCAGCTCCTAAGGGCAAGCACAGGAAAAATCCAAATTACAGGAAGAAAGAGTTTGGATCATTATTGTAGGTAGTACAGAGCAAGCAACAAAGTATGTCAACAAGTTGTAATGAGAATTGTTTTCACTGTGTTTCAGATGGTAGTAACTATAAAATCAGTGAAGACTCAAAATTTAATCAAGATGAGCCAAGTATAAAAATTTTATCCACTGCTTGTGGTACACTGTTTGCAAAAAGGGTTAAAAGTGGGCAGGCTCCTTTGAAATATGACATTAATACTCTTCTCACCAAGAGGTGGAGTCTATTTCACACTCCTTGAAACTGGGCTAGCTTTGTCATGTTTTGATTAATGTAATACAGAAATGACATTGAGATTTCCACTCTCACTCTCTTGAAACTCTAAGACTACCACATGAACCAGTGGAGGCTAGCCTTCTGAAGATGAAAGACCACACATGGTGATAAAAATCCATTCTAGCTATGGTCCCATACTTGCAACCAAGGCTGTCTCTGACTCTATCCAGCATCAGCCTAGCCTCTAGCTGATTACAGCTGAGTGTGTGAGCACTGAGGACACTAGCAGAAACCAAACTGACCACCCATACAACAGTAAGAAAATCAAATAGGTTGCTATTTTGAGTCACTAAATTTTGGCTTGTTATACTGCATAACTGATACACATATTACATTTGAGGAAAAGATGTATTCATATTAAACATGGTAGCGTGCTAAGCACATAAAAAGTAATACTGAAAAAAGAAAAGCATTTAGAAGTCTCTGCTATACCATCCAGGGAAAAAAAGACACACAACACAAATATCAAGGCCATGTGACAGACTTATTCTTAAAGAAGAGCTTGAACACCTAATACAAAAACACTAACAGTATACAGTTTTCCAGTTTCCCTTGAAAATACTATGCTCACCAAATAATCTTTAATTTTGACTAGATTTCATATCCAACTGATTATAAGAACTGATTGATGCAAAAGGCATTTTTCTTCAATATAAGTTGATGTCATTCTGCTTTGTTCATTTAAAATCTAGAGCTTAATCATTGAGGGTACAGTAAAGAAGGCAAGTGTTTGAGATAACAGTAGAGAGAGGTAGCTACACGGAAGTATAGGCAGCCAGCCTGAATTCCAGGCCATAATCCTATTTCGTGCTTATTTCTGCAAACTTCAATAGATATTAGGAAGAATTCTCTGTAATAAATATTGTGTGGCAGTAAATAGTATGAAAAACTCTAGACCCTTAAGAAGATGGGTTAGAATTCTAGTGTCACCTGTTAATTACTAGATGTGTGATATTAGACTTACCCCCTCCACCCCAACCCTAGTTTCCTCATCTGTGAAAGGAGGTTAATAGGACTGAATTGACAAGTGAGCTGACGCACAATAAAAACAGGATGCCTTTATAAGCTACTCAAATCTCTAGCACAGGAAAGCCAAGTTGAGCAATTCTTTCATGTTGTATGAAAGACTGGATGCACTTATTGATGGGAAGTATATCCCAAGTGTCTAAATGGCTTAAAAAGGACTGGCATCAGGGCCAGCAGGTGGTGTAGTGGTTAAGGCCTTGGACTCTGACATGGCTGGACCATGGTTTGCGTGCTGGACCCTCACATTAGAAGTGTGTGCGTGCATGCATGTCCAAAATCCCAAGAGGAGAATGGATAAGGAACTGCAGTCTGGCCATCCCCCCGAGGGGGTGATTTCTCACTTTCTCTCTCTGTAGCTGTTTCTCTAGCGAGTGCACACACCCCATAACAAAAGAAAAAAACTCTCTAAACAAAAAGTGACTGGCATTATAGCACAGCAGTTTTAAGTGCTGTGCATATTAAGCCAGATCCTACATAGCTAACCAAGGTTCAAGTGCCGTCTGGCAGCCTGAAAAGCATGAATGCATGTGTGTACGTGTCCAACATCCAGATGGGATGGAGAAATGGAGGGAAGAGGATTGCAGCAGATCATCCCCCCACCCCCAGGTGGGGGGATGATTTTCTCTCTCTGGTAAGCTTATAAGGCCTCAAGCAATTTGTTTTTTTCTTTTTTTTTCTTTTTGGAGAGGTTTTTGCTATAGGGCATATGTGCTCGCCAGAAAGACAGAGAGACATAAAACAAGAAATCACTCCCTGGGGGGATGGCCACACCGCAATCCCTTCTCCTTCATTCTCTTCTCGGGATCTTGGGCACACACGCACAGGTGCCCAGTGTGAGTTTAAGGCACTGGATCCGGGACTCAAACCACAGTCAACTACATAAGAGTCCAGTGACATAGCCATTATGCGAACTGCTGGTCCCGGCTTCACGCAATTAAAACAGTGGGGTCAGCAGGCGGCATAGTGGTTAAGGTGTTGAACTCCCACCACGGTTCAAGTCCTAGACCTGGTGGCTTGAAGCTCATGCTGGATGCATGTGTATGTGTGCACAAAATCCCAAGGGGAGAAGAGATTGCAGTGTGGCCATCCCCCCTAGGAGTGATTTCTCACTTTCTAGCTCTCTGTCTCTCTCTGGAGAACACATGCATTCTATAGCAAAAATCTCTCAATAAATAAATAAAGTAAAATAAAAATAAATATATGCCTAGAAAGCAGATATCTAGATGATTAAGTTACTGGGTTAATAGTAATTTTCCTATCTCAAACCTAGAACTTCTGGTATTGGGATATAACTATCCAATTTCTGAAAACTCTACAGCCAAAACTAAATAAAAAACAAAATTGCCATCAGCGAATCAAAATTGCAGAATAAATATTTATCGTACTTAAGAGATTAAGTTAGGGGCCACCAGGTGGTGTGGTGGTTAGGTTGCAGGACTCCCACATAGCCAACTGTGGTTCATGTCCCAGACCTGGCAGCTTGCTTTTTCACTTTCCTTCTCTGTCTCTGTCTCTCTTTAGTCAAATAAAAAAAATAATAAAAACTAAAAAAAATTATTTATTGGGACCAACAGTTAGCGTAATGGCTATGTTACTGGACTCCCACGTAGTTGACCGCGGTTCGAGTCCTGGACCCAGTGGTTTAAAACTCACGCTGGGCGTGTGTGCGTGCGTGCCCCAAGATCCTGAGAGGAGAAACAAGGAGAAGGGATTGCGGTGTGGCCATCCCCCCTGGGGGGTGATTTCTCGCTTTCTGTCTCTCTGTCTCTCTGGCGAGTGCACACTCCCTATAACAAAAACCTCTCTAAAAAAAGCCTCTCTTTTGCTAAACCTCTCTTGGGCACACATGCACATGCGCCCAGCATGAGTTTTAAGCCACCGGGTCCAGGCCTCAAACTACGGTCGACTACGTGGAGTCCAGTGACATAGCCATTACGCTAACTGCTGGTCCCCCAAAAATTAGTTTTTAAAAAAGAAACTAAGTTATACATTTTAGCTTATGAATTTGCCTAAAGTTAATGTGTTATTTTTAATGAGACTTCTTTACTTACAAAAGCAGGTCAAATAAGAGTTAGTAACTAGTTAAGGAGTATATAGTTCAAACAAATAAGAGTTTGCATTATATAATCACTGAAGATTCAAAGAATTCAGGATCTTGGAGTAGACAAAATGTGAAACATATATATTACATTTTAGAGCACTAAGAGGAGATGTTACATTAGATAAAATGGAGGGGGTGACTACTGCTGCTTAAAACAAAAAGGAAGTGGGCTCTAATATCAAGATAGACAGAAAACTATTTAGCAATTAAAAGGCCACTGGCAACCTCTACTAACCAGACTTAGAGGCAAGTTATCTTGCATTGTGTTGGGAAATGAAGGAGTCCAGGAAGTGTAGAAAAATCTCTTTGAGGTGGATTAAGGTAGAGAAATTTATATACAAGAAATGAAAAAGTGGACCAAAGCGAGCATAGTGGCCTTCAGAAGAATATAAAAGAAAAATATTTGTAAGGCCAGCACAATAGCGCAGCCGTTACATCTCACATGGCCAACCACCTTTGGAATCTTGGACCTGGTGGCTTGAAATGCTGGGTGAATGTAGGAGCATGAGTGCCCAAGATTCTGGGAGGAGAATGGAGGAAAAGGGATTGCTGCGTGGCCATCCCCCCAGGGAGTTATTTCTCACTTTCCCTCTCATCATCTCTGTCTCTCTCCCTCCTGGGAGTGCATACTCTCAAAGGCAAAATAACTCTTAAAAAAAAAAAAAGAAAGAAAAATATTCAGAATAATGCATGTAAAGGATAATCTCCAAATCAATTCATATAAAACAAATGGTGATTTAATAAATGAGAAAGACAGAGGTTTCCTTCAGAGTTTCTCCAGACTTGTGTTCAGATTACCCTAATATTGTAGCCCACCATATACTACCTACCATGGATGCAGTTTTGAAAAAATCCATTGAAGAGAAAGTAATTCAAAATATAGCATAATTAAATGGCAGTCTTCTTCCAATTTTGTCAACTCAAAGTTAGAAAGACTAATACCTACAAACATGAGTGATACTGCTTTGTTCAGGGTAAGTGATCAGATGATATCTCTGTTCCCAAACCAATCATCATCTCTTGAACTGCTTGTAATTTCCAAAAACCCAGACACTTATGTTGGGTGGAGATGACAAAGACAAAAACAAAAATGAAACCTAAACAAACGTTAAATGTCTTAGGACTACAAAGGACATATTCTTTAATACTAGTGGCTGATAGACAGGTTTGAAATGCCAAAAATCTCCTTTAGATTTCAACAGGGTCAAAGTAACTCATCTCAAGAACCAAAGTACAAGAGTGTTTAATTCACAAAGGGTAATAGCCATATTCACCCTACCCTCAAAATAAAGAGAGCCTCTTAAAAGGGTAAGATTGCTACATCAAAGGAGAAAACAGTTTAAAAGTTAAACCTGTTTACTCTTTTGTGGACACTATTAAGAATAATTTTTTTTAATTCAGAACTTTTACCAATGAGTTTAGCTTAAACTTAAAAAAAAAAATAGCCTTTTTTAGTTACCTAATCCAAATTCACTTAAGTAGTTACAGTACTATTTGAGTAAAGAAACAAGTCCATACAGGAGCAGATTGAGATGTGCACTTCTACCTAATAGTATTGTGTGATAAAAAACACTATCTTTTTCTCTACATATAGCACATTTATGTGTAAGTCTCTCTCTGGAGCTGAATAGGACTTACTTAACTTTGCTCAAGAGCACTGACTCTTCTAACCTCACTACTCATTTCTCAGACAGGTGCAGAGCTTGCCTAAAGCCCTTCCTGATCAGGCCCCTACTAGAAAAGGTGCCTCCCACATGCCATGTATTTGGTTGCTGTAACACTTAGTTTCTAAGCCACAAAGGGATTCATTCTGAGTGGAGAGGATAAAGCATAAGAAAAAAGGAAGATCTGGCTGTTCCAGTGATTGATCAATTCAGGTTCTCTCTTGGACATCCTGTTCAAACACAGATCACTGAAACATACGCCATCGCTTGGTGTCACAGAACAAGGGGATCTCAGGATAAACCAGGCGATAGACTGAAAAATTTACTTGAAACTACGCCAGCGGCAGCTCCGGGTTCTTATCAAAACAATAGCGAGTGGCACATGTCAGGCGGCTCACTTGGGCAGGGGGATAAAGAGCGACTAGCGGCGGCTGGAGTTGAACTTGTCTTAACCCCCTCCCCTCCAGTGCCCACGGCCGTGCTCCCTGCTACGCAACAGTGAAAACCAGGGGCGCCCAGGGCCCTGCTGTTTCCCCTTCCTCTTCCCTAAGCTCTGCCCCGACTTCTTCCTCACCGGTCTCCCGGGGGCGGAGACGCTGAGTTCCCCGGGGACGGGAGTTAGTCACCAAGAAGAGGCGGTGACAGAGCGCACGACTCGCGACGCACACTCCGAGGCCTAGCCGCGCGGGACCGGAGGCGGTCGGCCTGGGCTCCGCGTCCCTGCTCCCCGCCCGGCACCCGCAGGGGAGCCCCCCGCTTCCCGTCCAGTGGGCGTCGAAACTCCGCTTCCCTCCCAGCCGCAGCGTCGGCGGCACCAACCTCCGACCCCACTCCTGACCGAGGAAACGAAGCCCTACCCAGTCGTTTCCTGCCCTCGGGGGCAGGGATTCCCTCCCCAGGCCGGGGGACTGCGGCCCTGAGCCGCTGACCCGAGCGGGGATCCCCTCGGCCGGGCGGGGATCCCGGAACTGGCCCTGGAGTGCGCGTGTGGCCACCGCGGGGAGGGGCGAAGCAGGGAGTTTCCGCCGCTCGGCGGCGGGACTGGCGGGCGGCAGAGCGGCTAGGAGCGGTCCCTGAGGCCGGCTGGGGTCCCCAGACTCCTCGCCCGGACCCGCTTCCCTAAGCGCTCAGCGGCCGGTGGCGCCACGCAGTCCCCGGGTTAGGCTTAGGAGACAGAGTCGCAGGACCACGGCCACCCTTCACTTTCAAGTCACCTCGCCAGATGCCCAGGGCAAGAGACAGGAAAGAGACAAAAGGGCGCTGGGGAGGGAGTCCCCGCACCCGGTCGCACCCGCGCGCCCGGCCCAGCCCTTACTCGTAGTGGCGGAAGATCTCGTTGGTGACTTTACAGTAGAAAACTTCCTCGTCGGGCCGCAGGTCCGCGGGCGGCTTCTGTCTCACGAACGGCTTTCGGTGTAGCAGCGGCATCTCCTGTCTGCCCGCAGGCTCGCCCGGACACTCGGCCGCCCGCGTCAGCCCCGCTTCCCTAGCAAAACTGGAGGGAAAGGAAAGCGGGTAAGCTAGGGAGCGCTCGGCGGCGGCGTGGGCCGGTCCACGCGCCGGGGGCAGCTCTGCCGCCTTTTGTGTGACTGACGCGCTGCGGTTACTCCCGGAGCCGAGTCCGCTCCGGCCGCGCCGGGGTGTTGAGCGAACGCAGCCGCCGCCGCCTCTGCCCTCCGTGCGTGCCCCACCTCCGCTCGCCCCGCGGCCGGCTCACAATGGGGCCGGACGCCCGCCGAGGGCGAGCCGTGCGGGAGCGGAGGCGGCCCCCTCCCCCAGCGCCGGCTCCGCGCCCGCCGCCGCCGCCGCCGCCGCCGCCGCCGCCGGGCTCACAACGTGCTCGGCCAGCAGCCGGCCGGCCCGACGCCGCGAGGGCGCTAGCCGCGGGCAGACCCCGGCGCCGCTCCGCTTTGTTCCCCCGCTCCCCTACACTGTCCTGCGGGCTCTGGCTGGCTCCCGAACACCCGCACCGAGCCCCTCACCTGCGAGCACACCGGCTGCCACTTCTTCACCTTCTCAACTACCAAGGCAGCGAGGGGAGGTTCCGTCCTCCCGGGGGGTCGCTTCTCGCCGGCTCCGCCGCGCCCCCGCCCGCCGCTTCTCCCCTGCCACTGCCGGGCTCCGCGCGGGGGAACCGCGTCCCACCGCCACTTCCCCGCCTCTCGGAGCTCCTGGGAAGTTTCTGATCTACTTTCGGCTCCGAAGGAGGAAGAGCTGTTGGGAGGAGCTTTTCACTTCTGCCTTCTACCTTTTTATTGGCTACTCGATGACTTTTACAGCCTGTCACTGATACAGGAAGAGACGGCGGAGAGCCTGGGAGAGCTACATTATTAATTAATGGAGCAACCCCTTGTGAAGAATCAGAAGCATCCTCCATGTTTGAGGTTATCAGCCAAAAGATCTAGTGAAAGCGCTGGGGTTTCATAAACACATGGCTAACAAAGTAAAGCCTTCATCTTCACGACTGGCACCGACCTTGGTCTACACTGTGGGAAAGGGTTACCAGTTACCCTTTAACTTGTATTTTAAAGATGGGAAGAAAAACGAAGAATAAGAAAGAAAATTTTTGATGTGTCCTCTTCTAAGAATGTTTCGCATGTGTAAACATTCATCTCGAACAGAAAATACGTCTCTTGACATCATCAATTCTTTTTAAAATTAGGGCAATTTAGTCAAAGATTAAGATAGTGGTAGAAAAGACCAAAAAGTGTATGTTAGAAAATATCATCATACCTATAGGAACCCCTTATATTTAAAACGAAATAACGCCTTTAAAAAGTAATAGTTACACACTAAATATTTCGCAAAACATCAATGTTTAATTCAATTATAGAATGTTAAAGATTATGAATTTACTAGTAAATTTTCCCCTAAAGCAACTTTCCCATGTCAGTCATTTTCACTTATGAAACCACTTTTAATGTACATAATGCACATGACTTTTGAATCAAAAAGAATTTTTGAAACTAGAAGTAACTCAATATTCGCCAGCTTTGTTTTACATAGTCTTTTTTTGCTACCGCTCTTGACATTTGCTTATTTGCAAATTAACATGTAAGAATGAGTCTAAGTTTTTAGACAGTCATTTAACAAAGGACTCTTTTTTTTCTAATTACCAATACTGTGAAATTATACAGCAAATGGATCTGGCTTATATCTTCAAATTAACTACATTTGTACTTTGGAGCAGAAAATGTAAAATATCTATTTAAATCAATTTTTGAGCGTTCAGCCTGCTTTCGGTTGCTTATATAGCTAGCAAAATAAACATTTATAAAAGATACGCTATTCTTTTTTTAAAAAATAATAGTGTTAATCACCTTCCTGTATGAATATAGAAGTCACAGAACCTGGGGGCTGGTAGGTGGTAAGGTGGTTAAGATGCTGAAATCCCAGATGGCTGACTCAGGTTCAAGTCCTGGACCTGGCGGCTTGGTTTTCACTCTCTATGTCTCTCTCTGGTAAAACTGAAAAATAATAAATAAAATTATTTTTAAAAAGTCCTTGGAAATACTTTCAGTGGCAAATGTGTGCTTTAGCTTGGATAAACTCTTCAGAATATTATGTACTTAAAAATTTGGTGTTTTAAACAGACCTGCATTTATAGTATATTGAGTGCCAAGTTAGAATTCCCAATCTAGAAAGTATTTATTAATTTATCAGGTGAAAAATTTAGAGGCCTTCTTTATTAATTACTAACTTTTAGACAGAAAGGGAGACAAATGGGATGGATAATTTTCAACCTATATTGAAGCATCACCCTTACAACTCGAAATTCCTGTTTAACTAAAACTAAAAACAGGTGAAATTATCTCTAAATACTAAAGTATTCATGTTCCTTAAACTTGGATATTTGATAAGGCCAAAATTACTTTGTTAAAATCATGATCAGGGGACCAGCAAATGGCATAATGGCTATGTCACTGGACTCCCACATAGTTGACTATGGTTCGAGTCTTGGACCCGGCAGCTTAAAATGCACTGGGCAGTGTACGTGCTTGCCCAAAATTTCAAGAGGAGAATGGAGGAGAAGGGATTGTGGCATGGCCAACCCCACAGGGGGCGATTTCTTGCTTTCGGTCTCTCTGTTTCTGTCTTTCCAGTGAGCGCATGTGCCCTGTAACAAAAATCTCTTAAAAAAAAAAAAAAAAAACATGATCAGGGCCAGGCAGATAGCATGGTGGTTAAGGTGGCTGGATACCAAATCAGGCCAACTGCTTGGTTTGAGTCCCAGACCCAACAGCTTGAAAAACACACTCAGCACATGTGCATGGATGCCCAAAATCCCCAGAGGAGAGTGGAGAAGGAATTGCAGTTTGCAAACCTGGGGGAATGCTTTCGTATTTTCTCTCTCTCTCTCACCCTGTCTGTCTGTCTCTGGTGAGTGTATACATCCTATAACAAATTAAAAGATAAAAGTTTATGGTCAAAAGCAGTAATATTGACTTTATCTTTAATATCAAGTACAACTTTTTAATGGTTTGATTTTTTTATATTGACCTAAAATCGAAGTTTTATTCTATTTCTTCTTCTTTTTTTTTTTGAGAGTATTTTTGCTATAGGGCACCACGCTCGCTGGAAAGAGAGAGAGAGAGACAGAGAGATAGAAAGTGAGAAATCACTGGACTCCCATGTAGTCAACATGGTTCGAGGCCCGGACTCGGCGGCTTAAACTCACACCGGGCACATGTATATGTGTGCCCAAGATCCCGAGAGGAGAATGGAAGAGAAGGGATTGCGGTGTGGCCATCCCCCCTGAGGGATGATTTCTCACTTTCTATCTCTCTGTCTCTCTGGCAAAGGCACACGCCCTATAGCAAAAACCTCTCAAAAAAAAAAAAAATATCATACACAAATTTCAATATTATAACATTTTCTCTCAGTTACATACATAATATTTCTTTTGATTTGTGATATTTAATAAATGTTATACATAGTTCACTGTTATTACACAATTATATAGTTTTAAAAAATATAATTAACACATTCAAAGGTTTTTTTGCCTTAAGTTTATTTCATAAAAGAAAGACAGCAAGAATGAGAGAGAGAGAGTTGAGATGCTGCAGTATACAGCCAGCTTCACACGGCCCAGATTTTGAGCTAATGCGTTCTCAATGAACTCCGGGAGGTCTCAACAGGAACCTCCTCATGTTGGTCACAGCGTTGAATTTTACTGCTGTGGCACTTTCAGACCCCAAAAGTTTAGTTATCATTTATAATATTTAATCAAATTGATAGTATACCTAAACTGCCTTTGTGAATAGTATTTCTCTTAGTTTGTCTATGTACTTACAACTAAAACCTTACCTAATGTATTATTTATTTCTGCATTTTTTTTTTCTTTTTCATGTTGCTAGAGGGTGCATGTGCTCCCCAGAAAGAGAAAGTGAGAACACATCCTCCATGGGGGATGGTCACACCACAGTTTCTTCCTGTCCATTCTCCTCTCAGGATTTTGGGCATGCACACACACATGCCTGGTATGTTTTTCAAGCCACTGGGTTTAGGACTCAGAACGTGCAGTTGGCCATGTGGGACCCAACCACTTTAACTGCCATACCACCAGCTGGCCTTATTTCTGTATTCTGGTATACCAAAATGATTCTTTCTTACTTTATTAATTACCAACATCTTGGCTTTTAAGAATGAAAAGCTCACTCAGACAGTAAAGGATAAAACTACATACAAAGTAATGAAATTAAGATCTTTTTTTAAAAAAATGTTTTTGCTATAGGGTGTGTGTACTCACTGGAGAAAGACTGAGAGAGAGTGAGAGGGAGAGAAAGTGAGAAATCACCCCCTGGGGGAATGCCACACCACAGTCCCTTCTCCACCATACTCATCCTGGGATTTGGGGCATGCATGCACATGTGCCCAGTGTGATTTTCATGCACAAGCATCTAGCATGATCCTCAAGCTGCCAGGTTTGGAATTCAAACTGCAGTTGGCCATGTGGGAGGCCAGCACCATAACCACTGTGGAAACTGGTGGCTCCAAGGTCAATTCATTTTTTAACAGCTTAGTTCAACATTTATCAAGCTCCATTTATATGCCAATGCTGTATTAGTTTATTTAAGGGAAACAAATAATATCCTGACCTCAAAAGATGTATGATCTTTTGTATGGAAGAAATGATATAAACACAAGCAATACAATAATTATGTCCTAATGATATAATGCAAAAAGAGAATTAGAAAGGGTTAGTAGAGGGACCAGAAGATTGCTTAATGGTTATGTTGCTGGACTCCCACATAGTCGACCACGGTTCGAGTCCTAGACCCAGCGGCTTAAAACTCACACTGAGGGTGTGTGTGTGCATGTGTGCCCAAGATCCCAAGAGGAAAAGGGATTGCAGTGTAGCCATCTCCTGGGGGGTGATTTCTTGCTTTCTGTCTCTCTGGTGAATGCATGTGCCCTATAGCAAAATTTTGAGGGCCAGCAGGTGGTGTGGTGATTAAGGAACTAGACCCCATAGGGCCAGCTCCACAGTTCAAGTCCCAGACCTGGTGGCATGAAATACTCAAAATCCAGAAAGGAGAATGGAGGGGAAGGGATTGCAGTGTGCCCTTTCCTTCTGAGGGAAGGGGGGAGGAGAGGTGATTTCTCAATTCCCTACTCTCTCTTTGGCAAGCACACGTACCCTATGGCAAAAATCCAAGAAAAACAAAACAAAGCAAAAACCCCTCAATGTTGGGACTCTATACTGCCTTAGGTAGGTAAAGACAAAACACAATTATATAATATCAATTTTATGGCCAGCCCCATAGCCTAGGGGTTAAGGGAGTCAGATCCCATGTGACTATCATGGTTTGAATCAAGACCCCAGCAACTTGAAAAACAGGCTGTGCACATGTGCATGCTTCTAAAAATCCTAACAAGATGGAGAAGTGGAGAAGGAATTGTAATGTGACCACATCCCATTGGTGGCTGATTTCTCTCTCTGGTGAGCACACATGCCCTCTTACAATTAAGAAAAAATGGAATATAAATTTTAAAAACTTGCACTAGAATAATTTTTCTGTCTTCTGTTGACTGATTAACATGATAAAGACTTTACTGAGGTGGTTCAGGGAGACAGTAATCACCCAGAACAGAAAGTTTTGATAGCTCTGTAAATTCCTTCATTTTGCGCCTGAGGAAATTGAAACCCAGAACTAGAATCTAGGCCTACTGACTCCATGCCCAGTGGGTCCTTTTAGGCCAAACTGTTGTTTCTTTGGACTTAATAATAAATAATTTTGGGGGATCAGCAATTGGCATAATGGCTATGTTGCTGGACTCCCATGTAGTTTACTGCAGTTCGAGTCCCAGACCCGGTGGCTTAAACTCACGCTGGGCACGTGTGCATGCACGCCCAAGATCCCAAGAGGAGAATGGAAGAGAAGGGATTGTGGTGTGGCAATCCCCCCTGGGGGATGATTTCTCGCTTTCTGTTTCTCTGTCTCTTTCTGGTGAGCTCATGTGCCCTATAGCAAAACCTCTCCAAAAATAAATAAATAAAAAATATATATAATTTTGTATACTCTATTCACACTATTTCTATAAAATGAACTAAAATGCTCTTATTAATCTTTCTTAAACTGCTAAAAGGCATACAGGGATAAGATGTATTACTGATGATAAAAAATAATTTACTTTTGAGAATTATCTAGTAAAGGGACCAACAGTTAGCGTAATGGCTATGTCACTGGACTCCCATGTAGTCGACCACGATTGGAGTCGCAGACCCGGTGGCTTAAACTCATGCCGGGCGCATGTGTCTCTCTGTCTCTATCTTTCTGGCGAGTGCACGCGCCCTATAACAACAACAACAACAAAAAAAAAAACCTCTCCAAAAAAAGAATTATCCAGGAAAACAATGTGGTAATTAGAATTTTAAATTTTGGGGGACTAGCAGTTGGCATAATGGCTATGTCACTGGACTCCCTTGTAGTTGACCGTGGTTCGAGTCCTGGACCCAGTGGCTTAAACTCACACTGGGTGCATGTGCGTGTGTGCCCAAGATCCTGAGAGGAGAATGGAGGAGAAGGGATTGCGTTGCGGCCATCCCCTGGGGGGTGATTTCTCACTTTCTGTCTCTCTGCCTTTCTAGCGAGCGCACGTGCCCTATAGCAAAAATTTCTCCAAAAAATTTTGTTTTTTTAATTTTTCTTTTTTTTTAAAGAGATTTTTTTGCTGTAGGGTGCATGTGCTCACCAGAGAGACAGAGACAGATGGAGAGACAGAAAGCAAGAAATCTGCCCCCAAGAGGGATGGCCACACCACAGTCCCTTCTCCTCCATTCTCTTCTCTAGATTTTGGGCATGCACACGTAGGCAACCAACATGAGTTTTAAGCTGCTGGGTCCAGGACTCAAACTGCAGTCAACAATGTCAGAATTCAACAACATAACTATTACAACATCTGCTGAAATTTTTCCAATTGAACAGCTGACGTGAGTCCTACCTCTATGCTTCCATTAACACATCTAACAAACCTAAGCACTTTGTGTGCACTACATGTTAGCAATGTTATAAAATTTTTTAGAGTATAATTTTTCCTGAGCTTTCTGAGAAAAATGCTTGTGCAAGAAACATCTTTAATTTTTTACCTTTTTTCCTCACAACTCTCTGGAATCTGTGTCATCTCTTCTATATTCTCTTTTTAATGTCTTTCTAATGAACTCATGGCATTTTTACCTAGAAAAAAGGTTTCTACATATTTTTCTTTAGGAGCAGTTTTCCTTCATATCTGAAACCACTGGCCTAGTGTTAGAATAGTGTTCCTAGACTTTATCTGCCCATTAGAATCCCGGGAGGGGTTTTTTGGTTCTCTGGGTGGGGATCCAAGTTTTGGAAGTTTGAAAATCTACTCAGGTAATATTAATGTACTGCCAAGGTTGAGAACTATCATGCTTGAAGGACATTGGATTGTTGATGCTGAAATGGAAATGTTAACAAGTATGGAATACATCTTTTTATTCAACTCCTTGTGATTGGAGTCATAAATTATGGGTGGAATGGAAGGCTGAAAGAATAGTCTATGATCATCATTATTATCACAGTAATAGTTTATATTTAATGAAGGCTTCCAACTTGTCAAGCATTGTGCTAAGGGCTTTAAATGAATCATCTCATCACATGTAATTTTCACCTCAAACTAAATACTATTTATTATTTCCATTTCACAGATGAAGCTACTGAGGCTCAGAGAGGTAATTAAGTAGTATGCCCAATGTCATATAGTCAGTCCATAAGCATAAAACCCTGAATTCCAGTCTTACCAACTCCAGAATCAAAGCTCCTTATTATTCTGTATTTTCATAAAAATTATTTGCTAATCTAGCTCATAAATAAATTGAAATATCTCATGCACTAAATGATTCAGAACTTGTAATAATTAAGAATATTTATTATAATAAAAGTACTTGTGGAAACCACAGGATAATTTTTTTAAAATTATCTCAGAATGGACAAAGTCTAAATATAACACATAGCCTATGATCTACAAAGTTTAATTCCATAAAATAAGATTTAACAGTTCTGCGTGACAAAAGCTATCACAAGCAAAGTTGAAAGATGAATTTCAGTTACCAAATATCATATCGGGAAAAAAATTTGTGGCTCACTGACAAAAGGCTAATTTCTATAATATAAAGAGTTCCTGTAAGTAATGAAGTAATCCAAGATAAACAAAAGACTTTAAAATGTATAAAAAGAGCCTTAATCTCACTCATAACAGATATGCAAATTAAAACTATACTGTGATGGGCCAGGCTTGTAGCACAGTGGTAAAGCCCTGTGCCTACAAAGCCAGATCCTACATAGCTGTCCCCAGTTCAATGCCAGTCATATCAACTAGGAAACATGTCATGCACCAAATCTTGTTAGGACAGAGAAACAGAGAAGAGTTGTACCATGACCACATCTTATTGGGAGTGCTTCCTCTCTGGCAAGCCCATCTACCCTCTGGCAATTAAATAGAAGAGAGTAGAGAAGGGAGGGGAAAGGAGGGAGGAGAGAAGAGGAAAAAATTGAGCCAGCAAGGTAATGTGGTGGTTAAGGTGGCTGATTCCCACATGGCCGGACTGTGCAGTTGGAGTCCCAGACACAGTCCCAGACACACTTAAAAAACATGCCAGGGGGATCAGCAGTTAGTGTAATGGCTATGTCGCTGGACTCTCATGTAGTTGACCACGGTTCACGTCCTGGACCTGGTGGCTTAAAACTCACACTGGGCGCGTCTGTGTGTGTGCCCAAGATCCTGAGAGGAGAATGGAGGAGAAGGGATTGTGGCGTGGCCATCCCCCCTGGGGGGTGATTTCTTGCTTTCTGTCTCTCTGTTTCTCTCTGTCTTTCTGGCGAGCGCACGCTCCCTATACCAAAAAACAAAAACCAAAAAACAATTCTCCAAGAAAGAAAAAAAAGATGTATGGGCCTGCAGATGGCACTGTGGTTAAGGTGCTGGACTCCTATATGGCCAACCAAGGTTCAAGTCCCAGACTTGGTGGCTTGAAACTCACACCAGTCGTGTGTGTGTGTGTGTGTGTGTGTGTGTGTGTGTGTGTGTCCTAAATACTGAGAGGAGAATGGAGGAGGAGGGACTGCAGCATGATGGAGGGATGCCATCTCTGTCTCTCCAACAACCACACACATCCTATAGCAAAAATCTCTCTCTCAAAAATAAAAAAAAAAAAGAAGACACATGCCCTCACTCGCTGCCATCAGACTGCCTAGTCATGGACACACCCTGCTGACACTCAAAATGGTTCAGTTACCCATAGTCCTTTGCAGATGAGGCCAGTGTCCAGGGTACTGACTCCTCTCACTTGGGCTTATGCCAAAGCTGTAAAATTTGGTATGGATGTTGGAGCCTTAATGCTTCAAAGTGTAGACCTTTTAGTCAATGCTGTAGACATTATACCGGGCCCAAAGAGAAGAACAGTAATTATTGAATAGAGTTAGGGGAGTCCCAAAATAACAAAAGATAGTATAGCTGTTGCAAAATCAATGGACTTAAAGGATAAATATAAAAATATCTTAGATAAACTTGTTCAAGATGTTGCCAATAACACAAACTAAGAGGCTGGGGATGGTACCACCCTACTGCCGCACTGGCATCCTCTACTATCTAGGAAGGCTTCACAAAGATTAGCAAAGGTGCTAATCCAGCAGAAATCAGGAGAGGTGTGATGTTAGTCACTGATCTGTAATTGTTGAATTTAGGAAGCAGTCTAAACCTGTGACAACCTCTGAAGAAATTGCTCAGGTTGCTACAATTTCTTCAAATTGAGACAAAGAAATTATTGTCATTTCTGATGCAATGAAAAAGGTTAGAAGGAAGGGTGTCATCACAATAAAGGATGAAAAAACACTGAATGATTGGGACCAGCGGTTGGCGTAATGGCTATGCCGCTGGACTCCTATGTAGCTGACTGTGGTTCAAGTCCTGAACCCGGTGGCTTAAACTCATGACAGGTGCGTGTGCGTGCGTGCCCAAGATCCTGAGAGGAGAATGGAGGAGAAGGGATTGCGGCATGGCCATCCCCCCGGGGGCTGATTTCTCACCTTCTGTCTCTCTGTCTGGCGAGTGCACGCGCCCTATAGCAAAAACCTCTCAAAAAAAAAAAAAAAAAAAAAAAAAAAAAAAAAAAAAAAAAAAAACCTGAATGATGAATGAGAAATTATTGAAGGCATGGAGTTTGATAGAGGCTATATTTCTTCATACTTCATTGACACATCAAAAGGTCAGAAATGTGAATTCCGGGATGCCTATGTTCTATTGAGTAAAAAGAACATTTCTGGTGTCCAATACAATGGTTACATGTCTTGAAATTACCAATGCTCACCATAAGCCCTTGGTTATAATTGCTGAAGATGTTGATGGAGAAGCTCTAAGTACACTTGCTTTAAATAAGCTAAAAGTTGGTCTTCATGTTGTAGCAGTCAAAGCTCCAGGTTTGGGCAAAAATATTAAAAAAAACAGCTTAAAGACATGGCTATTGCTACTGTGATTTCTTGCTTTCTGTCTCTCTCTGTCTGGCGAGCGCACGTGCCCTATAGCAAAAACCTCTCCAAAAAGAGAAAAAAAAAAGTTATAGAAATTTTAAAAGAACATTCAAAATTCCTGCAATAACCATTGCTAAGAATGTAGGTGTTGAAGGATCTTTCATAGTTGTGGAAATTATGCAAAGTTCCTCAGAAGCTGGTTATGCCATTTGTGAATGTGGTAGAAAAAGGAATCATTGACCCACAGAGGTTGTAAGAACTGCTTTATTGGATGCTGCTGGAGTGGCCTCTCTGTTAACTACAGCAGAAGCTGTAGTCACAGAAATTCCTAAAGAAGAATGGAGAAGGGATTGCGGCATGGCCATCCCCTCTGGGGGGTGATTTCTCGTTTTATGCTTCTCTGCCTTTCTCTGTCACTCTGGCAAGCACACAAACCCTATAGCAAAAATCTTTCAAAAACTTTCTTTTAGGGACCAGCAGTTAGCGTAATGGCTATGTCGCTGGACTCCCGTGTAGTCGACCACGGTTTGCTTCCTGGACCCGGTGGCTTAAAACTCACGCTGGGCGTGTGTGCATGCGTGCTCAAGATCCCGAGGGGAGAATGAAGGAGAAGGGATTGCGGCGTGGCCATCCCTACTGGGGGGTGATTTCTCACTTTCTGTCTCTCTGTCTCTCTCTGTCTGTCTAGCAAACACATGCGCCCTATAGCAAAAAGAGCTCTCCAAAAAAAATTTTTTTTATTAAAAAAAGACACATAAGGAATACGCAGTTTTAAAATGCAGATTATATAGTTATTTTTCATAATTTTACCAACTGCAAAATAAATAAGTTCTAGTTATAGTAAAAGAGTTATCTAATAAAAAATATTTGCCTGACAAGTGTCTGTTAATATTGGAGTACAAAATACTATAGTATATTTTGTTCCTGTTTATTTTTCCTTCAGTGTTTAGGTTATAATCTACTGTCATATGTCATTTAAAATATTACTGTGAAATTAGAATGTTTTTATGGTGCATTGGATTATTTTTATCAATTATTATTATTATTTATACATTCAGTTGATATACATCATTTAAATTGTAAAGAAACTTTACCCAGCACGATATACACCTCAGTCCAGCCCAGTTGAAAATACTATACACGTCATCATCAACAAGTAATAAACCATATCTGTGTCCCACAAATGTCTTACTTCTCTTTTTTTCCCCGAAATTTCCTTTTTCACTCTTCACCCTCTCCCACTCTCCTTCCACTTTGTCCCTAGTGTCCCATAAGAATTCTCAATACTTTTATATCCTCCAGTCTTTCAGATTCTACCATAGAGTGCAGACAGTCTGTATATGCTAAGTGGAGACATACAATGTCTCTGTTTCATAGCCTGACTTGCTTCACTCAGCAATTAATCTTCCATATTTGTCCACTTTCTATCAAATGCCAAGGACTTGTTCTTTATGGCTGAATAGTATTCCATGGAGTATATGTGCCACAATTTTTCAATCCATTCATCTGTTTGTGGACATTTGTATTAGTTCCATGTCTTAGCAATCATGAACAGTGCTACAATAGGGACCAGCAGATAGCAAAATGGCTATGTCGCTGGACTCCCATGTACTTGACCACAGTTCGAGTCCTGGACCCGGTGGCTTAAACTCACGCTGGGCGCGTGTACATGCATGCCCAAGATCCTGAGGGGAGAATGGAGGAGAAGGGATTGTGGCATGGCCATCCCCCCGGGGGGTGATTTCTCACTTTCTGTCTCTCTGTCTCTCTCTGTCTTTCTGGTGAGCACACGTTCCCTATAGCAAAAACCTCTCCAAAAAAAGGGGGAAAAAATAATGCCACAATAAATATAGATGTGCAAGCACTTTTCCAATTTACCACAGCACATAGAATACAGTAGGCACTCAGATCTATTATAGAAGATTATTATGTTCTATCATGTTCTTGTAATATTTCTTATGTTTATAATTAGGACCTTTTTAAAAATATTACTTGTTATTATTTATTTTTTATTTTGACCAGAGAAAGGGAAAGTGAGAAAGCAAGCTGCCAAGTCCAGGATTTGAACCATGGCTAGCAGTGTGGGAGTCCAGCGCCATAACCACCATGCCACCTGCCGGCCCCAGTACAATATATTAACCAGTTAGCTCACATAGTTAAAACAATATTACCAATATACTGTTTTGACACCAATAACTTGCCACTGTACATTACAAAAAATCCCATATTACAATATATATATCCCTAAATTACCTGGCAATTATGGAAAGAAAATTAAGACAGTTAAAATTCAGAACCCAGTCCTGAACATATTTTGCTAAATTCTAACTCAAGAGTTCCTGATGAAACAAACATGTTAATGCTATGGGTACCTGGAAGATTAAAACATTTAGAGTTGTCTCCCATTTATTGCCTCAGCCCTCTTTATACCTAAAACCTAGAGGCCAAACTGTCACGGGAGTGCTCAGGTGGTCAGTCCCAGCACCTCTGCGGGTTCTTGTCCAATGCTCACGAAGAATCAGAAACATGGACAACCAGAGAGGTAGTAAGTGAAGTTTATTAGAGGAGAAGAAAAAGCTCCCAGCTAAGTGGAAGGGGGACTCCCGTGAGTATGCCCTAAGGCAGGGACAGGGGTCATGCTTATATACAATTTACAAGGAAGTACAGGGTTTTTTTTTTTAACATAAAGTATAATCAGTTTTGTCGACAGCCTATATACTCCCTTCTACCAGGGCCTGGATAGATAGTATATTTCCTTCTAATGAAACTAGTGAGGCCAGCTCTTCGTTTCCTTTAAAGGTTCTTTCCATATGGATTGTTTCTGTCTTGTTCTCTTTTTTCAAGCATAACAGACCCTCATATTTCTTCCATGGAGTATGATATTAATAAGGAAGTAAGCTCAGCAGGCCATGTCAACTTTTTCTTTTTTGAGAGGATTTTTTTGCTATAGGGCTCATGTGCTCACCAGAAAGACAGAGAGAGACAGAGATAGAAAGCGAGAAATCACCCCTCAGTGGGTATGGCCACGCCACAATCCCTTCTCCTCCATCATCCTCTCGGGATCTTGGGCACGCACGTACACACACCCAGTGTGAGTTTAAGTCACCGGTTCTGGGACTTGAACTGCGGTTGGCTACATAGGAGTCCAGCAACATAGCCATTATGCAACCTGCTGGTCTGATTCTGGGATCCTTTTTCCTTTAATTCTTCATTGCATCAGGATCCTGGGCATGTGCAGATGCATCTAGTGTGTTTTTCAGGTCACCAGGGCAGGATTCTTTCTATAGTGCCTTCTAAAGTTACAATAGCATATCCTGTTTTTCAGATTTCCTGCTCAACAAAAAACTCCCATCAGTAAAAAGTACCCAATCTGGGTCTAATAAAGGATTTTCTTGAGGGTTCTCTCTTGCTGCATGAGTATGTTTAACTATTTGCTCACAATCATGTTCAGGTTTTTCATCTCCTTCTAGGAGAAAGTTGGTTGGATTTACAGAGGAACCAGTTTTTAAATGTATGTCTAAACCCTCAAGTAGAAGTGCTTGATATTTAAGAAGTCGGCTATCTGAAAGCCACAAAAGTCACTCAATATGCAATAAACAAGCAATATTATGAGAGGTATAAATAGTTAAGTCTCTGTTATTTTGGCTTCCAGTATGAGCAACGCAATTGCTGCCACCACGTGGAGACAGCTGAGCCATCCTTAAGCCACCAGATCAATTTCCTTGTTGAATATCCAACAGGTTGCTGGCTGGGGCCTATAGCCTGAGTAAGAACTCCTACAGCAACTCCCTTTCTTTCTGTGACATAAAGATCAAAAGCTCTTCCAACAGGGAGACTAAGAGTAGGAGCAGTGAGAAAAGCTTTCTTCAACATCATACAGCCAGCCATGTTCCACCTCAGAGCTCCAGGGAAGGAATTGAGTGTTATTAGCCTGGGTCTCATGTAACACCTGGTAAAGTGGATGGGTTATTTCACCACAGCCTGGAATCCATAATCTACAAAATCCCGTTATACCTAAAAAGCTTCTCAGTTGTCTAAGAATTTCTGGTGGGCGATGAGATAAAATGGGCTCAACACAGTCTGAACTCAAAGCCCTTTTCCCTTCTGACAAAATGAGACCCAAATATTTGACAGTGTCCTGACAGAGCTGTGCTTTTGGATTTGGAAACTTTACATACCCTATCGGCTAGAAAATTAAGAAGAGCTTTTGAACCTTCTTGAGAGGCAATTTCATCAAGAGAACAAAGAAGAACATCATTAACATATTGTAAGACTCTGGGGTATGAAAAATCTGAAAGATCTGTAACTGTGGCCTGTCCAAATAATTGTGCGAAGTCACGGAAGCCTTGCAGGAGAACCTGCCATACCAGTTGTGTACCAGGGCTAGTAGGGTCTTCAGAAGCAAAAGGTATTGAGAATCTGGGTGCAAAGGAATACAGAAAGAAGCATCCTTCAAATCCAAAACTGTAAACCACTTTGTTCCCTCAGGAATGTGGGTCAATAAAGTATATGGATTAAGAATATGGGGTGTAAGGGAACTACAGCCTCGTTTATGAGATGAAGGTCCTGTACCAATCTCCATTCTCTGTTTGGTTTTTTATTTTTTTAAGAATTATTTTATTTAACTTTATTTATTTATTTATTTATTTATTTAATTATTTTTATTTGACCAAATTAAAAGGACAGAGTAAGGGAGAGAGAAAGTGAGAAACCAAGTCGCCAGGTTCAGAACTCGAACCACAGTTGGCTATGTGGGGGTTCAGCGCCCTCAACCACTGTGTCACCTGCTGGCCCCGTGGCTTTCTATGGAAAGAATATTACAGGGACTGTTACATGATTTGAGGTTTTGTTGTTCCAATTTTACTATTATAATCTCTAGTCCCCATCTAGCTTCTGGTCTCAATGAATATTGTTTCTGATTTGGGAGAGAAGAAGAGTCCTTTAAGAAAATCTTAACAGGGGGCCAGCAGGTGTCATGGTTGTTAGGGGCACTAGACTCCCACATGGCCATGGTTCGAGTTCCAGACCTGGTGGCTTACCTTCTCACTTTCTATTTATCTCTCTCTCTCATCAAATTAAAATAAATAAAATTTAAAAGTTAAATAAAATCATTCTTTTAAAAAAATCTTAGGAGTAGCAGTGATGGTCCGTCCTACTTTCATCCTGTTCATCCCAAACGGCAAGGTTAATATTAGTTTCTGTTAGAGGCAAACACTTATCCAGGGGCCTTCAGGATTATTGTTCCTAATTAAGCTAATACATCTCTAACTAAACAGAGAGAGGAGTAGTACTCTCAGGCATTATTAAAAAGGGGTGAGTAGGGGTGGGCAGGTGATGTGGTGGTTAAGGGTGCTGGACTTCCACGTGGCTGACCGTGGTTAGAGTCCCAGACCAGGCAGTTTGCTTTCTCACTTTCCCTCTCTCTCTCTCTGCCTCTCTCTCTCTCATTCTGACTCTCTCTGGTCAAATTAAAGATAAAAATAAATAAATAAAGATAACTAACGTAATTCTTAAAAAAAAAAAAGTGAGTCAATAAAAAAATCTCATCCAGAGCCTCTCTGGATGCCCTGAGGGGCCAGTGTCCCTTGTAATGCTGCCACCAAATCTTCAATTTCCCTTTTGCCTCAGTTTCTTCTCCCTACCTTCTCTATCCCTGTTGTAAAAAATGGAAATTGCCACTTCAAGATTTTCAAGAGAGCTATCTGGTCCTAAGGCCAGCTTCTGAAGCTTCCTGAGTATATTAGCAGTCAACTGAGTATGAATTTATCCTTTAAAATCATTGGCCTTTGGGGCTTTTAGGATCTAAGGTGGTATATGTATATATATATATATTTATTTTATTTTATTTTTTTTTTTTTTAGAGAGGCTTTTGCTACAGGGCACATGTGCTCGCCAGAAAGACAGAGAGACAGAAAGCAAGAAATCACCCCCCAGTGGGGATGGCCACGCCACAATCCCCTCTCCATTCTCCTCTCAGGATCTTGGGCACACACACATACACAAACACACACACACACACACACACACACACGCACACACATACATGCACGCACGCGCCTGGCATGAGTTGAAGCCACCGGCTCTGGGACTTGAACCGCGGTCGACTACATGGGAGCCCAGTGACATAGCCATTATGCCAACTGCTGGTCCCTAAGGTGGTATTTTTTTAAAAGAGCCTCTCTAAGCTTTTCCAGGAAAGTTAAGTGATTTTCCTCCCTTTCGTGATCTATAGTTGAAAGTTTAGCAAAATTAATAGGTTTTGCTTGAGTCCTTTTAAGGCCCTCAATTACACAGGACACAAAGTACATCCATCTCCATTTTTCTAATGGATCAGAGTTTGTCTACCCTAGATTTGTTGAGGTATTGCTTGGTCCCCCAGGGATATTGTTCATTATAATCGGTGTCCAATAGGCTAGCCTGTCGCTAATTCTGAGGCATAGAATCTGCAAAAAGCTGCAGCATGTAAAGCAGCTTGCTTTTCAGTAGCTGTCAGAGTCTGATTAAAAATTAGCATGACTTCCTTTCTAGTCAAATCAGACCATTGTGACAGGCTTTGAAAGGTTGCAATATACTTGTTAGGATTATCTGAAAACTTTCCCAAGTCTGTCTTAATTCGACACCTATCAGTCAAAGAGAAAGGAATGTACACCTGGTTAGGAGTGCCTGAAACTTCTCTCAAAGGAAAAAGAAATTTTGGTGTTGCTATCTTAGTTTGAAACCCTGGGTAGGGAGGGTATGGGGCTGTCATAGAGAAAAAAAGAACACTTGGACATAAGGCAATTCAGAATTATTTTTCAAAACACTTACAAAACAGGTCTAACTGGAGTATGGTATTATGGTTAATACTTCCCTTTTGTGGCCAAATCTCCCCATCTTCCAGTATTGTGGCCACATTCAAGTACAAAGGAAAATTAGGCATTTCTTTTTAGTGCTTGTGGGTCAATGTTTCAGAGCACAATCCAAGGGAGTCAGTCCACTATGGGAGGCTGGGGAGGGGTATTTCCCATCTACACAAAAAAACGGGTACAAAAGGCTTCCCTTTTCTCTCGCCCCATACAGGAGACAGCAGATGTAGTCAGGCCTAAGCCATTGCCCGGGAGAAGCATGTAGATGATATCAATAGCCCAAATCAGCCACCAGTCCTAGCCATACTCCATCCGTAGTCCTAGTCACAAGATAGGAAACAAACCTCCAGCGACCATGAGGTTCAGAGAGGAGGAGGGTGTGTGCCAATTTTTCCCCACTCCTTTTCACTTTAACCCTTCCACACACTGCAGCCAGGCCCACACAAGAAAATGGCCAACAGAATGTCTCCTCTATGCAAAATCATCTGCAGTGTCAGTGTCCTTATTACCAGAGACTGTTGTCTACATATGGAGTGTAAGCTTTGGTTGAACCTAACTTCCAATTGAGTCCAACCCCCATAGTCTTAGATCTACTCAAGCAAATAAAGATCTATGTATATAACCATTCAATCTTGAATATCCCCCAAGGGGACAAGAACATGCCTGAGTATAATGTGTGCCCCAAGCTCAAAAAACATTATTATTCATCCCCAATTAGGTCCTCCTCCAAAAAGTCCAGAGGTAAGTCACAGGAAAACGTCCTGAGCATTATCTTGGTGGATAGCAATAGAAAAAAAGTCCAGCAGTCAAGTCTATATTGAAAGTCTCTCTCAGATTATCCCCCAATGATATGAGGGTTGGATTAATGAGGTTTGTAGAGTCATAATAAGAACTGGCATGGGGACCAACAGTTGTCATAATGTCTATGTCACTGGACTCCCATGTACTCCCCAGGACTCGAACACTGGTTCGAGTCCTGGACCCAGTGGCTTAAACTCATGCCTGGTACATGTGGGTGCACACCCAAGATTCTGAGAGGAGAATGGAAGAGAAGGGACTGCAGCATGGCCATCTCCTCTGGGGGGTAATTTCTACCTTTCTGTCTCTCTGTCTCTGTCTTTCTGATGAGCGCACACGCCCTATAGCAAAAAATACTCTCCAAGAAAAAGAAGAACCGGTACATCATAATGATGTAGTCAGTAAGAGAAGTAGTCATAAATTGGGCAATGAGACAAAAATGTCATCTTCCTAGGGAGTGATCTAAAACACAAAGTGAGTGAAGCATTACATTATTGCCCTTGTCTCCACCTAAAGAGAGGGGGGCCAGGCAGAGATGTCCCTTTGGAGATTCAAGAATTAATTTTAGATAGTCCAGTTTGTGCCCATGCACAATTGTAATGTCTTTGCAGATGAAACTGAAAGTCCCCAGCCAAAGTGGCCATCCGTTGCTGTAAGGCAATGGTGGTTAATGAGGTACAGGATTGCTCAGTCAACGAAGGCAATGTGTCACTCTCGGCAGAAACTGGTGTTGCCCACAAGTGTCATTAAAATCATATCTAGAGGGACCAGCAGTTAGCGTAATGGCTATGTCGCTGGACTCCCACGTAGTTGACCGCGGTTCGCGTCCCAGACCCGGTGGCTTAAAACCCACGCCGGGCGAGTGTGCGTGCATGCCCAAGATCCCGAGAGGAGAATGGAGGAGAAGGGATTGTGGCGTGACCATCCCCCCTGGGGGGTGATTTCTCGCTTTCTGTCTCTCTGTCTCTGTCTGTCTGGCGAGCGCACGCGCCCTATAGCGAAAACCTCTCCAAAAAAAAAAAAAATCATATCTAGATCCTCTATGAACTCTATAGCCTCTATCTACAAAGGAATCCACAGAAATGTATTGACCCGAATGTTCCTTTTGTAACATGCTTAAAATATACCCTAAATTTGTGAGTAAAAGAAGATGATATTGAATACATTCAGACTAAGATCAGGGAGAATGGCACCATAACATATATCTCCAAATATCTATCATGAATCTATAAACTTCCTCCAGACAAAGGAAAAAAATAGGGGGAACACCTGGGAAGTGGCAGTTTAATACACTGATCCAATGTTTTGGATGACATTCAACACTATCTACAGTCTATGGTTCTGGGAGGCTCCAACAGTTTCTGTAAAATCTACATAGAACTTTCTGAGTATCTATCTTCCGACAATTGGGATACAAAAACTGAATAGGGGAAACTCTCTGTTTCGAATATGGTATGGGCAGGAAAAGTTGCCACAATCGCATGGGGAGATCCATTAAGAGAGTCAGGAGGGAAAAAACAGAAGTGGAAGACTTGTCAGTCACCCCTAAGGGCAAAAGGGCTGCCTCAAGCCTATTTGAGACCTGGATGCACCAAGGTGTAGCCTTGGCCAGCACGGTCCACTGCCCCAAATGTCTTTAGCTGTCCCTAGACTGTCAGGAAATCCAGGAAGGAAACCAGATTGCTAAACAGCCAACATTCCTCTTGTACCAGCGGGAGGGGACTGACTGAAAGCTTTCTGGTAAGCCTGTTATTGAAGTCTTTAAGACCAGTAACCACCTTGAACATGTTTAAATGATCATCCAATGCCAGCTTTGTTTTTTTTTGTGTGTGATATAATCAGTTTCAAGGGACAAGAAAGTCCCAGAAAAAGAGGTAGAGTCCACTTTTCTTACCTCTCTGTCGGCTTGAAAGATGTAAGAGTTTCCCAGCCAATGCACCGAAGATGTCACGGAAGTGCTAAGGGGGGTCAACCTATGCGGGTTCTTTTCCGACGCTCATGAAGAATTAGGAACATGGACAACCAGAGAGGTAGTAAGTGAAGTTTATTGGAAAAGAAGAAAAAGCTTCCAGCTAAGTGGAAGGGGGACTGGAGCGAGTATGCTGAGGCAGGGGTAGGAGTCATGCTTATATGCGATTTACAAGGAAGTATAAGGTTTTTTTTTTAACGTAAAAGATAATCGATTTTGTTGACAGCCTACACTCCCTTCTGTCAGGGCCTGGACAGGTAATATGTTACCTTCTTCTTCTTTTTTTTTTTTTTGGAGAGGATTTTGCTATAAGGCACATGCATTCGCCAGAAAGACAGAGACAGAGAGAAAGAAAGCGAGAAATCATCCCCCAGAAGGGATGGCCACGCCACAATCCCTTCTCCTCCATTCTCCTCTCAGGATCTTGGGCACGCATGCAAAAGTACCCAACGTGAGTTTAAGCCACCTGGTCCAGGACTTGAACCGCAGTTGACTACATGGGAGTTCAGTGACATAGCCATTACACTAACTGCTGGTCCCCAGTAATATGTTACCTTCTAATGGAACTAGTGAGGCCAGCTTTTTGTTCCCTTTAAGGATTCTCTCCATATGGATTGTTTCTGTCTTGTTCTAACTTTTCTCAGGCATAACAGACCCTCATATTTTTTCCATGGAGTATGATAAATAAGGAAGTAAACTCAGCAGGCCACATCAAGTTTTTAAGCAAGCTAAAAACTATTCTAGTTATAAGCAGTTCTGAGAGAACAAGCAGTGAAGGCTGATAATTGATTTTTGGTGAGAGCAGGAAGAGGTTTTTTACTAAAGATTTGACCACAGTGAATCTATCTTTAAAAAAAAAAAAAAATTATTTATTTATTTAATTCCATTTGTTGCTATTACTTTTTAATGTGCCCCGAGTCCAGGACTTGAACCACGGTCAGCCATGTGGGAATCCAGCACCTTTAACCACCACACTACCTGCCAGCCCCAGTAACTCCATCTTGTCCCATGTTCCATGGACTCTTTACCCTACTACCTATCCAGTAATCTTACTCCTGTCTCAGAGACTCTACACTGTTTTCCCCAACCCAAATGTTTGGGTCACAACATTCATCTCTTATCTCCTTAGTACAATTGAACTTTCTTTTTTAGCTGAAAATTTTCACTCCGAGCTACAGTAAACATCTTAGCATCTAGATACACATACCTGACCTCTTGGAGCTAGTTTACCTACCAAAATAAACATCTTGCCTGACTAATGTACAAAAACCAAATTCCCCAATACTAAAAGCCTTTCTTTTTCTGTTTTCAAACTTTCCTCTTAAAATGAAGACCTCTTGGGCCCGCAGGTGGTGTGGTGGTTAAGGGTGTTGGACTTCCACATGGCCAACCACGGTTCAAGTCCCAGACCTGGCAGCTTGCTTTCTCACTCTCTCTCTCTCTCTCACTCACTCTGATCCTCTCTGGTCAAATTAAAATAAATAAATGAATAAATAAGGTTAAATAAAATATTTTTTAAAAATGAAGGCCTCTCACTTAGTTCCAGTGTGACAGACAGAGAAATATGTCCACAACCTAATCACCAGAACTTGTGAATATATTTATCTTAAGTGTCAAAAATAAAAAACGTGTAGAGGGGACCAGCAGTTAGCGTAATGGCTATGTCGCTGGACTCCCACGTAGTTGACCGCGGTTCGCATCCCGGACCCGGTGGCTTGAAACTCACGCTGGGCGCGTGTGTGTGTGTGTGTGTGTGTGTGCCCAAGATCCCGAGAGGAGAATGGAGGAGAAGGGATTGTGGCGTGACTATCCCTCCTGGGGGGTGATTTCTCGCTTTCTGTCTCTATGTCTCTCTCTGTTTGTCTGGCGAGCGCACGCGCCCTATAGCGAAAACCTCTCCAAAAAGATTAAAAAACAAAACCAAAAATATGTAGATGTGATTAAGGACCTTGAGATAGGGAGAGTAGCTGGTGTGACTCAGTTGGATTTGATCTAATCACACGTGTCCTTAAAAGTGGAGAACATTTTCCAACCATGGTCACAGAGAAATGGATGATCGAAGAAGAGTCAAAGATGTGACATTATTGCTTTTGAATGGAGAAAGGAGACCACAAACCAAGAAATGTGGTGATCTCTAGCTGCTGGAACAGTCAAAGGAAACAGATTCTGACCTAAAGCCTCTGAAAAGGAACACAGCCCTGTCCACACCTTTGTTTTGGCCTGGTAAGGTGTTTTTTGGACTTCTGACCTAACACAAAGTTTGTGTTACTTTGCTACAACAACAATACAAAACTACATCTAGTTTCCAGTCTGAAAATATCCTTAATCCCCAGCTTCACGGTTCAGACAGAGCTGATTTTCATTGCAATAGTGAATAATACCTTTGAACTTCATTGAATGATTGAGTTCTTTCAAGCTGAGGTTACAGAAAACAGAATTCCCTGAAATGATTCATCTAGATGCTTCCCCTTCAAGTTGCAAAAATTCATTGAGTTATTTCATAATATACTATTACCTTAACTATTTTTAACTGTAACATAGATATAGAATTGGCATGCATATAATAAGAGGATGAATATAAATCAGAGACTTTTTTCCACCATGAGATTCTATTTCCTCAGACCTTCTCCCTCAGTCTTCTTGGCAGGTGCTCTCTCTCTGGCCAGTGTACATGCCCT
Source organism: Tupaia tana (assembly GCA_026018925.1). Lineage (NCBI taxonomy): Eukaryota > Metazoa > Chordata > Mammalia > Scandentia > Tupaiidae > Tupaia > Tupaia tana. Next base: position 202,237,091 of record JAKSZU010000001.1, read on the forward strand.
CTGGCAATGAAAAAGGGAGGAAAACTGTTCCCATTCTCACTGAAATGAGTTCCTCTGAGGTCTTCTTCTTTAGGGACTCTATCACAATTCTTTGAAGATTTTTTTTTTTTTTTTGAGAGGTTTTTGCTATAGGGTGCGTGCACTTACCAGCCAGACAGAGAGAGAGAGAGACAGAAAGTGAGAAATCACCCCCCAGGGGGGATGGCCACACCGCAATCCCTTCTCCTCCATTCTCCTCTCAGGATCTTGGGCACGCACGCACACGCACCCAGCGTGAGTTTTAAGCCACCAGGTCCGGGATGCGAACCGTGGTCAACTACATGGGAGTCCAGCGACATAGCCATTACACTAACTGGTCCCGATTCTTTGAAGATTTTTGAGATGATAAATTATTTGACAAGTTGACATTTTATAAAGATTAATCTGGGATGGGCAAGCTGGTGGTGTGGTTAACACAATTGAATTCCACATGACTGACAGTGCAGTGCAGTTGGAGTCCCAGATCTGGTGACCTGAAAAACATGCAGGGCTGGGACCAGCAGTTAGCATAATGGCTATGTCGCTGAACTCCCATGGAGTCGATGATGGTTCGAGTCCCGGACCTGGTGACTTAAACTCATGCCAGGCGCATGCGCGTGTGTGCCCAAGATCCTAAGAGGAGAATGGAGGGGAAAGGATTGCAAAGTGGCCATCCCCCCAGGGGATGATTTCTTGCTTTCTGTCTCTGTGTCCCTCTGTGTCTTTCTGGTAAGCACATGCACCCTATAGCAAAAACCTCTAAAAAAAATAATAATACAGGGTGCATGTGTGTGCATGCCCAAAATCCCAAGAAGAGAATGAAGAAGAAGGGATTGTGGTGTGGCCATCCTCCCTGGGGGTGAATTTTCACTTTCCCTTTCTTTCCCTCTCCCTCTCTGTCTCTGACTCTCTTTTACTCTCTCTGATGAGTGCACATGCCCTATAGCAAATACTGGAGGAAAAAAAAAAGATTAATCTGGGAGTGGTACATAGGACTAACTGGATTAGGTAGAGGCTGGAGACAGGAAAATTATCGAGAAGGCACATACGTACAAGCACAAAATGACAATTATTGCCTTGGTAACAGAAAGGTTGAAAATCCTGGAGAAAGATTTCAGAGGAAGTATTTAGTGACAACATTTGATGACACACTAAGGAAGGGAGAGGAAAAAGTCAGAGATGACTCAAAGGTTTCAGGCCTGGGAGACCAGAGGTAGTAACATCATTACCAGGAATGGGTAATCAGTTATTAAAACAGGTTTGGGTGGAAGATGAAGCACTCAGTCTTAGATAGGGAGAATAGAAGTAGTGATGTCCTATGAGCAGATGGAAGGCTGGGTGCTGAAATCAGAAGAGAAATCAGGATTCAAACTGTAGTTTAGGTAATTGTTTCCAGAAATGAGATAAAAATCTACTAAAGCTGATGAATAAACGATAGGTCACTTGTATTTGCCAAATGAATAAATCATAAATGAATGAATAAATGAATATATTCTTCCCTCTATTGAAGCTCAAGTACCAGGACAGGCAAAACACTTTTGGCCTACTAACATATTTAAGTTAAATGCCCCTTATCATTAAAAAAACCTTTTTTTCCTTCACTTTGATTCCCTTAGAGTTACCATCTAATCACTCTCCTTTTTTTTGTGACTAAAGAACATAAACTTCACAACTATGTGCAATCCTGATAGTGGTTTGAATTCTTGCTCTAACAGTCGTATTTGTGTTGGTACGTCTTAAATATTTGTGTCATAGTCTTCAGAGTCCAAGTTTATATAGGGCAGAAACTATTCACTTAATTAATCATAAAACAGTTTTTACTATGACAGGCCAAATATTCGTGTAATTTGGGATGCTGACTTCTGAGGAACAACAAATAATATAATACTACCTTGTCCATATCATAGGTTTCCAAGGAGTTGAAATTATAAATGCACTTAGAGTTGTCATGTGATAGTTATCTCTTAGTCAGAAGTCAGGATTCTTCTGATGCCCATAACAATAGCAGTTACAATCATTTGAGTCTATAAGAAAGAGTCTTGGGTAATCCCTACGGAAACAAATGTAGATGTTAGCATGAAAAGTGGGCAGTCAAGCTTTAACTGACAAGTTGCCATGATAACACTAGTTTTTCCTCATTACTAGATATGATCGATATTACCTCATAAAATATATTTGCCTTATGTTTTAGAACTTTATATCAAGGAAGTTGGCAATGCCTTCCATCAGTTTTCTACACATATATTTCTCCTTCTATCCTGAAAATCTCTTTTAGTCCATTCCAAAAGAGCTGGTAAACTGTTAGATGATGAAGTTAGAAAAAAAGCAAAATGTGAGACTAAAGAATAAAATATTTTAAAGGAACTAATTTTTTTTTTTTTTGGAGAGGTTTTTGCTATAGGGCGCCGTGCGCTCGCCAGACAGAGAGAGACAGAGAGATAGAAAGCGAGAAATCACCACGGGGGGGGGGGGGAGGGGATGGCCACGCCACAATCCCTTCTTCTCCATTCTCCTCTCGGGATCTTGGGCACGCACATACATGCGCCCGGCGTGAGTTTTAAGCCACCGGGTCCAGGGAGCCCAGCAACATAGCCATTATGCTAACTGCTGGTCCCCTAGGAACTAATTTTTTATAACCAACTTTTGGAAAGCTATTTTTAGGAGCCAAAAGGTGGCATGGTGATTAAGGCACTAGACTTCCACATGGTCGACCACATTTAAGTCCCAGACCTGGCAGCTTGAAAATCATGCTAGATCCATACCTGTATGTGCCCCAAATCCCAGGAGAATGGAGGAGAAGGGACTGTGGCTTGGCCATCCCCCCAGGGGCAATTTATCACCTTCTCTCTCACCTTCTCTCTCTTCCACAAATACACATAACCTATGGCAAAAACCTTAAAAAAAGAAAATAGTGGGGTCAACAGGTGGTGTGGTGGTTAAGGACACTGGATTCCCACATGGCTAACCGTGGTTTGAGTCCCGGACCTGGCGACTTGCTTTCTCACCTTCCCTTTCTCTCTCTCTGGTCAAATTAAAAATAATAATATATACAAATGGAATTAAATAAATAATTCTTAAAAAAAAAAAAAAGGAAAGAAAAGAAAATAGGATCATCAGATGGCAGAGTGGTTATGTCACGAGATTCCCCCATGGCCAACCCCAGTTTGAGACCTAGACCTGGTGGCTTGAAAATTACTCCAGGCATGTGTGCATGTGGGTGTCCAAGATCCCAGAAGGAAAATGGAGGAGAAGGGATTTGAGTGGCCATCCCCTGGGGGGTATTTCTCATTTACCCTCTCATTGTCTCCACCCATCCCCACCCTCCCAGTGCCCTGGGGCTAAACCTCTTAGAAGAAAAAAAGAAAATGATTTTTTATAATTTTACAAAAACAAATGTATTTTATGTTATCACAACAAAATAAAGGCTTTTTGACTAGAAAATTACTGAAAAATACTTTTAAATATTGTGATTTATAGTAAAACAAATGTACCCTTACAGTTGTTAAGTATAAAAATTAAATTTAAAAAACCACTTAGAAGGCCAGCTGGTGGTTTGGTGGTGAAGGCAGTGGGATCTCACAAGGCTGACCGTACAGCTCAATCCTGGAGTCCATGGCTTGAAAAACACACTGGGAGTGTGTACATGTGTGCCCAAAATCCTGAGAGAAAAAGAGAAAGTATTGCAGTGTTACCATCCTCTGGGGGGTGTGCTTTCTCACTTTCCCTCTCTCCCTCTCTCTCTCTGTCTCTCTTTGGCCAGCATGTACACACTACAGCAATTTTTTTTTAAAGATGCGCTCAGACACAATAATTTAGAAAGCATTGATTTGGAGCTATTTCATATTAGAACAAAAAGTACCACATAAATCAAGTGTATTCCAGTCCAGTAGTAACGGTGTTTATTATAATGCCTCTAAATCATTAAGAAAAGATAAAATCATGTGTGCTATACTATTTTAAGAGTCTGAGAAAATATTTATTTAGTGTGATATGCACATACACACATACATTTTGAAACTCTTCCTATTGTGAAATGCCTAGGAAAACAGAAAAAATAAATATACAGCTCAATAAGTGATCAATTATCACAAAACGAACACTACCCAGGTCAAAAAAGAGAACATTGCCCATACCACAAAGATTTTGAGATTCATCTTTGTTGTTATGCACAGCTACAGCACATTCATTTTTATTACTGTATGATATGCTATCATTTGCATTATCCATTCTTCTGTGTGAACATTGGATTGTTTCCAGTTTATGCCTGTAATAATCTTGTAAATGTTCCTTGGAGTATATGTCCATACATGTGACTATAAAGACAAGAATGGAATTGTTGGGTCGTAGGATATGCATATTTTCAACTTTAATAGATATAGCCAAACTATCTTCCAAAATGGTCATACAAATTTACACCATCAGCAATATCGATAAATTTCAGTAACACCTATCTTCCCTAACACTTGGAATTATCTGATATTTTTTAGCTATTCATGTGTTTGTGCAGTGATATTTTACTATAGTTTAAATTACATTTTCCTGATTACTAATGAGGTTCATTATCTTTTTATATGTTGGCCACTTGTTTTTTTTTTTCCTTTTTTTTTTTTTTTGTGTGTGATATCCTCTCTACATTTCAAAATATTGTGATGTTAAGTGGTTGAAATAAACATAATAAATTTTGTTAGGAGGCAAGAGGACAAAGAACAGCCATGAAAACTAGTATAACTCTTTTCTCCACCTTTATGAGAGAGAGAGAGAGAGGCACAGGTAGGTATTCTTTTTTTTTTTTTTTTTTTTTTAATCTACAGGAAATGTGGTCACTGGGATGGAGGGAGGGAGGGGGAGAGAGAGAGATAGAGAGATCTTAAAATTTTGATAAAATTATACTTATGTGTGTGTGTGGGTGTGTGTGTATATATATACACATATATATACATACATATATATGTGTATATATACATATATATATGTGTGTGTATATATACATATACATACATATATATACACTATATATATGTGTGTGTGTATGTGTGTGTATATATATATATATATATATATATATATATACACACACACACATATATATATATAAGCACTGTTTTGAAAGCAAAGTCTGAGGCATATAGCACACAAAAGAAAATCACATACTAATATCATTTACTAAAACTGAGGCATAAAAAAATCCCAAATAATGGACCAGCATATAGTGTAATGGTTACGTTGCGGGACTCCCACATGGCCAACCACGGTTCGAGTCCCAGACTAGAGACTTGAAACTCACATCAGGCATGTGTGCATGTGTGCCCAAAATCCCAAGAGGAGAATGGAGAAGGGATTGTGGCATAGCCATGTCCCTGGGGGTTGAATCCCAGATCTGGTAGGCCTGAAACAAGCTAGGCACACATACAAAGAGCCAAGATTCAATGGGCTGGTAGAATGGAAAGAAGGGGATTGTGGCATGACTTGATCCTGTCAATGGTGATCTCTCTGTCTCTGTCATGTCACAAGTTCTATTATGAATAATAATAGAAATAAATATTACGAATAATAATGAAAAAAGAATGTGCAGATTGCTTACCATTAGGATATCATTAAACTTTTTTTTTTTTTTTTAAAGCAAAGAGCACATGCGCTTGCTAGAGACAGACAGAAAGAGAGGGAGAGGAAGAAGGCACTTCCAGTGGGGTGTTGTGCTGCAATAGTTCTCCATCCTGTTGGAATTTCGAGTATGCGTAGACATATGCCTGGCATGGTTTTCAAGGTACCTGGGCTGGGATTGAAATCGTGGTCAGCCATGTATGACCTAGCTTCCTTAACCACCAGGCCACGGGATGGGTCTGTCAATAAATACATTTTAATACATTAATATTGGATCTAAAAATAGATCAAAACAGTAAAAATGTAAGATTACTTTGAGAGAGAATAAAAGAGCATTTGATAAAATTGAATGTCTTTTTCTAGTTTGTAAAAAACAAAGTGTCAATGAAGATGTAAAACATAAACAGCATATTTCAAACTTAATATTCCCAGCAAAACTGACAACAATCAAAACCCCTGATGATCACTATTATCATTCATATCTGTTCAGGAAGCTAGCTAATAAACAGTCAAGAATAATAAGAGGTGGGACCAGCAGACTGCATAATGGTTATGTCACTGAACTCCCATGTAATCAACTGCACTTCGAGTCCTGGACACAGTGGCTTAAAACTCACACTGGGTGCATGTGTGTGTGCCCAAAATCCTGAGGAGAATGGAGAAGAAGGGGTTGTGGCATGACCAACCCCCTGGGGGATGAATTTTCACTTTCTGTCTGTCTCTGTCTCTCCAGTGAGCATGCGAGCCCTGTAGCAAAAATCCCTCTTAACAACAATAAAAAGAATAATAAGAGGTGTGGATGTGTATTTGCATGTTTACTTTTCCTCCTAGGTACACAGACCATATACCATATTTACTCCTCTCCTATTAATTGGGTCTATGTGAATTCTAGCCAGTGTAATATGGGAGAAAGTGCTACTTCTAGATCAGGGGAAAAACTCGGAAGCATTTCTCTTCTTCCTTCACTTTTTTCCTAGCAAGTAGATGAAAAGACTCCTAAGATCTAGAGGATGGTGGAAGTACAAGAAGAAAGTACAAAGAAGTCTTCAAAAAGTTCATGAAAATGCTTATGTAAACATTGTGTATGGATTTAAGAAATTTATGCAACAAAATAAACTCATACTTTAATTCCATTTTTGTAGAAACTATTTTTTTTGAGAGATTTTTTGCTATAGGGCACATGCACTTGTCAGAGAGAGAGAGAGAGAGACGAAAAGTGAGAAATCACCCCCCAGGGGGATGGCCATGCCACAATCCTGTCTCCATTCTCCTCAGGATCTTGGGCGCACACACATGCATGCACTAACAGCAGGTGTGAGTCACAAGCTGCCAGATCTAGGACTCGAACCATAGTCAGCCACGTGAGAGTCCAGTGACGTCACCATTACACCATCTGCTGGTCCCTGCACAAACTTTTTTTTGGGGGGGAGGAGAGGTTTTTGCGCTCGCCAGAAAGACAGAGAGAGACACAGAGACAGAAAGCGAGAAATGACTCCCCTGGGGGGATGGCCATCCCCAATCCCTTCTCCATTCTCCTTTTGGGATCTTGGGCACGCATGCCCACGTGCCTGGCGTGAGTTTAACCACCGGGTCTGGGACTTGAACTGTGGTCAACTACATGGGAGTCCAGCAACATAGCCATTATGCCAACTGCTGGTCCCGCTGCACAAACTTTTTGAAGTCCCCTGAAAAGAGCCTAGGTCCCCTGAGTCAGTTTAGAAGAGAACTCCTCAGAACTGCTCAACTAGGAACACTCACTTTGGCCTGCTGCATGAGCAGGAAGTAAGTTTCTTTCAGGTAAGAAATTTTATGTTTGTTTATTGTAATATTAGACAACTCTGACTAATATATGTACTATGTCCCACATATTATGGCACTTGACAAGCATTAAATAATTTAGTCTTCACATTTCCATTTTCAGATGAGAGAACAGAAATACAGTGGTTTTCATTTGCTTGCCCAAGGTCACCTAGCTACTTAAGTGGTGGAGTAATGCTTGTTTGTGGAGTCCATGCTCATTATCACTAGGCTATACTGACTCAGCAGAGTAAGAACACTTTTGAAAAAGAAAAGAGATGAAGAGGAACTTTCTTAACTTACCAGAAACAAAAACATCTTATAAAGGTGTAAAAATAAAAAAGAATAAACAGGAGAGGTAGACCAATGGAACAGAGCCACAGATAACTCCAAACAAATATGCCCAAGACATTTTTGACAAAGGTGCAAAAGCAATTCAGTAGAGTAAAGGATAGCCTTTTCTTTTTAAATAATTATTTATTTAATTTTATCTATTCATTCATTTATTTTAATTTGACCAGAGAGAGAGGGAAAGTGAGAAAGCAAGCTGCCAGATCTGGGATTTGAACCACAGTCGGCCATGTGGGAGTCTAGCACCTCAATCACCACACCACTTGCCAGCCCCAAGGATCGCCTTTTCAATAAATGGTGCTGAGTTAAAAAGCTACAGGCAAAATAAATAAATCAACCTCAATAGGCACTTACGCCTTATACAAAAATTAACTCAAAATGGATCATTCACTTAAACAAAACTTTTAAAAGAAGAAAATCTTCTGGATCTAAGGTTAGGCAGTTCTCAGTCTTCACACCAAGATGAAGATCCACAAAAGGTGGGACCAGCAGTTAGTGTCATGGCTATGTCGCTGGACTCCCATGTAGTCAACTGCGGTTCGAGTTCCAGGCCCGGTGGTTTAAACTCACGTGCGTGCATGCCCAAGATCCAGAGAGGAGAATGGAGGAGAAGGGATTGCGGCGTGGCCATTCCCCCAGGGGGGTGATTTCTCGCTTTCTGTCTCTCTGTCTCTTCCTGTCTTTCTGGCGAGCGCACGTGCCCCACAGTGAAAACCTCTCCAAAAAAAGAAAAAAAGAAAAAGATTCATAAAAGGGGGCCAGCAGAGGGCATAATAGTTACATTGCTGGACTCCCACGTAGTCAACCACAGTTCTAGTCCTGGACATGGTGGCTTAAAACTCACGCTGGGCATATGTGCATGCGTCCCCAAAATCCCAAGAGGAAAATGGAGGAGAGGGGACTGCGGTGTGCCCATTCCCAGTGAGGGTAATTTCTTACTCTCTGTCTCTCTGGTGAACGCACATGCCCTATAGCAAAATCTCTCTCTTAAAAAAAATATCCATAGGGAACCAGCAGTTAGCGTAATGGCTATGTCGCTGGAATCCCACGTAGTCGACCGCGGTTCGCATCTCGGACCCGGTGGCTTACAACTCACGCCGGGCGCGTGTGCGTGCGTGCCCAAGATCCCGAGAGGAGAATGGAGGAGAAGGGATTGCGGCGTGACCATCCCCCCTGGGGGGTGATTTCTCGCTTTCTGTCTCTATGTCTCTCTCTGTCTGTCTGGCGAGCGCACGCGCCCTATAGCAAAAAACCTCTCCAAAAAAAAAAAAATAATAATAAATATCCATAAAAGAAAACTTGATGAATTGGTTCTTGCACAATTAAAAACGTTTGGGCCAACCAGTGGCATGGCAGTTAAGGCAGCTGGATGACACATGGTTGACTGCATGGTTTGTGTCCTGGACCTAGTGCCTTGAAGCTCAAAGGGTGCGTGTGTGTGTGAGTGTGCGCACCAAAAATCCTAAGAGGAGATTAGAGGTCAAGGGATTGTGGCATGACCATACTCCCTGGAGAGTGCTTGCTTGCTTTCTCTCTCTCTCTTTCTGTATCTCTCTCTAGTGAGTGCATGAGTCCTGTTGCAACTCTGAAAACAAACAAACAACAAAAAACCCACTTTTGTTCCATTAGAGACCCTGTTAAGAGGATGAAAAAACAAGTTATAAACTGGAAAACCACATATCCACCAAAGGACTTATATCTATAATATATTTAAAAAATTATCAAAATTCAAAAGTTAAAAAAAATCCAGTTAGAAAAAGGGTAAGAGAGGCCAGCAGGTGGCGTAGTGGTTAAGGGTGCTGGACTCCCACATGGCCAACTGTGGTTCGAGTCCCGGACCTGGCAGCTTGCTTTCTCACTTTCCTTCTCTCTCTCTCTCTCTTACTCTCTCCCTCTCTAGTCAAATTAAAATAAATAGATAAAGTTAAATAAATTAATTCTTAAAAAAAAAAGAAAAAGAAAAAGGGTAAGAGACATGACAGGCATTGCACGGAAAAGGATAAACAGATAAGCACACACACACACAAAGTTGAATTATTAGCAACCAGGAAAATGCAAATTAAAACTACAATAAATATCATGATGCACCTATCAGAATAATAATATTAATAACACTGGGACCAGCAGATGACATAATGGTTATGTCGCTGGACTCACAATAGTCGACTATGGTTCAAGGCCCAGACCTGGTAACTTAAAACTCACGTTGGGGACGTGTGCATGTGTGTCCAAAATCTCAAGGGGAGAATGGAGGAGCAAGGATTTTGGCATGGCCATCCCACGGGGAGTGATTTCTCACTTTTTGTCTCGGTCCCTCTAGTGAGCACATGCACTCTATAGCAAAAATCTCTCTAAAATAATAATATTATTAATAACATCAAATCTTGGTAAGAACATAGAGAAACTGAAACACATACATTGTTAATATGAATGTAAAATGGTACTGTTGCTCTGGAAAACAATTTGGCAATTTCTATTTTTAAAAATTTGCCAGAGGGACCATCAGATGCAATAATGTTTCTGTCACTGGAATCCCATGTAATCGACCACAGCTCTAGTCTCAGACTTGGCAGCTTAAAACTCATGCCAGTGCGTGCGCTTGTGTGCCCAAAATCCCAAGAGGAGACCGGAGGACAAGGGATTGCAGCGTGGCCATCCCCTGAGGAGGGGTGATTTCTCGCTTTCTGTCTCTAGCAAGTGCATGTGTCTTATAGCAAAAATCTCTCTTAAAAAAAAAAAAATTGCCAGAGGTTGCATTTACCCACCAGAGACAGAGAGAGGGAGGGGGAGAAAGAACACCCCCAGTGAAGTACCATGACACAGCAATTATTTCTTCATCTTATTGGGATTTGGGGCATGTACATACACATGCCCAGCATTTTTCAAGCTGCTGGTTCCAGAACTTGAACATTCAGTTGGCCCATGTGGAGATCTTTTTCCCCCAACCATCAGGCCAAAGGGCAGCCCTCTTTTCTTTTTTTTTTTTTTCCCTCAACAAGGTCTTGCCACAACACAATCCCACAACCCTAGTCCTCCAACCAGCAAATTCCATGGGACTGCGTGGCACATGCCGGTGAACCTAGGATCTGAACCTGGGTCCTCCCACGTGGCTCCAGCATCAAGTATCCCACTGCCTGTGCCACTGAGCCTGGGCCTGGCAATTTCCTACTAAACTAAAAATGCACTCCAGCAATTACACTCCTGGGGATTTTTACCTAGAGAAATGAACGGACAATTAATTTGACGGAAAAAAAAACTATGTACAAATGTCCATAGTAGCTTTATTCAAAATAGCCCCAAACTAGAAACAACTCAGATACTACTCACAATATAAAAAGAAAAGATGATCGATGAAACAGCTTGGATGAATCTCAAGAGAATTAGGCTGAGTGCAAAGAAACAAACAAACTCAAAAGGTTACATGACATATTATCCCATTTATATAACAACTTTGAAATGATAAAACTAAAGAGCTAGAAAACTGTTCAGCACTTGCTGGGAGTTAGGGAGGCAGGTGAGTGGGAACAGAGTGAACTTTGTGATGAAGGAACAGGTTTGTATTTTGATTGGGATTGGGATTATAGGAACTCACATATGCGATAAAACTGCACAGAACTTTACATACACACACACACGTACACACACACACACACACACACACACAGAGTGCAGGTAAAACTGTTGAAATATGAATAAGCTCTATGGAGTGTTACATAAATTTCCTGCTTTGTGGGAACCAGCAGTTAGCGTAATGGCTATGTTGCTGGACTCCCACGTAGTTGACCACGGTTCGCGTCCCGGACCCGGTGGCTTAGAACTCACGCCAGGCGCGTGTGTGTGTGTGCCCAAGATCCCGAGAGGAGAATGGAGTAGAAGGGATTGTGGCATGACCATCCCCCCTGGGTGGTAATTTCTCGCTTTCTGTCTCTATGTCTCTGTCTGTCTGGCGAGCGCACACGCCCTATAGCGAAAAACCTCTCCAAAAAAAAAATAATAATAAAAATAAATAAATAAATTTCCTGCTTTAATATTGTCTCATAGTTATAGAAGATGTTATCATTGGGAGAGACAGTGAAGGGTACATGAGGTCTCCCTATACATTTTTTTTCTTTTTAAAGAGAGATTTTTTGTTATAGGGCACATACGCTCATTGAACAGACAGACAGAGAGACAGAAAGTGATTAACCACTACTGGGAGTGGGGGGAGGATTCCATGCCGCAAGTCCTTCCTCTCTGTTCTCCTCTTGGTATTTTGGGCATGTACACACACATGCCCAGCATGAGTTTTCAATCTGTCAGGTCTGAGACTTGAACCACAGTTGACTACATGGGAGTCCAGTGACGTAACCATTACGGCATCGGCTGGTCCTGCTATACATTTTTTTCAAACATCCTGTGAATCTATACTTATTCCAAAATAAAAGTTAAAATACATAAATAGACACACACACACACACACACACACACACACACATATACACACACACACATATATATGTGTGTATATATATATATATTTTTTTGCTATAGGTTTTTGCTTTAGGGCATGTGCACTTGCCAGAAAGACAGAGAGAGACAGAGAGATGGAAAGTGAGAAATCACCTCCCAGAGGGGATGGCCATACTGCAATCCCTCCTCCTCCATTCTCCTCTCGGGATCTTGGGCACACATGCACATGCGCCTGGCATGAGTTTAAGCCACTGGGTCCAGAACTTGAACTGTGGTCGACTACATGGGAATCCAGTGACATAGCCATTACGCCAACTATTGGTCTGAAAATACATAAATATTGCGGTGCCCCAATAAAAGCTAAAAAATAAACTTTTAGAGTCTCTGGTATGGCAATCCTTTACTGGAATTAGCTTTTCCAGTGAATGATAGAGCTTCTCCCCCCTCAAACAAACCATGTGGAGACATATTGGATTCACTACCCTATCTAGAATAAAAGTTTTCAATTCTAAATTGGTATTACCATCACAGACTCTGTCTTTCTAGCACAGACAGACCATCCTCACCACTTTCATCGTTAATAAATTAGTAAACTAATTTTAAAAACTGGTTTGTATTTCCTTGCCTGGCATGTAAATAAATTCGGTTCCCTTAAAAAGTGGGGTAGGTACTGGGGAAATCCATTTTGTATGCTGTAAAGAATATTTAAAAAATAAGAAAATAAAGTTGCATATTTTAAAAAGCAGGGTAGAGTGGGAAATAGACATAACTCAATGGAATTTAAGAGGAAGTCCAGAGATAGCCCCCAAACAGGTAAAAGTTTAGGATACAAAAAGGTACCATTTGGAAGCAGTATGAGGAAATAAATCAGTCAAAGCAGTATTGACTCAGCTGGCACACTCTTTTGGGGCAAAGTCAATTATATTTCTACTGTACAGCTTACTTCAAAGTAAGTTTCACATGAAATAAATATTACATGATAAAGAAAACATGAATGTATAATGCAGATTATTCTGTCTTAAAAATCTACTACCGAGAAAATGTATGTAAGCACTATATACTTTGTGTGGAGAAAGACTGCCTAAACATAATATGACATGCAGAAATAAAATGGAACAGACTGGGGCTTCCCCGTAATGCAGTAGGTTAAGCTCTGTACATGGGAAGCTAGATCCCACATGGTCAACTGTAGTTCAAATCCTAATCCTGACAATTTGAAAACAATGCCAGGCACATGTGTGTGCATGCCTAAAATCCTGAAGGGATGGAGAAATGATGGAAAAAATTACAACATGACCACACCCTTTTTTTCCCCTCTCCTTCTCTATTGCAATCATGCATGCCCTCTGGCAATGAAAGAAAATAAATGGATAGATTTAACTATATAAAAGCTTTTTTCAACTTTTAATAAAATAAGGCCCGTGGTGGTGGTGCAGCAGTTAACAATGCTCTGGGAGGCTGAGGCCACATGGAAATGTTTCAGGTTCACATCCTGAGGTCTCCCTGTGCTTGGCTAGCTGAGGCAAAGGGTATATCATGGTATGAAGACCCTGTTGGAGTGCCTCTCTCTCTCTCTCTCTTTTTCTGTTTCTATCATGGAGGTAATAAACAAAGAAAAAAAAAAAAAAAAAAAAAAGAAAAGGAAAACATGCTACTATATTTGCAATAATTTTGATGAGTAAAATTTAGTATCCTTAATGTATAAAGAACCCTTACATACATGTAAATCATAAATTACAAAAAATATTTAAAGAAAAAAAATAACTCCTTACAAACAAACAGAAATAACCCAACAAAGAAATGGACAAAGGATATTAATACCATTACAAAAGAAAAAATACAAATGATCAATACATGTCTTTAAAAGAAAATAAAAATAAGGTTGCCTGGGTTTGTGGGTCATTAACAGTCACACTCAATAATTTTTATTACAACCAGAACGTAATGTATCACAGAAACCATGGTAGATCTGGAGGATGGGGAGAGGAGGGTTTTTTACATGACAAAATGACTGGTCTTTGGCAATATCATTACATATGCCGAATACAAATTACAGCTACAGATGTCTCCAAAGCAATACCATTCCAGTCCTTTTTTTCTTTTTTCTTTTTGGAGAGATTTTCGCTATAGGGCACGTGCACTCGCCAGACAGACAGAGAGAGACATAGAGACAGAAAGCGAGAAATCACCCCCCAGGGGGGGATGGTCACGCCGCAATCCCTTCCCCTCCATTCTCCTCTTGGGATCTTGGGCACGCACACACACGCGCCTGGCGTGAGTTTTAAGCCACCGGGTCCAGGACGCGAACAACGGTCAACTACGTGGGAGTCCAGCAACATGGCCATTACGCTAACTGCTGGTTCCCCCATTCTAGTCCTTAACGTCCAGCTGATTACACCTGCCTCCACACTGCTCCTTTAGGTATCATAAGCTCAATTGATCATTACTTTCCTTTATCCTTCACAATTCTGTTTTTCTATAAATAATATTGGCAATTTTATATAGAAAAATACGAGGAAAAATGGCTTTGACAAGTATTGTTTGGACAAGCCAGGTGGCTGTATCCCACATGGCCAACCGCACAGTTTGAGAGCCAGACCCCAATCCAGAAAAACACACTGGATGTGTGTGGATGCTGCCCCAAATGCCAAAAGGAGGGAAAAATGGAGGCAAAGGGACTGCAACATGACCATCACCCTGGTGGTAGTGGGAGGGAGTCCATCCTCACTTTCCTTTTCTCCTGTCTCTCTAGATCTCTCTGTGACTTGTGCATGTGCTGACCGTATGGTCCAGAAAGGAAAGAAAAAAAAAAAAAGATTCTCTGGAACTCACTATCTATGAACATTGACTTGCTGCATTTTCTAGCATTTAACTCCCAGGACAAAGTGCATTCTCTATTCTAACAAAGTAGTAAGTTTTATTTCATTTTAAATATTGCTTCTCTGGCTTTTGAATGGCTTCAGGCTCACAAAGTGTGTATTAGTTAACATATACCTTTCTATGCATATTTTCAAGGGCAGCCTAATTTAATTTAGCTCCAATTTTAATGCTATTATAGCTAGATAAGGCCTGTATCTTCCGGAGTCTAATCCCATTGTATGCTTGGACCTTGGAAGGAATATTCAAATGTTAAAATTCCCCAAAGGCAATCAACACAGAAGGCTCTATCTGCACTTATCTGTTTCTAGTATTATCTGTGTACAGTTTAATAAAGTTTGAAGCAAAGTAGCAGATCTAATAAAAAGCCAATTTTGAATTGTAGCATTTGGGTTTTTGTTTTAATTTTACAAACACATTCCAAAGCTATTGCAACCAGTCTGTGCAAGAGCAAAAAGTATTTCTTATCAGTATGTCTCAACATTTAGAGAAAACATAAACTGTGGTAAGTAAGGCTAAAAGTTTCAAAGTTAAGTGCGACCCAGGAAAAGCCTAACGGGGTCCAAAAGTCCTTATATAAGTTTAATTGGCCAAAATAAAAACCACTATTGCCCCCAAATTATATCTTGTACAAGTTAGACAACTGAGTTGACCAAATCATTGTTTTGCAAGTAAGTATATACTAGACCGAGCACCTATCATCTTCTGTAGGAAACACTTCTTGTACCTTCTAGCCCCCAAATATCCGTAACACAGAATGCTTCCCTTTTTTTTTTTTTTTTAGAGGTTTTTGCTATAGGGTGTGTGTGCTCGCCAGACAGAGAGAGACATAGAGACAGAAAGCGAGAACTCACCTCCCAGGGGGGATGGCCATGCCACAATCCCTTCTCCTCCATTTTCATCTCGGGATCTTGGGCACACACGCACACGCGCCCGGATGCTTCCCTTTTTTTGTGTGTGCCCTTACTGGTCTACATATCTCTATAACAATGGTATCAATTTGATCATATGTCAATAATCCTGGGATAGGATAGGCAGGAGGTATCTTTCTCTAAAATAACTTGTGACTTGTAGCTCCTTATTTAATACATACTGAAAGAATGAAATGCTTTGAAGAATATAGAGTGTATTTTTTGTATCTCCATTACAAGATTTATAGAAATTTGGGCCAGCCCTGTAACCTAGCATTTAAGGGAGCCACATGGCCAACTGTAGTTCAAATCCTGGCCCAGAAGTTTGAAAAACACAACAGGAGCTGGAAAGTGGCATGGTGATTGAGGGCACTGAACTCCCACATGGCTGACCGTGGTTTGAGTCTCAGACCTGGTGGCTTGCTTTCTCACCTTCCCTCTCTCATTCTGTCC
The DNA here is from genome assembly GCA_026018925.1 of Tupaia tana. NCBI lineage: Eukaryota > Metazoa > Chordata > Mammalia > Scandentia > Tupaiidae > Tupaia > Tupaia tana. The sequence continues at coordinate 202,253,548 of JAKSZU010000001.1, forward strand.
CTCTCTGGTCAAATTAAACTAACTAAATAAAAATAAATAAAGTAAAATAGTTATTTAAAAAATAAAAATAAAAAAACACACCAGGCACATGTGGACACATACCCCAAATCCTGAGAAGATGGATAGAGGAGAAGTGATTGCAGTATGACTATACCCCATTTGGAAGGGGTGCCCTCGCCAAGACTCTGGTGAGTGCCCATACCCTCTAGAAATTATATATATTTGAAACAGGGTTTCTCTTTTCTTGAATCATGAACAAGGTGAAAATAAATACGTGTTACAAGTGGGATGATGGGCCAGCCCTGTAGCCTAGAAGTTAAGGGTGCAGGATACCATATGGCCGACCATGGTTTAAATCCTGTCTCCAGTGGCTTGAAAAACATGACAGGTGCACATGCGTGTGTGTATCAAATCCCAACAGAATGGAGAAATGAAGGAGAGGAGAGAGTGACATGATGAAGTTGCTTTTCCACTCTCACTCTCTGTCTCTCTTTGGTGAGCACCCACGCCTTCTGGCAATCACAAAAAATAAGGTGTAATGGAAAGAATAAAGTATAATGGAAAGAATAAGAATAATGTGTAATGGAAAGAAAGCCAATAGAGGCTAGGAAATTAGTTTCTGCTATGAACTATTCATTAAACTTCTGGGGAACTCAGTGTTCTCAGTGGTAGGTTAATATATCTATTAAACAAAAAGTTTAAAGTAGATACTTGCCAGAGAACCAGATTATTCCGAGATTTTTGTGGGACTCCTCACTATTTCATTGCATAAAAATGTATTTTTGTGCTTTGGAAACATTGTTATTTATAAGTATTTGTAGTAATTGTTATTAATTATAGAGTACAATCTTTTGTCTTTTTACAAGTCATTGTCCTTGAGCATCAGTAGAATAGCACTTTGTAAACACCTCTGCTATAGGACTTGTCATTTTGTATTATAATTTTTTAATTTCCTTGATAGTTTCTCCCATTAGTTAGATCCTCAAGGACAGAAGTTGGTGCTGTCAATTCTATGTATCACCTCCAGTACAATGTCTTACATGCAATGGACCTGCAAAACTATTTTTGAAAGATGAAGTTTTAATATTTTAGGTCTATCTTGAACTTGTTCAAACACAAAGTTTCACATATTTTTTAAGGATCTCTCTCTGTCTTGCTCTGGTGAGCATGTGTGCCCTATAGCAAATTTAAAAATAACAATTAATTTAATTAAATTAATATTTCTTTTTTTGGGAAAGGTTTTTGCTATAGGGCGTGTGTGCTCGCCAGAAAGACAGAGAGAGACAGAGACAGAAAATGAGAAATCACCCCTCAGGGGGGATGGCCACGCTGCAATCCCTTCTCCTCCATTCTCCTACTGGGATCTTGGGCACACATGCACACGCGCCCGGCATGAGTTTAAGCCACCAGGTCTGGGACTTGAACTGCGGTCGACTACATGGGAGTCCAGCGACATAGCCATTATGCTAACTGCTGGACCCTTAACTTAATAATTCTTTAAAAAAGAATTTTCGTGGTTATTTTAAACTTTTGTATTTCTCTGTAGTTTATGCCATTATTTTTACTTAAATTTTAAATTTTATTTATTTATTTATTTATTTGCCAGAGGGCACATGCACTTATCAGAGAGAAACAGAGAAACAGAGAGATAGAGTGAGAAAGCACCCACCCATGGAGAATGGTCACACCAGAATCCATTCTTCTCTATTTCTCCATCTGTTAGGGTTTTGGGCATGTACACACAAGCACCTGGGAAGTTTTTTTTTTTTTTTTTTTTTTTTTTTTTGGAGAGGTTTTCGCTATAGGGCGCATGTGCTCGCCAGACAGACAGAGAGAGACATAGAGACAGAAAGCGAGAAATCACCCCCCAGGGGGGATGGTCACGCCGCAATCCCTTCTCCATTCTCCTCTTGGGATCCTGGGCACGCATGCACACACACCCGGCGTGAGTTTTAAGCCACCGGGTCCAGGACACGAACCGCAGTCGACTATGTGGGAGTCCAACGACATAGCCATTATGCTAACTGCTGGTTCCCCCTGGGAAGTTTTTCAACCCTCTGGCAGGGAGGGGATTCAAACTCTCATCAGCCATGTGAGATCTGGCTCCCTTAACCACTGTGCTATGGGACTGCTCCCCTCACACCTTTTTTTTTTTTTTTTTAATTTGATTTTAAATATGTAAGAGCATACTAACTGGGAACTGATTCACAGGTCAGGTGGGTAGATCACAGAACTTAATTACCTATAAACTGTCAGAGGCATTGTGAGCTTTAATATCTATAAAGGCTCTTACCATGCTAGGATGAAAGACATTCAAAACTAATGAGTCATTATGGACTGTGCAGTCACACATTTATACATGCCCAGATTTTAAAACACATCTTGGGTGCCATTTCAAGTTTTGTGAGAAAACATGCTAACATGCCATGTCACAGCTAACACCGAAATTAGAAATAAATTTATATTTTACTATTTTTATAGTTAATTACTTCTAATTAAAGTACTTCATTTTTATTAATAGAACTTAATCTTTTTTTTTTTTTTTGGAGAGGTTTTTGCTATAGGGCGCGTGCGCTCGCCAGACAGACAGAGAGAGACATAGAGACAGAAGGTGAGAAATCACCCCCCAGAGGGGATGGTCACGCCACAATCCCTTCTCCTCCATTCTCCTCTTGGGATCTTGGGCACGCATGCACACGCGCCTGGCATGAGTTTTAAGCCACCGGGTCCGGGATGCGAACCACGGTCGACTACATGGGAGTCCAGCGACATAGCCATTACGCTAACTGCTGGTTCCCTAGAACTTAATCTTCAACTACATTTTAGGAAGAATTTTCTTTTGTTTTATTATTTAGAGGTGGTTAATCAATTAACTTCCAAATTATTTCATCTCTAAAAGCATGACTACATTTCATAGTAAAACTATTTTCTTTCTTAATTTCCATTATCCAATTCATAAAAATCCCTTGGTCTTTTCTTTTAATTATTTCTCAACTGAGAATTTAATTTTCCTACAATCACTTCACCATTCTAATCCAGTATCTTGCCTGAAATGATACCTCTCCATTTATCTGTCTTCTTCCTCTCAGAGCACTCCACCCTAGAGTTGTTTTTGTGTGTGTGTTTTTTTCTTTTTTTGCAGTAGAAATAGTATTTTATTTCACTCCCTCCCACCATCCTTCCTCCTACGAGCCCCAGTACACTTTCCTATCTCATTCATACCGCAATGTTACAGTCATCAAAAAACAAGTTTCAGGGGGCAGGATTTGGGGGTGGAGTATGAGGGACGATGAGTAAAACAGTCAAATCACAATAGCCATTTTTTCAAAATAGATTATTAAATTTAGTCATCATCTCTTCCTTCATCTTCAGGTTCTCATTTTCACTGCTGATCCCTTTCTTCTTTACCAAGCTCTTCATCTTCCTCATCACCTACTTCCTGTTGTTAAAACCTTTATCTTCTTTCTCTGCTCAGGTCTTCTTCACCTTCCTCCTCATCCTCCTCGTCTTCACTACCTGAGCACCTTCATCATACTTCTTTATCCTCATTCTCCTTGCTGTCCAGACTCTCCACATGGCCCTCAGCATCTGACTCAAGGGCCCCTTTTTCTTCCAAGTCATAGCCATTGAAGTACGTCAGTGGAAGGAGAGCTTGACCACGTTTTCTCAGTAGTCCTTCAGGTTGGTTACCTCAAAACTGAAAACATCTAAGCACTTGAGGTGTTCTAATTTTTTCAGTGCCTCAATTGTGCCGAGGATTTTAATTTTCTTGCCATTTAAACTTAGATAAGCGAGATTTGAAGTTTTTCTGCCAATACTTCTAGGCCCCCTGACATTCCGTTATTGCTTAGTTCAAGCTTTGCAACTGAGGTGAGGGCTATGTTGATTACACTTTAATAATTCGAGTTCTTCAAATTCATCTGTGAGGCCTTCAGTTTGCATTCATTTGAACAAAGGTTATCCAAGACAAGTTCTTTCACATCAGAGGACATCCTGTTCCACAGCTCTAAATGCATCTATTTGTCCATGTCCACTTCTTGTACTCTCTCTCTCTTCAGAGACTCCTTCACCTGCAGAATTCAATCAATAAACCCCAAACCTGTAGCCTGCATTTTGGGACTTTGAAGACTCAGTCAGCTTTGCTGGTTCTGAGTGTGTGTATGTGTGTCTTTTTTTTTTTTTTTTTTTTAAGAGAGATTTATGGTATAGGGTGCTTGCGCTTGCCAGAGAGATAGAGACAGAGAGACAGAAAGTGAGAATATCGCTCCCCCCCCCCCCCCCCCGCCCAGGGGGGATGGCCACACTGTAATCCCTTCTCTTCCATTCTCCTCTCAAGATCTTGGACACGCATACACATACACCCTGGTGTGAGTTTAAGCCACCAGCCAGGTCTGGGACTCGAATCGTGTTCGACTATGTGGGAGTCCAGCGACATAACCATTATACCATTATACCCCCTTTGTGTGTTTTTTAAAGTCTGTTTATTTCTTCCATGAGAGAGAGAGAGACAGGCACCCCAACAGAGTCTTCTAGCTGCCATTCACCTCCCGTGTCACCCAACCCAGATCACAAGTATGGCAAATCCATCCAGTATGCTCAGGGAGGTCCTAGGACATGAATTCAAGTGGGTCCAGTTGCGTTACTGCTGTGCTACTGCCTGGTCTGTTTCTTTCTTTCTTTCTTTTATTTTTTTTAAAGCCTAAACTGCTTAGTAGAGTCTATAAAACTCTAGCCATTCCAGTCCCTCATTTACTCTTTAGCTTCCTGTTAAATATGAGGGTACTTTAAATGTTCATGGAAAAATGAAATTAAAGTATGTGTATTTGGGAGTAAAATTTTTTAAAGAATTATTTTATTGGGACCAGCAGTTAGCATAATGGCTATGTCGCTGAACTCCCATGTAGCCAACTGCGGTTCGAGTCCTGGACCCAGTGGCTTAAACTCACGCCGAGCGCGTGTGCGTGTGTGCCCAAGATCCCGAGAGGAGAATGGAGGAGAAGGGATTGCAGCGTGGCCATCCCCCTGGGGGGTGATTTCTCATTTTCTGTCTCTCTGTCTCTCTCTGTCCGTCTGGCAAGCGCACGCGCCCTATAGCAAAAACCTCTCAAAACAAAAACAAAAACAAAAACAAAAACAAAAAGAATTATTTTATTTAACTTTATTTATTTATTTATTTATTTATTTATTTTAATTTGACCAGAGAGGGACAGAGAGAGAGAGAAAGCAAGTTGCCAGGTCTAGGACTTGAACCATGGTCCTGGGTACAAAAATTGTTTTTACATCCATGTATAGTTTTGTTTGTTTGTTTTTGAGAGGTTTATTGCTGCAGCCATCACCTTCAACATTGTCTAGTCCCCTCTTTCAATGAATCATTAATTTGTTAACTGTTTATTTCTTTGGGGGAACTGTTCCCATAAACTCTTTGTAAAGCATCAGCGAGTTCACCATTCTTCCACCCATGGATCACCATCAATTTGATCTTAGTTTTTGGTTCAATTTTAGCAGAATTCACATTGCTCTAACAAGGGTTTTTTTCAAACTGATCTCTCACCCTTCTTAGTGCCCCCAAGTAGATCCTGTATAGATATATTACAACTAGTTGGTATGAATTTATTTTGGTACAAAAAATTTGAAATCCATGCATGTTTTTTTCACAACAAGAATTTTCCATTTTTTCTTTTTTTGAAGAGGTTTTTGCTATAGGGTGCGTGAGCTCACCAGACAGACAGAGAGAGACAGAGAGACAGAAAGCGAGAAAGCCCCCCCTCTGGGGGGATGGCCACGCCACAACCCCCTCTCCTCCATTTTCCTCTTGGGACCTTGAGCACGCACGCACACGTGCCCGGCGTGAGTTTAAGCCACCGGGCCCGGGACGCGAAACGCAGTGGACTACATGGGAGTCCAGTGACATAGCCATTATGCTAACTGCTCGTCCCGCCGTTTTCCATTAACTTTTTTGGAGATATTTGTATAAAACGTCTGACGAATCATAGATATTCAATAAATCACTTTTTACTATTGTTTTACATGTTACCTTTTTTAAAAAATAACTTAAATATTTGGAAACATTATGTTTCAAATTTTCTAAGAGTGTCCTCATTTCTTATTTTTTCTAAGAGAGATTTTTGCTATAGGGCATGTGTGCTTACTGGAGAGACAAAGAGACAGAAAACAAGAAGTCACTCCCCTGGGGGGATGGTCATGCCATAATCCCTTCTCCTCCATTCGCCTCTTGGGGACTTGGGCACGCATGCACGCATGCACATGTGGCCGGCGTGAGTTTCAAGCCACTGGGTCTGGGACTCAAACCGCAGTTGGCCATGTGGGAGTCCAGTGACGTAACCACTATGCTATCTGCTGGCTCAATAGTCCTCATTTCTATAACTCAGGAACACTGTCACTAGAGATATTTTTCAGAGCACATGCCCTATTTTTTTGTTTAAGAAAATAAGATTATCCTACTCAAATATCACTTAGCCAAGTGCTAAGCCTATAAAAGATACCAATAAATCCATGTTAAATAACTAAATGATTATCATACAGCATAAATTAATGAGTAAAGAATTCACAAATAGGAGCCAGCAGATGGAGTGATGGTTAAGGAGCTGGACTCCTACATGGTGAACCACGATTTGGAGTCCCTGACCTGGCGGCTTGCATTCTTGCTATCTCCCTCTCTCTCTCTTTCTGTTGAGCACATATGCTGTATAGCAAATTAAAGATAATAATAATAAAAAATAAAATAAAATAAATAATTCTTTAAAAAGAGAGTTCACAAATAGAAAATTTTACTTTATATGTATTAGAAACAATAAGTAGAGTTGGAGCCAGCTGATGGTGTAATAATTATGTCGCTGGAGTCCCACATAGTTGACCGTGGTTCGAGTCCTGGACTCAGCAGCTTAAAACTCATGCTGGGCGCATGTGTGTGCACACTTGAGATCCTGAGAGGAGAACAGAGAAGGGATTGCTGTGTGGCCTGGGGCGGGGCAGTGATTTCTTGCTTTCTGTCTCTCTGTCTGTCTCTGTCTCTTTGGCAAGTACACAAGCCCTATAAACAAAAGTCTAAAAAAAAAAATAAAAGCAAGAATAAGCAGAATTCATCAAATTACTTCTGAGTTTTATCTGTGATTAAGTTCTGAAAATATAGGTCCAATTTAATTTTTGTAATTTGATTCAGTCATGAAAAAGGGGTATGATCATCTATTCTTTATTTTTGGAGAGGTTTTTGCAATAGGGCATGTGCACTTGCCAGAAAGACTGAGAGAGACAGAGACAGAAAGTGAGAAATCACCCCCTAGGGGGATAGCCACATTGCAATCCCTTCTCCTCCATTTTCCTATTAGGATTTTGGGCACACACGCACATTTGCCCAGCATGTTTCTCAAATTTCTAGGCTGGGATTCAAACAGTCCTGTCAGTGTGTTTTGCACGGGGTGTTTTTCAAGGTACTTGGTCCAGGACTCGAATCCTGTAGTTGGCCATGTGGGATCCAGCAGCCTTAACCAACACGTCACCTGCTGAGCCAAGAACTACACACACACACACACACACACACACACACACAAACGAGAGAGAGAGAAAGAGAGAGAGAGAGAGAGATCACTCTCCAGGGGATAGCCACTCCATAATTCCTTTTCCCCTATTCTCCTCTAGGGATTTTGGGGCACACATTCACATGTGCCCAGCATGCTTTTTAAGCCACCAGATCCAAAACTCAAACCATGCAATTGGCCATATGGGATCCAGTGCCTTAACCTCCATGACACCTGCTGTCTTCCAGTTTATATTTAAACATACTTTTTCTAAATGTATAGTACTTGTCAACTAATTTGATTAGAAACACTCTTGGAGATAAATTAAGCTGCTTCCCAGGTAGGATTTGAAAACTGCTGGGACAGGCCTTTTCCAAACCACTTCCCCAAATTTTCTAGTTAGCTGTTGTCATTAATATATTAGTTTAAGTTCATTTATCAGTTACCCACTGGCTAAGACTTGTAGGAAACAGAACATTGGAGCTTAGTGGGGAGGGGAAAAGAAAAGGCAGTAGCTAGCAAATGAGTTTACAGTGTAAAGTAATAAGGAAAGAATCCAAGTGCCTGAAAGAATGAAAGATGCAGGCCCAGATGCAGAGGCACAGGTGGTAGGGCAACATCAGAGGAGCCAGGTTTGGATCTTAGGTGAACCTGAACATGCTGCGTCTCCCCACAGAGAAAAAATTCATTTATTTCACTTTTTTTCAGATAATCTGGAGCATTTCTTTGGATTCCAAGTAGTATTCAAAGGAGGTAGTCAGCTTTTAAATTCTAAATGCAGTGATAATAAAAACACTAAACAGCTAAGAAATACTTAATTACCTTGTCTTTTGTGGTGTTGAAAAGTTATATGCTGAATTTCATATTGCTGTGAGTGTGTTCTATTTACTTTACTGGTTTTTCCTTCTAGCAGTTAAAACCAGTAACCTACAGGAAAGCAGTAGTATGATCTCAACATTCTATTAGAGCTGATATAATTAATAAGTTGGGCCAATACTGAAGTAGTAAGGTCACTTATTATAATTTATTATTTTTTAAAGAATTCTTTTACTTAACTTTATTTATTATTATTATTATTTTAATATTTCCAGAGCAAGAGAAAAAGTAGGAAAGCCTCCAGGTCCGGGATTCAAACCACAGTTGGCCATGTTCCCACAGTTGGCCAGCACCCCCAACCACCACACCACCTACTGGTCCCACTTATGTAATTTATAGTGAAGTAATAGTTTGTGGTCTTAATCTTTCTTTTTATTAAATATTATATTTTTGAATGTTTAAGTAGGTTTTTAGAGAAAAACATTATTTCTGTTATTCTCTATACACAGTTCTGGTAAATCTGGTGTTCAGTTCAAAGCCTGAAAAAGTAACATAAGATCGAGTACTTGGGGGAGGGTACATATCTATATTTCTGTCTGTTTTGGATATGTACAGGGATGCCAAAGACAGAAAAGAAAGCATATGTTTGGGACCAGCAGTTAGCGTAATGGCTATGTCGCTGGACTCCCACGTAGTCGACTGCGGTTCAAGTCCTGGACCCGGCGGCTTAAACTCACACCGGGCGCGTGTGTGTGCATGCCTGAGATCCCAAGAGGAGAATGGAGGAGAAGGAATTGCGGCGTGGCCATGCCCCCTGGGGGGTGATTTCTCACTTTCTATCTCTCTGTCTCTCTCTGTCTGTCTGGCGAGGGCACGCGCCCTCTAGCGAAAACCTCTCAAAAAAAAAAAAAAAAAAGCATATGTTCAAACAGGTCCTATATGCACCATTGAGTCCATGAACCTCTCCTCAAAGAATAGAAGGGTTAAAAAATCATTTCCCCCTTTTTTTGTTTTCATATGTCACTGAAGGTAACTTTCAAAAAGCTACCACCACTGGTACATTAATAGGAATGAAATTACTTAGTGCCTTCCAAACATCATTTCATGTCTGAATCTTCAACATCCTGCTGACAACTTGAAGGAAGGAAGGTAAACTATATCTAATACAATGTAGCAGAAAACTAGAGTAGAAGAAAAAGTGTTTTGTACAGTAATTATTTACTTGTTCCTTTTTTTTCCTTCTTTTTTTTGGAGAGGTTTTCGCTATAGGGCGCATGCGCTTGCCAAAAAGACAGAGAGACAGAAAGCGAGAAATCACCCCCCCGGGGGGATGGCCACGCTGCAATCCCTTCTCCATTCTCCTCTCAGGATCTTGGGCACGCACGCACACGCACGCAGCGTGAGTTTAAGCCACCAGGTCCAGGACTCAAATCGCGGTCTGCCACATGGGAGTCCAGCGACATAACCGTTACTCCAACTGCTGGTCCCACTATCCTACTTCATTTTCTATGCAATAAAAAATACTTCCTTTTTTTGTAGAGGTTTTTGCTATAGGGTGCATGTGCTTGCCAGAAAAACAGAGACAGAGAGAAAGTAAGAAATCACCCCTCGGGAGGATGGCTACGCTGCAATCCCTTCACCTCCATTCTCTTCTTGGTATCTCGGGCATGCAGGCACATGCACCTGGTGTGAGTTTAAGCTACTGGGTCCAGGACTCGAACCACGGTCGACTACATGGGAGTCCAGTGACATAGCCATTATGCTATCTGCTGGTCCCACATCAAAAAATACTTTCAAGCTGGAAAAATAAAAATAAAAATAAAAATACTATTTGGGAACTATTTTCCAGGTTCTCAATAATGTTGATAAAACATAACATTATTCACATTCCTGGGACAAATCTGCAAATCTGCAATACAAGTATTAAGACTTTGGAACTTTAAGACCTATTTTCACATACACAATGTCATCTACCCTATCCAATCTATTTCATTCACGCTAGGATATACATTGGTCAGGGATATATTTCCACCTCAAATTGGAGAAGTATTTCTTTCATAATTGGGTCAACCAGTGGCATGGTGGTTAAGGTGGCTGTATCCCACATGGCTCACTGTGTGGTTTGAGTACTGGATTCAGAAGCTTGAAAAACACACTAGGTATGTATGCATGTGTGCCCAAAATCCTGAGAGGAGAACAGAGGAAAAGGGATTGTGTGGCTTTCCCCCACCAAAGGAAGGCTTTCTCACTTTCTCTTTCTCTTTCTCTCTCTGTGTCTTCGGTAACTCCAGGACTCTGAAGAATTATACTTAGTAACTGAAAGAATTTGCCCATTGATTTCCGAATCAATATTAGTAATCTGAGAAATAATGTAAAAAGGGAGCAGTTTTCTGGAAAACTATAGACTAACAACTGTACACATTTTCAGTAGCATAATATGAGGAGCCCAAAAAGTATACATAGGCCCAACATAAGACAGAGGCATGAGAAATAAAATACTCAAGAATTTTAATTATTCTTATTGTATTCTATTCCTGTAGCTTAGTCTCACTCAGACATTAGAGGAAAGAAAGTGGACCATGTAACACAGTTTCACTAAATTGAGAAACTACCAGTCCATCTTCAGAATTGTGGGTTGTTCCAGGGGTACAGAGGATTAGAATAGATCTAAAGGACTCAATTCAAGAGAGCAGGAGTGGGGGTTCCTTACGACCAAAAGGTCAGAGACAACATAGGTTATTCTAGGAGTTCTGATCAGTTTAGAAAATGTGTGCTACTAGGGGATTCCATTTAGCACATGGACAAAGAGTAACTGGACCAAACTGGTTTGCTTGGGGTCAATAGAATTTCCTTTTTGGAATTTCTGGAATTTAAGGACAATCCCAGTAATACATTAGAGTGACAGATTAGATGCCCTAAACCTCACAGATCAAGGACTATAGGATAAGTTATTAAATGTGCCAACAGTATACATGTGTGGTTTTGTGCTGAGATTTCTGGGATTATCAGATTTAAATATGAACTTGTTTTTTTTATCTTAAGCATTTTATACTTTTTTGCTGGTAAACATTTACATTGGGGAAATTAAGTCTCAGATAGAGTAAATAGCTTGTAAAAAGTTACACAGACTTGTTACTTGAACACAGACTTGTGGCCCCAGTGTCTATATTCTTTTTTTTTTTAGTAATTATTTATTCAATTTTATTTAGTAGTAGTAGTAGTAGTAGTAGTATTCCATTTTACCAGAGAGAGAGGGAGAGTGATAGTGAAAAAGCAAGCCGCCAGGTCTGGGAGTTGAATCATGGTGGTCAGCCATGTGGGAGTCCAGTGCCCTTAACCACCATGCCACCTGCCTGGCCCCCAGTGTCTATATTCTTAATTACCATATTATGCTACTCATGCTACTGTGATCAGTCTGTCAAATATGGACTTTTTTTTTTTTTTTTTGGAGAGGTTTTCGCTATAGGGCGCGTGCGCTCGCCAGACAGAGAGAGACAGAGAGACAGAAAGCGAGAAATCACCCCCTGGGGGGATGGTCACGCCGCAATCCCTTCTCCTCCATTCTCATCTCGGGATCTTGGGCACGCACGCACACGCACCCGGTGTGAATTTTAAGCCACCGGGTCCGGGATGCGAACCGCGGTCGACTATGTGGGAGTCCAGCGACATAGCCATTACGCTAACTGCTGGTTCCCAAAATATGGACTTTTAAATTAAATTTTACATAGTCCTAAGACCATAAAAAAGTTATGTTTCATTCTAAAATAATCTGTGGATTCAGGACCTGCCTATGTGCACATCCACACACAATAAGTAAACAAATAATTTTGTATATTTTCAGGAAAAGATATATGATAGCATCAAAAATAATGCAGATGACAAATTTTTCTTTTTATAAATACCAAAAGAAGAATGAGAGTGAAGATGTATGGCTAAGGGGTCGGCAGGTGGCTTGGTGGTTGAGGATGCTGGATTCCCACATGGCAGACTGCCATTCGAGTTCCAGACCTGGTGGCTTTCCTCTCTCTCTCTCTCTCTCTCTCTCCCTCTCTGGCCCAACTGAAATAAATAAATGAATGAGTAAATAAAGTTAAAAAAAAAAGATGTATGGCTAAAATAGATTAAAAGGTAAAAAACAGAGGCATTGAGGGGCTGGCAGGTGGTGTGGTGGTTAAGGGCACTAGACTCCCACATGGCTAACTTCAGTTCAAGTCCCAGACCTGGTGGGTTGCTTTCTTGTTTTCTCTCTCTTTCTCTGTCCCTCTCTGGTCAAATTGAAATAAATTAATAAAGTTAAATAAAATAATTCTTAAAAAAAAAAAAGAAAGCAGAGGCATTGAAGCTATTTCTAGACATTTTGAGAAATGTATAAATATTTGTAAACCGATTTTCATGATTAACTTCAGCATCCAAAGAGATAATCCATCCACACATTGGCCTCTAAACCTCTTGAACTCATCTCAGTGACTCTTGTGTTCATATCTTGTATCATGTCATCATTTGGAAATGCTTCATTCCTAAAGTAAAAGGTTTTGAGACTCATCTATGACCACATTCTCCAGTCTTTTTAATCTCTTCCACCAGAGAAAAATATCCCCACCACTTCTCATCTCTAGCTCACATCTCTCTCAGTGTGCTTCCTTCCTTCTTCATGGTCCATAACTTCAACCTCGCTTTTGAGAATATAGCTAAACCCTTGACTCTAATGTTCCTCCCTTCCCTCTCACTTACCTGGAAAAATCACGACTCTAGTTGAGTTCATCTGTTTCTTTCACCTGAGTTGCTGAGTACTGCTAGAGAAACATGACTGTGGAAATTTACTCCACTGTACATTCTTGGTTACCAATATTCTGCTGGGGCAGGGCCCTCAGTGTTGCCCAACAGGCTTACTATATTTCCCTATTTCTCTCACACTTCCACAGTAGCTGCCTCAAACATTTTCTGTTCTTCTCCCACTTCAGACCTTTCTACCAACACTTAACTTTCTTTCCAGCAGCTGATCTGAACATGTATTACTTAAAGAAAACAAAAACCCTCAGACAAGAATTTTAACTTCCTCAAATTCAGCCACTTCAATAAACATAATTTCACTTCCCCAGTCAGCATTTTTCCTATTTATTAGTTATCTATGTTCAAGAACCCATTCTACCCATTTTCACTCCCTTAATTATTCAATTATTATCATTTCCATCCTCAATATACTCAACTACTTCTCAACTAGATCTTCCATTAGCATTTTAACTTACTCAAGTGTTTCCCATCTTTAAAAACAAATCAAAAATATTCTTTGGCCTTTCATCTCTTATTACTATTGCCCTCTTTTTTCTTTTCTGATCTAACCTTCTTGAAAAGCTTGTATATAATCACTATCTACACATTTTTACTTCCCACTCATTATTTGGTCCACTGCAGTCTGTATTTGCTCACTAATATGTCCCTAAAACTACTCTTGGGAAGGTTGCCAATAATGTCCGAGTCTCAAAAAACCTAATAAACACTTTTTAATTTTTTTAGATATAATTTAATTACTGTAAAATTAATCTTTTAAAGTGTACAATTCAGTGCTTTTCTTAGCATATTCATAAACATATGTAACTATCACCACTAATTCCAGAACATTCTTATCACCCCTGAATCCATTAGCAGCCATTCATTCCCAACACCTCCTCCTTCTAGTCGCTTGCAACCAGTAATCTATTTTCACCTTAATAGATTTTCCTGTTCTGGACAGTTATTATAAGTATAATCATATAATATGTGATCTTTTATAATTAACTTCTTTCATTTAATATTATGGTTTCAAGTTTCATATATGTTATGGGATGTGTCACCACTTCATTCCTTTGATTGCTGGATAATATTCTGTCAAATAGAGACACCACAGAATACATGTACCATTCTGCTTATCCTTCGTCAACCAATGGATATTTGAATTGCTTATACTTTTTGGCTATTACGAATAATGTTGCTATATACATTCATGTGCAAGTTTTTTTAAAAAATATTTATTTATTTATTCATTTCCATTTGTTATTGTTAGTTTCTTTTTTATTTGACGAGAGAGAGAGAGAGAGAGAGAGAGAGAGAGAAAGGGAAAGTGAGAAAGCAAGCCACCAGGTCCGGGACTTGAACCATGGTTGGCCATGTGGGAATCCAGCACCCTTATCCACCACACCACCTGCTGGTCCCCATGTGCAAGTTTTTATGTGAACATGTTTCCAGTACTCTTAGATATATCCTTATCAGTTGAATTACTAGGTCATATAATAAACTCTGTTTAACTTTTTAAGGAACTGATGAACTGTTTTCCAAAATAGCTGTATCATTTTACTTTCTTATCATTAATATATGTGGGATCCACTTTCACTATTATTATAATCTGAGTTTTTGATTCTAGTCATCCTAATAAGTATGAAATAGTATCTCATTGTGGTTTTGATTTGTATTTTCCTGATGACTTAAGGTGTTGAATATCTCTTTATGTGCTTATTAGACATCAGCATGTTTTCTTTGGAGAAATGTTTACTCAAATCCTTTGCATATTTAAAAATGGGATGTATTAGAGTTTTAAGATTTCTTTATGTAATCTGGATACTAAACCCTTATCAGATGTATGGTTTGCAAATATTTTCTCCTATTTTGTGAATCGCTTTTCACTTTCTTGATAGTATCATTTAATGTACTAAAGCTTATAATTTTGACTAAGTCTGTCTTACCTATTTTCTCTATGGTTGCTTATGCTTAGGTATCATGTCTTAGAAACCATTGCTTAATCCAGAGTCATAAAAATGTTTTTATTTCACCTGCTTTATATTCTAAGACTCTTGCAATTTTAGTTCCTTACATTTAAGTCTTCGATCCACTTGAGTAAATTTATTTATTTATTTATTTTGGAGAGGTTTTTGCTATAGGGCGCGTGCGCTTGCCAGAAAGACAGAGAGAGAGACAGAGAGATAGAAAGCAAGAAATCACCCCCCAGGGGGGATGGCCACGCCGCAATCCCTTCTCCGTTCTCCTCTCGGGATCTTGGGCACACACGCACACGTGCTCGGCGTGAGTTTAAGCCACTAGGTCCAGGACTCGAACCGCAGTTGGCTACATGGGAGTTCAGCGACATAGCCATTATGCTAACTTCTGGTCCCCACTTGAGTAAATTTTTACATATGGTGGAAGGCAGTGGTGCAAATTCATTATCTTGCATGTGGATTTCCAGTTATCCCAGCGCCATTTGTTGAAATGACTATTTTTTTAAAAAATAATTATTTATTTTGGGACTAGCAGTTGGCGTAATGGCTACATTGCTGGACTCCCATGTAGTTGACCGTGGTTCGAGTCCTGGACCTGGTGGCTTAAACTCATGCCAGGTGCATGGAAGAAAAGGGATTGTGGCGTGGCCATCCCCCGGGGGGGGGGGGGGGGTGATTTCTCGCTTTCTGTCTCTCTGTCTTTCTCTGTGTTTCTGGTGAGCACATGCGCCCTATAGCAAAAACCTCTCCCCCCAAAAAATGATTTATTTAATTTTATTTATTCATCAATTTATTTTAATTTGACCAGAAAGTGGCAGAGAGAGAGAAAGAGAGAGAGAGAGAAAGTTAGAAAGCAAGCCACCAGGTCTGGGACTTGAACCGTGGTAGGCCATGGGGAGTGGCCAGAGCCTTAACCACCACACCACTGCTGGTCCCAGAAATGACTATTCCTTCCCTTACTGAATTGTCTTGGGATTCTGATTTAAGATCAATTGACCATTCATGTATAGAACCAGTGGACATTTCTCATACTTACCTTACTTGACCTCTCATCAGCATTTGACTCTGTTTATCACTTCCTTCTTCTGGAATACTCTTTTCCTGTACGTCATGGGAATTTTCTTGCTGTAAAAATAATACAATGAATAACCACAGGCAAATAGTTGTTATCAGTATGCCTTACCAGAATAAGCATTGGCATAGGAAATATGAAAGGGAAGTAATTTTCTGTGAACAGTTCGGTCATGTACTTGGCCCACTTTTTTGGGGAAAGGAGATTGTGGGTCTTTTTATACATTATTCTTTAATGGGAACTCCTTAATAATAGAAAATTTGGGGCTGTACTTCAAAACAGATCACAAAGCTATAATAATCAAGACAGCATGGTATTGGCATTCCACATCTAAGTCAGATTATTTAGTACTTGTCTTTCTGTGCATGGCTTAGTCTACTTAGCTAGATTGAATCTTTATATAATGTATACACAGATCAAAACACAATTATTTCTGGGACCAGCAGTTAGTATAATGGCTATGTCGCTGAACTCCCACGTAGTTAACCTCGGTTCGCGTCCCAGACCCGGTGGCTTAAACTCACGCCAGGTGCGTGTACGTGCGTGCCCAAGATCCCGAGAGGAGAATGGAGGAGAAGGGATTGTGGTGTGGTCATCCGCCCTGGGGAGTGATTTCTCGCTTTCTATGTCTCTGTCTCTCTCTGTCTGTCTGGTGAGCGCACGCGCCCTATAGCAAAAACCTCTCCAAAAAAAAAAAAAAAAGGAAAACACAATTATTTCTCAATTAAAAATTAATTAATTAAAAAAGGAAATCCATATTTGACAACATGTATGAACCCTAAGAACATTATGCTAAATGAAATAAGTGAGTTGGAAATGGCAAATACTGATTGCATAATTCCAGTTAAACCTACATAGAACATACAGAAGCAAAGTCTAATGTTGGTTTCCAGGGACCAGGAAAAAGGTTATTGGAACATGTACCCATCATGTTCCTCAAACTGCTGGGTCTGGGACTCAAACCAGGCAGTCAGCCATGAGGGATCCAGCCACCTTAACCACCATGCCACCAGCTGACCTAAGGTGTTTTTTTTTTTTTTTTAATTTCATTTTATTATTATTGTTGTTATTATTTCATTCACTAGAGAGCAAGAGAGGGAAAGTGAGAAAACAAGCTGCCAGGTCTGGGACTTGAACCTGAGTCAGCATGTAGGAGTCTATTACTTTTTTTTTTTTTTTTTTTTTTTAGAGGTTTTTGCTATAGGGCGCTTGCGCTCGCCAGACATACAGAGAGAGAGAGATAGAAAGCGAGAAATCACCCCCCAGGGGGTATGGCCACGCTGCAATCCCTTCTCCTCCATTCTCCTCTCAGGATCTTGGGCACGCACGCACACACGCCCGGCGTGAGTTTTAAGCTACCGGGTCCGGGACGCAAACCGCGTTCGACTACGTGGGAGTCCAGCGACATAGTCATTACGCTAACTGCTGGTTCCCGGGAGTCTATTACTTTAACCACCATGCCACCTGCTGGCCCTGTTTAGCTATGTTTTTATTTATTTATTTTTTAAGAGAGATTTTTGCTGTAGGGCATGTGCGCATGTCAGAGAGTCAGAAAGCAAGAAATTATCCCCCAGGGGGAATGGCTGTGCCGCAATCCCTTCTCCTCCATTCTTCTCTTGGGATCTTGGACATGCTTGCATACATGCCCAGCATGAGTTTTAAGCTGCTGGATCTGGGGCTCGACTTGCAGTCCACTACATAGGGGTCCAACAATGTAACCATTATACCATCTACTGGTCCGGAGCTGCTTTATTTTTATTTATTTATTTATTTTTTTTTTTTGAGAGGTTTTTCACTATAGAGCGCGTGCGCTCGCCAGAAAGACAGAGAGAGACAGAGAGATAGAAAGCGCGAAATCACCCCCCAGGCGGGATGGCCATGCCACAATTCCTTCTACTCCATTCTCCTCTCGGGATCTTGGGCATGCACGAACATGCACCTGGCCTGAGTTTAAGCTACCAGGTCTGGGACTTAAACCACAGTTGAAAACGTGGGAGTCCAGTGACATAGCCATTATGCTAACTGCTGGTCCCCTGAGCTGTGTTTTTAAAAAGTTGAATATTGGACCGGCCAGGTGCCATGGTGGTTAAACTGGCTGCATCTTACATGGTCGACTGCATGGTTCAAGTCTTGGACTCAGTGGCCTAGAAAACATGCTAAGCGTGTGTGTGTGTGTGTGTGTGTGTGTGTGTACGTGTGCACTCAAAATCCCAAGGGGAGAATGTTAGAGAATGGACTACTGCATGGCTATCCCATTGAAGGGTGATTTCTCTCTCTTTCTCTGGAGAGTACACACAACCTATAGCAAAAACTAAAAAAAAAAAAAAAAAAATTAAGTTGAATATTAATACATGAAAATTATAGCCCAATAAAGCTGCTTCATAAAATATTTAGCATACTCTTACCCAGAATTTCTACATGAAGGGCAAATAAAAAAATATGTTCCTAAAAAAGATATGTACGCAGGGACTAGCAGTTGGCATAATGGCTATGTGTCTGGACTCCCATGTAGTTAACTGTGGTTGGAGTCCCAGACCTGGTGGCTTAAACTCATGCCAAGCACATGTGTGTGCGTGTCCATGATCCCGAGAGGAGAACGGAGGAAAAGGGACTGTGGCATGGCGATCCCCCCTGGGGGATGATTTCTCGCTTTCTGTCTCTCTGTCTCTCTCTGTCTTTCTGGTGAGCGCACGTGCCCTATAGCAAAAACCTCTCCAGAAAAAAAAAAAAAAAAAAGATACACACATTAATAGCCACGATACCTTTACCATTAATAGCCATCTTTGAAGCAATCTAAATAGCCATAAATACATTGTGATATTTGTGGGTTTTTTATTCACAAAGAAACATGAATGTACATCAAAAGGACTACATTGGCCACAAGAGGCAGACATTAAAGTGTGCACTTGTTTAATTCTATGATGTTCAAGAAATGGTGAAATCAATTTATATGAGCAGAAATCAAAGCAGGATGCATACTTATGGTGGATGGGTATTGATTAAAAAGTTACAAAAGGGGACCAGCAGATGCTATAATGGTTACATCGCTGGACTCCCACATAGTCAACTGCAGTTCAAGTCCCCGACCTGGCAACTTAAAACTCATGCTGGGTGTGTGTGTCCATCCCCAAGATCTCGAGAGGAGAATGGAGAAAGGATTGCAGTGTGGCCATCCTCCCTGGAAGGGGGCGGGGGGTGAACATGCACCCAATAGCAAAAATCTCTCGTAAAAAACCTTACATGGGATATTTCATATTCTAATGGACAAGATTCATGTATTGATGGGGTGTTGGATACTGCCAATGGGTATAAAGTTTTAAAAATTTCTCAAGTCATACATGACTGGCACATTTCTCAGTATTTTTATTTTACATTGATATAGAAGCAACAGGACATATGTAAATAAAAATGATCCTTAGATGGTAATGGAAATAAGCATATTTAATTCTCCACGTCTTCCCCCATTGCTAACCATAAACTGACCAGTCCAGAATGACAGTTATTGGATGGGTTCTAGATAGAATGTTGCAATGTCCTCTGAGGGTTGTTGTGGCTATCAGATCCCTGCTTCCTGGGCAGGGCCCTTTAGTGGCTGCAGTACCATGGAGGGGCTGAAATCTGTGAAGTTTGGCTTTGGGCTGACATTTTAGAAGGTGGATAAAGTGGTGAAGAGTTAGTGCCCAATAACCTGAGCCTGAATTCAGGGCTCACTTTCTACGATCTTCAGAGGGGTTGACTGGAATAGCCACATCTCATCTGTTTACTGGTGGGCCTCTTGTTTTTATTTAGATTTGTTCAATCTGTAAGAAGTTGTCTTTATGGGGGCAGCAAATGGCATGGAGGTTAACGCAGCTGGTTCCTATGTTACCAGCTGTGCATTTTGAGTCCTGGACCCAGTGGCTTGAAAAAAAAATGCCATGTGTGTGTATGCCTGAGAGGAGAATGGAGAAGGGATTGTGGCATGGCCATCCCTGTCTGTCTCTCTCTTGTAAATGCACATGCCCTATAACAATAGCTAAAAAAAGTTGACTTTATGTCAGAAGAGAAAAGCAGCTTGCAGAAACATGGGCTGCATGTATTGAGAAGAAATGTTAACTTATTGACAAGCTTAATGCTGCTAAAAAGGAGCATGTAGGGGGACCAGCAGATGGCGTGATGGTTATGTGGCTGGACTCTCACATAGTCAACCTTATTTCAAGTCCTGGACCTTGCAACTTAAACTTATTCCGGGCGCATGTGCCCAAAATCCCAAGAGGAGGAAAAGACACTGCAGCATGGCCAATGGCCATTCCCCCTGCAGGGTGATTTCTCGCTTTCTGTCTCTGTCTTTCTGGCAAGCAGAATGCATGCACCCTATAGCAAACATCTCTCTCTCTCTCTAAAAAAATAAAAAATAAAAAAAAGGAGCATGTAGGGATTGAGTTATCTTTATACAGTGCCAGGCAAGAGAAAAGAGTCTTTAAGTATCTCCAACTTTACTGAAGCTTACCAAAAAGTGAAGAGATCAATTTGATGCTCAGGGAATAATTAAGTTACCTGGGCCAAGAACTGAAGGAAGAGAGATCCAAATGCTCCAAACAAGAAGAGGAGATGGTGGAGATGCTAAAATTATTTGAGTCCATAGGAGACTTGAAAATCACCACATTATAAGGAGTTTTTGCAAACCTGCCAAGAGGCCAAAGACTCAGCCTTGATGTTTTTTATTTCCTAGAAATAAATCTGGGTTTTATATCAACGCTGTTCCCCTCCTTCTCTGTTCAGGCCTCCTGAACTATTAGACTGGTTTATCCACCTTGACTCTACCTGAGAGTCATTAAGGCCATGGAATCGTGGGAGCCCCTTCCCCATGGACTATAATTTCCCAACCATTACCTTCTGGAAATAACAGTGAGCCTCTTCATGATTGATTCTAGCAAGTCGAAAGAATATCAGACTTTACTGAAACGTACCAAGAAAAGGTGGCGTAGTGGTTAAGGTATGGACTCCCATATGGTTGACCAAGGTTTGGGTCCCAGACTCAGTGACTTGAAACTCACACTTGGGTGTATGTGTGTGTGTGCCCAAAATCCAGAGAGGAGACTGGAGGACAAACAATTGTGGCATGGCCATTCCCCCGGGGCACGGTTTCTTATTTTCTCTCTTTCTCTGGTGAGCACACACGCCCTATAGCAAAAAAACTCTCTACAAAAAATAAAAAAGAAACGTTGAACTTTCATTCTCTTCACAGAAAGTTGAGTTATTGCTCATTAGCATAAAGAAAAATGGTGTGTTTAAGAAACCAATCTTTGGGACCAGCAGTTAGCGTAATGGCTATGTCGCTGTACTCCCACGCAGTCGACCGCGGTTCGAGTCCCCGACCCGGTGGCTTAAACTCACGCCGGGCGCATGTGCGTGCGTGCCCAAGATCCCAAGAGGAGAATGGAGAAGGGATTGCGGCGTGGCCAACCCCTCTGGGGGGTGATTTCTCGCTTTCTGTCTCTCCGTCTCTCTCTGTCTGTCTGGTGAGCGCACGCACCCTATAGCAAAAACCTCTCCAAAAAAAGAAAAAAAAAAAAAAAAGAGAAACCAATCTTTTACTTAAACTGAAACATTTTTTGGGATAATATTTTATAAATAAATTAATTTTATAAGTAAATGTTTTATATTTTGTGGTCTTTATAAATATAGTTATAATTAGAAAATATAAACACTTAGTGATTCTTTTAGAAGTTACCAGTCATATTCTTTTTTTTTAGAGGGTTTTGCCATAGAGCATATGTGCTTGCTAGAGAGACACGAAGACAGTGAGAGGGAAAGTGAGAAATCACCCTCCCACAGGGGGTGGCTGCACCACAATCCCTTCTCCTCCGTTCTCCTCTCGCACACTCACCCAGTGAGAGTTTCAAGCTGCTGGGTCCAGGACTTGAACTGCCATTGGCCATGGCAGTGACATAACCATTATGCCATCTGTTGGTCTCATAGTCACTTTTTTCATATTCTAAATTTCCTTGTTTAAAAATGTATTTCTTGGGGGAACCAGCAGTTAGCGTAATGGCTATGTCGCTGGACTCCCACGTAGTCGACCGCGGTTCGCGTCTCGGACCCGGTGGCTTACAACTCACGCCGGGCGTGTGTGCGTGCGTGCCCAAGATCCCGAGAGGAGAATGGAGGAGAAGGGATTGCGGCGTGACCATCCCCCCTGGGGGGTGATTTCTCGCTTTCTGTCTCTATGTCTCTCTCTGTCTGTCTGTCTGGCGAGCGCACGCGCCCTATAGCGAAAAACCTCTCTCAAAAAAAAAAAAAAATGTATTTCTTGGGACCAGCAGTTGGCATAATGGCTACGTTGCTGGACTTCCATGTAGTCAACTGTGGTTCGAGTCCCAGACCCGGTGGCTTAAACTCACGCCGGGTGCATGTGCATGTGTGCCCAAGAATCTCAAGAGGAGAATGGAGGAAAAGGGATTGTGGTGTGGCCATCCACCTGGGGGGTGATTTCTCACTTTCTATCTCTCTCTGTCTTTCTGGTGAGCTCATGTGCCCTATAGTAAGAAAACCTCTCTCTCCCCCCAAAATATTTCTTTTATGAGAGTGAAACAGAGAGAGAGAGAAGCACAAGCACCTTCCAAAAGGTCTTATGCTCCTGCAGCCCTTCCAGCCCACCAGGGTCATGGGTGCATATACCTGGCATGCACATATTGTTCAAGGAACTGAACCAGTGATCTTTCATGCGAATCCAGCATTACTTCAGCAGGGCATTACCACTGTGCCACTGAGCTAGCCCTGAATTTTAATTTCTAAGATAAAACTGTTTGCTATTTCTGCTTGGTTATTATTTGTATAATCATCATAAGTAATAATTATATCTGTAGAGCAATCCAGTGTAAAGTCTGAACAGGAAAAAAAAAAAAAAAAAAGAAGAAGAAGAGAAAGAGTCTTGTAGCATTCTCCTAAAGCCTTATTATTCTAACTGTGGTCTCTGGACCAATCCCACCAACATTACTTGGGAACTTATTATAAATTGTGAATTTCAGGACCCAAATTAGACTTACTAATTCAAAACTTGCATTTTAACAAGATCCCTCAAGTAATCTGTATGCATGTCAGTTTGAGAGGAGTGTACAATAGAGAACTTCCCTCTAAAATAGCAATCCACAACCTTCATTGCACATTAAATTCACTTGGGGTAGCTTTTTAAAAAATACTGAGGCCTGGGCTTGCACCCCCAGAGACTGACTTAATTGGCCTGGGATTTTAACTCTTGGCACTGATATTTTTAAAAACACCTAATCGCAGCCAAGATTGAGAAACAGGGCTCTAGAATTACAGCCTGCCATTGTTAGGGTCTAGTTACTTAAAAACCAAGAAGGATGTTTTTATCATCTGATGAGGTGTCATTAGGAAACAATGGTGAGGCCAGCTGCAGTGGCACTGTGGTAGCACAATGTGCTACAGTGCTGGAAGACATATGGAAAATTGGGACTCGGTTCCTAAGTCCACCTGTACTTGCTGGGCACTTGTGCACGTGCCAGTGATTTTGACTGGCTGGGAAAGGCTAAGGGGTAGCAGCGTGAGACTCTGTCAAGTGTTTGTCTTTCTCTCTCTCACTCTCCCCCAAGAAAGAAATAAAGTTTAATAAAAAGAGGAGGAGAAGGAGGGAAATAAAGAAGGAAGGAAGGAAAGAGAGAGGGAAAGAAGGTAGAGAGGAAAGGGGAGGGAAGGGGAGGAAGGAAGGAAAGAATAAAAACATTACTTAAAAGATATTTTTTTAAAAAAAGATATTTGAAAGCATTATTCATCCAACTTGCATCCCCAGAACTTTTCAGTTGTTCACCTGCCTGACTTGGCTTTTTGCCTCACCATTTCTTTGGCTTCCTTGATAAACAGCTCTTGCTTCCTGATGACTTAATCACATCATCTTCACCTTTCTGTTCTGACACTCAATAAAGGTTTCTTTTTTTTTTTTTTTTTTTTGGAGAGGTTTTTGCTATAGGGTGCGTGTGCTCGCCAGACAGACAGAGAGAGACGGAGAGACAGAAAGCGAGAAATCACCCCCCCCCCCCCCCCCCGGGGGATGGCCATGCCACAATCCCTTCTCCTCCACTCTCCTCTTGGGATCTTGGCAGGGTTTGAGGAAGGACATTTAGAAGAAAAACAGGGAGACAAAGCATTAATGGGACAAAGAAATGTGGTATTATCTGTTGAAGATATTTTATAGTTTTATCAACTAGACTGGGAAGAAATGTTCACCTTTTGAAATATTCATTTTGTAAGCTAAATAATGTGATTGAATATATAAAAGAAAATGAAATTTAAAAAATGTGTGACTTGCCTGTTTACTCTAGTAAGGAGTCACAGATCGTTGCTGCCTGTTTCTATCCTTCTCTTTAAATATTCTTGCTCATAAACTTTAAAATTTGATCCCTCACTGCTAGTTCCAGCTTTGGTTTCAAAGATTTTAATTTCTTTGTATTGTATAGTTAAAATTCCATACTCACACATATCTTCTATCAAAGTGGTCAGCTCATCTAACTGTTCAGCCATGGGCTTTAGTGAAGGCAGGTTAGAGAATTCCCTGGATATATCAACCCAGTAATCATAGAAAAAGATCAAAAGGGTTTAATTTCAAATGACGTTCTGAGAGAATCCATGTTGGCGTCTAATGATCACTATGTATTTCCATAAATGCTTACTCATCCATTGCTGTATGCACTCTTCATCTTAGCTAGGTTAGAGATGCATTATTGTTTCCAGGTTGCAGGTAAAAAAAACAATGGTTAAATAATGATTATTGACTTGATCAGGGTCATATATCTTGTTGGTAGCTGAGCTGTTTCTAGAACTTGGATATTTTTTGACATTTCCTGCTCATTACAAGGTTGGTAAGTGTTTTTTCTAACTTGTTCTTTGTTGTTTTGTTTTGTCAGAGAGTGCATGTGCTTGCCAGAGAAACAGAAAGCAAGTGAGCACACCTTCTAATGGAGCATTTTTCAATTTGCCTGAATTGCAGTCAACCATGGATACACCTCCCTGTGCACTGTGCATAAGGCTGGGCCCTTGTGCTATGGGACCAGCCCAGGATAATGATAATTTTGATAAAGGTCTCCTAGAAAAGCCATTCTAAACGTGTTGTTGTTTGTTTGAAAAACGATCCTGAGCAATAAAAACAAGAAACAAATGTGCCCACTGCACTTTCACTTAACTAAAAAGCTTTAAATAAATTTATAAATTATGTATTTAAAAAAGGGATTTCTATAAGCTTCATTTTCTTCTTTCTTTTTTTTTTTTTTTTTGGAGAGGTTTTTGCTATAGGGCGCGTGCGCTCGCCAGACAGACAGAGAGAGACAGAGAGACAGAAAGCGAGAAATCACCCCCCAGGGGGGATGGCCACGCCGCAATCCCTTCTCCTCCATTCTCCTCTCGGGATCTTGGGCACGCACGCACACGTGCCTGGCGTGAGTTTTAAGCCACCAGGTCCGGTACGCGAACTGCGGTCGACTACGTGGGAGTCCAGCGACATAGCCATTACGCTAACTGCTGGTTCCCTTTTTTCTTTTTTTAAATTGCCAGAGGGTGCATGTATATGAGGGGAGCAGGGGGAGAGATAGAGAGAGAGAGAGAGAAAACACCACCCCCATAGGGTCTGATCATACTGCAATCCTTTTTTCTCTACCTCACAATTCCATCAGGATTCTGGGAATGCACACATATGCACCCAACATGTTTGTCAAACTGCCAAAACTGCAGGATGCAGCTCCCTATGAATAAGCATCATTGTCATATGTATCAGGATTTCATTCCTTTTAATAATAATAATAATAATATATTATGAATAATATTCCGTGGTATGGACACCTCACAATTTGCTTATTTATTTACCTGTTTGGGCATCTGGGTTGTTTCTACCTCTTGGTTATTGTGGTTAATGCTGTAATGAACATTGCTGTACAAAGGTCTGTTCAAGGGTTTGTCTTCAATTCTTTTCAGTATATACCCACAAGGGGAATTGCTGGATCATACAGTAATTTCTTTTTTTTAACTTAGTATTCCTATGCTGTTTTCTACAACTGCCATGCTAGTTCCAATTTTTCAATTTTTCCATATTCTTATTAACACTTATTTTCTTTTTGTTTTTGTATAACAGCTATCCTAATGGGTGTCATGTAGTATCTCATGGTTTTGGTTTGCATTTCCCTAATGACTAATGATGTTGAACATCTTTCTATGAGCTAATTGCTCATTTGTTTATCTTTGGAAAAATGTCTGTTAGAAACTTTTGTCCATTTTTTAATGGACTGTTTGGGGTTTTTATGCTGTTGAAATTTATTTATTTTTTGTTTGCCAAAGGGTATGTGAGCTCACTATATATAAAGAGACAGAGAGGGGGACATGGAGAAAGCACTCTCTCCATGACTATGGTCATACCACAATCTCTTTTCTTCCATTTTGCCATTTTTTTGAGATCTGTGGCACCCAGGCCCACATGCCCAGTGAGTCTGTCTGTCTGTCTTTCTTTCTTTCTTTCTTTCTTTCTTTCTTTCTTTCTTTCTTCCTTCCTTCCTTCCTTCCTTCCTTCCTTCCTTCCTTTCTTTCTTTCTTTCTTTCTTTTTTTTAGAGGTTTTTGCTATAGGGCGCGTGCGCTTGCCAGAAAGACAGAGGGAGAGACAGAGAGACAGCAAGAAATCACCCCAGGGGGGATGGCCACATCTCAATCCCTTCTCCTCCATTCTCCTCTCAGGACATTGGGCACGCACGCACATGCTACTGGAGTGAGTTTAAGCCACTGGTCCGGGACTCGAACTGTGGTGGACTACATGGGAGTCCAGCGACATGGCCATTACGCCAACTGCTGGTCCCTGTTTTTTGTTTTTAAGAGGGTGTTGGGAAATGTAGGCCGCGGAGAGATGAATGCTCTGCTTCAGGAAGGGTTTGAGGAACCACTGGGGTCAAGACCCCCGCCCTGGGTTATACTATTAAGGATTTTATAATTAGAATCGGAATTGAGCAGGGTCCTTAGGGCTTTTGTGGAATAAAGGCAATTCTAGGTAGGTACAGCAAGCATTTTTGTCTTCTGGTCACCCAGGCCCCTGACTACTCACCCAGTGTTGGCAGGTAGCTCTCTGGTCAGGCCAGCCCTGAGAGCGCACCCTGCATCCTGGTCCTGCTGATGGTGGTCTGTGTCTCCTTCCCGGCGGCAGCCCTTCCTCTGCAGCTGCCCTGGCCACCCTCCATGGCCTCCGGAAGCCCCCAGTCTCCAGGACATCTCGGTTTCCTGGAGCTCCTGGTGCGCGGCTGCTCCATCTTGCCCACGAGCCTCAGGCCTCGGCCCCTAACCCCGAGCATGCCCACGGGCGGAGGAGAACGTAGGTCTCTTCGACCACCCTGCATATCTCAGGTCAGGATTTCCGTGGATATTTTGAGCAGCTCTCGCCAACACATCGCCGCTAAGACACTCTGGGAAAGAGTGAGGCCTAAGCCCGCCTTTCGCACCCCGGAACTTCTGAAGGGGCTGGACGCGGTGAGCGCAGGGAGGCTGAGGCACAACCACGACGACGCAGCCGAAGCCCTCCGAGAACCAGGAGGAATCCGAATCCAGTCTCTTGTGAGGGTGAGTGGTGGCCTGGCGAGATGGTTATGGCTAGAGAGACAAACCTACCCGGTCACTTACGCAACACTAAGCGTTTTTCTGAATCCTTTCTAGACACGCTAAGGCCACCTCAGCCAACACGTGGAGATGGGGTAGATACTGCAATGTGGATGTCTGTGGAGTAGGCTGATAGTCATTGAAAGTGAGAGAAGAGGACCTCAAAAGATTATTATGCTAAACATCTTTCATACTGGTTAAAACGATAGGACGTTCACTCTCTTAGAGATTACTAAAATCGAGATTCTACAAACCTATTGAGATTAAGTGTTTCTAAACATTTAAATATACCCTGAGTTCTAGTGGCACCGTCCCATATAAAGGGGAAAGTCCAGGAACTGGAATTCGGCAAGCGTATTTGAGTCTTGGTTTTGCCTCTTTAAAACCTGGGCTTCTTACCTGACCTTTCCCACCCTTAATTTCCTCCACTTTATTTGGTTTTAATTATTTGGTTTTTTTTTTTTTTTTTTTTTTTTTTTTGCCCGAGGGTATGTGTGCTCGCCAGAGGGTGTGGGGGGAAGAAAAAAAGCACCCCCAATACAGATCACACTGTAATCCCTCCTCTTCCATCTCTCTATCCTGTTGGGATTTGGGGCATTCATGCATAGGCCTGGGGCATATTCGTCAAGCTACAGGGCTGGTGTGGGATTCCAGCTTGGGTTGGGCCATGTGGGTTCTGACTCCCTTAAACACTAAGCCACAGTACCAGCTATTGGAATCAATATTATGATATGAAGTGGGAGGGTCTTCAAAAAGTTCATAGAAAAGCATATATGAAAACATCATGTATTAATTTTTTTGGGGGGAGAGGGTTTTTTTGTTTTTTGTTTTTTTTTTTTTTTGTTTGTTTGTTTTTGCTATAGGGCATGTGCGCTCGCCAGACAGACAGAGAGAGACAGAGAGATAGAAAGCCAGAAATCACCCCCCAGGGGAGATGGCCACCCTGCAATCCCTTCTCCTCCATTCTCCTCTTGGGAACTTAGGCATGCATGCACACACGCCTGGCGTGAGTTTAAGCCACCGGGTCCAGGACTCGAACCGCGGTTGCTTACGTGGGAGTCCAGCGACATAGCCATTATGCTAACTGCTGGTCTCCATGTATTAATTTAAAAAAAAATTTAAATTATGTATTTAGTTTTATTTATTCATTCATTTATTTTAATTTGACCAGAGAGAGACAGAGAGAGAGAGAAAGTGAGAAAGCAAGCCACCAGGTCTGGGACTCAAACTTACATTCCATATGGGAGTGTCCCTATGCCTTAACCAACATGCCACCTGCTGGTCCCTGAATGTTAAAATTATTTTGCACCAAAATAAATTTACACTTTAATTCTATTTTCCCACAAACTTGTTGAATTCTGTCTCACTGTTATGAGGAACAAATGAGCTAGAGTATATAAAAAATAAATTATAGGGCCAGGTGGTAGTTAAGGCAGCTGGAGCCCACAGGGCTGACTGCAGAAGTCAAGTTCCAGACTTGGGCACATGTTTGTATATGGAGAGAAAAATGGAAGAGGAAGGATTACAGCATGACTGGGGGGGGGGGGGTTGCTTTCTCTCTCTCATTTTCTCTCCCTGGTGAGTGCTTGCACATTCTTTGGCAAAAGTTTTTTTTCAGAGTATATTATAAAGTGTTATATAAATGTTCATTTTTCAATATTTATATTTAATATAAAACTTGTACAAAAGTCATCCCTCCTATGATTATTAATTTCCATAACCATTTGTTTCTATATAGTCTTTATAATTGCACTGATACTTTTCTTTCTTCTACATCATTATATTTGTCACTGGACACCACTTTAAAATGGCTATTTGTCATGTTATAGGTTTAATTTTGGTGAGGCCAGCCTTACAAAAATTCATTTTCTGTGAGTCAGTACAAGCCGGAGGTGGGGGGGGGGGGGTCTTCAAAAAGTTCATGGAAAATGTGTATCATGAAAAAGCTGTGCAGATCAGTCTATGCCCTGCCTCGTGGTTAAGGCAGTTGGATCCCAGATGGCCAACTGTGTGGTTTGAGTCTCAGACCTGGAGGCTTGAAAAACACTCTGGGCATGTATGTGTGTTTGCCCAAAATCCTGAAAGGAAAGAAAGATGGAAGAAAAGAGATTACAGTGTGACCATGCCCAATAGGGAATGCTATTTTGCTTTTTCTCTCTTCCTTCTCTCTCTTGTGAGTGTATGTGCCCTTGGCAAAACTTAAAAAAAAAAAAAAAAGAATAATAAAAGGAAGGAAAAAGCTATGCATAGATTTCAGTTTCTTTTAGCACCAAAATAAATTTGAACTTTAATTCCATTTTTCCCAAAAAACTGAAATCCCATCATGTATTCTTAATTCAGGTACTGGTCACCGAATGAATGAATGTGTCTGGTTTCTGTCTAGTCTAGTCTCTGATTCAGGTAAGAGTATATAGATTCATCCATAATTCTGACAATTTTTTTCTATCATAACTATTTATTAAGAAGAATAAGTCTTACAGTATGACCTGTCTTATTACTAGTGGCATATGTTGGATAAAATATTGGGTTGTCAGAAAAGTCATTTTTCTATGCAAAAATGCATCATGATTTTCCCAAAAACCCAATATTTAATAATATTTATAGAAGGACAAACATCTATAAAGCCCTCTCTTGCTCAATTGTTTCAGCTCTTCTTTTTAAATTATGTTATTTAACTTTATTTATTTATTTTAATTTGACAAGAGAGGGACAGAGGGAGAGAGAGAAGAGGGAAAGTGAGAGAGCAAGCCGCCAGGTTCGGGACTCAAACCACGGTTGGCCATTTAGGAGTCCAGCACCCTTAACCACCATGCCACCTGCTGGCTCTTGTTTTGACTCTTTTTTTTAAAAAAATATTTATTTATTTATTTTTATTAATGATTATTATTACCATTAATTTGACCAGAGTGAGACAGAGTGGGAAAGTGAGAAAGCAAGCTGCCAGTTCCAGACTCAAACCATAGTTGGCCATGTGGAAGTCCAGTGCCTCAACCACAGTGTTACCTGATGACCCCTCTGTTTCAACTCTTTTCAACAACTCGCTAGAACCACAAAGTTTCTTCTGGAGTTTAAGTCAGAATTGGAATGCTGCACCTATTAGAATGAGTGAACACTAAAGGCAGGGGAGAGCTACTTGAGTGTGCATTCCTGAAAGCCCTAAAACACAGGTGGGTCCAGTTGCCAAATTAGAGCAAGTAGGGAACAAGAAAGGAGTTGGGATGTGCTGAGAATAAGTCATTGGAATGTTGTATAGAATGTTGCCTTCAATTCAAGACCAAAATGAGCTAAGAATAAAAATGCCAAAAAAAAAAAATGCCTTACTAGGTGGGGAGCTTGGGACTGAGATGAGTAAGGCTGCCATGAGTAAAAGCCTAAGTATCCTGGAATTAAATCTTCCATACAAACAAAGGCTACCATTTTCTCCCTTTGGATAATGGTCAAAAGCTTTTCATAGTTGTCATCTTTTTTTACAACCTGGTATTTATTGAGCACATGCTATGTGCCATTGCCATTCTAATCACTTGTATTATCTTTTAATCTTTATAACCCTATGACATAGGCAATTTATTTATTTATTTACATTTTAAAGATGAAGAACCTGAGGCAAAGGAGGTTAACCAGCTTGTCCAAGGTTACTCATCCAATAAATATTAACCATTAAGACTTTAATCCAGACTGCCTGACTCCCGAGCTTATACTCTAAGCCACTATGGTACTCGGCTACCTGCAGATTTTGTTTGGTTGGTGGTTTTGATAGAGTG
Organism: Tupaia tana; assembly: GCA_026018925.1. Lineage (NCBI taxonomy): Eukaryota > Metazoa > Chordata > Mammalia > Scandentia > Tupaiidae > Tupaia > Tupaia tana. The sequence continues at coordinate 202,285,098 of JAKSZU010000001.1, forward strand.
TGTGCATGTACATGTAAGAGAGAAAAAGAGAGAGAGGAGCATTCTCCACAGCATCTGGTCATGCCATGATCCTCTTTGGCCTGTCCTCCAGCCCTGGATTCTGGGCACTTGTATTTACCTCTGGAGTGTTTCAAGGCCAACAGAGTCAGGGATCCAAACCATGCATTGCTATGTGGGGTCTGGGTTCTCGTTTTTTGTTTCTTTTCTTTTTTTTAATTTTTGCAATAAGATGTGTAATAGGGTGTGTGCACTTGCTGAGGAGGGAGAGGGAAAGAGACAGAGAGGAGATGAGAAAACACCCTGGGCGGGGGGAAGGTATAACTATGCTTCAATCCCTTCTTCATCCTCCTCTTGGGATTTTGAGTGCATGCACACACACAAACGTGTGCACGATGTGTTTTTCAAGTTGCCAGGTCCAGGACTCAATGTAGTCAGCCAAGTAGGACCCAGCTGCTTTAACCACCATGCCACTGGCTGGCTTCTCTTGAGCAGCACATTACACTGTGCCACAGAGGTAGCCTTCCCTGCAATTTTTTTTTTTGGAGAGGTTTTTGGTATGGGACGCGCACACTCGCCAGAAAGAGAGACAGAAAGTGAGAAATCACCCCCCAGGGGGGATGGCCACACTGCAATCCCTTCTCCTCCATTCTCCTCTCAGGATCTTGCGCACGCATGCACACGTGCCTGGCATGAGTTTAAGCCACTGGGTCCGGGACTCGAACCATCGTCGACTACATGGGACCCAGTGACATAGCCATTATGCCAACTGTTGGTCCCCCTCCCTGCAATTTTAATTCACATTTTTCATTTACTATTTCACTGGGTTCAGCCTAGTTTTGAGAGAAATTACTGGAGACAAGCATATCATGTCCAGGTATTATTTAGTCTAATTTTTTGGTTAAGAGCATAATATTTAAGAACATTTTTAAAGTACATCTTTAAGAAAAAAAATCTTTAATTTGATCTCTTTTGGAGTTAAAAGGCCTCTATGTAGTTTGCTGAACAAAGGCACTTGAAGGTTTGTTTTTTTTTTTTTAATAAGAATTGCTTCTTGGTTGATTTTGCTCAACTTTAGATATGTTTACTTAACAAAAAAAGAAATTGGCTTTGTTTTTCATCCTTCAGAGAAAGACCAATTACCTCAATCCCTTTTTCTCCCTGGAGGCATATTGAATTTAAAAGGATTTCAGAATGTCCAATGAAAATGTCAGCTAATTAGATATGTGGAATTGGAACTCAAGAGAGATTAGGGTTAAAAATATTATTTTGGTGTTATTAATAAAGAGTATAGAGTTGAAGTTATGGTACATACTTAGTTCTCTTGAAAAAAAAAGTTTTTAAACATGACAAAAGGTAGGCTCAGTTTAGGTAGAAAAATATTTATAGATCATTCTAGTCCAATCTTTTGCACAAAACTCAACTTCTATAACAAATTCAACCAGTCTCATTACTATTCCTATGGTATAGAAGCTACTACCCTCTGCATTAAATTCCAATTGCGACTGTAACAAATGACCACGAATTTAGTGATTTAAACAACACAAAATTATAATATTGGGTCATCAGGAGAGTCATGCCACGTTTTTGCATAGAAAAATAAGTCATGACCTTCCCAACAACCAAATAATATAGTTTGGGAAATCAGAAGTTCAAAATGGGTTTCACTGGGCCAAAATCAAGGTGCTGATAGGGCTCTAGGGTAAATTTGTTTCTTTTTCTCTTCTGTCCTTTCTAAAGGCTGCCTGCATTCCCTGGCTTATGGCCCTTTCTTCCATCTTCAAAGCCAGAGCATAGCATCTGTCATAGTTTGAATGCTTATCCTCTCCTAAACTCATGTTGAAATTTAATTGCCATGCTAAGAGTATTAAGAGGTATGACCTTTAAGAGTTAATTAGATCGTGAGGACTTTACTCTCGTGAATGGATTAATGTTATTATCGAGGGAATGAGTTCATTACCACGGGAGTGGATTCTTATGAACAATGAGTTCTGTCCCCATTTGTCTCTCTCTCTCTCTTACTCTCTCTTTGTTGGTCTGTCTTCCATCACGTGCAGACACAGCAAAAAGGCCCTTACCAAATGCTGGTCTCTTAATCTTGGACTTCCTATGCTCCAGAACTGTGTGGGAATAAATTTCTGTTCTTTACAGATGACCTAGTCTGTGGTGTTTGTTATAGCAGAACAAATTGAAATAGAACTACATCTTTTTTTTTTTTTTTTTTTTTTCTTTTTTTTTCTTTTTTTTGGAGAGGTTTTTCGCTATAGGGCGCGTGCGCTCGCCAAACAAGACAGAGAGAGACATAGAGACAGAAAGCGAGAAATCACCCCCCAGGGGGGATGGTCACGCCGCAATCCCTTCTCCTCCATTCTCCTCTCGGGATCCTGGGCACGCACGCACACGCGCCCGGCGTGAGTTGTAAGCCACCGGGTCCGAGACGCGAACCGCGGTCGCCTACGTGGGAGTCCAGCGACATAGCCATTACGCTAACTGCTGGTTCCCTAGAACTACATCTTCATGTCTCTCTTTACCCTGATGTGTTTCTAGCATCATATCTCTGATCTTCTGCCTCTTTGTTCCCTCTTTTAAGGAACTTTATGATTGGACACATCTAAGTAATTCAAGATAATCTCCTACTTTATTATCCTTAAATTAATCACATCTGCAAACTCTCTTTTGCTATGTAGGGTAACATATTTAGGAGTTTCAGGGATTAAGATGTGGCTATTTTTTAGGGCCATTAGTATGTCTATCATACCCCTCAAAACAGCCCATAATCCTAATGGCAAGAAAGTTATTATATTGAGCTAAACTTTATATGTAGTTTTTAAAAAAGCATTATATAATTTAATTTTATTTATCATTTTTATTATTTTTAAATTTACTGCAGGGCACATGAGCTCACCAGGGTGGGGGGAGAGAGAAAATGAGAAAGCAAGCTTCCAGGTTCAGGACTGAAACCGTGGTCGGCCATGTGGGAGTTGAGTACCTTAACCACCACTCCACCTGCTGGTCCCCACATGTAGCTTTTGAACATTAATCCATAGTCTTTGTCCTCTGAAACCTCTTTGCACTATTTTTTTTTTCTTTTTGCTTGTCTCACAGAGATTTTATTTCTTTAATTCTGAGTGACAGGTTTTGCTGGGTATTGTATTCTTGGTTGGCAGTTCGTTTTCTTTTTTCTTTTCTTTCTTTCTTTCTTTTTTTTTTTCCTTTTTAGGACTTTGAATATATCTTCCCATTCTCTCCTGGCCTATGTAGTTTCTGCTGAGAAATTCACTGTTAGTCTGATGGGAATTCTCTTATATGTACTTTTTCAGTTTTCTCTTGCTTGCTTAATTTATTTATTTAAAAGGTGCATGCACTCACCTGAGAGAGACAGAAACAGAGAGAAGGAGGGAGAAAGCAACCTCTAATAAGGTGTACTCATGTCACATTACCTTCTACTCCATTTTTCCATCCCACTGGGATTCTGGGCATGCACACACATGTGCCCAGAGTGTTTTTGAAGCTTCTAGGGCCAAAATCAGACATAGTCAGCTATATAGGATTGGCTCCTATAACCACTAGGCCACAGAGTCAACCTTCCATTAATTTTTTTAACTGTCTGTGAATTTGTAATTGTTTCAAAATAAAGAACAAAAATAGCCTTTCCATGTTACCCAGAGAGGGGATGTTCTGGATTCCTGTTGTAACTTAAAGGGAAATTCTCACAATGTCTGGAGCCCCTGATGTCCTGCAAATAAAGGAAGAGGATGTCCTCAAATTCCTTGCAGCAGGAACCCATTTAGGTGGCACCAGCCTTGACAGAATATCTATACAAAGAAAAGTGACAGCATCTACATCATAAATCTGAAGAGGATCCGGGAGAAACTTCTGCTAGCAATTCGTGCCATTGATGCCATTGAAAACCCTGCTGAAGTCAGCGTCCTATCCTTTAGGAATACTGGCCATGTGGGCCATGCTGAAGTTTGCCACTACCACTGGAGCTACTCCTCTGCTGGCCACTCAGCTCCTGGAACCTTCACTAATCAGATGCAGGCAGCATTCTGGGAGCTGAGTCTTCTGATTTCCAGAAGACTGGGCCAACCACCAGCCTCTCACAGAGGCATCTTGTATTAACTGGCCTACCATTGCTCAGTGCAACACAGATTCTCCTCTGTGCTATATGGACATTGCCATCCCGTGCAACAAGGGAATTTACTCAGTGGGTCTGATGTGTGGATGCTACCCTCTGAAGTTCTGTGCACATGTGGCACCATCTCTGGTGAACGCCCATGGGAGGTCATACCTGATCCCTCTTTTTTTTTTTTGCCATAGGGCACATGCACTTAACAGAGAAAGAAGGGAAAGAGAGAGAGAAAGAGAGACAGAGAAAGAGAAAGTGAGAAATCACTCCCCAGGGGGATGGCCATGTTGCAGTTCCTTCTCTATTCTCCTCCTGAGATCTTGGGCACAGACGCACATGCACCTGGTGTGATTTTCAAGGCCCCAGGTCTAGGACTCAAACCACGGTTCACCCATGTGGGAGTCCAGTGATGCAACTGCTATGCCATCTGCCCACCACCACCACCCCCCCATCCCTACTTCCACAGATTCTGAAAAGATGGAAAAGAGTGCTGCTGAGAAAACCTGTGGTCGAGGAGGAATTTCAGGCAGATGGACTGCTCCAGCTTCTGAGTTTACTGCTGCTCAGCCTGAGGTCTCAGACTGGTCTGAAGGCGTGCGGGTGCCCTCTGTGCCCATCTAGCAGTTCCCTACTTAAACAGGAGTGCTCAGCCTGCCACTGAACGCTGGTCTGCAGCCTCCACTGCTCAGGCCACGTAATGGATGGAACAACCACCAAATGGTCTTAAGCTATTCTTCCACAGACTCTTAGGTGAAGTGGAAATAAGGTTGACAGAAAATAAACATTAGTTTCTAAAAAAAGGGAAATACTATCAAGTAACGCGATATTTTAGGGTATGAACGTAGTACTGGATTTTCTACTTATTCTCCCTTTCTAGAAATTCCCCTTTTGTTCCTTGGGATTGTAGGGAAAGCTGTTATGTCAAATCAGTTGAAGTCTTTTCCTGGGGATATGGCATTTGGTCTGAGAAAGAGCCATCTCTCTTCTCGTGTCAAGACTATAATTTGTAAATTCAAGAGCTGCCAGGGTGTCCTATTTACATTTTACGTGGTTGGGAAAGCAGAAGAACCTGACTGACAGAGAAGGTAGAAAGAAGCAGATGCACACAGGGAGGGAAAGACAGAAGAACGAAAATCTTTTGGTTTCTTATTTCCAGTTTAATTACTATCTTTTTGGTTCTGTGAGACTCTTCTGTACCTTTATAATAAATCCCTCTTCTTATCTAAGCAAAATCCGTTATTACTTGTAGCTACAAAGAATCCTGATATATTCAGTTAGATGCACCATATTTATTAGGTGGCTTACACTTAGAACATGGCTTTTTTTTTTTTTTTTTTTTGGCTATAGGGTACGTGTACTTGTTGGGGGTGGGGAGAGAGAAAGAGAGATAAAGTGAGAAAGCATCCCCCAGGGGTGCCATGCCACAATCTCCTGTGGAATTTTGGGTGTGCACACACACGTGGCCAGCGTGCCACTGGCCCTATGGCTTATTTTTTTTCTAATTTAAGAAATACAATTTAGGCTGACTGTGTACAGTGGTTAAGGGAGCTGGATCCCAAGAGTCTGACTGTGGTTAGAATTGTGACCCCAGTAGTTTGAAAAACATACCAGGCATGTGTATGCATGCCCTAAATCCTAGCAGGATAGAGAAATGGGGAAGGGATTGTGACCATGCCCCATTGGGAGGTGATTTCTCTCTCTCCCTCTCTCTCTGTCTCTGTCTCTCTCTGGTGAGTGCAGATGCCCTCTGGCAATAAAAATAAATATGACTTCATAGTATCTAAGATCAAGATTGGCACTCCCTATAGTACAATAGCACTGGAAGTACTATGATGATCATTTAACCCAGTCCCTCATGTCAGGTGAGAAAACTTAAGATTAAAGAGATTTAGCCAAAGTCTTAAACTAGTTTCTAGAAAAAACAGAACCAACACTGTGTCATTTTCTTCATTTCAATATTACATAGTAAATCCTGGAGGGAAGCATCAGGATGCTCCATTGAGAGTTTTATTTCGTTATCTTTAGTGTACTGGCTTGCATAATTAGTGAATCAGAACGTGATTAACAAAGAACTAATTGAGAGATCAAATGAATTAGAGTGGAGGATTATCACTATAAATAGAATTATAATATAGTCGGTTAATTCTAAAAAAATTACCTTTATCATTATTAGTCATGGAAATATTCCATTCGTCATTTAGAACAGATACACATAGAATATATGAAACTAGAGTAAAAAAACAGTTTCAGGACAGATTACTCAAATGCTTTCATTCAAATAGTACATAGGATTTTTTTTTTAATTAAGACTGTATTCAACAGGATGTAAATACTAAGTATGACGTAAATTTCCTGAGTGGTAGAGGCATATTTGGAAACTTCCTGCTTGGTCATAACAGAGAGCAAGGTAACTGGAACACATGAGTCTACTTCTCTCTCAATCAGGTCCTATATAATTTATTTAAAATGCTGACTTGGGATTGTTCCTAACCAAAGTAACCAAAGCACAGAATCGTTTTGCTGTATTTTGCAAGGCACCTGTAAAGTGAGAAAGAAGCATTGTCCAGATATGAAATAAAAACAAGTCTGATAAACATGTGACTTGCTGGAAAGCAAAGCACATAATAGAAAAAGTGTAATTCATAGCTTTCAGTTTTATGTTCCATTCATTGAAGTAGCTGCTCCAATCCCTGTCAGCCTGTTGGTCACCCAAAGCTGTAGTTGTCTACTTTTTAATGAAACCACTCTCAGTTGTGCCTCAACTCTTCCTGCTGGGGTTGTGGACAATAACATAGCCCTATATCGTGTGCATATGTGACTCTCACTACTCGTTCTCCCGTACATTGGCAGGATGTCTTATCTTTTTAATAATTCCCTCTATTGGAGGGTCTTTTAATAGTAATAGTAATATTTTATTTTCCAGTAGTAGGAATCCCAGCTTTATCACTGCCTGAGGTGATTATACTATTGTCCTTGGTCTTGATTCTCTGGAACTGCACTTTCCCAGAGAGCATTCACTCATTCACAAGCTTGAGACCTCCAAATCTTTGGGCTAGAGGGAAAGAAAAAACTTTTCTCGCTATACAGTTGCCAGAAAAATCAGTCATCCAGTAAATAAAAAAAAGCTAGGGGACCAGCAGGTGGCATAATGGTTGGGGCATTGGACTCCCACGTGGTGGACTATGGTTCGAGTTCTGGACCTGGTGGCCTGAGACTCATGCCAGGCGCGTGTGTGTGAACAGAGGTACAATTAATAGATACCCAGAAAGAAGAGGCAAGAATAATTAAAAATGATAATGATGAGATTTAAAGTAGGATATAATTTTTTGTTTGTTTAGTTTGCCAGAGACACAAGTGCTCTCCAGAAAAAGACAAGAGACAGAGGGAAAGGGAGAAGCAACCCCCAATGGGGCATGGTCACATCAAAATCACTTCTTCTCCATCTCTGTCTCTCTCTCTGGCAAGTGAATGGATCCTAGGGCAAAAATTAAAAAAAAAAAAATACAGGTGGACATTATGGGTCCTTCTTCCTGAATCTCTTCCCTGCTAAGGTGATAATTAATTCCATTCCTTTCATTAAATATTCTTGGACATAAAGATCAGATTCTCAAAAATAATTTCTTTCTGTATTTAAACTGTATACTTTTTATTGAAAAAAGAGAAAACCAAGTGGCATTAACTCTGAGTGGACTATATGCATGGTGAGAATTAATCTTTCCTGTTTTAATGTGTCTGGTACTAAAGTGTACAGGTCTCTATTTTAGTGCAGTGAAATCTGTCACTGAGGAATTTTGAAAATGTTATTTAAGATGTTAATGTTATCTATGGATATCATTTTTGTGTTGTGTAACCTAAGTCAGGCTTAGAAAGGGGAACATAAGTAGAGCGTCACCTTATAAATCTATATTAGAAGTATAGTTATACAGCAGTATAGTTTCATATAGTTAATCCCTTGATAACAATAGGCCATGTGTTACTGAAAAATACGTCAAACAAAATTTCAGTTGCTAATTTATTTGATGTGGCTAGCACTCTTCACCCTTCTGCCAAGTGGAATGTACACTTCATGAAGACTACGAGCCTGTCAGTTCTGTTAACTGCTATATTCCTACCCTGAACAGTTAACAATGTGTAGTAAAAAAAAAAAAAAAAAAGTAATATTTACTGAGTAAGGCTGGTTCTGTGGCCTAATGGTTAAGGCAACCAGTTTCCAAATGGCTGATTTCACAGTTCAAGCGCCAGACCCATTACTCAAGAAATGTGCTAGGCATGGGGATCAGCAGATGGCTGATGGTTATATCACTAGACTCCTGTGTCGTCAACTGCAGTTCAAGTCCTGGACCTGGTGACTTAAAACTCACGTGGGGTGCGAGTGTGTGTGTGCCCAAAATCCCAAGAGGAGAATGGAGGAGAAGGGATTATGGTGTGGCCACCCCACTGGCAGGTGATTTCTCACATTCTGTTTCTCTGTCTCTGTCTGTCTCTCCAGTGAGCGTACACCCCCTATAGCAAAACTCTCTTAAAGAAAAAGAAACATGCTGGGCACATGTGCCTGTGTGCCTAAAATCCCAAAAGGAGGGAGAGGTGGAGGAGAAGGGATTGATTATAGCGTAACCATTCCCTATGGGGGGAGGTGCTTTCTTTTCTCCCCCTTCTCTTTGTCTCCCTATCTCTCTCTGGTGAGAGCACACACACCCTGTGGGAAAAATCTTTTTTGAATAAATGAAAAATAGGAAGTTAATTAAAAAAGCTTAAAAACTTGCATTGAGGGGACAGCAAGCAGCAAGGCAGCTGGGGTGAGGAGGACTACTGCCCAGGCATCCACTGCCCAGGCATCCGCTTCAAGAGCAGGTGAACCTTCAAGGTGCTCTTTGTTGCCATCAATGAAGGCTTTCAGGCTAACCATGGGGAAATTGTCCTACTATGTGTTCCACTACTGGACCCTGCTGGCGCACGTGCATCTCATAGGGGTGGGTGGGAAAGTGCAGCTGGAGCTCCTGAAGATCTGAGCACAAAGGGCGAGAACATGGGTGGAGCCCTGGGTCCTCGGAGATGGCAAATAAAGTTTTAGCCCCCCATCAAAAAAAAAAAAAAAAAAAAAAAAAAAAGACTTACACATATTTAATTTTTTTTTTTTTTGGAGAGGTTTTTTTTTTTTTGCTATAGGGCGCGTGCGCTCGCCAGACAGACCGAGAGAGACATAGAGACAGAAAGTGAGAAATCACCCCCCCCCAGGGGGGATGGTCACACTGCAATCCCTTCTCCTCCATTCTCCTCTCGGGATCTTGGGCACGCATGCACACGCGCCCGGCGTGAGTTTTAAGCCACTGGGTCCAGGACGTGAACCGCGGTTGACTACATGGGAGTCCAGCGACATAGCCATTATGCCAACTGCTGGTTCCCCACATATTTAAATTTTTAACAGAATTAAAAAAAAAAAGACAAACATTTTCAGATATTTTAATATTTATCACACAGAGCAGAACAAAACCATAAATACACACACAACTATTTACAAATATGCAATCATATGTACAAAGAGTGGAAGGGAATATATAAAACAAAATGTATTAGGATATTGAGGTTATTTTTTCTTTTTCTTTTTTATACTTGGCAAAACATCATACCGATGGACTACTTCAGTATTAGAGAATCTTATATAAATGAATTTGTTCAAGAGCTTCTCTGTCAATATCCTTTTGTGGGTATACATTATAGTTTAGTGGTATCTCTTCAACCCAGGGGGATAACTGTATATCAGTCTAGAATAAAAAAGATATAAACAAATGTCACAAAAAATGATTATATATACATACATATCCCCCCCCCTTTTTTTGAGAGGTTTTTGCTATAGGGTGAGTGCACTTGCCAAAAAGACAGAGAGCGAGAGAGAGAAAGAAAGCAAGAAATCACCCCCCAGGGGGATAGCCATGCCGCAATCCCTTCTCCTCCATTCTCCTCTCGGGATCTTGGGCACGCACGCACACGTGCCCAGAGTGAGTTTAAGCCACTGGGTCTAGGACTGGAACCGCAGTCGACTACTGGGGAGTCCTGCCACATAGCAATTATGCCAACTGCTAGTTCCATAAAATGATTATATTTTTTAGAATTTCAAGAAATCATCACTAATTAGTAATCAAACACAACAGATTTTATTATAATAAGCAGGAGTAAGTTTGCAATGTGCCAATAAATAATTCTTTGTTATACTAATGATAGATCTGTAGATTTTGGAACTTTAAAAAATAAAGAAAATATACAATAATTATTTAAATATAAATAGTTTAATAATTATCATTAGGTTTGGGCCAGAAGGTGTTGTAGTGTTTAAGGTGCTGGATTCCTACATGGCCAACTGTGGTTCAAGCCCTGGACCTGGCGGTTTGAAAGTCATGCCAGGTGCATGGGCATGTGCACCCAAATATTGCAGGAGAATGGAGGAGAAGGAATTGCAGTGTGGCCATCCTTCCTGGGAAGTGATTTCTCACTTTCCCTCTCTGTCTCTCTCTGTTCAGTGCATGCACCCTATATAAAACCCTTTTTTAAAAATTATCATTAGACTTAAAGAATAAAAGATTAAAACAATAAGAACAAACAAAAAACACAAACATTTCATATATCCGCAATGATGGTGCTAAGAAGGCTAATCTTTTTCCATAACCTTCATCAACCCCATCCCCTCACATTAGAAACTTGAGTCTCACATCATAAAATCTAGGGCCGGGACTAGCAGTTAGGATAATGGTTATGTCACTGGACTCCCATGTAGTTGACCGTGGTTCGAGTCTCGGACCTGGTGGCTTAAACTCATACCGGGAGCGTGTGTGTGCGTCCCCAAGATCCCAAGAGGAGCATGGAGGAGAAGGGACTGCGCGTGGCCATCCCCCCGGGGGGTGATTTCTCGCTTTCGGTCTGTCTGTCTGTCTCTGTCTGTCTGGCAAGCGCACGCACCCTATAGTATAAACCTCTCTAAAAACAACAACAACAACAACAAAAATCTAGGGCCACCACTACATATAAGCATTTAAAGAAATGTTCTTAAATAGGAAAGCAGTAAAGATATCAAGAGTTTTGGATGGGGTCTAGCAGATGAAATAGTAGTTAAGGTCCTAGACTCCCACATGGTCAGCTACAGTTGGAATCCTGGACCTGGAGGCTTGAAAATCACACCAAGCATGTATGCTACGTGCCCAAAATTCTGGGGGTGGGGAAATGGAAGAGAAGGGATTGTGGCATGCATCCCCTACCCCCCACTATTGAATGATTTCTCACTTTTTCTCTTTCTCTCTCCAGCAAGCACAAATGCCCTATGGCAAAACCAAAAAAGAAAACAGTTTATGTATGAGGACTCTTTCATAAATATCAATTTCTAATGGTTATCTGATCATATTTATGCAGTTAGTATGAAAGCTATTATTTTGGTAAGTGAAAAGCACTAAATTATTTCAACATGTATAGGAATTATAAAGTAGAGGTCATATATATATATATATATATATATATATATATATATATATATTTTTTTTTTTTTTTTTTTTTTTTTTGAGAGAGAGAGCTTTTTGCTATAGGGTGTGTACGCTTGCCAGAGAGAGAGACAGAGAGACAGAAAGTGAGAAATCATCCCCCTGGGGGGATGACCATGCCACAATCCCTCCTCCATTCTCCTCTTGGGATCTTGGGCATGCACGCACACGCGCCTGGTGTGAGTTTAAGCCACCAGGTCCAGGACTCAAACCACATGGTAGTCCAGCGACATAGCCATTACACCAACTGTTGGTCCCAGCGGTCATATATTTTTAAACGTGTTTTTTTTTACTTTGCCAAAGGATACATGTGCTCACCAGAGAGACGATTCCTTCTCCATTTCTCTATCCAGCCTAGATTTTGGAAAGCACACACACACACACATGCCTAGTGTGTTTTTCAAGCCACCAGGGTCATGACTCGAATCTCATGGTTGGCCATGTGGGATCTGGTTCTCTTAACTACCAGGCCAAGAGTGGACCCTAAAGTTATGTTTTTATTAGAAGGGAAAAGTATGGTAAGATCACATCACTCATAGGGTAAAACCTCAAGGGGAGGGAATAAAGGAGGAAACTCTTTTTTTTTTTCTTTCTCTCTTCCTTCCTCCCTCCCTCCCTCCCTCTCTCTCTCCCTCCCTCTCTCTCTCTCTCTCTCTCTTTCTTTCTTTCTCTCTCTCTCTCCCCTCTTTTTTCTTATTTAAAATTTTATGCCAGAGGGTGAATGCACTTATGAGAATGAAAAAAAAGAGACAGAGAAAGTACCTCCCAATGGACCACAATTGGGCTGCAGTCCTTTTCCTCCATGTCTCTATCCTGTCAGGATTCGCAGCACATAGACATTTGTACCCTGCATGACTATTCAAGCCAGGCCAGAGCGCAAATCCCAGCTGGCCATGTGGAACCTGCTCTGATGCAAAGCACTTAACTTCTGCCACATGGGGCTGGCCCAATACCTTTTCTTTATATACCTCTGTATTATCTCCCTGACTTTTGTGAAGTAGATCATTGATTTAAAAAAAATTAAAGAGGGACCAGCAGATGGCATAATGACTGCTTCGCTGGACTCCCATGTAGTCGACCACAGTTCGAGACGTGGACCCGGTGGCTTAAACTCACACTGGGCGCATGTGCATGCCTAAGATCCTGAGAGGAGAATGGAGAAGGGACTGCAGTGTGGCCATCCCCCTGGGGTAGGTAATTTCTAGCTTTCTGTCTCTCTGTCTCTCTCTGTCTTTCTGGTGAGCACATGCGCCCGATAGCAAAAACCTCTCCAAAAAATAAATAAATAAATAAAAGATCATATTAGTGATTGTATATTTATTTTATTTTTTTAGGTTTTTGCCATAGTGTACATGCTCTTGCTGGAGACAAAGGAAAACTGAGAAATCACCCCCTGTGGGAATGACTTTGCAACAATCCTTTCTCCTCCATTCTTTTCTCGGCGTTATGGATACATGGACATACATGTGCCCTCATGATTTTCAAACCGCTGGGTTTGGGACTTGACCATGGTCAGCCATGTGGGAGTCCAGTGCTTTAATCACCACATCAACTGCAGGCCCTATGATTGTTTGTTTGTTTATTTATTTACTTGGGAGAGGCTTTTGCTATAGGGCATGTGTGCTTGCCAGAAAAACAGAGAGAGACAGACAGAAAGCAAGAAATTACCCCCCAGGGAGGATAGCCATGACGCAATCCCTTCTCCTCCATTTCCTCTTGGGATCTTGGGCATGCTTGCACACTCGCCCGACGTGAGTTTAAGCCACTGGGTCTGGGACTCAAACTGTGGTCAACTGTATGGGAGTCCAGGGACATAGTCATTACACCATCTGCTAGTCCCAGTTTTTTAAAGGATCAAATAGGTAGTTAAATTTAGCAGTGTATGCAAGGAAAGCACAACTAGAGGAAATACTCTAAGAAATCCAGCAGTACCTTTCATCTGGAGATCTCAAAGAATTTTACAAATACTAGTTAATTTTCACATAAAGATCAACTTATTGGGTTGAATTTTATTATTAAATATTGGTCTTGTTTTTTAATGGGAAATCTGAGAAACAAAGAAGAGATCTATGCAAGATTCCAAACTGACCTAGGGGCCAAACTACAGTGTACATCCAGTCTATTTGACTGATTCTAGATGCCTCTGTTCTTTTTGTTCTAAGGAACAAAGTTAGGATGTAGTTGTTCCAAGACAAATATTCAAAAGTGTTCATTAACCTAAAACTATAACCCTACAAAATTAGGAAAATTTTGTTTTGTGATGGCCTAGTTACAGTGGCTTGCACTGCTAAGACAATGGGCCCTATGGGCTAGGACAACATGAGAAGCCTGGATTTGACTCCTGAGCCAACCTAAACTCTGGGCATAGGTGGCATGTGCTTATAAACTCAGCAATTTTAGAGACTGAGGTCAAAGGACTGTGAACTTGAGGTTGGCCAAGTAATACAGCAAGACTGCCTAAAAGAGCTTGGTATGGTGGCACATGTCTATAGACCTTCCTGGGAGGCTGAGGTAGGAAGATTGTGACCTGGGGATACATTATTTAAAGAAAAAAGAAAGCCTGGATGGAGAAGCAAGGGAATCTATATCAACATAAGAATGATCAATTTTTTTTTTTTAAATTTTTGACAGGTTTTTGCTACAGGGCGTGTGCACTCACCAGACAGACAGAGAGAGAGACAGAAAGCGAGAAATCACCCCCGCCAAGAGGGGTGGCCATACCGCAATCCCTTCTCCTCCATTCTCCTCTCGGGATCTTGGGCAGGCACGCACGCACACGTGCCCGGCATGAGTTTAAGCCACCGGGTCCAGGACTCGAACTGTGGTCGACTATGTGGGAGTCTAGCGACATAGCCATTACGCTAACTGCTGGTCCCAAGAATGATCAATTTAGAACTCTTGCAGCCAGTGACTAAATCACAAACTGCTTAAGACATATGGTCTTGCTCTTCTATCAACTCACTATTTTCAGAGAAAACATTTATAGAATATAGCAATGTTATCAGAAAAAAAGGAGGGAAATAGTTTGTTTTTGGTAAGATCTTTGTTGTAGGGCCCATGAGCTTGCCAGAGAGAGACAGAGATAGAGAGGGAAAGTGAGAAATCACCCTATGGGGGAATGGCCACACTGTAGCTCCTTCTCTTTCATTCTCCTCTTAGGATTTTGGGCATGCCTGCACACATATCTGGTGTGTTTTTCAAGCTACTGGGTCAAGGTCAAACCACAAAGTCAGTCACATGGGATCCAGCACCTTAACCTCCAAGCCACCTGTTGGCCCCATGAAGAAAAGTTTTAAATGCTGTAAAAGAGGTGTACATACCTGAAGACCTGAGAGAGAATCTTCAAGACTTGGTACTGTCACTAATAATGATCCTTGCTTCCTTAAATTACAGCTCATATATTCCCAGGCTCTACAACACATTAAAAACTGATATGTTAAAGCACATCTGTTAGAATGGCCGAACTCTGAAACACTGACAACAATAAATGCTGGCAAGAATGTAGAGGAACTAGGGCCTAACAAATAGTATAGCTGTTATGTCACTAGACTCCCACGTGGCTGACCAGTTCAAGTCCCAGACCCAGGCTTCAAAATCATGCTGGGAGTATGTGGAGAATGGAGAAGGGATGGCCATTTCCCCTGGGGGATGATTTCTTGCTTTTTATCTCTCTATCAGGCAAGGACACACGCCCTATAGCAAAAATACACACACACCCCTCTCAAAAAAAAAAAAAAAGAATGTAGAGGTATTAGAATTTCCATTCATTGCTGGTGAGCATGTCAAAAGGTACAGCCATTTTGGAAGATAGTTTGGTGATTTCTTACGAAACTAAACATACTTTTACCTTCTAATGCAGCAATTGTAGCCTTGGTATTTACTCAATTACTGAAAACTTATCTCTACACAAGAGCCGCACATGGATGTTTACAGCAGTTTCATTCATAATTGCTAAAACTTGGAAGCAACCGGGAACCAGCAGTTAGCGTAATGGCTATGTCGCTGGACTCCCACGTAGTCGATCGCGGTTCGTGTCCCGGACCCAGTGGCTTAAAACTCACGCCGGGCGCGTGTGCGTGCATGCCCAAGATCCCGAGAGGAGAATGGAGGAGAAGGGATTGTGGTATGGCCATCCCTCTTAGGGGGTGATTTCTCGCTTTCTGTCTCTATGTCTTTCTCTGTCTGTCTGGTGAGCGCACGCGCCCTATAGCGAAAATCTCTCAAAAAAAAAAAAAAATTAAAAAAAAAAAAAAAAAAAACTTGGAAGCAACCAAGATGTCTTTCAGTAAGTAGATGAACAGAAAAACTAGTATATTCACACAATGGAATGTTATTCAGCACTACAAAGAAATGAGCTATCAAGTCATGAAAAGACATAGAAGAACCTTAAATGCGAATTAATAGGTGAAAGAAGCCAAATTGAAAAGGTTATATATTGTAAGATTCCAAATATATGACAGGCTGGAAAAGGCAAAACTGCTGAGATGGTAAAAGATTAGTGGTTTCTAGCGGTGAGGGGAGAGGGAGGGATAAATAGGTAGAATGCAGAGAATTTTTAAGGCAGGGAAAATATGATATATGATACTTTAATGGTGGATACATATTATTATATGTTTGTCCAAATATGCTGAAAGTACATCAAGAGTGAAACCTAGGGGCCAGCAGGTGGCATGGTGGTTAAAGGTGCTGAACTCCCACATGGTCAACCATGGTTCAAGTCTCAGACCTGGTGGCTTCCTTCTCACTTTCCCTCTCTTTCTGTCTCTCTCTCTCTCTGGTCAAATTGTGAAACAATAATAAATAGTAAATACAATTAAAATAAAATAACTAAAAGGGTGAAACCTAATGTAAACTATGGACTTTGGATGATTATCATATTTAAAAATATAGGTGCATCAACTGTAACCAATGTATTCTTATGCTGGGAGAGATTGGTAATGGGGGGATTTGCATGTGTAGGGGTTGGGATATGGGAAATCTCTGTACCTTCTTCTCAATTTTGCTGTCAACCTAAAAGTGCTCCAAATAAATAAAATATTTTTAAAAAACTGGTTGAATCTAAAGCATGCCTTTATCAATAGTTCTGTTACCTAGATTAAAAAATAAGATTATGTTAAATTTTACTAGATACTTGAAATCTTTTCTTAAGGGAGGATGATATGAGCAGAAAATACAACATTGGCAATACCAAGAAATCCAGACGGGCAAAATGTTTGCTCCCAGGACAGCAGCAACCTATTAGAAGCTGACAACTTTTCCTGTTCCTAAACAGATGCTGGCAAAATTGGGACCTTCCAATACTGAGGAGATTAATAAGATGAGTATTTAGGTTATAATAAGGTATTGTGAATAGGGGCAAAACTCAGTTTCAGAACTGGATCAGCAGTTAAAGCCCCTTAAATTCTTTATGAAGTAGGTCAGTATTGGTTCCACAGACTGGAACCACGCTGAGGTTGAGGGTGAGGATGAAGAGTCGTGGAGAAACAAAGCCCATAGAAGTCTGAAACCAAATGAAGACTGATAATAAGAGTAAAATATGTTGATTAATCTTTTAGAGTAACATCAAGAGTGCAATGATACTTAACTTGGCTGTCAGTAATATTCAGTGGAAGGACTTTTGGTATAACATGGCACTTGAGAAGTTACCATGATCAGCCTATCTGAGAGCATGAAGGAATGCCAGGAATGTGTGTGTGTATGTCAGAGGACAGTGTGTGTTTGATCTATTCTTTTTAACTATTAGTGTAGACACAAACTAGATTCTTCTCTTTTTTTTTTTTTTTTTTTTGGAGAGGTTTTCGCTATAGGGCGTGCGCTCGCCAATCAGACAGAGAGACAGCAAGCGAGAAATCACCCCCCCCAGGGGGGATGGTCACGCAGCAATCCCTTCTCCTCCATTCTCCTCTCGGGATCTTGGGCACACACGCACACGCGCCTGGCATGAGTTTTAAGCCACCGGGTCCAGGACGCAAACTGCGGTCGACTACGTGGGAGTCCAGCAACATAGCCATTACGCTAACTGCTGGTTCCCACAAACTGGATTCTTATGCTGGGCATGAGTTTTGACAGCACACCACACTGTGGGGGAGCTATGATCAAGCACTGCAGGGACATGCATCCCTTGCAGTTGGCCAGCAGGCAATAGCATCATTTCTATTTTAGTTACAGTAATGGCTACTAGGCTTAGCTCTAGAGCTTATTAGACAAAATAATACAATGTCCCTTAAGCTAAATATAAAACCATGTAGTAGTGTTCAGTAGTTGTCCCAAGCCGGGGGACAGTCGAACAGGTTTCCTGAGGGAAGGAGTGAGAGTCGGGACGAGCGGTGCGGAGATGACGCACGCAATGTTACAACACGGAGATGACACGGTGTCTTCAGGGTCGTCCGTTTATTGAGGGCAGCATGGTACAGCACGGAGACGACGCAGTGTTACAACTCTTCAAGGTCACGTCGTCTATTGTGAGCAGCTCTTCAGGGTCGTCAAGAGCTACAACTCTTCAGGGTTTTCTGGAGATGATGCAGTGTTACAACTTTCAGGGTCTTCCAGGTCGTCTGGAGACAACGCGGTGTCAGCTCTTCAGGGTCTTCAGGGTCGTCTGGCGATTGTGGGTCAGGGATCGTGGTTATATACATGTTGGTGGGCCGTGATTGGTTGTAAAAGGTGGGTTATGATTGGTTGCTTTGTGGACCAATCATGAGGTGCCGGATATGCAAATCTGAGGGATTCTAGTGGCCAATCATAGTATGGTTTTGAAGGTGAGGTTTTGAAGGGAAGCCAATCGTGGCTTTTGGCATTGTGTAATTGCGCTCCGAGAAATCGGCTATATTCGCTGGTGCGCAGCCTCCCACAAGTAGTAAATGTCACTGTGTTTGGGCAAGAGCTATCATGTTGTTTTAATGTGGTGACTAAAAGTGACATATTTTATAACTTTATTTAATAAGAATGAAAAAGCAGAGTATATTGGCACGGTTGAGCATAGCTCAATCTAGCACTTGCTGATTCCAGTAAGCTGTCACTGCAGTAGTTGTTATGTGTCTCACCAACTGAAAAAGTATACAGAGGTAACTTTTTTTGGTGGGAGAGATTTTTTTTTGCTATAGGGCATATGCACTTGCTAGAGAGACAGAGACAGAAAGTGAGAAGTCACCCCCCAACCCCCGGCCCAGGGAGATGACCACGCTGCAATCCCTTCTCCTTCAGCCTCCTTTCAGGATCTTGGGCATGCACGTACACGCTCCTAGTGTGAGTTTCAAGCCACCAGGTCTGAGACTTGAACCACAGTTGGCCTCATGGGAATCCAGCACCTTAACCACTACACTACCTGCTGGCCCCAAAGAGATTTAACTTTTAAACTAAAAATTACTCAATGAGGGTCAAGTGGCATGATGGCTGGAGTGCTGGACTCCCATGTCACTGACCATGGTACAAGTCCCAGACCTAGAGGCTTGAGAATCATGCTGGGTGTGTGTGCATGCATGCTCAAGATCCAGAGAAAAGAATGGAGAAGCTACTGTGGCAGAAAAGAATGGAGAAGGGACTATGGCATAGCCATGCTCCCACGGGGTGATTTCTTACTTCTCTCTGTCTGTCTGTCTCTGTTTTTCTCTGGCAAGTACATACACCCTATGGCAAAAACCTACAAAACAAAACAAAACAAAACAAAAAAAACACTTTGAATATGAGATAAGGTATTATCCTGTAAAAAGGTTCTAATGTATTCTGAAGACTAAGTCTTTCCTGAGTGTACACTTTTTATTATTGTGATTTATTTTGTTTTTTCCTCACAAAGTATCTGCTAAAGTAGCATCATTCTTTCTTTCTTTTTTTTTTTTTGGAGAGGTTTTTGCCATAGGGTGCGTGCGCTCACCAGACAGACAGAGTGAGACATAGAGACAGAAAGCGAGAAATCACCCCCCAGGGGGGATGGTCACGCCGCAATCCCTTCTCCTCCATTCTCCTCTCAGGATCTTGGGCACGCACGCACACGCACCCAGTGTGAGTTTTAAGCCACCGGGTCCGGGACGCGAACCACGGTCGACTACGTGGGAGTCCAGCGACATAGCCATTACGCTAACTGCTGGTTCCCAGCATCATTCTTTCTTTTAAATATTTATTTATTTATTATTATTTTATTTTGACTAAAGAGAGCCAGAGAAAGAGATGGAAAATGAGAAGGCAAACTGCCAGGTCTGGGACATGAACCACAATTGGTCATGTGGGTAGGAGTCCAGAACCTTAACCACCTTACCATCTGCTAGTCCTAGTAGTAGCATTCCACTTGTTCAGATTCTGATTAAACTTATGAATTTTCTTTTTTTTTTTGAGAGGTCTTCGCTATAGGGCACGTGCGCTCGCCAGGCAGAGAGAGACGTAGAGACAGAAAGCGAGAAATCACCCCTCAGGGGGGATGGTCACGCCGCAATCCCTTCTCCTCCATTCTCCTTTTGGGATCTTGGGCACGCACGCACACGCACCCGGTGTGAGTTTTAAGCCACCGGGTCCGGGACGCAAGCCGCGGTTGACTACGTGGGAGTCCAGCGACATAGCCATTACGCTAACTGCTGGTTCCCATAAACTTATGAATTTTCTGGCCAGCAGGTGGTGTTGTGACTAAGGAACAGGATGGCCTTATGGCTAATCACGGTTCAAATTCCTGACCTGGCAGCTAGAACACGCTAGGCAAGTGCGTGTGTGCCCAGAATCCCAGAAGTAAGGAGAAAGGATTGCAGTGTGGCCATCCCCCCCGAGAATATGTCTCATTCTCTCTCTCTCCCCAGCAAGCACAAACCCCCTATGGCAAAAAAAGGAAAAAAAAAAGATTATGAATCTCTAGGGGTTAAAAGCTGTGTTGTCTATTTGCTTTCACTTTCTGTAAATTAAAATATACATAAACAGATTCGTCAGAATAATTCCAATACCACAATGCTTTACTGTATCATCTAAACTTGCTTCTATATACTGTCATTCATAGTGAAGTAATTAACCACAAGAGGCTAAAACCTATCTATATTTCGAATTCATTGCACTAGATTAATTTAGGGAAAATAAGTAAACAATGTGGCTAACACATATTTGGTGAATCATGTGAAGTTCAGGAATGAATGTACCAAGAAAAGCTTTTTTTTTTTTTTTTGAGAGGTTTTCGCTATAGGGCATGTGTGCTCGCCAGACAGACAGAGAGAGACATTAGAGACAGAAAGCAAGAAATTACCCCCCAGGGGGGATGGTCACGCCGCAATCCCTTCTCCTCCATTCTCTTCTCGGGATCTTGGGCACGCATGCACACGCGCCCGGCGTGAGTTTTAAGCCACCGGGTCCGGGACGCGAACCGCGGTCGACTACGTGGGAGTCCAGCGACATAGCCATTATGCTAACTGCTGGTTCCCCCAAGAAAAGCTTTTAAGACAACCCATATATGCACTAATATTTAATTCTCCAACAATTATGCAGTGTTTTGGGTAATATCATTAAGAGGCAAAAAGCTAGTCAGATTGTCTATTGGAAATCATGCTAAAAGAGGCCACTGTGATCAGAGCCGTTTTGGTCACGTTGTGTTTCTGGTCTTTAGCCTGTAACCAAAAATAATCAGCCATTCTTGGTGAGCTCTGATTATCTGATTAACTTTCTGGTGAACAAGATTCTTTTAAAATTATTTCAACTATGACTTTCATGGTGACACTAACCCAGGAGTAACTGGGAAGTGTGTGTGTCTGTGTGTATAGAGGTGGGTTATGAGGAGAAGGATGTATGGGAGGTCAAGCAGTGGCAAAATAAAGAGGGTAGCTATTCAGGATGCCACTCGGTATTAACTATTTATGGTCCATAATTATGTGCATTTTTATCTCTGCAGTGGAAACCTTACTGATATACTAATTCAAACGTATTACTGCAACTCCTTTTCATGTATATGGAAAAGTTTTCCCGCACCTAGATTTACACATATACCACTATAAAAAGTAAGAAACTAACAAGCCTAATTGCCAGAAATCAGTATCTCAACTATGGCTATAGAAATTTTTAATTAGAGAATCTTATGTCCTGAATGGCCACAAAGCATCAGTTATAGAGGGTAAGTCCAAAAAGCGATCATAGATTTGCTAGTTTTCCTACTATTTGAATTGTTGAATAAACTCCAGAAACCTACTACTGATTTTTAAAAAATAATTATTTTATTTAACTTTATTTACTTGTTTTAATTTGACCAGAGAGAGAAAGAGTGAGAGAGAGAGACAAAGTGAGAAAGCAAGCTGCCACGTCAGGGACTCAAATCACAGTCAGCCATGTGCGAGTCCAGTGCTCTTAACCACTATGCCATCTGCTGGCCCCTACTACTGGTATCTTTGAATTTTTTTTTTTTTTCTGAGAGGTTTTTGCTACACGGCGCGTGCACTCACCAGAAAGACAGAGAGAGACAGAGAGACAGAAAGCGAGAAATCACCCCCCAGGGGGGATGGACATGCCACAATCCCTTCTCTTCCATTCTCCTCTTGGAATCTTGGGCATGCATGCACACGCGCCCGGCGTGAGTTTAAGCCACTGAGTCCGAGACTCAAACCGTGGTCGACTACATGGGAGTCCAGCAACATAGCCATTACGCTAACTGCTGGTCCCAAATTTTTGTTTTTCTTAAAGATTTTTGCCATAGTGTGTGTACACTCGCTGGAGAGAGCCAGAGAGGGAAAGTAAGAAATGATCCCGTAGGGGGGTATGGCCAGGTCCCAATTCCTTCTCCTCCATTTTCCTTTTGGGATTTTGGGCAAACAGGCACATATGCCTGGCATGTTTTTTCAAGCTGCCAGGTTCAAGATTCAAAGTGCAGTTGGCCATGTGGGATCCAGTTCCTTAACCACTATGCTACCTGCTGACCCTATTTTTAAATACTTTTTAAGTTTGATAATTAATCACAGTCTTCCAGGTTAATATTCTTAGAATTCTTATATCCTTAGAATTCTTATATCCTGTTTTTATTTTTGAGAGATTTTTGTTATAGGGCACATGCGCTCACTGGAGAGACAGAGAGACAGGAAGTGAGAAATCACCCCCAAGTGAGAATGGCCACACCACAATCTCTTCTCCTTGATTCCCCTCTCAGAATCTTGGGCACACATACATACATGCCTGGCGTAAGTTTAAGCTGCTGGGTTCAAGACTCGAACCATGGTTGACTACGTGGTAGTCCAGTGATGTACCATTATGCCATCTGCTGATCCCAAGTGTTTTTTTTAAGTTTTGCCAGAGGTATGTGTGCTTATCAGAGATAGGTAGAGAGAAAGAGAAGAGAGGGAAAGTGAGAAATCACCTCTCGGGGGCATGGCCATGCTGCAACCTCTTCTCTATTTTCCTTTCAGGATTTTGGGCATGTACACACATGTACCCAATGTGTTTTTCAAGCCACCAGGTCCAAAACTTGAACCATGTAGTCAGCCATGTGGGATCTAGTCTCCTTACCACTATGCTACTGGATGGCCCCTTATATCCTGTTTTATATTCATTTATAAGCCTTTGTTAATTTCCATTATTTTCTGATAGTTTACTGGGGTGATATTTTCAGAAAAGAAAACTGAAGGAATAAAGAAGTTTAGAGGCCCATTGCAAATCAGTATTTCATTGTATCCCTCACTGCTAAGTAAATGCTTGAGTCATTAAATCATTTTCTATCTGTCCAAATATTAGATATAACATTTTACGAAGCTAGACAATCAAAGTTTGTTTTTATTTTTGCTTTATATGTAACACATTTTCTTATTAAGATAATCTTATGGGGCTAGCAGATGGGCTGGTGGTTAAGGCACTGGAATACCACATGGCCACCTGCAATTCCAGTCCCCTAATTGGAGATGTGAAAATCAGGCAGAGTATATATGCATGGTGCCCAAAATCATGAGAGGAAAATGAGAAGGGACTGTGGTATAGCTATCCCCCTGGGGGTTGATTTCTCATTTTTTTCTTTCTCTCTCTCTCTGGTTAGTGCACACTCACCATAGCAAAAACCTTAAAAAAAAAACCAAAAAAAAAAACTAAAAAAAGAGATAACTTTACAGTTGGAGTCATTTTAAAAGGGTTTACTATGAAAACATTTCTACCTTACAAATCTCTTTTTATACATTGCTGTATATATATGTGTATTTTTTTTTTTTTTGGAGAGATTTTCGCTATAGGGCGCGTGCGCTCACCAGACAGACAGAGACATTAGAGACAGAAAGCGAGAAATCACCCCCCAGGGGGGATGGTCACGCCGCAATCCCTTCTCCTCCATTCTCCTCTTGGGATCCTGGGCACGCACGCACACGCGCCCAGCGTGAGTTTTAAGCCACCGGGTTCGGGATGCGAACCGCGGTCGACTACGTGGGAGTCCAGCGACATAACCATTATGCTAACTGCTGGTTCCCCATTGCTGTATATATTTTAATAACAAATTTCTTGCTTGAATAAATAACATACCTGGCCTGTTCTGTCTCATTAAGAAAATATTCGAAGACATTATTCATTATAACAACATCAGCATTTTGCAGAAGTGAACCCTGGGTACGGATATCTGCATGAAGCACCTAAAAAAGAATAAGTTTATGTAAGATAATAATGACATAAAAATATATCTATTGGTCCACTGATATAAAGCAACATGAAAGGTAATATTTCCTTTTTATTTTTTTAAAGAGAGGTTTTTGCTATAGGGCACGCCAGAAAGAGAGACAGAGAGACAGAAAGCAAGAAATCACTCCCCGGGGAGATAACCACACTGCAATTCGATCTCCTCCATTCTCCTCTCAGAATCTTGGGCATGCATACACACACACCTGTATGAGTTTAAGCTGCCAGGTCTGGGACTCAAACTACAGTCAACTACATGGGAGTCCAGCGATGTATCCATTACGCCATCTACTGGTCCCATGAAAGGCAATACTTCTTAAAATGAAAGAAAGAGCAATGCCTCTGAGAGATACTTAATATCTTGTAAAAACCATAAACTTGTGAAAATTTTGTTTTAGATAGAATTATTTATTTAATCATAACTATATTCTTTTAACTCCTAGCTCAGAGTTTTTCTTACTATAACCATATCACTTGATATTAGGGCCAAAGAATCTACATTCAAACTCTCGCTCCATCAGCTAGTGGGTTTGTATTCCTAATTGGTTAGTTTCTTCATGTATAAAACAGAATAACATCTTTCATGATTCATCGAACCAAGTATGATCATACAAAAAATAATAAAAATAAAAATAAGAAAATCAGGTTATAAATTTTCTCTGTCTCTCTCCAGTGAGTGTACACGCCCTATGGCAAAAACCTAAAATAAATAAATAAATAAATACACACACACACACACACACACACACACACACACACACACACATATTCTCAGATGTTGTCAGTCTGGTTTTTAAAAATACTTTTTTTTTAAAGTAATAAAATACAAAAATATAGGGGCCAGCAGATAATGTAATGGTTACATTACTGGACTTCCACACGGACGACTACAATTCAAATTCTGGATCTGGTAGCTTGAAATTTGAACCTGGTGTATGTGCACGTGTGCCCAAAATCTCAAGAGGAGAAGGGAAGAGAAGGAATTGCACGGCCATCCCCCCACATCCCCACTGGGGAGTGATTTCTTGCTTTCTGTTTCCGTGTCTCTCTGGTGAGTGCATGTGCCCTATAGCAAAAATCTTTCTAAAAATATAAAAAATATGGAGCTAGATGGCACAGCAGTAAAAGCCAGTCCCACATGGGAAAGGTCCTAGTTCAAGTCTGAAGACCTCCTTGAGGAGGAGATCTAGACTGAGTCTTGTCTCTGTGATCCTGAGTTGGCTAAGGGTTGGGGTGAATTGTGATCTCAAGGCCTCAAGGGGGTACTGTCTCTCTCTTTTGCTAATAAACTTCAAAAGAAAGCTCTAAAATAATTTAAGTTGGCCTGGAACCTCTTTTATTCCCTCCCTCTTTTCTTTCTTCCTTTTTCTTCTTTTTGTAGGTTTTTGCTATAGGACATGTGTGCTTGCCAGAGAGACAGAGAGAGACAGTGAGAAGGTAAGTGAGAAATCACTCCCTCCAGGGGGATGGCCATGCTGCAGTCTCTTCTCCTTTCTCCTCCTGGGATTTTGGGAAAGCATGTAATGCACCTGTTGTGATTTTCAAGCCACCAAATCTGGGACTCAAACCACAGTCGGCCATGTGAGAGTCCAGCACCTTAACTACCATGCCACCTGTGAGCCCAGCCTGGAGTCTCTTAGATATAGTTTTGACATATTCTCAATAAAAGAAAAAAGTCAATAATTTCAAACATATAGATCAGAAATGAAATAGATATGTAAATGAACCTACCGATATATCGCAGCTCTCCCACAGTTCTTTTCCTTTCTCATCTCTGGTCAGTCTTTTTGCCTCTCAATTACTCCACCCTCCCCCAGGCTGAGTGAAAAATAATGAGGTGGACCAACTAATTACGAGGTACTCTGTTCCAAGGAAAACACCAAGGAATGGCTCTGGGAAGACTCTGGACTGCTGATGATGCAGAGGCTACAGGGCAACCAAAATCAACTTCATTATTATTTTTAAAGTTTATACATTTATTTCATCCATGAGTGAGAGAGGCAGAGAGACAGTACCCCAACAGGGTCTTAATGCCATAATTCACCTCCAGCAAGCCCCTGATATACATGCCCAGAGTATTCAGGGAGGTCTAGATGTGAACCTGGATCCTTCCCATATGGGTCAGCCTTGCAGAGTGTCATGTTTTACCATTGCACCTCTGTCTGGCCCCGTTTAATCGATATTTAATGGGCATCTTCTATGTGCCCATGGAATGTGCCCAAGATACTGTGTAGGGAGATAACACCACGATGAATGAGACACCATTCCTGCTTTCAAGTATGTTATAACCTAGTAGTGGGATGAACAAACTATGCTATTAACTTCGTATAAGTGTCATCAAAGGAGTAAGCCAACACAAAGAATACGAACAAGGAAACGTTTATCTCTAGCCTGGAAAAGGAAGAAAGAAGAATTTAAATCAACACACCTTACACTTAAAGATGGTGAATAAAACAAATGCATTTTTTTCCCCCTTTAAAGACAGGGTCTTGTTATGTTGTGACACTCTTGTCTCAGGCTCCTGAGCAGCTAGGACAATAGGCACATACCAATGAGCCTGGTTTTAGGGTAGGTGGGAGACAAACCTGGTCTCCCATGTGGACTCAGGCTGTGAAGTGGCAGTGTTAAATAGTGTGTGCTACTGTGGGCTGGGCACACACATGGATTTTTTGTACATTACTGAAACCCCATTTTAACGACAGTATAGGTTTGTTTGTTTTTTTGGGGGAGAGGTTTTTGCTATAGGGCACGTGCGCTCGCCAGACAGAGAGAGACAAAGAGACAGAAAGCGAGAAATCACCCCCCAGGGGTGATGGCCACGCCGCAATCCCTTCTCCTCCATTCTCCTCTCGGGATCTTGGGCACGCACGCACACACGCCAGCATTAGTTTTAAGCCACCGGGTCCGGGACGTGAACCGCAGTCGACTATATGGGAGTCTAGCAACATAGCCATTACGCTAACTGATGGTCCCGACAGTATAGGGTTTTTAAAAAAGGTATAAACCCAAGGATTGTGAGATTAAAAAGGAAACAAATCTAAAAATGTTTTAGTTTGGGCTGGCTCCATGGCCGAGTATTTAAGGGAGCCAGATCCTACATGGCCAACTGTCTGGTTGGAGTACCTGCCTTGGCAGCTGAAAAACCATGCCAGACACATGTGTATACATGCTCAAAATCCTGACAGGATAGAGAAATGTGGAGGGGATTGTAGCACGACCATGTCCTACTAGGTGTGCTTTCTCCTTCTCCGTGTCTCTCTGTCTCTCTCTGGCAAGTACACAAGTCCTCTGATAAATTAAAAAAAAATTTTGAGTTAGTTAAAAAGGGGAAGTGATAAGGAATTTAAGACACCGTGGAAAATTCTTTTCTAAGCTAGAAATATAGAAAGCTAACATTCAAATTTGATGTGTACAAGAGAATCTTCAAAAGGCTCACAATTGATGATACCAGAAAGAGGAGAAATGCTAGAAATGACGGA
Organism: Tupaia tana; assembly: GCA_026018925.1. Classification (NCBI taxonomy): domain Eukaryota; kingdom Metazoa; phylum Chordata; class Mammalia; order Scandentia; family Tupaiidae; genus Tupaia; species Tupaia tana. The sequence continues at coordinate 202,312,820 of JAKSZU010000001.1, forward strand.
ATTTGATTGAACTCAGTTTAAGAAGCAACCAAATCCTAAATACCTTTTTCCCACCCCAGCAATAAGACTAAAGATTTGTTGTTTGGAGAGGGTTAAACAGGTTTCTAGAGCAGAAGATAGCAGATCTGGTTAAAGAGTAATGTATTGAAAAGAAAGGAATAGGCCTCTGCACCCCTTTTCCTTTTTTTTAAAAGTTTTTGCCATAAAGTGAATACATTTGCTGGTGAGGAAAGAGATAAAGACAATGAGAGGGAAAGTGAGTAGTCACCCCCCCCCCCCCCCCCCCCCCCCACAGGAGGGCCATGACACAATTCCTTCTCCATGTCTCCATCCTGTCAGGACCCTGGGCACGTGTGTGCATGCACAAGGCATGTTTCTCAAGCTGCCAGGGCCACAATATGAATTGTGGGATCTGGCTCCCTTAACCACCAGGCCACAGGGCTAACCTAGTTCTTAAGCTTACTGAGATGTGTCTTTCAATATTAGATTGCTCTCATCATCAAAGATACTCAGTATTTCTCTGTATTGCCATTAGGATTGTTATTGAAATGATAAGATTACTGCAGAAACCAAAAAAAATTTCTTTCTTTTTTTTTTTCCCCCTCAAATATAGAAAAAAGAGAAAATCTGTTTCATAGCCTAACCCAAGGATATTTACCCCATAAACTGCTATTCTGGGTTATCCACAGTATCTCCAGAAAGTTTAGAAAAAGAAGATAAAGAACTGTGAGCATTACTTAAATTTTTGCTTACTTTCAACAGAGTTTAATAGTCTTTATTTTATTTTTTTAGTTTGCTATAGGGCACACGTGCTCTCAGGAGAGACACAGAGAGAGGCAAAGTGAGAATGCATGCTCTAAGAGGGATGATCATGCTACAATATCTTCTCTTCCATTCTCTTCTCAGGATTTTGGGTGCACACACACACACACACATATGCTTCTGGGTCCAGGACTCAAACCATGTTGTTGGCCATGTGGGATCCATCTGCCTTTACCACCACACCACCAGTTAGCACACATTAAATACATTTCTTTTTCTTTTTCTTTTTTTTTTTTTTTTTTTTTTATGAAACGCTTCACAAATTTCATGTCATCCTTGCATAGGGGCCATACTAATCTTCTCTGTATCATTCTAATTTTAGTATATGTGCTGCAGAAGCAAGCACTTAAATACATTTCTAACTAACATCTAGATATTAAAAAAATGCTACTTCCGAAACTGTGGCTGATGGCCCAGCTCCTGTGACATGTGGTAATACAACATGTCCCCTTGCAGAGCACAGGCAGGAGCCATGTGGCCAGCTGCAGGTTTGGATACTTGGATTGGCTTAAAAACATGCTGGTTATATACACAAGTGCCCAGGCTCCTGAAAAGCTGGAAGGCTGGGGATGGGAGACTTATGAAATGACCAGACCCTGTTGAGGGTGCTTCCATCCCTTCCTGCCCCTTGCGTGGGTATGCACTATCATAAAAAGTAAATAACTATAGCTGATATGAAGAAATTGAGGAAAAAAGTTCTACTTTCTAATAAAATGGGGGAGAAAGAAATATGTGGGTGAGATATAATTTTAGTAATTTATTTTTATTAATGTTTTACAATATTAAGTTAATTCAATCTGTTTTTTTTTTTTTTTTTTAAAGAGATTTTTGCTATAGCATGCGTGCACTTGCTGGAGAAACAGAGACAGAGAGATAGAAAGCAAGAAATCACCTCCTCCAGGGGGATGGCCACACCACAGTCCCCTCTCCTCCATCCCTTCTTGGGATTTTGGGCATGCACACACATGTGTCTGGTGTGAGTTTCAAGCTATTGGGCCGAGGACTTGAACTGCGGTTCATCACATGGAAGTCTAGCGCCTTAAGATCTATGCCACCTGCTGGTCCCAGTTCAATCTGTTTCTATACAACACCAAGGATAGATAACAAAACAAATGCAGCAGAAATTTGGCTAAATTAAGCTATTTAACAGATAACAGAAAATATATTTGAATCAGTACCTTTATTCTGTCAGTGAACTGGTATTTTTTTATGACCATTTCCTGCAACTGGCAAAAGTCTCCATTTAATTCTACTCCATAGAGTTCCTGTGCTGAACTGTAAAGGTAACCCTAAAATAGGAAGATACATTTTAATGCAAATCAAGTAACTTTTAATTATGGACTTATTTCTATTAGAAATCTAAAAAGTCAAACTTAAAAAAATATAATTCAATAAAGTAAAAATAAAATGAAAGAAAAGAAACATCTTGTAGTCTGTGTCAAACAATATGTGTAACTTAACACCTTTACTGATCAAAGCCTTGATTATAATTTATTAATTTTTATTTTAAAATTATACATATATTTAAAATAGTTATTTTTATTTATTTACTTATTTATTTATATTTGAGAAAGATTTTTGCTATAGGGTGTGGGTACTCGCCAGAGAGACAGAAAGCAAGAAATCACCCCTGAGGGAGAATGATTATGCTGCAATCCTTATTCCTCTATTCTTCTCTTGGGATTTTGAGCACATACACATGTGCCTGGTGTGAGTTTAAAGCCGCTAGGTTCGGGACTTAAACCACAATCGACTGTGTGGAAGTCCAGTGACAGAATCATTACTCTATCTGTTGGTCCCCAAATGAGTTACATTTCTTAAGGATTGATTTCTTATTTTTTTCTGATAAAACTGGGCATTCTACAAAGTTAGAAATGAGAAAAATGATAATACACAGTTTATCTATTTTTTTTTTTTTTGGAGAGGTTTCCGCTATAGAGCGTGTATGCTCGCCAGAAAGACAGAGAGACAGAGAGACAGAAAGTGAGAATCACTCCCCCCCCCCCCCCCCCCGGGGCGATGGCCACGTTGCGATCCCTTCTCCATTCTCCTCTCGAGATCTTGGGCACACATGCACACGTGCCCGGCGTAAGTTTAAGCCACCGGGTCCAGGACTCGAACCGCAGTTGACTACATGGGAGTCTGGCAACATAGCCATTAAGCTAACTGCTGGTCCCCACAGTTTATCTATATAACTCTCTTCTATATTTTCTTGAGTAGTTACAGTGGGGAAAGCAAAAAACAGTTAACCTATGGGGAATATACTAGAAAATTATCCATAAGCTAATATGAGGGGAAGGTGCCTTGAGATGTACACTGTTTGGCTTAGGGAAGTAGGCCTGGTTTCTGGCAATCTGCCAAAGATAATCAACCAATCAATTAATAAGGATAATAAAAAATTGATTATTTTTATATAGTTGTTTTGTTGCAATAACAAAAAAATTTAGAAGCTCAAATTATATTCTAATGATAATTTTATATCAACCTATGTGAAAGCCAAATTTGTATCTCTATCTCACTGCATATTTTTAAATCACATCCTACAGTGCATATGTATGCATTTGAACTTTTTTATCAGTGACCTAAGATAGAAAAAAATGACAAATGTATTTAAATTTACTAATGCTTATACTACATCTACATACACACAGTTATTTCAGCTTTATACTTTTATTTTCTTCTTTTTGTGGTTTTACCATAGAACACGTGTGCTTGCCAGAGACAGACAGAAAGAGAGACAGTGAGAAGGAAAGTGAGGAATCACTCCCTAGGGGTGATCTCTTCTTCTCCAGAGGTTTTGGGCATACATACACATGCGCCTGGCATATGTTACAAGCCACCAGGTCCCAGACTTGAATTGCTATCGGCCATGAGGGGTCCAGCGCCTTAATCACCACAAGCTTTATACTTTTATAACAGATCAGAAAATCAACTAGAGTACACAAAAATATGATGAAGAATCATAATATCTAATGATATTTAAATAAAAAGCATCTGAAAAACAGTTTCTATTATGACTGTCTTTCCTAATTATAGAATAAAAGTTTCAACATGCCAAAGTAAAGTAAGCATTAAAGGGTTAACTGTTTCTGTTTGGAGCAGACAATGATGCTGGGAACTGCAGTGCCTGTTTCTGGCATAAGCCTCTACTGCTGCTGGCCACATGTTTTAACAAATCTACTAATGACAACCAGAAACCACAATTCAGTTTTTGATAAAATCATTTAAATATATTAGACATTCTCATGATTTGAGTTTTAAAACAAACAAAAAGTGCTACAGTGAAGTGATATTTCAGAAATAAACATCTACATTCAAACTTTAGAACACAGAAAATTGGAGTGAGACATATCCTTGGGTATCATTTCATTTACACATGAAAAACTAGAGGCCCAGAAGTCTTAAGTGGTTAGCTTATGGCAATACAGTGATTTCCCAGGTAAAGTAAATTTGTCAGTATTATAAATATCCTTTTCAAGGCTCAGCATACTATTTCAGCAGAGTACAAAGAAAAAGAGATCAGAAGGCAGTAGTGACTGACAAATAGCAAAATATTATGAGAGTCACAAACTTCAATTTTGTCATTATTATTATATTTGCATTCCAAAGAAAAACTGGTAAAGGAAATCAGAGAGCTGATCTCTTGAAATTCCAAATTCAATTATTTTTTTTTTTTTGGAGAGGTTTTTGCTATAGGGTGCGTGCGCTTGCCAGAAAGACAGAGAGACAGAGAGGCAGAAAGCGAGAAATCATCCCCCAGAGGGGATGGCCACGCCGCAATCCCTTCTCTTCCATTCTCCTCTTGGGATCTTGGGCACGCACGCACACGCGCCTGGCGTGAGTTTAAGCCGCCGAGTCTGGGACTCGAATCACGGTCGACTACGTGGGAGTCCAGCGACATAGCCATTACACTAACTGCTGGTCCCCAAATTAAATTATTACCATCAAATAGACTTAAATGCTGGCCAATATTATAGGTTTTTTTTTTTTTTTTTTTTTTAGTTTTTTTTTTTCCCAAAGGCACATGTGCTCACTGGAGAGAGACTGGGACAGTGAGAAGGAAAAGTGAGAAATCACCCCCCTGGGGGGATGGTCACACCACAATTCCTTCTCCTCCATTCTCCTCTCGAGATTTTGGGCACACAGGGACATGTGTCCCATGTGATTTTCAAACTGCTATGTTTGAGACTCAAACTGTGGTCGACCATGTGCAAGTCTAGCACCTTGACCACCAGGCCACCTGCTAGCCCCTATATTATAATATTTTAACTTTATTATTCTATTATTCTAATAAATAAAGCCAGGCTGTCACCTTGGATGGTGGCAGGCAAAGCTCTTGCTAGCAGAAAAAAGTATTTTCCAGATGTTGAGCACGTTTCCGCAAACTTGACTTTACCCCAAAAAGGACTGTGCCAAGCCTGGAGCCCACGTCAACCAAGACTTTTCCTGACAGATCAGGGAGTACATGATGATAAATGAACTTCAGTTCCATGAGGGAGAAGGAATGGGAAATGAATCCTGGAGAAGTAGAACAGAGTGAACATCAAATTTTGGTTATTAACAATCACTTACATTCTGCACTTTTAATTCTTTTGTCTATATCTGTAAAGTACATTTCATGATTTTTTTCTTAATCAATGAAAAATTAAGAACAAAATGTGATAATTTTGTATGCATCTATTCTGAGCTATATGGAGAAGAACAAATGTTAAGTCTCTGACATTTAAAAGGCCTCTAGGGAATAGCTACTCTGATGACTGACCTTATCCCTATGCCTTTCTTTTCCTTCTCGCTGCTTAGTGATGTCCTGGGTTTTTTCCTTCCTTTGCTCCCTATGACCTGTTGCTGGATGGCTTCACTAACTTCTACATTATCTGGCTTTTATCAGCTTACCCTGGAGCCATAGAACCCTATTCTGGTGCATAGACTGCAGACTACCAAATGAATGACCATCTCTGGGGTCATACAACGTGACAACCTTTTCCAGCCTAGAATGTATTCTGGAGTACAAGAGAGGAGTGGTATAAAAGGAGACTAAGGTACCTACTTAACTTCCTCTTAATTTCCTTCGGTTTAATTGCTGCTGCTTCTAGACTCCCAGTCTACCTTCTCACCCCAATTTTTATGATGAAATATCTAGACAATCTTAGTTTGGCTTTCTTCTGATTTGGAGGTAACCCAAAGGTTTACTATACTATGTTCCACGTATACCTCATAATGGAGAAGGGACTGTAGCATGACACACCCATTTCTCCATCCTGTTGGAATCTGGGGCACACATAAGCACACTCCTGGAGTGTTTTTCAAGCCTCTGGGAATTGGATTTGAACTGTGGTCGGCTATGCAGGATCTGCCCCCCTTAACCATTAGGCTATGGGGCCTGCCCAGTAATAGTTACTCTTTGAGAATGATATTACCTAATATCAATAATATAAGTATAATATTACATAGCCTGCTCTAAGCAATAACTCTAAAACTAACTGAGCAGGGCAATGTACATCGATGCAATGCAATAGCTCAGACAATCATCCAGTCTGGACAAAGAATACACTAACAGAAGAGTTAACATATTAGTAGCATGAACTCAATCTAATTTCCTGTTTGGGGCATTGGTGGTGCAGCTCAAGGGCAGAGATGCGGGACATGTTCTGTTCATAGAATTGTTCTCTTTTATAAACCAGGAATTCTTTACTGTATCAAATCATGGCCTGGATAATCTCTTAAAATCATACCTGCCTTTTGAATCCATGCTGACTCAATAGTATTTCATCACTATCTGACTTCTTAAATAGATGTTTTTATAGAGAGCACATTTCAGCCCCATTGAAAGTCTTCCTTCCCTTCCCTTCCTTTTCTTTTTTCTCTCTCTCTCCTCTCTTTCCCTTTTTTTAATTGCCAGAGGGTATGTGTGCTTGTAAGAGAGAGAGAGAGAGAGAGAAGAGGGAGAGGATCCCCTTATACTGCAATCTTTTCTCCTATGTTTCTCCATATTGTCAGGATGGGCATGCACATACATGTGCCCAGTATGTTCCTCAAGTCTCTGGGGCTGGGATTTGAACAGAGGTCGGCCATACGGGATCCAGCTTCCTTAACCACTAAGCTATAGAGGTGGCCCAGAAGTTCTATTTCTTACTGAAAATGAATTAGCATATAGTTTACACATCAATCTCTGTTGAGCATGCAGAGTACAAGTCTGCTCACCTATATCCAGTCACTTCTCATTAATTTCCGGACCTGAAGAGCTACCTGTCCTGGGGGACATTTCAGTTACCTTGCCTCCCCAGATATTACTTCTATTTAGTCTTTCTAACTGAAATAGCTGGTAATGACCACGCTGTAGGTTGGTCTTTTACTTTATAAAAACAAAACAAAACAAAATCAGTCAAAAATTTGCACACTAACAACATGTAAGACATAGTACACATCAAGTCATCAGATTTGCTCACTTGAGTGCCTACCTAAAGGTGCTGTCTGGTGTGAGCCACACACCATACAGTAGTTTCTACTCATTTTTCCTTCTTCACATAATGAATCAATAAAGTCTTCATCATAAAGGAATGCATCCACATGAACTGTGGGTTCTGGCTGCTGCTGTATCTGGTGGAGAGAGAAAAACATCAAAAGAAACAAAGTACAGAGAAGTTTCTTTTTATTGCTAAATAAGGCAAAACATCAGGTTCCCATGTCAAATTCTATAGAGGAAAAATAAGGCACAAAAGCACACATTTCATTTATTCAAGTCTGTAACTGTTCTTGTTTTATTTTATTTTTGAGACACAAGAAACTTTTTGTTTGACTTAGAATGATGCAAAACACAGCTGAGAAAGATGTAAAGCTTGAGTTGAAAGAAATTTTGAGATCTTCTTCTCCATCCTAAATAGTACATTTTACAGACAAAGAAAATTGATACCTAGAGAGATTTCGCCCAAGAAATTATACTAGTTAGTAAGGGGTGATGGGTTTTTAAACTATTACCAGGTTTTCTGACTCCTATATGTCAGTGACTTACCATCAAAATATTTAGCAAGTAATCTTTTTCTAAAAGTTAAAGTTCTCAAAATATAACACTGTTACGAGGGGCAAGTAATCTTTTCCTAAAAGTTAAAGTTCTCAAAATATAACACTGTTATGAGGGGCAGATCCATGGCTCTGTAGTTAAACCAAACCAAATCTCTCATGGCTGTTTGCAGTTCAAATCCTGGGCTAGTCACTTGAAAAATACCCAGGGCAATTATGTGCCCCAAATCCTAATGGGATGAAGAAAGGAAGGAAAAGGGATTGTGTGTGACCATACCCCATTGGATAGGCATTCTCTCTCTCTTGCACACGTGCCCTCTGGGGGTGGGGGAGAGAAAAGGGGGCCAGGAGGTGGCATAATAGTTAAAGTGCTGGAATCCCACATGGTCAACCGTGGTTCAGTTTCCAGACCCAGCAGCCTGAAACTCATGCTGGGCACGTCTGCGTGCATACCCAAAATCCTGAAAGGAGAATTGGAGAAGGGATTGTGGCATGGCAATTGCTGGGGGTGGGGGGGATATCTCACTTTTTGTCTCTCTGTCTTTCTGGTGAGCACAAGGGCTCTATAGTAAAAATCTCTCTCTCTCAAAAAAAAAAAAAAAAAAAAAAGGGAAAAGAAGGTTATTAAAAACCTTAGGCTTTCAAATAGAAGCCCTTTTCTCATACTGGTAGTATACATGATGTAATAGTAAGTGGCTATAAGGAAAAAAAAATGTCTGATTCTTTCTACCTCAACTAAAGAATATGCCTAGATACCTAAAAATTGTTTCTTTCTCTCTCTCTCTCTCTCTTTCCTTTCTTTCTTCCCTCCCCTACCTTCCTTTTTTCTCCTTTTCCTTTCTTCCTTCCTTCTAATTGCCAGAGGGCATGCGTATTTGTTGGAGAGAGAGACAGAGAGAGAGAGAGAGCAGAAAAGTTAGAAAGCACACTCCATGGGGGATGGTCATGCCACAATCCCATCTCCTCCATCTCTTTTTGGGATTCTGGGCATGTACATAAATGTGTCTGGCGTGTTTTTCAAGTCACTGGTTCCAGGACTCAACTATGCACTCAGCTATATGGGATCTAACTCTTCAACTATTGTGCCATGGGCTGCCCAATTATTTCTGCATCTACACACAAAAAAACCCTCGCATTTTATATATATATATATATATCAGATATGGAGATATATATATATGTGTGTGTGTGTGTTTATATATACATATATATATATATATATATATGTATATATAAAGATCAGATAGAAACTGAAGAAGGTAGCAACAGTTTATAACTTGTTTGACTAACAAACTATGTATCAATTATTGACATGCAACGAACACTTTTTTCCTTACTTTATATACTTTGGTATTGGTATATCGTGATACTGATAGGACTGTTTTAGTAACATCCAAATTGTAGTAGAAATATTCTTTTCAATTTTTATGCTATCCAACCTTCTTCTTTGAGAGTACACTTCAAATGACTAAAGTTTACTAAAATTTCATAATGTATATAGCACTATTAAAGATATATGGAATTTATATCATACTAAAGAAAAATGAGAACTAATTCTAGAAGTAAAGGAATAGAAGCATAAGCAAAATGTGCATTGTGAAAATAAGAGAAGAAAACAAAAAGGTGAACTTAATCCTTGTTAAGAGGGCAAAGAAAGGGGAAGAGGAAAACTAGGACAATGATGTAGGCAGGGCCAGATTGTTGACCTTTAATCACTTTTAAATTTTTGAGCACCTGGCAATGGGTATGCATTCAAAATATTTTGTTGAATGAGTAATATTGGTGAGCCAAAGGGTTAAGGACTCAAAACCTGGGGACAGTGGAAACACTAAATAAAAAACTGTTTGAAGCTCAATTTAGGACTAAATAGGCTAAAAAGGCTGTGGGGTTAGGGGAGAATAGATAAATCATTAAGTAGCCCCAGAGTAATTTAATTTAATTTAATATATTTACTTTTTGAAGGGCTAGATGTTCTGAAGAAAGCATAGCTTCTAGAGGTAAGCAATTCCGAAGGTCTTCTGCTATGTTTTTCAACATAATGTCATTATTATCTTGAGTGAATTCATCAAAATCTCCTGGGGGAAAGAAAGAAAGAAAAAAAGAAAACAAAATTAGCTGTTAGGGCCAGTCAGTGGCATAGTGGTTAAGGAAGCTGGATCCCACATGGCTGACTGCACGGTTTGTGTCCTGAACCCAGCAGTTTGAAAAGCACACTGAGCATGTGTGTGTGCGCGTGTCCAAAATCTCAAAAAGGGAAAGGATGGAGGAGAAAGGACTGCCGTATGGTCATCGGTCCTAGGGAGTGCTTTCTCCCTTTTCTTCACGCTGTCTCTCTGGGGCAAGCATACATGTCCTATAGCAAAATAAAATAAATAAATAAAAGAAAGCTCTTATAGTTATGGTCATACCTAGATTAAGTGATTGCAATGGATATATTTTCTATCAGGTACCATCAATTTATGACAAACCCAACCAATGGCAGATTCAACTCCTACAGCATTTTTTTTCTTTTTGGAGAAGTTTTTGCTATAGGACACATGCGCTCGCCAGAAAGACAGAGACAGAAAGTGAGATGGCCACACTGCAATCCCTTCTCCTCCATTCTCTTCTCAGGATCTTGGGCACACATGCACACGTGCCTGGCGTGAGTTTAAGCCACCAGGTCCGGGATTCGAACCACGGTCAACCACATGGGAGTCCAGTGACACAGCCATTACGCCAACTGCTGGTCCCCCTATATGCATTTAAAAATAGAATTTCCTTTTTTCCAAACTGCCAATCATATAAAAGGAAAGCCATTAAAAAATATACAGAACTTCAGAACCAGCAGATGGTGTAATGGTTATGTCACTGGACTCCCACAGAATCAACCACAGGTCAAGTCCCAGATCCAGCGGCTTAAAACTCATGCTTGGCGCATGTGCGTGTGTGCCCGGAATTCCCAGAGGATGGAGGGAAAGGGATTGTGGCCATCTCCCCTGGGAGTGATTTTCCCTTCTTTTCTATTCTCCTCTTGGGATCTTGGGCATGCACGCACACCCGGTATGAGTTTAAGTCACTGGGTCCAGGACTTGAGCAGTGGTTGACTACGTGGGAGTCCAGCGACATAGCCAATATGCCAACTGCTGGTCCCAGTTTTTAGGGTCTTAAACTCAGTAATAGTTAGTCAAATCTTTCTTCTCTGATCAGGCAGATCTTAGAAATTTAGGAGGCATCACTCAGACCTTATGTAGATTCTTTGTCTACATTATTTGCTTTACTAAGAAGATAAGCATAATCCGAGTATCTCTGACTCCAAGAAAGTGTATTCAAGACTTTAGGTTATAAACACTAACATCCTAACAAGTGGCATCAATAGTCATGCTGCTCTGCTACACTATAGCAGTAGATAATCACTGAAATAGTGTATTTCCAATGGCTGTGGGCTACTTTTGGATGAACTGACAAAAAAGAAGAGTGTGTACATGTGTGTGAACAAAGATGGAGCAAGTACAGTGAGAGAGTGACATTTGGCGAATCTAGGCAAGAGTGTTAAAGTGGTGTTTATTGTTCTGTTGTTTCATCTTTTGTAGGCTTCAAAATTTTTTTAAAAAGTTGGCTCTAAAAAAAAGTACCATTTCTAGGCTAGCAGGTGGCATGATAGTTTAGGCGCTAGATCCCACATGGCTGACTCTGAGGTTTGAGTCCCAGACCCAACAGCCTGAAAAACACAATGGGGTGTGTGTGCGTGTGTGTGTGCATGTGTGCGTATGTGCCCAAAATCTGAAAAGGAAAATGGAGGATAGGAGACTGCAGTGTGGTCACCTCCCTGAGGGGTGATTTTTCACTTTCCTTCTCCCTCTGTGTCAATCCACCCTATGGCAAAAAAATCTTTCAAAAAAAAAAAAGTGTCATTTCTAAGCTACTCATATACAAAGAACAGCTTAGAAATGTACAGCAAGTGTGCAACACAAATAGAAGGTGATTTTATTTTAAGTAAAATATTCTTGAAGTCAGCTACTATCTAAGATGTTAAATATACACTGAAAAAAAAAGTTCTAATGAAATAGTACAGTAGAAAACAAAATATTTTATCTTTTTCTTAAAAGACTTTCTTACACTGAATTCTTGCTAGTATAAAAGGACATCAAGGGGATTGCCTTTCTTTTTAAGTAAGCTCATGATCACCTTCTCAAACATCAAATGATTCTGCCTTTGTTCAGAATGCTATTTTCATGCCAAAAATAAAAATAAAAATTTGCTGGGAATGGCAGTTGGCACAATGGTTGAGGCACTGGAATCCCACATGACCAACTGAGGTTTGAGTCCTGGACCCGGAGGCTTGCTCTCTCATTTTCTCTTTCTCTCTCTCTCTGATCAAATTAAAAGTAATAATACTGAATAAAATTAAATAATTATTGTTTTTTAATTTGGATGATGTTTTACAGTTTTAAAAGTTCATTTATATAGTGACCAGCAGTTGGCATAATGGCTATATTGATGGACTCCCATGTAGTCGACTGCAGTTTGAGTCCCATACCCGGTGGCTTAAACTCACACTAGGTGCATGTGTGTGCATGCCCAAGATCCTGAGAGAATGGAGGAGAAGGGATTGCAGCGTGGCCATCCCCCCTGGGGGGTGATTTCTCGCTTTCTGTCTCTCTGTCTGGTGAGCACACGCGCCCTATAGCAGAAACCTCTCCAAAAAAAAAAAAAAAAAAAATTTCATTTATATAGAAACTAAGTCACCTAACTATTCTAATATCCATAGGATGAAGACAAAGCAAGATTACATTCCTGCTTTACATATTAGAAAACTGAATCTTCTAAAATTAAATGAATCAACAAAAATCAAAATGTAGGCCAGTGGTGGCACAAGGACATATGTCTAGGTTTTCTGTGTGTGAAAAAATATATTCTTTTCCACTATACCACTCTATGTCCTTTCATACAAAGATTGTCTACATAACTTCTCTTTGAGCAGTAATACCAAGATACATTATTTGGTTCTCTGAACTAACGTGGGAAGACCTTTGGCTCTTTTTTGTTACTTAACATATCTTTTATAATGTTCTAAGTTACCATTTCAAATTATTACTAGAAGGAGCCAAATGTATAGAGATGAAAATTATTACCATGAAGGGGGTGTGGTGGTTGAGGCACTGGTTTCCCACATGGCCGACCACAGTTTGAGTCCTGGACCTGGAGGCTTGAAAATCACATTTGGCACATGTGCAAGCGCACCCAAAATCTCAAGAGTAGCAAGGAGAAAGGACTGCAGTGTGACCATTCCCTTTAGGGAGTGATTTCTCACTTTTTCTCTCTCCTGCAAGTGCGTACTGACCTATGGCAAAAAAAAAAAAAAAAAAAAAAAAAAAAAAATCACTTGGGTTCTAGGGGGTTTCCAATATGCATCATAGATGTTTCTCCTTTCTTAAAGGCCTTGTATTTTTATTCCTCAATACATACCCATACCTGCTGGCTCTTCCCTCTAGCAGGCAGTGGTAGCCAGCTAGCCCCCTTGGTTAGACTGAGAAAGCAAGCAGAGATTGTTCCCCTACCCACTGGACTTGATTTCTAATTCAGAGGTAAGTTGAGGTGCAGAGAAAGAAACTGTCAAAAGCACATTTACCAAAGGCAGCCTGCATGGAGAGCCCTCTGCAGTTTGACCAAAATCTGAGTTGCTTGGGATCATTTTCCCAGTCCCTTTCCTGGGGAAAGATAAGTAACTCATGAAATTTGAATCAAAGAGGGAGGACACTTGCCAAGAAATAGCATGATGGACACATACCATTCCAGGTCATCTAATGTCTCACCTCTTCTTAACCTTTTCTCAGCCCCTGTCTCCTACATGCGTTCAATTTTAAATAAATAAATAAATACTATTAAAAGAGAAGCCTTGGGAGACCAGCAGGTGGCATAATGGTTACATTACTGGACTCCCACGTAGTTGACTGCAGTTTGAGTCCCAGACCCAGCAGCTCACAACTCATGCCAGGTGCATGTGTGCCCAAGGTCCCAGGAGGAGAATGGAGAAGAGATGGAGCCATAGTCATCCCCTCTGGGGGTGATTTCTCATTTTCTGCCTGGTGAGCAAACATGCCCTGTAGCATACATTTCTTTAAAAAAAAAAAAAAAAAAGAAAAGAAAAGAAAAGAAGCCTCAGGACCAGCAGATGTTGTAATAGTTATGTCGTTGGACTCTCTCACATGGCCAATAATGGTTCAAGTCCCAAACTCAGTGACTTGAAACTCAGCATGAATGCATGTGTGTGCATGCCCAAGATTTCAAGAGAATAGACTGCGGCATGGCCACCCCCCAGGGGATAATTTCTCACTTTGTGTCTCTGTCTCTCTGGTGAGCACATGAGCCTTACAGCAAAATTAAGTCTCTCTTAGGGGCCAGCGGGTGGTGCGATGGTGAAGGCACTGAACTTCCACATAGCTGACCACAGTTGGAGTCCCAGATCTGGCGGTTGCTTTCTTGGTTTCCCTTTCTCTCTCTCTCTCTCACTGGTCAAATAATAATAATAATAATAATAATAATAATAATAAATGAAATAAAAATGAAATAATTCTTCTTTTAAAAAATCTCTCTTAAGAATAAAAGGGAGAAGCTTTGAACCAGCAGATGGCATAATAGTTATATCACTGGACTCTCATGTAGTTGACTGCTGTTCAAGTCTCAGACATGGCGGCTTAAAAAACTCACGCTGGGTGCCTGTGTGTACATGCCCAAAATCCCCAGAGGAGAATAGAGGAGAAGGGACTGCAGTGTGGCCATTCCCCCTGGGGCGGGGGTGATTTCTCACTTTCTGTCTCTCCGGCAAGCACATGTGCCCTATAGCAAAAATCTCTCTTAAAAAAAAAATAAAATAAAAAGCCTCAAATGTTATTAGGTTATAGAGTTCACTTAGTTTAACGTGGACTCAAGAATTTCTGCAATTCCTAGACGCGATCCTGTGTTACTCCCTTGACCAGGCTATATTTAAAGAGTATATTAAATAGGGCCCAACTATGCGGGCACAGCAATAACACAATGCTCTATAGCGCTGGAGGCCATGTGAAGACTGGTGGTGTTTTTGGGTTGACCTACATATGCTAGTGCTTGCCCATTATCCTGGCTGTCCGGGAATGCTGGGGGAAAGGATCATGGCATGAGACCCGGCTGAGGTGCTTATCTCTCTCTCTCTCTCTCTCTCAAGAAAGAAAGAAAAGAAAAAAAGAAACAAATGGAAAGGGTGGTGGGTATTGATAGCAACCAGATGGCAAAGGATATGTCTACCCTATCATATGAAGAACCATGGTCAGACCTATGGAGAAGACTAGAGTGGTGATAGGAGACCTGTTACTACTAGTCTCTGTACTTTTGAGAGGTTATAATGGAAAAAGAAGTCAAAGTTTTCATTTAGAACTGCATTCAAATCCCAATTCTACCACTTCCTGGTTAGCATGATCTATGGCAAGTAAATTAATATTCCAGCCTCAGATTATTTTTTTTGTTGTAAAATAGAGATGACAATGTAGCACTTACAGGATTCTTAGGTGCTTATGGTAGTTAGAAAACACTGTGCGAAGTATATCATGCCTTAAGTGTTCATTTAGTAAATGTGTAGTAAATCATTAAAGATGATGATATCTCTCAGGCTGAAATTGGAAAAAATGTTACAGAAGATTCTGTCTCAGTTTGAGGACATGTTATCCCTGAGTGTGTAAGAGTGAGCAACTACATACTATACATAAAAGATCTATAAACTGCCATTTAATAAGGAGTCATAGTCTAAGTTTCCTTTCTGTATAAGAGTCCTTGATTTTATAGGGTAAACTCTGTGAAAACTGTTTTATTAACATGGTTGTTTATGTTATAGGATTAAAAAGTGGCCATGAAATTTTTTTTTGGAGAGGTTTTTGCTATAGGGCACGTGTGCTCGCCAGAAAGACAGAGAGACAGAGAAAAAGAAAGTGAGAAATCACCCTCCAGGGCAGGATGGCCATGCCGCAATCCCTTCTCCTCCATTCTCCTCTCGGGATCTTGGGCACACATGCACACATGCCCAGCATGAGTTTAAGCCACTGGGTCTGGGACTCGAACCGTGGTTGACTACATGGGAGTTCAGCAACATAGCCATTACACTAACTGCTGGTCCCGAAATATTTTAATTTAATATAATGAGTTTATACTGAACAGAATTGAGGAAACTTGCCAAGAATCACTGGTGTGAGATATTAGAATTAGATTTGAGGCAGAGAAGCTTCCATACAGAGTTCTATCTATGGAGGGAAACTAGGCAGATATTAGGTATTAATTAGAACCTCAAGAAATTTTAACTAGATTTTAGAAATATAATTAAAAAGGCCACATTAGGAGAAAAAAAGTGAGTAAAAAGTACTATTTAAGTTCTACCTAAACCAATTTTGAATGCATCTTATTAGTATTTTTCTTTCTTGGGGCTAGCCCCATAGCCTGGTGGTTAAGGGAGCTGATCCCTCATGGCAGATCAGTCTAAATCCTGGCCTCAGCAACTTGAAAAATACAAGGGCACTGTGTGTTCATACCCCAAATCCCAACAAGGTTCATGCCTCAAATCCTGATGGGAAGGAGAAAGGATTGCAGCATGACCACATCCCACTGGGACATGCTTTCTCCCTCCTCTGTCTGGCAAGTGTTATATGCCTTGTGGCAATAAAAAAAAAGGGATCTTTAACCACTAAGCCATGGCGCTAGTTCAACTTCTTTCTTTCAGGAGAGAGAGTGCACACATGACAGTGTATATGCAAGAGAGCACATGAGAAAGAAATTAGAAAGTGAACTGTCTGTGGACCTCAGGACTTGAGGAAGTACACTGGTTAGTTTTCTGATTGTTTTTGTTTTTGAAGACAGGGTCTTGCTCTACGGAGATCCTCCTGCCTCAGTCTCACAAGTAGGTGGGAGTATAGGAATGTGCCACCACAGTACTTCCGGTTCAGTCAGAAATTAAACCCAAGCTTTCCATGAGGTGTCAGCCTACAGAGTAGCAGTGTCTTACCTCTGTTAACAGAACTGGGTCATCTTTCAAAAGCTTTTGCACAATGCAGTAAACAATCAACAGAGTGAAGAGACAAGCTAACAAATGTGAAAATATTTGCGAGCAAGCTATTAATAACCAGAATATACAAGGATCTCAAACTCACTAGCAAAAGAGTTCAATCAATTAAAAAATAGGCAATTGATCTGAACAGAAAGTTCTCAAAAGAAGACAAATGTCCAACAAGTACATGAAAAAATGCTCAGTGTCACTAATCATCACAGAAATGCAAATCAAAACCATAATGAAGTATCACCTCACCCTAGTTAGAATGGCTTTTATGGGAAAAACAGAATAATAAGAGCTGGTAAAGATGAAGAGAATGAGGAACTACTGTACAGTGTTGACAGGAATTTAAATTAGTACAGTTGTTATGGAAAACAAATGGTGGTTCCCAAAAAACTAAAAACAGAACCCAAAGGGACCAGTAGTTAGCATAATGGCTATGTTGCTGGACTCCCATGTAGTCGACCACAGTTCAAGTTCCAGAGCCGGTGGCTTAAACACATGCTGGGCACGTGTGCGTGCGTGCCCAAGATCCTGAGAGGAGAATGGAGAAGAGGGGATTGTGGCGTGGCCATCACCCCATGGCCACGCCACTTTCTGTCCCTGTCTTTCTGGCAAGTGTATGCATCCTATAGCAAAAACCTCTCCAAAAAAAAGAAAGAAAAGGAAATAAGTATGTCAAAGAAGTAACTGCACTCTCATATTTATACTGCCTACAGAGTAGCAGTGTCTTACCAGAAGCTGGGAAGATACAAAATTGAAAGTAGATACCACAGTAAAACTGGTCAAGTTGGTGATAATTTAATGTATATTTCTTTCTTTTTATTTACTTAAAAATTTTATTACCAGATGATGCAGTGCACTAATGGGAGAGAAATAAACAGAAAGTACCTCTCAATTTTGTTTCCTCCATTACTCCTTTCTGTCAGCATTTTGTGCATGCACATACAAGTGCTGGGTGTGTTTTTCAAGCTGACAAAGCTTGGAACCATGGCTGGACACGTATGATCTGGCTCCCTTAACTACAAAGCTACAGGCTGACACCATTCAGAGTACATTTCAAAATAGAAAGAAGATTTCAAATGTTCACAACAGAAAGTAATGATAAATATTCAAGATGGTGGATGTCTTTGCCCTGATTTACACACTGTATTCCTGTATTTAAAAACCATTCTGTACCACATACATACTAAGTTGGTGCAAAAGCAACTGTGTGTATTTTTTTGTTTTGTTTTGTTTTTTTTGAGAGACGTTTTTGCTATAGGGCACATGTATTTGCCAGAAAGACAGAGAGAGACAGAGACAGAAAGCGAGAAATCACCCCCCAGTGGAGATGGCCACGCTGCAATCCCTTCTCCTCCACTCTCCTCTCGGGATCTTGGTGACACATGCACACGCGCCTGGCGTGAGTTTAAGCCACTGGGTCCGGGACTCGAACTGCAGTCGACTACATGGGAGTCCAGTGACAAAGCCATTACGCCAACTGCTGATCCCTTCTTGTATAGTATTAAGAGGATCACCTTCAGTGATTGTTCTCAATTGGTTGTCAATTTCCAATGGCCTGCTCCTACACTCCTCACCTTCAAGGCTTTCACCTCCTTTGCAAAACTTGAACCATTAATGCACTGTGCTTTCGTTAGCAGTTCCTGGGTCAAATGAACTGATATTTTGAGTTGTCTCCGCTGACTTATGACACATTTAGAATTAAAGTTAGAAAACTGCTTGAATTTGCATTATGTCTAACATCATTTCCATAGTCCAAAATATGTATAAGATAAACAGCAAGTAATAAGTCATTAGCAGAAAAAAAATAAAGTGATAAGTGGGCATTAAAATGACGTGTAACATAACCACATTTAAGAATATATCCAGTGTTCGGACCAGCAATTAGTGTAATGGCTATGTCACTGGACTCCCATGTAGTCGACTATGGTTCAAGTCCCAGACCCGGTGGCTTAAACTCATGCCAGGCGTGTGTGCATGCGTGCCCAAGATCCCAAGAGGAGAAAGAAGGGATTGCGGCGTGGCTATCCTCCCCCCCACCCCCCCGGAAGTGATTTCTTGCTTTCTGTCTCTCTTTCTGGCGAGCGCACACGCCCTATAGCAAAAAATCCTCTCAAAAAAAAAAAAAAAAAAAAGAATGTATCCAGGGTCAAACTCAAATTTCAATACTTTAAAACTGTAATTACTTTTGCACGAACCTAAAATACACTATTATGTCAATTAAAATTAAATTAAAAAATACACTTTCATTTTAAGCTAAGAGACACTTTTTTTTTTTAAGAGGTTTTTGCATTAGGGCATGTGTACTTGATGGAGAAGGAGAGAGACAGAAGACAGTGAGAAAGAAAGTGAGAAATCCCCCCCTCGGGGATGGCCATGCTGAAATCCCTTTTCCTCCATTCTCCTTCTGGGATCTTGGGCAGCACACATAGACATAGACACACACACACATATACACACACACACACACACACACACACTCTCTCTCTCCTGGCATGGCATGAGTTTCAAGCCATTGGATGAGGACTCGAATTGCTGTAGGCCATATGGAAGTCTAGCAATGTAACTGCTACGCCATCTGCTGGCCCCAGAGCCCTCATTTCTTAAAGTATTCATGTTGATAAACATTCTTTAGAAACTCAAGATGTTTTGTAAATTAACAAATTGTTTGAGCTTCCTGGTTATTAGGTCTGCTGAAAGAAGACAGAAAATGCCTTTAAAATAAGTATAATATCTTCTCTAGCTAGTGATAATAGATCTTCTTGCTTACAAAATTATCATCAAAGACACTTTGGAGTGTTTTAATTTTGAAAAAGGGATCTCAATCTATGGCTCTATGGTTTGAGATTTAGATTTCCAAGGGCTCCATAAGACTGAAATCTTGAGGGCAAGGATGTTTTGGTAAATCTAAAACTGCCAAAGATAGGCGGCATGTAACATTTTTGTAGCACTCTATGCTTTTGGAATTATCTTCTACTGAGAATGTGGACAAAAACAGATGGAAATTGGCATCATTTTACAAACAGCTAGGATGAATGAAATAGATTATAGGTTTACATGAAATATGAGATTTGGGATATTTTGGAAATTCCTATCTTGATATAATCTTGTATGTGTATATAAATATGAACCTGTATCTCTGGTTTTCTACCCTTTCCAGGATAAACCTCACTATCAGATGTTCAAATTAATTTTAGCGTGGCATCTTATCTAACTAAAATGGCTCTGAAAATGTGTAGTAATAATACCCAAACCTACCTATTGACTCTAACATCAAATAGACTGAGTTTTAGGCAGAGGTCAGAGTTTAAAATCTAAAATCAGGAATTATCAGGAAACAAGAATATTTCAAATCTTGAGTCTGGATGGGAATCAATGTTTAGCGGTATGTACAAAGGCATGGTTAGTTTATTATAGTTATCAAACGAAGAATATCCTATTTTCTTGTGTTTTTGTCAGACTTCACTTTGCCTGAATAAATCTTTGATAATCAGAATCTACTTATGTTTCCTCCATTCTATCTGTTGCTTATTACTGCATTACATTAATGGGCATTACATTAAAATCAAAGCCTTCCTCTTTTCTCTCTCCTCCTCTGAAAAAAATGTTACTAAACAGTCCGTATACAATCGAAGAAATTAATGCACTTAGATACAGGTGATTTTACCTGGGGGTAAAAGCTTACAGCTCTATAGCTTCTCTTCCAAAATGCTTTCTCAGGTAGTGTCCTACCGAGCCTGACAAATTTGTGCGAGTAATGGAGAGGAGGGCTAAATCCCACCCCCTTTTATTCTTTCAGAAAAGAAGTCAGGCACAAGATGGGTCTCTGAAGGTTTGCTCAATCAGCAGCAAAATCACACACCTAGAACCAGGTCTTTTTTTTTTTTTTGGAGAAGTTTTTGCTATAGGGTGCGTGTGCTCGCCAGACAGAGACAGACAGAAAGCGAGAAATCACCCCCCAGGGGGGATGACCACGCCACAATCCCTTCTCCTCCATTCTCCTCTCGGGATCTTGGGCACACACGCACACGCGCCCGGCGTGAGTTTTAAGCCACCGGGTCCAGGACTCAAACCGCGGGCAACTACGTGAGAATCCAGCAACATAGCCATTACGCTAACTGCTGATCCCGAACCAGGTCTTTCTGTACCCTATTTCAAAAGGAACTCCGAGTGGCCTAAGGTCTGAAGTGTGCCCTGGTCAATCTACCCCATAGCACAACACAGAACCAGCACAGCGATCCCTTTTAAGGCTTTTGGCCTCACCACACCCAAGTCCCCAAGGTCAGCCCACAGATTATCCTTGTCCCAATAGCCTGTCTATGGCTCTGGTAGCTTACTGGTAGTTCGCATCCATTGGAGTAGCGCCGGGAGGTCTGCCGGAGCCACGGTACCCAGCAGCTGCAGTATTGCTCGCTGCGCAGAACGAAATTCCATAATGCAGCAAGCCGCGCAGGGCTGTTTCGCACTGCGCAAGCGCACAGACCAGCCAGACGGCCGATCCTACCCTCTGTGGAACCCGCCCCTCTGAACTGCGAAAGCCCTAAGCCCCGCCCCTTATGCCGTTCTCACCGGGGATCGGGCATCCCTACTTTAAATCCTATCCCATCTCCTGTCGTTCCACTCTTAGTTAGCAGTGTTCAGTTTAGTCCATTTTTTTCTTAAAGTCTTTCCTCGAGGCCTGACATTTTGTAGGCACTTAATTGTCTTGGAATGATAATGCTATTTCCCGAGATACCATCGCTAGAGAGCCTCCTATTTTACCACGAACTTTGCTGCCGCAGTTTTTCCGCGTTAGAAAATTACAGGCGAAAGCCAGACGAAGCACAGAAACACCTAAAACTGGCGAGAGACGTGCGGGAGAGGGGGAAGGGGGAGGCGGAGAAGAGCGGCGGCGTGCCCCGGAAGCGGAAATGCATCTTCTTCCTGAAAGGCTGGGCTACGCGAGTGGTGACGTTTCCTCATTGGGCAGAAGGTTCGGTGGTAGTCGTCGGTCTTCCAGCTGGTGGGAGTTGGCGTCGCGCTGCTGGGATCTGGGACCCTAGTTTGTGCAGTTCGGGAAGTCGGGTTGTCGGGGTCGTACCTGTCTGTCTGCTCCCAGCTTTCCTGGCTTTACTTCCACCGCCCCGGGGCCTCGCTAAGGAATCCCCGGCCCTTTAGGGCCACGGCGTTAGCGGTGCCTTTGCGGTAAGTGTCTGCTTTTTCCCGCCCCAGACCACGGGGTGCAGCTAGGGCAGCCCCAATCCTGTTCAGGGCCGAGGGACTCCGGAGGAGTTCGTTCGCTGGCCACCGGCCGTCGTCACTGAGATTGGTGTGCTCTAGCCCTTCCTGTGTCTTCCATCAGAAGTTTTATTAAGAGATGTGCTGTGACCCTTTTAAGTTGTCTTGAGATTGACCCAAGCGAAATAAGATGTACAGTTGCAGGCCTCTCGCTTTTCTTTTCCCGAGCAAGAATTGAGGGAAGGCTACTTCTCCAAAAAGCTTTTGACGTGTCCTGGGTTTATTTTTCCATGTGTTCGTAGTGGTTAACATACTTTATGCAGGTAGTACGTGTTCAATAAATAAGGGATATTAGTTCAATGCCAATTATGATACAAGGTACAACGATGACTCTGCACTGTTTAACACTGCTGGCCGTCCTTTCCCCCCTGTTGATTTTCTTTGATGTGAGCATCACATAGTTCTTTCATATGCTTAATTAAACAAAAATATTTACTCTCTCTCAGCTGTGGGGGACTAATGACACAATCCTGCCATCGAGAAGCTAGCTACCAGTTCAGTGAGAGTAACATAAATATACATTATATCAAGATGAATAATGAGAAGCACTAGTTAGGCATAAAGGGCCATAGAACGCTTTTTGAACACAGATGAGTTCATGTACTTCTTCGGAGATTGGGACTGTTTATTAGGAGATTGAAAAGAAATTAGGTATCATGTTTGGTACTGTGCCTAAAACATAACAATAGTGGTGGCAAAGGGAAGGGAAATACTTCCCTCAAACTTCTTTGCCTTAATTTTCTGATAGTCTCAATTAGTATTTTCTAACTTAAAATAGAAGCAAAAGCATCTTCAGGTCTTCTTTCTAAACGGATTACCCCTCTAACTCCATCTGTCTGGAAATGCTGGACCTGTCGCTAGTTTGTAGCAAGATAATAAATGGTAGTTCTTTTTAAAGTTGATTTTCTTATACTTATCTTCCGGGATGGACAGGGAATTAGTAAAAGGTTCTAACCCTTTGGTTGGTTTACTCTCCTTTTGGTTGGTCCTCGGACATTGCTGTAATAAAAGTGATCCCCAGCAGACTGTCCTTGAGAGTTCTTATTTACATCTGTGGCTTCCATGGTGTCATCCTTATGTGCCTATCATATCCAGACCTTTTTCTTTAGCCTCTTTCTTACATGAGGGATGGTTCTGTCCTTTCTGCAAACTCGGTAGGTCTGAAAGCAAATGTGCTATTTCCACTTTCTCTTTTTCCCTTTTGCACTGTGACGTATACATACAGGAGTATATAAAAGCAGCCATTCTTGGGCCAGCAGGTGGCATGGTGGTTAAGGTGTTGGACTCCCACATGGCTGACAGCAGTTTGAATCCCAGACCTGGCAGCTTGAAAATCATGCTGGGCATGTGTACGTATCTGTTCAAAATCACAGAATAGAGGAGAAGAGATTGTGGCATCTCCCTTCCTCATTAGTCAACTGATTATTCAGACTAGAGACATTGAAGTTATTTTTTTTTTCTTAAGCTTGTTTATCTCCTCCATGAGTGAAAGAAAGAGAAGAGAGTACCCAAAATAATTTTTTAAAGATTTATATATTTAATTTTATTTATTATCTTAAATTCACCAGTGAGAGAGAAAAAGTGAGAAAGCAAGAGAGAGAGAGTGAGAAAGCAAGCTGCCAGGTTAAGGAATTGAACCACAGTCAGCCATATGGAAGTCTAGTGCCTTAACCATTATACCACTTGCTGGTACCCAACTGGGTTTTGATGTCATGATCCAGTGCTACCCCTTAGCCAGTTCTAAATATGGAGAAGTATGCCTAGCATACTCAGTGGGGGTGGAGGGGTGTCTCCAGATTTGAACCTGGAACTTTCCCATGAGGGATTGCCTGGCAGAGCAGTGGAACGGTCTAGTCCCTAGAATCACCTTTGCCTGTTTGTCCTTTACTCTCCATGACTATTTTGTCATTCAGTCTTGTAGAGTCTACTTTATGGGTTAGCCCTTGATTCTATCTCATTTCTCCGTTTTGCTACCACCTTTTTTTTTCTTTCAAGTTATTTTTTCCCCAGCAAGAGAGAGACAGAGTTAGACAGGCATTCCCAACAGTGTCTTCTTGCTGTGATTCACCACTAGTCATGGAGTTTACCCAGGACCTTTTCCTTTTGGGTCCAGTTGTGTTACTGCTGTGCTGCCATCTAGCCCTCTCCATTTTGCCTTGTATTTCCCTAGTTAAGGATCCCATTTACCTCATGTAGATTTTTGGAGTATGGCTAGTGAATGTAGTCTCCTTGCTCATCAGTTTTTCCTTGTCGGGCAGATATACCACAATGTCTCTAATGATTTATTTATTTACTTATTTTAAACATACGATCTTACTCTTCCTTCCTCAGCCTTCTAGCTGGGACTACAGTCACATGCCATAACACCCTACTCTTTAGCTATTACACCCTGCTCATTTTTAGACATCATCTTGACATACTGTTTTGGCCAGCCTTGAGCTTGTGATTCTCCTGCCTCATCCTCCCCGAGTCACTGGGATTACTGCTGTACACCACTATCCTCTAGCTATAGGTTGTATCAGGAATCAGTCTAGGCCTTCCAGGTGATCCTAGCTTGCAACTCCCTTAATCACTAAGCTATAGGGCTGGCCCAATATTTTTGAGGTATAGCACAGATTTTTCATGCCCTGGTTTCCTTTGAGTAGTATTTCTTTTCTTTTCCCCCAGGCTTTTGCCCAAAGGCATGTGTGCTTGCCTTAGAGAGAGAGAGAGAGAGGAAAAGTGAGAAATCACCCCTAAGGGGAGATGGTGATTCTATAATCCCTTCTCTTGCATTCTGTTCTTGGGATTTTGAACATGCATGCACACACATAAGGCAGCATGTTTTCAAGCTACCTGGTATGGGACTCAGACCGTAGAGTTGGTCCTGTGGGATCCAGCCACCTGCTGGCCCAAAGAATATGTCTTAATGTAACACTTATTAACACTGCTGGCACATCAAAATAGCCAGTGAAAATTTTCAAAATGTAAATATCTTATTTTTCTCTCCTGATAAAGAATTTAGATGAGACTACTTGCCCGAACACCTTTTTTAATTCTACTATCCCTGAAGATCCAGGTTGAGCTGATAAGCATTATTAAATGTCATTGAAATAAATCCATCTTTTTAGCATATGCCTCTTGTTCCTTCTCTTCTTTTTTTAAGTCAGTGTTCTTTTCAAATTCAAGACTGACTATTACCAAGGAAATCTTTTTTTTTTTAATTGTTTAACTTTATTTATTTATTTTGACCAGAGAGGGACAGAGCGTGAGAGAGAGAGGTAAAGCGAGAAGCCGACAGGTCCAGGACTCAAACCTCAGTTGGCCATGTGGGAATCTAGTGCCCTTAACCACCATGTCACCTGCCAGTTCCCTCCAAGGAACTCTTTTGGTTTTTGTTTTAATAATCTTGCTTTTGGTAACCCCCCCATGCCCAACTGGAGGGTGTGTGGACTCACTAGAGAGACACAGAGAAGGAGAGATGAGAAAGCACCACCCTCTATCCCCTCTACCCCCTCTGTGGGGAATGGTCATGCTGCAGTTCCTTCTCTTGTCTCTCCCTCCTTTCTGGATCCTGGGCATACATGCACATATACCTGGCATGTCTCTCAAGCCATCAGGTCCAGGATTTAAGCCATGCAGTCAGCCATATGGGATCCAGTTGCCTTAACCACAGAGCAAGCCCGTTCTTTTGGTAACATTTAATGTAAGGGTTCTCTTTTTTTGGGGGGCGGGGAGGGGATAGGTTTTTGCTATAGGGCGTGTGAGCTCGCCAGCAAGACAGAGAGAGACAGAGACAGGAAGCGAGAAATCACCCCCAGGGCCGATGACCAAACCGCAATCCCCTCTTTCATTCTCCTCTCGGGATCTTGGGCACATATGCACATGCGCTTGGCGTGAGTTTAAGCCACCGGGTCTGGGACTCCAACCATGGTCGACTACATGGGAGTCTAGTGACATAGCCATTATGCCAACTGCTGGTCCCATAAGGGTTCTCTTTATGGTTGACTTAACAGCAAAGAAGTATTTAATAGAAGTGATTCTCAATGTTTTATTATCCCTTACTGCTAATGGAATTTTTTATATACTTTTTCTGTTATTAAACTATGTTGCTGTGATTTTAAAAGAGTTATTTATTTATTTAATACCATTTGTCATTATTTTTCAATTTGATCAGAGAGAGAGAGAAAGGAAAAGCAAGAAAGCAAGCCAACAGATCTGGGACTTGAACTGCGGTCAGTCATGTGGGAATCCAGTGCCTTAACCATTCCACCTGCTGGCCCCTGTGATGTTATTTTTAATATAAAAAATGAACTTTAAATTTTGAAAAGTAGGGTTTTTTTATTTATTTATTTTTAAAGAATTATTTATTTAATTTTATTGTAACTTTTTAATTTGACAAGAAAGAGAGACAGAGAGGGAAAGCAAGCCGCTAAGTCTAAGACTCAAACTGTGGTCAGCCATATAAGAGTCCAGAGCCTCAATCACCATGCCACTTGCTGGCCCCAAAAAGCAATTACTGAAGAGAGAATTGGTTGATACCTCTTGACATAACTCTATGTAACCCTCGGTGCATAATTAAGGCAGAAGAGTCAATGGGATATTATGCATTTATCTTCTCAGGTTAATAAAGTAGTTTTGTTGGTATTAAACTGATGTAATTTATTGATTTGAAGTTAGAACTTTTCTTATGTTGGGACAATTCCTGGAGCACATAATAGGTGTTTAATGAATGAATGAATAAATGAATATAATTGGAAAGTCCATCTCAACCTCTACTAATACAGTACTCTAAATCATACAGGGACCACTTTGGAAGATAATTTTTCCCTTACCTTGAAACATAGTACTCTTAGGACCAGCAGATGGTGTAATGGCTATGTCGCTAGACTCCCACATAGTCAACCGCAGTTTCAGTCCTGGACCCAGAGGCTTGAAACTCACGCTGGGAGTGTGTGCATGTGTGCTCAAAATCCTGAGAGGAAAATGGAGGAAAAGAGATTGTAGCATGACCATCCTTCCTTGGGGGTGATTTCTGGCTTTCTGTCTCTCTGGAGAGTGCATGCACCCTATAACAAAAATCTCTCTTAAAAACAAAAACAACAACAACAAAACCCCTAATACTCTTGGGGCCAGTAGATGGCATGGTGGTTGAGACCCTGGACTCCCATATGGCCGACCATGGCTTGAGTCCCAGACCCAGTGGCTTGAAAATCACACCAGATGCATGTACACTAGTGCCCAAAATCCCAAGAGGAGAGTGGAGGAGAAGGTTTAGCAGCACAGCCATCTCCCTATGGAGTGATTTCTCACTTTCCTTCTCTCTGTCTCTCTCTGGTGAGTGCATGTCCCCATGGCAAAAAAACTAAAAGAAAAAATTAAAAAAATCATAATATTCTTGTCCAGCTGTGGTGAAGCAACAGTAATACAACTGTCTTTGATGAAGAGGGTGTATGGGAAGGTCTAGGTTTGTGACCTGAGGTCTTCATGTACACCAAGGGTGCGCATACATGCCCATTATTCTGGCTAGCTGAGGCTTCAGATGTATCATGGTGTGGAGATTCTGTTTAGGGTGTCTCCCTCTCCATTTCTTTCTGCCTGTCTCTCTCATAATAAATAAAAATTTTAAAAACAGTCTTTCTGGGGACCAGCAGATGGCATACTGGTTATGTCACTGGACTCCTACATGGTTGACTGTGGCTCAAGTCCTAGACCTAGCGGTTTGAAACTCACATCAGGTGTGTGTGTGTGCGTGTGCATGCGTGCACGCGCAACCAGGATCCTGAGAGGAGAATGGAGGAGAAGGGATTGTGGTGTGGCTGTTCCTTCGGGGGGAGGGGGTGATTTAAAAAGAAAAAGTCTTTCCAAACATTTGGAAATTACAGAAAGCTAAAAATAAGAAGCTAGAAATTAACTAGTTACTCACCATCTCCAGAGATGATGAAAATTTTTAAGTGTATTTACACAGTTGTGCAACCATCCCCATAATTAATTTTAGGACATTTTCATCATCCCTTGGAGAAACTTTAGCCTGTTAACAATCACTCCCCATTTTACTCCAACTCCAAATCCTAAGCAACCACTATTTCACTTTTCATCTCTATGCCTATTCTGGATATTTTGTACAAATGGAATCATAACGGGTCTTTTGTGATTGGCTTCTTGCATTTAGCATATTTTCAAGATTCATCTAGCTTGTAACATGTGCTCAGTACTTCATTTAAGAATTATTTTATTTGCTTATTTTATTTTTTAGCTTTACCAGAGAAAGATAAGAGAGAAAGAAAGCAAGCTGCCAGGTCCAAGACGCAAATGGCAGTTAGCCATGTAGGAATCCACTGCCTTAACCACTACGCCACCTACCGGCCCTGGATGGACCACATTTTATTTATCCATACAGCAGTTAAGGGATATTTAAGTTCCCACTTTTAGGCTGTTACAAATAGTGCTGCTAGGACCATTCATGTGTAAGGTTTTGTTTGGATGTGTGTCTTTTATTGATGGTTTTCCTGATGGCTATTATTATTTGCTATTTGTTTTTAGACTGTTTAACAAAATACGGATTGTATAATATATGTGTAAAATTTTATACTCTGCCTTTTACATTTAAGCATGTTTTTAGCATTAGCAAGCATATTTTACAGAAGCATTTTCCTCATTTTTGCTCCCCTCTTAAATCTCATAGTTCTTGTGAAAACTTAATATAGATTATATACCTAGAAAATAAAATCTGTAGGAATATGTATCAAATTATTATTGGTTATTTCCAGGGGATGGGAGCAGGTAGGATTAGGGAAATTATATCGTTTACCTTAAATATTTCTATGTTTGAATTTGTACAATGAACATGTATCCTTCTATAATCATAAATCATAGCAGTGAATTATTTCCTTAGGGAATTAAGTAGAAAGAGCTTTAAGAAATTTCCTAAATCTGGAGCCAGCAGATGGTGTAGTGTTTTTGTCACTGGACTCTCACGTGACTGACCGCCATTTGAGTCCCAGACCCGGTTGTTTGAAAATCACACCAGGCATATGTGTGTGCCTGACCAGGATCCCGGAGAAGAATGTTTCCATTCTTGGGATTGTGGCAGGGCCATCCTCCCTGGGAGGATGACTTCTCACTTGCTTTCTCACTGAATCTTTCTTTCTCTCCCTGGAGAGCACACATGCCTTAAAGTAAAAACCTCTTTAAAAAAAAAATCCTAAATTTAAAAGTTATAACTAACATTATAAGTTAGTCACCCATATCAAATAAAATACAAATAGACCATTTTCTTAATTAAGTTTTACTTTTCTGTAGTCCAAGACTGTAAATACATATGCTACACAGAATTTTAAAATACATATATTTAAAGGCTGGCAGGTGGTGTGGTGGTTGGATTCCCATATGACCAGCTGTGGTTTGAGTCCCAGACCTGGTGGCTAGCTTTTTCACTTTCCCTTTCTTTCTCTGTCTCCCTCTGGTCAAAAATAATAATAATGATAATAATAATAATAACAAATGGAATTAAATAATTCTAAATTTAAAATATATACACATGTATATATTTTTTTCGCTATAGGGCACGTGCGCTCGCCAGACAGACAGAGAGAGACATAGAGACAGAAAGTGAGAAATCACCCCCCAGGGGGATGGTCACACCGCAATCCCTTCTCCTCCATTCTCCTCTCGGGATCTTGGGCACGCATGCACATGCGCCCGGCATGAGTTTTAAGCCACCGGGTCCAGGACGCGAACCGTGGTCGACTACGTGGGAGTCCAGCGACATAGCCATTACGCTAACTGCTGGTTCCCCACATGTCTATATTTTAGTATTAGAGTCAGGAAAGCAAATACTGGTTATAGGCTTTTGACTAGCTTATAGAAAATTATACTGTGTTGAATATTTTTTTCCCAAGAAAATACACATACTTGTATATTCAGTTATTTTTTTTCTTCTTTCTTTTTTTCTATATGGTGTGTACACTTGCCAGAGACAGACAGAAAGGGAGGGAAAATGAAAAAGCAACCCCCAGGGGGGATGACCACACCACAATCCTTTGTTCTTTGGGATTTGGGGCATACACAGCACCCAATGTGTTTTTCAAGTTGCCAGGCTTGGGACTCAAACCAGGCAGTCTCCCATGTGAGATCCAGCTACCTTAACTGCCATGCCATCTGCTGTCTCTGTGTTTAGTTCTTGAGTCGAATATTGATTCAAAAAGTTAGTCATCGAAAATGTGTTTAGAAGAATTTTTTGTTGTGATTTTATTGTAATAGGATTTGAAATCACTAATTGTTGCAGTCTGTTTATATAAATTTTAGATGAGGCATGGTTCTGGTAGGAATATTTATAATAGATTATATAAAGAAAGGTGACTCTTGACACTAAATCTGCTGTTGAAAGATAGCCAGGTACTTGTAATTGGCACTAAGTTTTTTTTTTTTTGGAGAGGTTTTTCGCTATAGGGCGCGTGCGCTCGCCAGACAGACAGAGAGAGACATAGAGACAGAAAGCAAGAAATCACCCCCCAGGGGGGATGGTCACGCCGCAATCCCTTCTCCTCCATTCTCCTCTTGGGATCTTGGGCACGCACGCACACGCGCCCGGCGTGAGTTGTAAGCCACCGGGTCCGAGATGCGAACCACGGTCGACTACGTGGGAGTCCAGCGACATAGCCATTACGCTAACTGCTGGTTCCCGGCACTAAATTTTAAGGGTTACAGGAATAGTTCTTGGATAATGGGGTAGGATTGGTAGGATTGTTCAGAAAATTTCCAGTTTATTCACACTCTAGATACTATAGAGAGTGTTGGTTGGTATTCAAGAAAGAAAGGGAGTTAATAGTTAATATGCCAGGTACACACAGACAATTTTGTACCTATTGTCTCATTTACTTTTCACATTCAGGGTAACTACGTTGATAATGGTATTATCTCCATTTTGCAGGTGAGGAAAGTGAGGCTCAGAGAGATTAAGTAACTTGCCCAAAGTAACAGCCAGTATGTAACAGAGCTGGGATTTGAATTCCTATCTGTCAGACTCCAAAGCCCATGCTCTTTCCAGTACTTCACACTGCAGCAGGTAAGTATGATAATTGGCCCTGTGCTTGCCTTATTTAGGGCATCCCAATCTTCAGCCTGTTTCCATCACTCAGTATCTAACTCCTCCTCAGACTTCTATTAGAAGGACCTATGACTTGGGCCAAGAGTGGTCCTTATCAAACTGATAGCAGTGATAACTCGTCAGTTCTTTCTGGATATTGCCATTACTCCTCCACAAAGAGGAATGTGTATGTTTTTTGCTTTCAAAATACTGTTTCCTCTATTATGGTGTAGCAGCAAAAATATCCTAGGAGTTTGCTAGTGTGGACATTTAACTTTTACTAAAAGCATCATTCATATTTCAGGATTTAAGGCTGTATAGCCAAAGGTCTGTAGAAGTCATTTTGCTTTGTTGGGTAGGGAATGGCTGGCTGTTCTATTCCCTAACCTGCTACATCATACAATTGTTGTGAGGGTGGAATGAGATAAAAGATGTTAACTATAGGAAATACCATGTAGTAATTCTTTACCTTTCTAAAAGCCCCATCTAAGTAGAGATTCTTCGAAATTCTAGCATACGTAGATTTATTTATCTCTATTTTTTTAATCAGGCAAAAGAATTTAGAGTTAGTGTGCTTGAATTGTAAATTATTCCTATTTGAGATTTAGGGTTAGCTATTCACATTAAAAAATCTGTTCTGGAGCCAGCAGGTGGTGTGGTGGTTAAGGTGCTGTACTCCCACATGGCCGACCTCAGTTCAAGTCCTGGACCTGGTGACTTCTCTCTCTCTCTCTTGCTCTCTCTCACTCACTCACTCTCTCGTTCTCTCTCTCTCTCTCTCTCTCTCTCTCTCTTCTCTCTTTCTCTGGTGAGTGTGCATGTCCTATAGCATGTTAAAAAAACAGTTATAATAAATAATTGTTTTGTTTTTGTTGTAAAGAGATTTTTTGCTATAGAGTGTGTGCACTTGCTAGAGAGAGAGAGAGAGAGAGGGAGAGGGAGAGAAATCACCCCCCGGAGGGGATGGCTACACCGCAATCTCTCCTCTTCTGTTATCCTCTTGGAATTCTGGGCATGCACGCACACACTTCTGGTATGAGTTTCAGCCACCAGGTCCTGGACTTGAACTGCAGTCGACTATGTGGAAGCCCAGCAATGTAACCATTATGCCAACTGCTGGTCCCAATATATAAAATAATTTTAAAAGGCTGTTCTGCATTTTAGTGTGCATATTAGAACCAACTGAGGTTATTTTTTAAGTATCTTGGTAATATATGGTAGGAAAATCCTGGAAGTTAAAAAGTTATTACAAGCAAGAATGAACTAACTTTTAAAAAGCTACACAAATAAACTCTCATAAATTTATCTAACTTCTCACAACCACCCATGGTAAGTGAATATTAAATATGCAATATCAATCACCTAGAAAGTTGGTTTTCTTTTGATTTGTCATACTATTGTCATTGATTTATTTTTCAGTGCCCTCTACGAGATGTGTGTAGTCTTCTATGACTTCGGCTATCTAGTCTTGCTTTTTCCCAGAGGTCTTAAGTGTATCATTTCATATGTTCATAAAACTCATTTTAATTAAGGACTTACTGTATAAGACTGAGAGTAAATAAAGCAGTAAACTCATAGGAGGTAGCAAAAGAAGCAACGATCCCTGCCCTTATGCAGCTTACATTTCAGTAGGGGGATTGTAGACCAGAAGTAATATAAATAAATATGTTAGCTGATAATATTGATAGAACAGGACACAATAAAAGGAAGGGGAGTTGTGATTTAAATGATTCAGGATGAGAAATGACATGTGGACAATGATCTGAAGGAGATAAAGGAGAAAGTATGTTGTCATCCAAGGGAAGGGAATGCCAGCTAGTACTAAGGCCCTAAAGTGGGAATGTGTAACAGCAATAGCAAAGAGGTCAGTATGATTAGAACAAGGTGTGTGGGGCCAGCAGGTGGCATGGTGGTTGAGACATCGGACTCCTATACGGCTGACAGCTCTTTGAGTCCTGAATCAATAGCTTGCTTTCTCACTTTCCCTCTCTCTGGTGAGTACACATGCTCTATAGCAAATTAAACAACAATAACAATAAATAAAATTAAGTAATTTTTTAAAAAAAGAAGTCAAGTGTGTGTTTTGGGGTGACTTAACTGTCCATTCAGAGGACTTTACTTCTCCATGCAATGGGAAGTCATTGAGATTTTAGCAGAATTTTAACTCCAGAGTCTTTAGAAATGTTCTTGAAAATGCAAAGGGAACACAGTAAATAGAAGGTGTTAGGTGTTCGGGTGTTCTTATTTCTCTGCCGAGGCAGAGGTTTTTATAAGGCACAACTTATTTTAAGGTGTGCTATTAAGCACTGCCATAATGGAAATGTCACAGAAATTTTTTTATTTAAAGAAGTGGGGGAACCAGCAGAATCTAATAGTTATGTTGCCAGACTGCCACATAGTTGACTGCAGTTTGAGTCCTGGACCTGACAGCTTAAACTCACACAGGGTGCGTGTGCATGTAGGCCCAAAATCCTGAGAGGAGAATGGAGGAGAAGGGATTTCTCCCTTTATCTCTCTGTCTCTCTGGCAAGCAAATGCACCCTATTGCAAAAATCTCTCTAAAGAAAAAAAAAAGAAGAAGAAGGGGGCACAACAGATGGCATAATGGTTACGTCGCTGGACTCCCACATGACTGACTGCAGTTCAAGTCCCAGACCTGGCAGCTTGAAATTTACACTGGGTGCATGTGTGTTCATGCCCTGAATCCTGAGAGGAGAATGGAGAAGGGATTGCTGTGTGACCATCCCTCTGGGGGATGATTTCTCACTTCCTGTCTCCAGCAAGTGTATGCACCCTGTTAGCAAAAATCTCTCTTAAAACAAAATAAATAAATAAAGGAGTGGGTTACCGTGGGAAGTTAGATATATTTGTTAAGAGTTAATTTGTATAGCTTTAAAAAAAGTGTTTTTGTTTGTTTTTGTAATAGTACATGCAAGCGTATGTGGGGGGGGTCACCCTCCGTAGAGGTCCCCTCTGTAAGGTCTTGTCACATTGCAGTCTTCTTCCCCTAGCCCTCGAGTTCATCGAGATCTTGGGTGCAGTTGTGAACACCAAACATGTTTCATGTCTATGAAAAGGGAGAGCCAAACCTGTGGCTGGCCATATGGCTTCCAACACTGCAGTTGAGTACACTGCTGACTGACTGTGGGGGCTGGGCTTTGTATAGATTTTTTTAAATGAAGGGCAATCTGTTTATGACATAATCTCTAGAAAAATTGTGGTGTCATAAATATGAGTATATCACTCTTGGTAATACAGTAGTAAAGGAGATGAATTGAAACATCCAAGTCTTCTTACATGAAGTATATTTACTTATGGATTAATAATTATTCCATGTAATGGCAATGTGATAAGAAAAAGTACTGGATTGTTTTCATAAAGTAGTTGCTCTTTAAGGTTAAGTAACCATGTAATTGTAAAAAACACCTTAAGGTAAGGAGCTTTTTTTTTTTTTTAAATTTCATCACGTGTTGGTTGTAATTTTTTTTTTTTTTAACTTCTACATTACCAGATTTCACTTGAGTGGAAGTGTAGTGCTTTATAGTTCAAG
Organism: Tupaia tana; assembly: GCA_026018925.1. Taxonomy (NCBI): domain Eukaryota; kingdom Metazoa; phylum Chordata; class Mammalia; order Scandentia; family Tupaiidae; genus Tupaia; species Tupaia tana. The sequence continues at coordinate 202,347,605 of JAKSZU010000001.1, forward strand.
TTTGGATATGTCTTTGCCAATGATAGGTCCTTGAGTGCTTTTCCCCTTCCTGTCTTTTTTGTTGTTTGTTTCTTTCTTTCATGAGAAAAGAGAGAGGGAACCAGCAGTTAGCATAATGGCTATGTCGCTGGACTCCCACGTAGTCGACCGCGGTTCGTGCCCCGGACCCGGTGGCTTAAAACTCACGCCGGGCACGTGTGCGTGCCCAAGATCCCGAGAATAGAATGGAGGAGAAGGGATTCCGGTGTAACCATCCCCCCTGGGGGGTGATTTCTCGCTCTCTGTCTCTATGTCTCTGTCTGTCTGGCGAGCGCATGCGCCCTATAGCAAAAAAACAAACAAACAAAAAAACTCTCAAAAAAAAAAAAAGAAGATAAGAAAAAGAAAAGAGAGAGCCCCCAGTAAGGTCTTGATGCTGCAATCTATATTCATGAGCCAGCATGTGCCCAGCATATTCAGGGAGGTCTCCAGACTTGAACCAGCAGCCTTCCCATTTGGGATTGCTTCGCAGAACTCCATGTTTCACTGCTGGGCCACCACCCTGCCCCTGTGGCTCTTCTGATTCCTCTCACATCTCTACTCTTCCTATAGTGAATGAGTCAGCTATTTTGTTTTCTTGTTACTCTTACTTTTTTAATCTCCTGTGTACTCTAGATAGGATCTAGTTTGGATAATCTTGGTTGATGAAGTTAGACTAGTTTGGAAGGGTTACTAAAGCAGTTGTTTTGAACAATTAACTATGGCTTATATTGGACAATTGATGTTCCTTAAACTTGGTTTTCAGAGTCCTTTACAGCCTGTATTTCCTTGTAACTATGTAGTTCTCAGTCCTAAGCAAAACATTTTGTTTACTGTCCCCCAAATAATGCTCAGCAATGTGTAAGTACAATGCATATGTAAGGCATAAATATGTCCCAGGCTTTTCCATGTCTCTGTTTCTTCTTAATGCATTTTACCTTCCTCAAATTTCTTTTCATCTCTTCTCCACATATCCAGTTTTCTACCCATATTTCAAGACCACATTTATATTCAGCCTTTCCAAGAAAACCTGTTTTCTCTACCTTAACTTAAAATGTATTTTCTTCCTTGAATTTTTATAGAAATAACCATTGGGAGTTAACCATAAACTTTTATTTATTGCTACCTTTGAACAATTATTTTACAAGTTAGATTTCTCCAAGAAACAGAAGAAATAAGGTGTGTGTGTTCATGTGTGTATGGAGAGAGCGAGACATATTTATGATAAGGAATTGGCTCAGGCAGTTATGAAGGCTGACAAGTCCTAAGATCTGCAGGATGAATTGGCAAAATGAAAACCCAGTAAAGCCAATGGTATGGTTCCAGTTCAAAGGCTAGCAGGCTTTAGACCCAGAAGAACCAATGTTTCAGTTAGAAGACAGGAAAAAGAAACGACATTCTAGTTTATAGGTGATCAGGCAAAAGGAATTCTCTTAGTATTTATTTTGCTGTTCCTTTGAAGTGCCTTGTCTTACCAGCTTGAATATAAGCATCTAGAGGGCAGGACTACAAATCCTGTGTGCTCGTTAACCTTCCAAGAATCCTTGCATTCTTCCGTGTAGTAGGTATATCTACATACTCTATATAACCATTACATTTTAGAGCTGGAAAGGACTTTTAAGTTATTCCTATTTCAGAGTTGGAAATTAAAGAGTAACTTTCAAATGGGAAGAAATAATACTATACCTCTTCACTTGTGGTTACAATGAAATAATGTATGTGGAATCATTTAGGACAGAACCTGTCATATAGTTAATGGTTCAACAATTGCATTTCTTTGTGTTAGAAGTTAAGTGACTTATTAAGACTTTTTAAAATTTTTGCTTTGTTTATAATAGAGGATATGTGCACGAGAGAGAGAGAGAGAGAGAAGAATCTTTGACAGGTTCTTGTTATGCTGCAGTGCTCTTTCCCCAGTCCTCTAGCTCCTCAGGATTCAGGGTGCACACACACGTACCTAGTGTGTTTTCAGGCCATCCTGGGAATCTGAACCCATGGTCAATCATGTGGCTTCTAGCACTGTGGTTACTTCAGTTTACTAATTGCACCACCAGGCTGGGCCTTTTTTCCTTTTTTTTTTTTTTTTTTTTTTTTTTTTTTGCTTAGGAACAAGAATCAAAATGGTTTGCAAAGTCCTTTAATATAGAAAATTAGGCAATATTTTTGGAGATTCATTTTTCCCCCTTTTTCCCTTTCATTTAAGACTGTATATAATGCATCATTCAAATTTTTTTTTTTTTAATTTTTTTGCCTTAGGGCGCATGTGCTTGCAAGAGAGAGACAGAGAGAAGGAAAGTGAGAAATCATCCCTTAGGGTGGCTGTCCACCTTCTCTATTTTCCTCTCAGGACTTGGGCATTTATGCACATGCACCCAGTGTGATTTTCAAGCCTCTGAGTCTGGGATTGGAACTGCTATTGGCCATGATGGACCAAAGAACCTTAACCACTATACCATTTGCTGGTCCCATCACTCAGGTTTTTTTGTTCGTTTTTTTCTAGATTTTTTTTATAGGGTGTGTGCGTACTTGCCAGAGAGAAAGTGAGAGAGAAAGTAAGAAATAACTCCCCAGGAGCAATGACCAGTTGCAATCCCTTTGCCTCCATTCTCCCCCTGGGATTTTGGGTACCTGGTGTGATCTTCAAAGTGCCAGGACTGGGACTCATACTGCAGTTGGCAATGTGGGAGTCCAGTGCCTTAACCACTGTGCCACCTACTGGCCTCCCATCATTCAGTTTTTCCTTTTTTTTTTTTTTTTTTTGAGAGAGATTTTTGCTATGTGGTGTGTGTGCTTGCCAGAGAGATAGAAAGAATGGAAGGGAGAAATCACCCCATGGGGAGGATGGCCATGCCACAATCCCTGTTCCTCCATTTTTCTCTCGGGATTTTGGGCATGCATGCACACATGCCTAGTGTGAGTTTTAGGCTTTGGGGTCCAGGACTCAAACAGTAGTTGATTACATGGGAGTCCAGTGATGTATCCATTATATCATCTGCTGGTCCCCCATCATTCACTTTTTCATATTCAGTATTGTCCGACAATGAGAACTTACTTAATTTGAGGTAATGTCATTCTTCCCTCAAAGGATTTTTACTTGACTTGTTAAATTTGCTGATTTATATTCAAGATTCCAATAGGTATTCAGTCATAAGGGATTATAACCAGTTGGCAAGTTTTATTTTGAATAGGATTGTATGGATGTTGCAGGTTGAGGCTATAGAAGCTTAAGTCACAGTATCTAAACCCCAGAGTACTTTTTTTTTTTTTTTTTGAGAGGTTTTTGCTATAGGGCGCATGTGCTCGCCAGGAAGACAGAAAGTGAGAGATCACCTCCGGGGGGAGGGATGGCCATGCCACAATTCCTTCTCCTCCATTCTCCACTTGGGATTTGGGGCATACACGCACACGTGCCCGACATGAGTTTAAGCTACCGGGTCTGGGACTCAAACCAGGTAGACTACAAGGGAGTCCAACGGTATAGCCATTACGCCAACTGCTGGTCCCAACTCTAGAATACTTGAATTTGAACTTAAATTTTTTTTTTTTAGAAAAATGAAATGGATGGTTTTAAAATGTTTACATTTAATTTTTTTATTCTTTCTAGAGTTCCTTGTAAACATATCTTAAAGCTTTCAAGATGGTTCTAGCAGACCTAGGAAGAAAAATAACATCAGCATTACGCTCATTGAGCAATGCCACCATTATCAATGAAGAGGTATGTAAAATATTTCGTGGACTATTTATGATCATGTGTCATCACTAGAGACTATTAATAACTTCTATGTTTATACTTATTTTGATGTACAGTTAATACTTACAGATGAGAACCTAAAACCAACTACTATAAGTAGTGTTTTTTGAGAAATCAAGTACAGTCATGCACAGCTTGCATTTAGACTGGAGTATGTTCTTAGGAATGTATCATTAGTCAATTTCATCATTGTGCCAGCATCATAGAGTGTACTTATTACAAACCTAAGTGATATAGCCTACTTACACTCTTAGGCTGTTTGGTATAATCTATGGGACTACCGTCACATATGCAGTCTGTCGTTGGCCAAAATGTCATTTATGCAGCACATGACTGTATCTTACTATAATTTCAGCTTTATCAAAGACTTTCAAAAGAAAAAAAGACCTTAGCACTTGTAGAAATAATATTTTACCTTTTGATAAATGACTTAAATCTAGAAATAGATTTTTTTGCTTTTTCTCTTGACATAAATGTGAAACTGCATTATTCTGCTCTTTTTGACTAGGCATGTGCTTAACTGACCTTTTCTCTTTGATTTTTGTCTGGCATTCTTATGAAAAGGCTAGTGTTTTCATCTTGACTACTTTGATTCATTTACTCAAAATCCTTTCAGCTTTTCAGAGATCTTGTAAGGTCATATCTGAAATATTCTTCCCTGGCTTCCTTATTTTAAGATTTTGTCTTAGAGGTTTGTTAATTGAAAAAAGATGATTATAATCTACAAGTATACTATACATTTTGTAATAACAATGGACAAAGTACTGAACTTGGTGTTAGAAGACCTTGGTTAGATAGTCTCACTAATTTTAGTCATTGTTGGATATACATTTTGGCAAGTCCATCTTAGATTCCTATGTATAAAATGAGAAAATTGCATTTGCATTACAAAATGATTTTGCGGGAAAAAATGAATAGATTAAATGTACTTCCTAACTTGGAGATTTGGAAGCAAATTCTAATACAGAGTTTGATGTCAGTGCTTTAATAAGCTAATGGAATTAAGTAAGTTTGAGACTATCACAGATAACCTAGTCCAGACTCTGATTTATCAGAAACAGAAAGTTTAACTTGATTATGAATTGGAAGAACCAAGATTAGAATCTTATTTTCCTAAAATTCCTTTTCAGGGTTTTTTCTAGTAATTCTTTTTCTTTTCTTTTTCTTTTTTTTTTTTTTTTTTTGCTATAGGGCGTGTGTGCTCACCAGAAAGACAGAGAGAGACAGAGAGATAGAAAGCGAGAAATCACCCCCCAGGGGGGATGGCCACGCTGCAATCCCTTCTCCTCCATTCTCCTCTCGGGATCTTGGGCACGCACGCACACGCGCCCGGCGTGAGTTTAAGCTGCTGGGTCTGGGACTCAAACCGCGGTCGACTGCATGGGAGTTCAGCGACGTAGCCATTACGCTAACTGCTGGTCCCTCTAGTAATTATTAAATAAAACAAAACTTAAACCATTGTTTAGTTTTATAATTCAGAATAAGTAAAACAACAGCTTTCCAATCAGTTTCCTCTGTTGTTTGACCCTTACAATCTTTGTGTTTATAGTAAAGAAATGGAAACCAGGGAAGAAGTGCTTGGTGGGAAGTATCAATATAATAACAGCTGTTGCTTGAATTGGCAGCTTTTCTGGTCTTGCTACCATGCTGCTAGTGAATTAACAGAGAGAAATCCCTCTAGCAAGAACTTATTTCCAGTTTTATCAGACCCCCTTAGTGAGGGGTCCTAAGCCTTTGTAGGATATGTGAAGTGAATTAAAGGGATTCAATGAAGAAGTATTTGTGGGTATATATATATAATACATACATGTATGTATATATATATTATATATATATATATAATTTTTTTTTTTTTTTTTTTTGCTATAGGGCGCGTGTGCTCACCAGAAAGACAGAGACAGAGAGACAGAAAGTGAGAAATCACGCCCCAGGGGGGATGGCCACACCGCAATCCCTTCTCCTCCACTCTCCTCTCGGGATCCTGGGCACGCATGCACATGTGCCCGGTGTGAGTTTAAGCCACCTGGTCCGGGACTCGAACTGCAGTTGACTACGTGGGAGTCCAGCAACATAACCATTACGCTAACTGCTGATCCCGTGTGGGCCTATATTTTTACAGACATTTTTGCTGACACCAGGTATATAGCAATGAACAAAACAGACTAAAATTCCTCCCTTCATGGAGCTTACATTGTAGTGTGTTAGTCTTTATAGGATATGTGTAGCTGAAGCCAGTGCCTTACAGACTAAAATTCCTCCCTTCATGGAGCTTACATTGTAGTGTGTTAGTCTTTATAGGATATGTGTAGCTGAAGCCAGTGCCTTGCAACTCAATAAACATGTGGTAATAATGAGTTATTAATGGAGAATTATTTCCATTCTATCTTTATTCCTCTGCTCTGAGTGGAAATAATAATCCTATCACATTTTTCTCTGTGGTAGTCCGATTAAGAAAGCACATACTGTGAATATATACGGGATGCTTGAGCTACAGGAGCCCTTCAGTGACATAGAAAACATCGGTGGCAGCATCTATTGTATAATGACTTTTTTTGGTTGGATATTGTGTTTATTATAACTTTAATATAGGAATAAAACTGTGGTAGTTAATACTTGGTTATATAAAACTAAATGGGATGACTTGACAGAATGACTGGATATTTAATAAGATTATCTCTTCAAAGCTACCTGAAACCTTTTTTCTTCAATAGTGTGATTGGGACTAGTAGACCGTAATTGTTACGTCGCTGGACTCCCATGTAGTCGACTGTGGTTTGAGTCCTGGATCTGGTGGCTTAAAACTCATGCCGGGTACATGTACATGTGTGCCCAAAATCCCGAGAGGAGGTTGGAGAAAGGATTGCGGAGTGGTCATTTCCCCTGGGGGGTGATTTCTTACTTTCAGTCTCTCTTGTGAGTGTACTCAACCTATAGCAAAAATCTCTTTCAAAAAAAAAAAAAGTGTGGGAACCAGCAGTTAGCGTAATGGCTATGTCGCTGGACTCCCACATAGTCAACCACGGTTTGCGTCCCGGACCCGGTGTCTTAAAACTCACGCCGGGTGCGTGTGCGTGCGTGCCCAAGATCCCGAGAGGAGAATGGAGGAGAAGGGATTGCGGCGTGGCCATCCCTCCTGGGGGGTGAATTTTTGCTTTCTGTCTCTATGTCTCTGTCTGTCTGGCAAGGGCATGCACCCTATAGCAAAAACCTCTCCAAAAAAAAAAAAAAAATGTGTGATTTAAAATTTTTCATTTATTTATTTATTTTTGTCATGCTGTGTATGTGCTTGCCATGGGGAAGAAGAAAGAGAAAGCACTCCTACAAAAGGGTGTGGTTACCCCATAATCCTCTTTCTTCTATTTCTCCCTCCCTTCAGGATTTTGGGCATGCACACAAGTAAGCCAGGCATGTTTTTGAAGCCAGGATTGGGATTTAAGCTGTAGTCTGCCATATGAGATCCAGCTCCCAATATACACAGCTTAACCACTGCATTATGGGCCTAGCCCTTGTTTTGTTTGTTTGTTTGGTTTTTGAAATTTTGGCAGAGGATTCTTGCACTTGCCAGGGAGACAGAGAGTCATAGATAAAGAGAAAACATTTCCCATAGAGCATGGTGCTGCCACAGTCTTTTCTCCTTCATCTTTTCCTCTGTTCAAGATTTTAGGCATGCATGCACACTTGCCTAGCCTGTTTTTCAAGAAGCTGTCAGATCCAGGACTCAAACTATAAGGTTGGTCATGTGAGATCCAGCTGCCTTAACCATCAGGCCGTGGGGCCAGCCCTTGTTTTATCTTTGCCAAGCTGTGGTAGTATATGATAATTGGTCAACCACTACTTTTAAGTAATTAAAATGATAGCCTGGATGCTTTAAAATTTTATTTATTTTCAGGTATTAAATGCTATGCTAAAAGAAGTATGTACAGCATTATTGGAAGCCGATGTTAATATTAAACTAGTGAAGCAACTAAGAGAAAATGTCAAGTAAGTCAAAATAATCAGGTAAAAAGCAGATGAAATTAAGTTTAATTTATTGGGATGAAGTGTCAACTGGAAAAGTTGGTTATATGATGAAATATTTCAACATTTCTGCTATAAAACCCTAGAAGAGTATAGAACTCATGTTGGAGACTGGATGTATGGTTTGTTTCCATGTGATGGGTCAAAGAGTAAAGTATATGTAACTTTCATTTAATTATTAATTTTTTTTAAATTTAACTACTCCTTTACTTGAATGGATTCAATTATATGGTATATAGTAATTTAATATAAAAGCCTTTTAATAATTCAGATTCTTCTTAGAAAAGTGGTAGGATTTTATCCTCTTCAGGCTTAAGGGGACATTAATCAGCCTCCTTCGTTATTGGAGAACTGTATTACGTTTTGTTCTCCTTTTGGTTTCTCTGTTCATTTCTGAAGGAAGTAGTAATGCGTGTGGTCTTAGTTATTGTACTCAGTGGGAGAGGCTCTGCCCGGGCAGGACACACACAATACAGCTACCTAATTAACTGCTTTAATCTCACCTCTTTTCCTGCTCAAGACATCCCTCCCTTTTGTATTGTTAGACTGGAAATAGATAAGGAACTACTAGCATTTACGCATTGTGAACTAGAGAAAGAAGTCCTGTTTTCTCTGTGGTAAAGCCGAATGAGCTATATAAGCTGCCAGAAAAATAAAATTAGTGCTTTGCAGTGATTTGAAGTGTACATTAATATTTATATTTTCAGATAAAAGCCTTGAAAAACCAAAGTCTTACATCCTATTTTTCTTGGTTAAATTCTTTATAATATAGACTTACATATCTGTAGTAATCATATGCGTGTTAATGGAATTCTATTAATATGAATGATTAAATATTATTATACTCTTTAAGCCAGAAACTTGTTTTTTTTTTAACTGACTTCTCTTCCCTACCCCAAACATTACCATCATAAAGGTCTGCTATTGATCTTGAAGAGATGGCATCTGGTTTGAACAAAAGAAAAATGATTCAGCATGCTGTATTTAAAGAACTTGTGAAGGTAAAAGTATATCATGATTGTGCTATGATTTTGTAGACTTTGGATACAAATATACAACATTACAAGCCCAAGCCCAGCCATAGTGGCATTGCTCTCTGCAGCCATGCGGAGGATCAGAGTTGGGTTTCTCTGGACACACCAGGGACATATCAGGGTGCACAAAAGAGCTGCTGTGATTCTGACTGAAGGACTGAGGGGGATCACATGTGGAACCCTATTGAATATCACTTTCCCTCTGTCTCTCATGGAATAAATCAATAAATAAGCTTAAATATATGTACTAATAATACTAAAACCATTTCAGAATCCTTTTTCATGTGTTTTTATAGAATATTCATCTATACTAATATACTGATAGAAAGATTATTACCTTTTTTAAAGTGGCCTGTTTTTATTATGGACGTTACTGAATATAGAATCCTGGATATAAATATTCAGGCTGTTCCTGCAAAAATAGACACAGGGTTTACATGTCAAGGTCATCCCCAATCTTAGCTAGCTTGGATGATGGGCACAGGCATGCATGCCTGGTGTGTTGGAGAGGTCCCGTATTGTGGATTTATTATTATATTGGGACACACGTTTTAAACTCCAAACAGCTAACTTGCAACTGAATTGTTATTTTATATGCACTTTTTAAAAATAATTATTATTATTATTTTTTTATTTATTCATTCATTTATTTTTTAATTTGACCAGAGAGAGACAGAGGGTGAGAAAGCAAGCCACCAGATTCAGGACTTGAACCCTGGTCGGCCATGTAGGAGTGTCCTGCACCTTAACCACCACGCCACCTGCTGGTCCCCTATATGCACTTTTTAAAATGCCATGTACTTGGGCTGGCAGATGGTGTGGTGGTTTAATTGTGCTGGACTCCCACATGGCTGACTGTGGTTCTAGTCCTGGACCTGGTGGCTTGCTTTCTCTCTTTCTCTCTCTCTCTCTTTTTGTTCCTCTCTGGTCAAAATAAAATAAATAAATAAATAAATAAATAAAGTTAAATAAAATAATCTTAAAAAAAAATGCCATGTCCTTATTAGTTTGGAGACTATTCCTATAGTGAACGTCTAATTTTTCATTCTCATTATAAAACTGATAATTATTTTTGAGTAGCCCTCTAATTTAGTAACCTTATAGAACAGTAGATCTTTGGCATTGGAGAATTTACTATTTGACCTCAAGGGTCTTGATCATATGTAAACATTTGTCAAATTGAACATTGACGGAACCAGCAGGTGGCATAGTGGTTAAGGCGCTGGACACTCCCACATGGCCAACCATGGTTTGAATCCTGGACCTGGTGGCTTGCTTTCTCACTTTCTCTCTCTCTCTGTCTTGCTCTGGTCAAATTAAAAAAAAAAAAAAAAAAAAAGGATGAATAAATAAAATTAAATAAATAATTCTTTAAAAAAAATAAACTTTGGCTAGCAAGATTTAAAAAAAAAAAGATTGAACATTGACATAAACACTCTCCAGTGTGCTAGCCACTAGCCACATGTGGTTATTGAACACTTGTAATGTGGTTAGACCAAATTGAGATGTGCTTGTATATATAAAATACATACCAAATTAGAAGACATAGTATGGGAAAGGAATGTAAAATATCTCATTTTTAAAATATTGATTGCATGTTGAAATAATACTTTAGACATACTGGATTATTAAAAGTGCTACCTGTTCTTAATGTTGCTACTAGAAATTTTAAAATTCATATGTGGCCTACACCTATATTTTTGTATTATATTTCTGCAATGCTGATTTAGATTATCCCTCTGGCTCAAATTTGTTCCCACATTTTATTTCCCCCTCTAGCTTTTTCTAAAAAATGTTTTGAGATCTGTATCCTTGTGCTGGTTTGGGAGTCTGGGCTTTATTATGACTTTACAATGTGTTATTTTACATTTTTCAGTTTTACTCTGTATACACAAAGGGGATTAGTAGAGTTGCAATAGAATGGTAGTGTGGTGGTTTTTAGGGCCAACTAGCAGCATGATGGTTAAAGGTGGCTGATTCCCACATGGCCAGTTCTGCAGTTTGAGTCCTTGAGCTGGCAGCTTGAAAATACACTGGGCACATTTGAGTGTGTGGCCAGATCCCAAAAGGAGGGAGAGATGAAGAAGGGATTGTCGCATGACTACCCCCATGGAGGTGCTTTCTCACTTTTTTGCTCTCCAGTGAGATTAAGTGTCCTCTGGCAAAAAGGAAAATAATATTTAAATTACCCTTTTTTGTTTTAGAGAGAGAGATTTTTGCTATAGGGTATGTGCACTCACCAGAGAGACACAGAGACAGAAAGTGAGAAATCATCCACCAGAGGGAAGGCTACACCATAGCCCCTTTTCCATTCTCCTCTTGGGATTTTAGACACACACGCACATGTACCTGGCTTGAGTTTGAAGCCACTGGGTCTGGGACTTGAACTGCAGTCGACTATGTGGGACTCTTTGACAGCCATTGTGCCATCTACTGGTCCCTTAAATTACTTTTTTTTTTTTTAAAGAATTATTTTGGTTTTTAATTTTGACTGTATTAATTTATTTATTTAACATAATTTGACCAGAGAGGGACAGAGTGAGAACTAGAGATATAAAGTGAGAAATCCAGCACCCTTAAGCACCACGCCACTTGTCGGTCCCTTAAAAGGTGTAGGGGGGCTAGTGGAGGTGTGGTAGTTAAGGTGCTGGACTCCCACAGGGTTGTCACGGTTTTGAGTCCTGGACCTGATAGCTTGCTTGCTTTCTCTCTCTCTGTTCACGTTTTTAAAAATATAATAATGATGATGATGAATAAAATTAAGTAATTCTTTTTTTAAAAAGTTGTAGGGGAAGGGTGCTTTTTATTTTTTAAAGAATTCTTTCTTTTTTTGGAGAGGTTTTTGCTATAGGGCGCATGCACTCGCCAGAAAGACAGAGAGAGACAGAGAGATAAAGCAAGAAATCACCCTGCAGGAGGGATGGCCACGCTGTATCCCTTCTCCTCCATTCTCCTCTCAGTATCTTGGGCACGCACACACACATGCCCGGCGTGAGTTTAAGCCACCGGGTCCGGGACTCAAACCACGGTCGACTACGTGGGAGTCCAGCAACATAGCCATTACGCTAACTGCTGGTCCCTAAAGAGTTATTTCTTAGAGCTAGCAGTTAGTGTGGTGGTTAAGGTGCTGGACTCTCACATAGCCAACTGTGGTTTGAGTCCCAGACCTAGTAGCTTGTTTTTTCACTTTCTCTCTTCTCTCCCTCTCTGGTAAGTGCATGTGTCCTATAGCAAAATTTAAAAACAAAAACAAACCCACACTGATAATAATAATTAATTTAATTTTAAAAATAATTCTTAAATGATTATTTCTTTAATTTTATTATTATTATGACTTTTCAGTTTGCTATAGGGTAGGTACATGCATGTCCATGTGAGAGAAAGCAAGAAAGCAAACCACCAGATCCAGGACATGAACTGTGGTCAGCCGCAGAGAGTCTAGCACCTTAACCACCATGCCACCTGCTGGCCCTGGGGAAGCGTTTTTGAATGTAAGCATATGTTAATCTGATTTTATGTTACTTTTGGTATATAGCTTGTAGACCCTGGAGTTAAAGCATGGACACCCACTAAAGGAAAACAGAATGTAATCATGTTTGTTGGATTGCAAGGGAGTGGTAAAACAACAACATGTTCAAAGGTAAGTTACTCTTAATTAAAAATAAGAGAGTTATGGTGCAGGTAATAGGGGCACTGATTGTGCTGTGCTGGAGGCAGTTTAGGAAGGTCCAGGGTTTGTGTTCTGAGTCTGCCTAGTGTGCTGAGTGTGCCAGTGGATGCACTTGTGATCCTGGCTGGCTGGAGGACTTGGAGGTGGATCACAGTGTGACAACCTATAGAGGGTACTTGTTTCTCCTTCCTGCCATGCCCACCGTGAGGGAAATAAACTTTAAAAAGAAGTCGTACATTTGGGGACCAGCAGTTAGCATAATGTCTATGTCGCTGGACTCCCATGTAGTCGACCGCGGTTCGAGTCGCGGACCCAGTGGCTTAAACTCACACTGGGCGCGTGTGTGTGCCCAAGATCCCAAGAGGAGAATGGAGGAGAAGGGATTGCCGCGTGGCCATTCCCCCGGGGGGTGATTTCTCGCTTTCTGTCTCTGTCTCTCTCTGCCTTTCTGGCGAACGCACGCGCCCTATAGCTAAAAAAAAACCTCTCCAAAAAAAGAAAGGAAAAAAAAAAAGTCGTACACTGTAAAGATATATGTGATTAAATGTAATATAAAAATAATAATAATAAATATTAAAAGTCATAGGGAAGATCCCTTTATATTAATCAAGTTTTATGTTAAAGCTAGCTTTATAATCCTATTTCTTTACAGTTTTGTTGCTTGATGTATCTATGAAAGAACTTCTAAAAGCTTATAGAAAATGCATCCTATGAGAAAACTGCATAGATTTCAAAATTATTTTACACCAAATAAGCTTATACCTTAATTCCATTTTTCCACAAACTTTTTGAAGTCCCTTTGTAGTAAGTTTTTTGGTAATAGTTTTTTGGTAGGATAAGAGAGACTATCGTAATCTCTGGTGGTGGTTTTTTTGTACGATTGATAGACTTGGGGCTAACAGGTGGTGTGGTGGTTAGGCACTGGGCTCCCACATGGCCAACGGCAGTTCAAGTCCTGGACTAGATAGCTTGCTTTCTCACTCTCTCCCTTTCCCTTCCTCTCTCCCGCCCTCCCCCCCCACCCCCTCTGGTGAGCACATGTGCCCTTTAGCAAATTAAAAAAATAAAAGTAGCAAAAAAAAGAATATTGGTACTTTTTTTTTTTTTTTAATAAAAGCGACTATTCTTTTCTTTTAAGGAAGTAAGTATATGAGTTTTTTTTGGAGATGAAAACATGGAAAGTTTCTCTTCTCTTTCTTCTAAGGTTCAAGACCTCTTTTCACTGAAAGTATCTCACCCAGTGTAATATTTTGTGTATTTTTATGTTAACTTTTAATTTATTATATCACTCATATCTCCAAAATTGTGTGCTTCAAATTGTTGATCAGTTTTTTTTGTTTGTTTGTTTTTTCCCTTTTTTTCTCCCCACAAGCCTCGTAGTTTAGTTTTTTTTTTTTTTTTTTTTTTTAAAAAGTAGAGACAAGCAGATGGCATAACTGGTATATTGCTAGACTCCCACATGGCCGACCATGATTTGAGTCCCTGACCTGGTGGGTTGAAACTCAGGCCGGCACATGTGAGTGCACGCCCAAATTCTTGAGAGGAGAATAGAGGAGAAGAGATTGTGGTGTGGCCATTGTCTTGGGGTCTGATTTCTCACTGTCTCTTTGTCTCCTAGCAAGTGCACATGCCCCATAGCAAAAATCTCTCTCTCAAGGAGAATGGAGGAGAAGGGATTGCGGCGTGACCATCCCCCATGGGGGGTGATTTCTCACTTTCTGTCTCTATGTCTCTGTCTGTCTGGCGAGCGCACGCGCCCTATAGCGAAAACCTCTCCAAAAAAAAAAAAAAAAGGATTTTTTGTGTTATTGTTTGTTTTCACTTAATTACCACTAGTAGTAGTATTTTTACTGATCATTTGCTGCTTGATCCTTTATGTTCTTTAAATGTGACCGTGTGACGATTAGAACTTAAGCTCTTTATGAAATTTGCTAAATTAAAAAATCTCTAATGCTACTACTTTCAGGAGAATCATCAACAGTTTTACTTTATTCTTTAGATAAATAATAAGAGTAATTATGTATAATTATGTTTTGTTTTATGATATTACATTTTTTAAATCTTCCTTTCCTAGTTAGCATATTATTACCAGAGAAAGGGTTGGAAGACCTGTTTGATTTGTGCAGACACATTCAGAGCAGGTAATGTGTTGAAATTTGAAAATTGTTTTCTGTTACTTTCATTTTTAAGTGTGAGGATTCATTAATTAACTCTTTATCTCCTAGGGGCTTTTGACCAACTAAAACAGAATGCTACCAAAGCAAGAATTCCATTCTATGGAAGGTAGGTTACTGTTTTTTTGTTTTGATACTTAACATATTTGTTTGACCTTATAGTTGGTGGTATCTGGTTATGTTTTAATGTATCTTAGGAGCTTAAACTCTTTCTGGAACAAAGTGGAGGTCTAATTAATAAGTTATCTTTTGTAACTGTATTATGACCCTTCTGATCCAACCTGGTGGACAGAGTAGATGTTTATTTTGTTCAAAACTCTCTGTACTGATCTTCCTGCCTGGCATACTTTCTTACCTCTTTCTGCCTCTATTTATACCTTCTATTAAGACCTGTTTGAAACTTTACATGATTAAGCATACACTGGTGTTTTCCATACTGTTTTTTTTTTTTAGTATACCATTTAAAAAGATTTGTTTATCCTAAAATGGTTTATAATCTCTACCTCAAACAGAAAACTCTGATCATTGTTATCCCTCACTTGGTACATTGCTGTTCATTTAGGTAGTTTGTAAATGTTACATTATTTTAAAATAAGTGAGGGGCCAGTTATTGGCATGGCGGTTGAGGCACTGGACTCCCTCGAGTCTCGGACCCAGAGGCTTACTTTGTCACTTTTTCTCTTTCTCTGTCCCTCTCTGGTCAAATTAAAACAATAATAAATATAATAAAATAAAATAATAATTTTTTTAAAATAAAATTATTGAATCTAGGTTGAATTTGGGACTTAAATATTGTTTTTCTTCTTCATAGAGCACATGTATGAGCTTGGAAGCAGGGTGCATCTTCTACAGTGTCTGGTCATGTGATCCCCTTCCTGTGTCACTTGGATCATGGGTGCTCAAGCACATGCCTAATATAATTAAGACTGACCAGCCTGGGGATTTAAGCTGTGGTCACCATGATATCTAGCTGCTCTTTTGCATGGCAACTCTATCCCATAGTGCTGACCCTAGAAGGACTTAAGTTTCTTCTTAATTAGAAGGACTTTTACTTATTACGTATTTATTTATTGGGTCGTTGGAAAAGTCATGATGCATTTTTTCATGTTTTTCTGTGAAAAATGCGTCATGACTTTTCCAACGACCCAATTTTTTTTGGAGAGGTTTTTGCTGTAGGGTGTATGTGCTCGCCAGAGAGACAAAGAGACAGAAAGTGAGAAATCACCCCCCCAGGGGGGGTGGCCATGCCATAATCCTTTCTCCACCATTCTCCTCTCGGGATCTTGGGCACACGCGCCCAGCATGAGTTTAAGCCACCAGGTCCGAGACTCGAACCACGGTCGACTACATGGGAGTCCAGCGACATAGCCATTACGCTAACTGCTGGTCCCTTAATAAATAAATATATATATTTTTTTTTGGAGAGGTTTTTTTGCTATAGGGCGCATGCGCTTGCTAGACAGACAGAGAGAGACACAGAGACAGAAAGTGAGAAATCACCCCCCCCAGGGGGATGGTCACGCCGCAATCCCTTCTCCTCCATTCTTCTCTCGGGATCTTGGACACGCACGCACACAAGCCTGGTGTGAGTTTTAAGCCACCGGGTCCGGGACATGAACCGTGGTCGACTACGTGGGAGACCAGCGACATAGCCATTACGCTAACTGCCGGTCCCATAAGTAAAAAATTTTTGAAGAAAAAGTAAAAGTACCAGAACTTTTTGTTGTTGTTTTTGGAGAGGTTTTTGCTATAGGGCGCGTGCACTCGCCAGAAAGACAGAGAGAGACAGAGACAGAAAGCGAGAAATCAACCCCCAGGGGAGATGGCCACACCGCAGTCCCTTCTCCTCCATTCTCCTCTTGGGATCTTGGGCACGTACGCGCACACACCCGGCGTAAGTTCTAAGCCACCGAGTCCGGGACTTGAACCGCGGTGGACTACGTGGGAGTCCAGCGACATAGCCATTACACTAACTGCTGGTCCCAAAAGTACCAGCACTTTTTTTCTGAAGAGGTTTTTTGTTTTTTTGTTTTGTTTTGTTTTTTGCTATAGGGCGCGTGCGCTCGCCAGACAAGACAGACAGAGAGACAGAAAGCGAGAAATCATCCCCCAGGGGGGATGGCCACGCCGCAATCCCTTCTCCTCCGTTCTCCTCTCAGGATCCTGGGTGCACACGTGCCTGGCATGAGTTTAAGGCACTGGGTCCGGGACACAAACCACGGTTGACTATTCGGGAGTCCAGTGACATAGCCATTACGCTAACTGCTGGTCCCAGGTACCAGCACTTTTCACTTCTTGCTTTTGAGTTTTGAGCATATCTATGCAGTTTTCAGTGTCTATACAGTTTAATGAACTACAGATAAGATACATACACAGAAATGGATTGTTTTACATTAAAATGAGTTTTTTCAGTGCTTTTGAACCTTGATTACTGTGGCTATATGGATTGTATATATTTGTCAAAACTCATCAAAATCAACAGTAAGGGGCCGGCAGCTGGCATGGTGATGGTTAAGGGCACTGGACTCCCACGTGGCCAACCATGGTTTGAGTCCTCGACCTGATGGCTTACTTTCTCACCTTCTCTCTCACTCTTCCCCTCTCTGGTCAAATTAAAATTAATTAATTAATTAGTTAGAATAAAATAATTCTTTTTTTTTTTTTGGAGAGGTTTTTGCTATAGGGTATGTGCGCTCACCAGACAGACAGGCAGAGACAGAGAGACAGAAAGCGAGAAATCACCCCCCCAGGGGGGATGGCCATGCTGCAATCCCTTCTCCTCCATTCTCCTCTCGGGATCTTGGGCACGCACGCACACACACCCAGTGTGAGTTTAAGCAACCAGGTCTGGGACTCAAACCGCAGTTGACTACGTGGGAGTCCAGCAACATAGCCATTATGCTAACTACTGGTCCCTAGAATAAAAAAATTATTAAAAAATGAACAATTAACATACATTTTATGATATGTTTATATACTATTGACTGTAGTATTCATTATAAATGAGATCTTAATAGTTCTGGAATGGAAAAATGTACCGTTTTAAGGTAATTCTTTTTTATAACACTGTATTTTACTGTGTACATCTGTGTGATGTATTGGTTCCCTTCGAGTGAACATCTTTGATCATATTCATATACACATTTATAAATTGTATTGTAGTTTTATTTTTATATTTTAAAATGCCTGAGGGACCAGCAGATGGCATAATGGTTATGTTGCTGGTCTTCCACAGTCGACCATGGTATGAGTCCCAGATCCAGCAGCGTAAAACCCACACTGGGTGCATGTGCACGTGTGTCCAAAATCCCGAGAGGAGAACGGAGGAGAAGGGATTGCAGCGTGGCCATCCCTCTTCGGGGGTGATTGCTCGCTTTCTCTTTCTCTATCTCTCTCTGTTTCTTTGGTAAGCACATGCGCCCTATGCAAAAATCTCTCTTTAAAAAAATAATAAAATAAAACGCTTGGTAATGACAATCTGTCATCTTTTTCAGCATTTTCTTTCCTACTTTTATTTCTTTTTTTTTCTGGATGCATCTAAAAATTCTTATTAACTTAGGAAGAAAAATTTTTCTAAGATATTAATTGAAATTATATTGAAACTGCTTAATTCAGGAGAGAATTGACATTTTTATTGTATTTATATACTATCATTTAGGAGCCTTTTTTTTTTTTTTTTCCCAAAATATTTTAGGTTAGGGTTGGACAGAGGCCCGGTGATAAAATATTATGCTCTGTGAGGTGGGCACACATGGAAGGGTTGTTGGTATATGTCCACAGATTCCCCGAGTGCACCAAGTGCATGTGTGTCCATGATCCAAGTTGGCCGAGGCTAAGAGTGGATCATGTTGTTGGGGTCTTGTCGGGATGCTATATCTTTGTCTTCTTCTCTGTCTCTCTTACCTGTAGAATAGATAAAAACTCTAAAATGTGTTTAAGAAAACTTTTATGTATTTAAGTATAATTACTTTCTTCACTTAAAGTCTCATATTTCTGTGTTTGTAAGAGATAGTGAGGGGGGAAAAGGTATTTTTGACAAGGGTCTCATTATATCTCAATTCCCAATCTCAGTCTCCCAGTTAGCTAGCTAGGGCTACAGGTGCATACCTGGCTTATTGAGGCTGAGCCAGAATCCAAACCTAGGCCTCCACGTGGCCTCAGCCCTCTCCCAGAGGCACCTCCTACTTGTCCCACCA
The DNA here is from genome assembly GCA_026018925.1 of Tupaia tana. NCBI lineage: Eukaryota > Metazoa > Chordata > Mammalia > Scandentia > Tupaiidae > Tupaia > Tupaia tana. The sequence continues at coordinate 202,366,465 of JAKSZU010000001.1, forward strand.
CGGCTGGGCCATCACATACATGCTTATTAGCTGTCTTCCTACCTGGTTTTATTTTATTTTGAATTTAGGGGAAAAACACTTTATAATAAATGTCTTTGATTTAGCAACACTGATATTTATAGAAAGTTGCCACTAGTCAGAAGAAAGTAAATGTGATCTCATTTCTTGATTTTCAAGTTGGCAAATTTTTTTGTTGGGTATTATGAAAATTTGTGAAGTAGGAATGAAATTAAACTTCCCCCCAAGAGGTTTATGCTATAGGGCGCGTGCGCTCGCCTGAAAAACAGAGAAAGACAAAAAGCGAGAAATCACCCCCCAGGGGGGATGGCCACACCACAATCCCTTCTCCATTCTCCTCTTAGGATTTTGGGCACACCTGCATATGCACCCCACATGAGTTTAAGCCGCCTGGTCTGGGACTCTAACCATGGTAGACTACCTGGAGTCCAGCAGACATAGCCATTACACCAACTGCTGGTCCCGAGATTAAACTTTTATGAAGGTTTGTTTCCTTTTAAATATCATAAAAGGACATTTTTACTTTCCTTTATATGTGAAAAGCCTAAGTGAGAATTCTGTCCAAATTCAACTTATAAAAGAGTGTGTCAAGGAACCAGCAGTTAGTGTAATGGCTGTGTCGCTGGACTCCCATGTAGTCAACCGCGGTTCGAGTCCCGGACCCGGCGGCTTAAACTCACGCCGGGCGCGTGTTCATGCGTGCCCAAGATCCCGAGAGGAGAATGGAGAAGAAGGGATTGCCGCATGGCCATTTCCCCGGGGGGCGATTTCTCGCTTTCTATTTCTCTGTCTCTGTCTGTCTGGTGAGCGCACGCACCCTATAGCAAAAACCTCTCCAAAAAGAAAAGAGTGTGTCGAAAGAGTTTCAAAGAAATACTATTTATGTATTGTCCGTATTGGTTGTATTTTGAATACCAAGAAAGTGGAAAAACTCAAATGTTCAACAATGGGGCCTTTGTAATTTGAAGTGCTTCATCTGCTCTAGAAGTAGATTTTATTCTTCTACATTGAACTTGTGCTCATTTGGCTTTTTCAAAATAGATTAAAGGTGGGGCCAGCAGGTGGCTTGGTGGTTAAGGCGCTGGACTTCTACATGGTCAACAGTGATTCGAGTCCTGGACCTGGTGGCCTACTTTCTAACTCGCTTTCTCTCTCTTTCTCTCTCTTAAATGCATGTGCTCTGTAGCTAGTTAAAAAATAAAATAATAAAATAAAATAAAAATAGATGAAAGGTAGGCTAACAATTTTCAAATTAATAGTATTTGGATATTTTGCTATTGTGATTATTATTAAATGATTTGTTTTTATTAAATAGCTATACAGAAATGGATCCTGTTATCATTGCTTCTGAAGGAGTGGAGAAATTCAAAAATGAAAATTTTGAAATAATTATTGTTGATACAAGTGGCCGCCACAAACAAGAAGATTCTTTGTTTGAGGAGATGCTTCAAGTTGCTAATGCTATAGTAAGTAGTTTTCAATATAACACTGCTAAAAGGACTTTGGTTAATTTAATTATAAAACCCGATTGAGTTTACTATCAAAATAAATTATTTCTTGGCTATCAGGCAGATTTCAAGTAATTTATTTCCATTTTTAGTATTTACACTTAATCTCATCATTTTTTGATCTCCACTACATGTGAAATTTTCATGAATATCAAAATTTTTTTTTCTCATTTTATCACCCTACTTATATGCAAGAAAAAAAGTTAACGTTTAGTATATTTGAATTTTCTTTTTGTAAATGTTTAAATTGATTGGAATCCTTTAGTTGAATTTTGAAGGCTTTTCAATATGAAGCATTTAAAAACATAACGATACAGCCTCTTTTTAAAATTCTGAGGGAAGGGAACAGCAGCTGGTGTAATGACTGTCGCTGGACTCCCATGTAGTCAACTGCATTTCGAGTCCCGAACTCCATGGCTTAAATGCACGCCAGGCGCATGTGTGTGCGTGCCTAAGATCTTGAGAGGAGAATGGAGGAGAAGGGATTGCGGCATGGCCATCCCCCCTGGGGGGTGATTTCTGGCTTTCTGTCTTTGTCTTTCTGGAGAGCGCACGCAAGGAAAAAAAAAAATTCTGAGGGAAGTAATGTGGTGGGAAACAGCAGTTTATAGATAATTTAGCATATATCTGTAACCCATATTTTGATTGATTGGAATATTGGCAGTAATTCTTTGGTTAGTAGTTAATGCTGTTAGATTTCTTTAGATATTTGCCATAGGACCCGTGTGCTTGCCAGAGAGAGAGAGAGAGAGACGGAGAAAGAGGGGAGAGTGAAATGTCACCCTCTCTGGGTGGATGGTTATGCTGCAGTCCCTTCATTTTCCTCTCAGGATTTGGGGCATGACACATAGGTGCCCGGTGTGTTTTTCAAGCTTCCAGATCTGGGAAGCTGGGGCTTGAACCAGAGAGTTGACCATGTGGGAATTCAGTGATCTACCTACCATGCCACATACTGGCCTGTTAATTGGTTTCTTTTTATTATAGTTATGGTATTATTTTGACCGAATTGAGCAGATTTAAGGGAAGTAGCCTCAGTCTATTTTATTCATTTTGGTTTCAGTATGTGCTTTCTAACTTTTTGTTTGCTTTAGCTATTTCTTTGTCTAGAATGCAATTCTTCTAAATATTTATATCAGTTTTTCCTCTTTATGCATGCCTCTGCTCAAACAGGCCTCAACTCAAATCTTTGCAGAGTGGCCTTCCCTGGTAACCTTACCTAAAGATGCCAGCCACACTTCAGAACTCTGCTATTCCATATCTGATTTTAGTTGTATATCAAAAATGATTATTTGCCCATTTACTGTCTGTCTCCACAGACTAGAATGTAAGTTCCATGAAGATAAGAATTTTCTTACTTATCTCATTGTCCTCAGGACCTAGATATTCCTAATATATGATACTACTTCAACAAATACTGATTGAATAATTATTTATACTAA